>OX336388.2:135303867-135926541 GCA_946902985.2 Meconema thalassinum
CTGGTGACTAAAAACGTATAGAAATCGCTAGTTCAGCATTTATCAAAATTGAAATATTTTCTGGTGACTAAAAAAGGTTTAGAAATCGTTAGTTCGGCATTTATCAAAATTGAAATATTACTCTGGTGACTAAAAACGTATGGAAATCGCTAGTTCAGCATTTATCAAAATTGAAATATTACTCTAGTGACTAAAAAAACGTATAGAAATCGCTAGTTCGGCATTTATCAAAATTGAAATATTACTCTGGTGACTAAAAAACGTATAGAAATCGCTAGTTCAGCATTTATCAACATTGAAATATTACTCTGGTGATGCTTTAAATTTAAAAATCAAGACAACGCATCATTTGAAGGACGAGAAGAAAAAAAGCAGAGGCAGGTTCAAAAGATACAGAACGATGAAGAGAACATTTCAACAGCTCAGATGTTGATGAGTTTGTTGAAGAAAATAAGTATTACAGCAATTTATAAGTTTCAGAAGAGTAATCATCAGATGAAATGGAGGTTGTTAATGACCTTTAAAATGTTCGGAGCATAGTTATATTTTTTATTCAGGTCGATAAAAAGGGTGATTGATGAAAGGTTAATTTTTCTCGAAATTTAAGTTTTATGGATGGGAAACACTAAAAGCAAGATAGAAAGAAAGGTAAAAAGAAACAGAGAAACAACAAATTAAAGAAAGCTAGAAAGAAAGAGTCAAAGAAAAATAAATTAATAAAGAAAGAACGAAGACAAGAAAGAAAGAAAGAAAGAAAGAAAGAAAGAAAGAGAAGTGTAAAAAAGATAGAAAGACAGTAAGAAAGAAATAATGCAAGAAATAAAAGAGCAAGGATGATAGAAAGATAGAAAGAAAGAGAGCAAGAGAGAAAGAAAGAAAGAAAGAAAGAAAGAAAGAAAGAAAAAGAGCAAGAGAGCAAGAAAGAAAGAAAGAAAGAAAGAAAGAAAGAGAGCCAGAAAGAAAGGAAGAGAGCAAGAAGGAATGCAAGAAGGAATGCAAGAAAACTAGAAAAAGAAAGAGAGAAAGAGAAGAGAGCAAGAAAGAAAGAAAGAAAGAAAGAATGCAAAAAGATAGATAGAAAGAAAGAGAGCAAGAAAGAATGAATGAATGAATGAATGCAAGAAAAATAGAAAAAGAAAGAGAGAGAGCTAGAAAGAGAAGAGAGCAAGAAAGAAAGAAAGAAAGAAAGAAAAAAGGAAAGAAGAAATGCAAGAAAAATAGAAAAAGAAAGAGAGAAAGATAGAAAAAAGAGAGCGAGAAAGAAACCAAGAAAGAAGGAAAGAAAGAAAGAAAGAAAGAAAGAAAGAAAGAATGCAAAAAATATAGAAAGAAAGAAAGAGAAGAGAGCAAGAAAGAGAGAAAGAAAGAAAGAAAGAAAGAAAGAAAGGAAGGAAGGAAGGAAGGAAGGAAGGAAAGAAAGAATGCAAAAAAGATAGAAAGACAGAAAGAAAGAATGCAAGAAAGAAAAAAGCAAGAAATATAGAAAGATAGATAAATAGCAAGAAAGATAGAAAGCTTAAACTCTGTATTTACCACGAGTGTGTTCATTCTTAGTGCAAGTGACAGTACTTTTCCCTCAAATCCAAATTGTTCACAGAAAAAAGAAAACTAAATTCTCTTGTTCCTTCGTGTGTTGCTTGCTATCTTTTGCTCATCCGTATATTTTTTTGGGTGTATGACGTCAAAGCATTCGCCCTGCTAACCACTTCCCCAGTTATTATCTCATAACAGCGTAACTTCCCACCAAGTCTTGTTACGTCATTACGTTAATCACACGTTGGTGTAACTGTGGCGATAATTTGGTCTTCATTCATCCTATAATTAGAGTCCTGCGTGGATAAATGAAAGCTTATCCTCATACGCCCCGCATCCGCACGGCTGTTATCCGCATCCGCACGTTTATCCGAATCTGCTGGCATTAAAATAATAATTTTAATTAGATAAGATATTAAAGCAACGCATTTAGACATTTGAGGAGAAAGTCGTTCCCTTAGGCTTTGTCACATTATGTTATCATTATTGCAGGGCACGGATGATACTTCCGTATTTGTAACCATTCGGGCAGTTCTGTTCAAAACCTATTGTTGTTGTTCTTATTCATTTAGGGGCCCATTTATCCCCGTGTACTTGGGTGTATGTCAAATTTGCCTGATAACCTGTGTTAATGCGGTGACTGTAGTAGTGTGTGTATTTGAAATGCAGGTGATGATTAGGAAGGAGGTAGCCGTGCATTACGTAAGGTACAATCTCGGCATTTGCCTCGAGTAGAAGTGGAAAAACCACGGAAAACCACTTCCAAGATGGCTGAGGTAGTAATTGTACCCACCTCTTCTCAATTCTAGCTCCCCCCAGGGGCTCACATCTAGTGGGACGTGGGTTGGCGACCACGGGACCCCAGCTGAGTCCGGCACAGCTTCCACTTACTTGTGCCGGGCTCCTCACCGTCTTCTTTCCTGTCGACCTCTCTTGGTCAACTCTTGTTCTTTTCCGACCCCGACGGTATTAGGGTATCCGAGGCCTAGCGAGTCTCTTCATTTCCCGCCTTAATTGGCCCTTGTCTCATTTTCCTGATCCCCTCCTCCTGCGAGGGGTCAGCCTTCTTTATCTTTTCATGTTATCTCCTGCCTTCTGCACAAGGCCCTCAAGGAGGCACCACTTCTGGTGCACCCTGGATAGTGCTACACCCTCAAGGGCTCACGGCTGGTGAGTTTGAGAGTTGGCGACACCGAGGGATTCTTGAGCTGAGTCCGTTTCTTCCCTTTTTCCACTGCCGTTTCGGCGGGGCCTCTCCTCTTTCCCTTTCCTATCTGCCTTTTATGGCTCTCTTTCCTTCCAAGTCCCTCAATCCTCATTCTTTGAGGGTTGAGGGCATTTCTTTTCTTCCTGTCCTTTATTTGCCTTTTCCTTTATTTGTTTACCATTTCTTCTTCTAGTATGTAAGTTTGTAGTTAGTATTAGTTATAGTTTTCATTCTCATCTCATCTTTCACTATCACCCAAACCATTAGGAGCCGATAACCTAGATGTTAGTCCCCTTAAAACAACAATTATCATCAGCATCATCATCAATTCTACCTCACTAGGCTGAGTGTGCCCCGTTCCAGCCCCCAGACCAGAATTAAATTACTTGGCAGAGACTGGAATGTAAGTTGCCAAGAATGCTAGCCACTACGCAACGAGTCGGTACAGGAAATCAAAACGTTTTCCAACGAGGTTTCCAGGTTTGACGCTTTAAATACAGGGTTATATCGTCGCGCGTCCACTCGGCTGTTACCCGTGCTTCGGCCGACCGCGGATGACGTACTTCCCCGTGTTATCTCTATGCGCACTCGTCTCGACAGCTGCATCTGTCACCGCACGGCAATTACACCAGCTGCGGTCGGCCGATGCACGGGCAACAGCCGAGTGCACACGCGATGGTGCTGATATATTGCAACTGATATATTGTCAGCCAGAAACAACATCCTTCGCAAAATGTCTGGAACCAATTGAGGTACACAGCCAAAGGCGATGAGAAATACAGCCCTGGCTCTGTGTTACTCCGCTTGTCCTGTTTGGTACAGTTCCAGTCATGCTAAACAAGTTGACACTTCTCTAAATTAAACATGCCGACTTATCACTGGCTGTTTGATACCAACACCACGAGATAGAATCTACTGTTTGGCTGGAATCGCCCCACCAGATATTAGAAGAGAAGTTGCAGCCATGACTGAGAGAACCAAAGCAATTACCTCAAGCGCACACCCATTGTACGGATATAAACCTGCCCATCGACGACTGAGGTCTAGGAGGAGTTTCCTGAGTACAACAGAAGATCTACATGATCTGCTAACTCCACAAGGTTAAGATTATGGATATCTAGAAATACTCAACTTGATGGCTGGATGCTACCAATTGAACATCTCCCTCCAGGACATGAGGCGAGGATTCAAGGAGGAGGTCACGGGGGCCATGACACCCCCCCCCCCCCCCCCCCCCCAAACGGAGACCAATTTTTTTTTGCAAACACAAAAAACGAAAACAAAATAAACAGACAAATAAAACTTAACGAATTTTAACTGAAAAACAATGTGTGTGGGGTTTTTTTTTTCATTTTATTCAATACTGAAAATGTCTTTATTGCAATTATTATGTTCTGTTAAAACTGTACATATTTACAACTTCATACCTGTTAAATAAAACGATTATTTATATAACAAAACCAACTCGTCTATTTTGTTTAGCAAACCTTGTGATTACCGAATCGATGTTTATAGTGATGTCACGATGAATGTGCAGCAATGCACGGATAGAAATTTGAGGCTTTTTTCGCACCAAAAAAAATTGTCGACGTCCAAACTGCAAGCTTGGTTGGCAATTTAAGCTGTGACTTTTTCCCCTTGTCGGTACCAACTCGACTTGCCGAAACTGTAACGTACCGTGATACTTTTCTCGAAGCTCGATGTAAAAGTCGCGAAACACGCCGTTGCAATTTGTACGAATATTTTTGGTGCGCTAAACGCATCAAATTTCTATCCATGTAGCTTGCAAAAAAAATTGGTCTGGTCCGGTTTTGTACGTTAGGTTATTTTGTGATTGCGTTGTTAGTGATACCATTTTTCTTAACAATTTCGATTCTGTGACCCCCCCCCAGCCAAACTCTAGATCCGCGCCTGCTGGACATGGGGAGAAGAAGGCCGGTATTACACTACCAAAGAAATTTGTCAAAGATCTTTGATAAAATATCTTTTATAAAAGATATGACAGTGTAATGGGGAAATCTTTTATAAAAGGTGGTTTTATAAAATGTATGAGCATCATTTTATCTTTGATAAAAGATTCAAAGCAAAATGGCGGATCATAACAGCTGGAATATTACCACAGCAAAAATGCTCATATCAGAGTGTGAACTGCATGAAATGTTACATAATATGTTACATAATGAATGGTGTACAATGTAAAACATAAATAACAGATAGAAACTGTAGGTAAAAATAGCCGAGGCTATATGCGCTGCACGCGCATTTCAGGATATAAAGAGGAATTAAATAGTTAAATAGGCTGAAATAAGCCGTGAAGGGTGGTGCATTGTATGTTATAATATTTGTATTACACTTATGATATTACAAACGAGTGTAAATAAGCACTTTTTTTTTGTCGTGTGGCCTCCTGAGAGGCCGAGTGCAGGTCTTTCTATTCATCGCCCGTGGGCGACCTGCGTGTCGGGATGAGAGATGGAATGGATGAAGATGAATGACACTGGGTAAGGATGTGGAAGGATGCAGCCGTGGCCTGTTAGAAGGTACTGTCCCAGCATTTGCCTGGTGTTGAAAATGGGAAACCACGGAAAACCATTTCAAGGACAGCCGACGGTGGGGCTCGAACCCACGCGTCTACCGAGTCAGCAGAGAGCTTGGCCCCATGGCCTAACGCAGCGCTTTAGCCAGCGTGGCCACTACTGTCGGTAGCACTTATCCTTACCGGTACATAATGCATCTAACCAACCTTGACATGCCAGTGTCTAGTTAGCGGAATGCACTGCCAGCTGGATCGCATACCTCCTGGCTGCTTCGGAATCAGTAGAGCGTTCGACTCCGGTTCGAGGGGACCTGTGTTCGAATCCCACTTAAGGTGTGATTTTTTCCTTCATATGTTTCAAGTTTCTTTGCTCGGGCAGTGTTTTTTTTTTTCGAACGTCACCATCATTCATTTCATCATAATTATTAATAATTAAATATTAATGTAATTTTTCCAAGTGCTCGTACTGCAGCTGGTACACCAAGATTTAATACACTTTCACGTGGGCGACCCATGGTTTAACCCATATAAGTTCTCTTTATCTTTCCGTTTCTGTTACATACCGGTATTGCCACCACAGAATTTCAACTACCGTAATACAGTTAAGTGAACAAGGAACTGTCCTCCATCAATTTTGGAGAACTGTGATACAATATTTGATGTAGTGTAATGGTGTGATTATTGCTTTGTATAACGTTTATAAAAGTTCAGTTTTATAAAATATTTGATAAAATTTCTTTGACAAATTTTTTGATAGTGCAATACCGGCCAAACACTGGTCTACGCGGAAGTCACTGAACAGGCTTCGCACTGGTGTTGGTAGATCAAGAACCAATATGATAAAGTGGGGTTTTCCTAGTACATCCAGGCTATGTGATTGTGGAGAAGTCCAAACCACAGTCCACTTCATGAATTGCATTAAGTGTCCTTTACGTTGCACAATGGAGGACTTGATGGCTGCGACACCTAATGCCTGTGACTAGGCAGAATTTTGGACAGACACTATTTGATATGTGCATTATTAACACGTCATCACACGCCCCCCTCTTTTTAGCCTATTTTCAATTTTGAAAAAATAGGCTTATGAGATCACCTTTTGTCCGTGTGTGTGTGTGTGTGCGTGTGTGGGTGTGTGTGTGTGTGAGAGAGAGGTGTGTGTGTGTGTCCCCCTAATAAAATCTAAACGGCTGGAGCGATTTCAATGAAACTCGGTAAGTTCATAGCACTATTCCCGGCGACCTCGACCGTGCCCTTCAAATTTCGTTACGTCTCACCAATCCAACATGGCGGCTGTGCGAAATATTTAACTAGCATTCAATATCTCCGAAACTATTACCGATATCGCCCTGAAATTGTGTACGGTGATAAAGGGCACTACTAGAAGTTCACCTATGAGACTTTCAAAAACCTGGTGACTACAAAACCAACATGGCGGCCAAGCGAAGTTGAGACATTTAAATAGACTTTTCTCGGGATTTAACTATCTAAATGTACTGAAACTTGGTACAGCAAATGTTTATACACATTGTAATGCACTGGAGTCTAATTTAGTTCAATTGTTTAAATAACCTCAAAATGGCGGCTGTGCGAAATATTTCACTGACATCCTATATCTCCGAAACTATTACAGATATCACCCTGCAATTTTGTACGGAGATAAAGGGTACTGATACAAGTATACCTATGTATATTTCATAAACCTCTAAAGTACGAAACGAACATGGCGACCAAGCGAATTTAAAATATTTTAATAGACTTTTCTCGTGATTTAACTCTCTGAGCGCAGTGAAATGTGTTACAGTAAATTATTTTTGCAGATTGTAATGCACTGCCATCTAATTTAATTCAATTGCCTACATAACCTCAAGATGGCGGCTGTGCGAAATTTTAAAATTAAGTTTTTATTTCTTGTGTCGTATTCATGCGATCGAAGTGAGCTACACAAATAGGGAAACAAATAGGGAAATTATTTGCATTATTCCTCAAACGCGGCAAACTGCCGTGGGGGCGTGTGATGACGTGTTAAGTACCATATTTTTAAATGTAAAATGTATACTTCTGGTACGAATAAATAAATAAATATTGCAACTACCTGCTAGTGTAGATGCTAGCTTTTTTTGACCGTCTCCCTGAGGTCCGCGATTCGATTCCTGGCCCTGCCAAGAAATTTAATTCTGGTCTTAGGGCTGGAACGGAGTTCATTCAAGGGCAAAACTATCCCAGCCATCCTAAAAGTGGTTGACCGTGGTTTCTCCAAGTAAATGCCGTCCGCCTCCGCCGCGATCCCAACATCAACTATAACAAGTAGTTCCGTGATGAACTAAATAGCCTTTCTTCATATATTTTCCGTACTAAGTTTCCCTGCGCTCGTATAGTCGCAAGAAGAATCCATATAACTATTGAAATTTTGCGTCGTCGCCATGTTAGATTTGTGCTCATCAAGTTATTGAAAGACCCATAGGTGAACTTATTTATGTTAATAGCCTCTATCAACATACAAAATTTCAGCTGTATTTTTGAGTTAGATTCGCAGATATTGAGAACCGTTTAAATATTTTGGACGATTGCCATGTAGGATTGTTCTATAAGGCCATAGATCATTAGATGAATATTAATCCTTAGGTTCATTATTCAAATATTCACTTCGATCGCATGGTTAGGACACAAAAAATAAAAACAAAATGTTAAAATTTCGCACACCCATCATCTTGAAATTATTGCATTAGAATGTGTATACACATTTGCTGTACCAAGATTCATGGCGTTCGGATGGTTAAATCGCGAAAAACGTTTATTTAAATGTTTCAACTTTGATTGACCGCCATGTTCGTTTTGTACTTAACAGGTTTATAAAAGCCACATAGATGAACTTGTAGTAGTACCCTTTATCACCGTACAACATTTCAGGGTGATATCTATTACTGTTGTGGAGATATACACACATCAAAAAAAGTTTTGCATCACCTCGGTTCCCAGATCTCCGGCATATAGACGTTGACTGTGTATATTGTATCCAAGATACAGTCCCTTTGACTGTTCATAGATGTCACTAAAACTGCTCAAAGATGTAAACAACCATGCATGAGCAGGGCCTATTAGACGGAGGGGGTACGACAGCCGATCAGTTCCAGTCATTCCACCAGGACGAAGGTACGCTGCTCATGTTGTCTGTAGTTCTACCATGCCTAGAAGGTCAATACCGCAGTTCGATCGCGTCCGCATTGTTACTTTGTGTCAAGAAGGGCTCTCAACAAGGGAAGTTTCCAGGCGTCTCAGAGTGAACCAAAGCGATGTTGTTCGGACATGGAGGAGGTACAGAGATACAGGAACTGTCGATGACAGGCCTCGCTCAGGCCGCCCAAGGGCTACTACTGTAGTGGACGACCGCTACTTACGGATTGCCGCTCGTAGGAACCCTGACAGCAATGCCACCATGTTGAATAATGCGTTTCGTTCAGCCACAGGACGTCGTGTTTCAACTCAAACTGTGCGCAATAGGCTGCATGATGCGCAACTTCACTCCCGACGTCCATGGCGAGGTCCAGCTTTGCAACCCCGACACCATGCAGCGCGGTACAGATGGGCCCAACAACATGCTGAATGGACCCCACGGAATTGGCATCACGTTCTCTTCACCGATGAGTGTCGCATATGCCTTCAACCAGACAATCGTCGGAGACGTGTTTGGAGGCACCCTGGTCAGGCTGAACGTCTTAGACACACTGTCCAGCGAGTGCAGCAAGGTGGTGGTTCCCTGATGTTTTGGGGTGGCATTATGTGGGGCCGACGTACGCCACTGGTGGTCATGGAAGGCTCCGAAACGGCTTTACGATACCTGAATGACATCCTCCGACCCATAGTGCAACCATATCGGCAGAATATTGGAGAGGCATTTGTCTTCATGGACGACAATTCTCGACCTCATCGTGCACATCTTGTGAATGCATTCCTTCAAGATAACGACATCGCTCGACTACAGTGGCCAGCATGTTCGCCAGACATGAACCCTATCGAACATGCCTGGGATATGTTGAAAAGGGCTGTTTATGGACGTCGTGACCCACCAACCACTCTGAGAGATTTACGCCGAATTGTCGTTGAGGAGTGGGACAATTTGGACCAACAGTGTCTTGATGAACTTGTGGATAGTATGCCACGGCGAATACAGGCATGCATCAATGCAAGAGGACGTGCTACTGGGTATTAGAGGTAGTGGTGTGTACTGCAATCTGGACCACAAATGCTGAAAGTCTAGCTGTATGATGGTACAACATGCAATGTGTGGGTCTCATGAGCAATAAAACGAGCTGAAATGTTGTTTGTGTTGATCTCTATTCCCTTTGTATTTAACGGTTCCGGAACTCTTGGAACCGAGGTGATGCAAAACTTTTTTTGATGTGTGTATAATGCCAGTGAAATATTTCGCACGGCCGCCATGTTGGATTGGTGAAGTATATTAAAATTTGAAAGGCACGGTCGAGGTCGGACAAGGTAGTAGTATGTACTTACCGAGTTTCATTGAAATCGCTTTGGCCGTTTAGATTGTATTATTTCAAATGATCTTGTCGACTTCATCGTTATGCTTAGGTCTAACGTTATGCGTCACGGTTACGGCGTGTATGACGTCATCATGTTGTTCAGTGCATATGCACCGAGTCTGAGTTTACTCCTGGGGTCTGGCGTTATGCGAACGGAGACGGCGAGTGCGTGACGTCATGCGGCCCCCGCGCGGGAAGCCTAAGTTAAAGGGTAATGGAGTGTGTTGAGTCTGAGTTTACTCCTGGTGTCTGGTGTTATGCGATACGGAGACGGCGAGTGCGTGACGTCATGCAGCAGAGTGCACGGGAAGCCTAAGTTAATGGGTGATGGAGTCTGTTGAAAGAGCCCTCCTGAGCCTTTCTAACATGTTTAGCATTTGTAGCATGCGTCATTTGAAATTATATAAAGTCTAGTCTCTCAGACTGACTGTATCTTTCTGTTACGGGGTGGGACACACAGACGCACACACACGGACAAAAGGTGATCTCATAAGCCTATTTTTTTTTTTTCATAAGTGAAAATAGCCTAAAAATACACACTCTACTAAAGTCATCACAATATTGGATAAATTCTACATGCACTCAAAGTATTAAGAAAGAACTTTGTTCGTCTTTTCCCAATTAATTGGGGTTGCCGGAGCCAACCAGGCTCATTTTGCTTTTGGGCAAGGATTTAAGGCCGGATGCCCTTCCTGACAACACGTGATTTTTGTTGTTGAAAATTCCACCCCCTGTCACTGGGATTCGAACCCCGATCGTCCGGGTGAAAGACGCGCAGCTAAGCCACTCTGCCATCACGATCCACATTGCCACTGGTTTTGGGGTCTGGTTGGTTAGTTCCTCAGTTTAGGGGCTGCGACAACGCGGTCATGTAGCCCCGTGTACTTTGGCTGTGTGTAGAATCTGTCTGATAACCGGTGTTAATTGTGATGACTGTATCAGTGTGTGTTATCTGTTTTTTTAATTTAAGTACTGCAACTTAGAATTTTTCAAATAGTTCCTACTTTTGCTGCCAAGCGCCACCGTCAACGACTACTAGGCCTAGTTCAGAACTTAGCTACTAGACGCCACCGCAGTCGGCTCTTGGCAACGAACCTAGAAACCTAAGAGCGTTGTTTACATTCTTAACCTATCCAATTTTGTTTCACACAGGTGCAATTAGTGGAAGGTTCTTTAACATGCCATAAATCTATGACATGGGACCGCCGGCTTTACTTCCCCTGCGAAGGAAGGCATACTGAGAGTTTTTTTAACGCTCTTAAAAAATCCGACGGCTTCGGCCTGGTTTGAACCCGCTATCTTGGGCATAGAAGCTCAGCATGCTACCGACTACGCCACCGAAGCAGCCCACTGTGAAAGTTTCCAGACGGTTATAAGGTTACCACTGAACCAAATTAAGCTGTAAAATTCATCAATACATACAATATAATGCTCTTAAGGGGGTCAAGGGGCACACTAGAATTTTTTCACGTGTGAGTGTGGTACGAAAGGTCTTTTTCACCCGACTATAAAGGGTCTCCGAAAACCACATTTCAAAGGCCCTTAAATTAACAGTGTCTGTGATATTCCCAGAAAACTAACTTCGCTCTGATATACCTATGAAGGAATAACAAACCCCTAACCACTGCACCAGTAGCTGAATTGATAAAGTATGATTATTCATACCAAGGATAAATCAGTCATAGCATTCATGATTGAGATGTTGCTAAGAGTACTCTTTACAACTAGAATATTTGCGGGCGAAGCCGCAACGGGTAATGCTAGTAATGATTAAACTGAGCGTATATCTTGTAATATACACCACATCCGGGATAAATACGAAATATTCAGACAGAAAGTTCACCTTATTTATAGATATAGTATGTTTGAAACAGGAAAACAGTATTGATTCATATTCTGTGGCAATTACACGGACCAGTGGTTTGGGTTAAATATTATTTCTCAGAACTCTCGACTTTCTCCTACAGTCAGTGTGTATCATTTTGCAACAAGGAAATATGGTGTGGTATAAATATCTGCTTTATAACTGTATACATCTCACAGCAGAGTTAGAAATGATGTAATAAGCCGTGGCTGTCACCCCGGAGGTCCGGATTCGATTCCTGCCAGTACCAAGAAATTTGATTCGTGTCTGAGAGTTGTGAAATGGGGTTTCTCAGCCTTGTAAAGCAAAACTAGGGAAGAGACGGGATTGATTCCCACCACAGCCTTCTTGGAAGTGGTTTTCTGTGGGTTCCCGGCTTCTTTTCCAAGATAATGCCGGGATGGTTCCTAAATTAAGGTGCCGAAAATCTCTTAAATTTTATCCCCCCCCCCCTAATTAATCTGCGGACTGTAAGCTTACTTACGGTATAATCTATTCTTTTAGTACGAGGGGAATCGAAAAAATCGTTGCCCCTAGGGCTCGGATTTTTAGGTAAATAATTATATTTTTAATGTAAATACATATTTTAAGCATGTTTTCTATAAATACATCAATTCCAGCTTTTCACATATTAGCACATAAAATACATAATATTTAATTATTTTTTTAAATCATTATGCTACATCTTTTAGTTTATTGCATTTTTTTCTGTGTTACTTCAATGGGGAAGAACCTGTGAGCTATCTAATCTTCATGCAGAGCGTATGTCAGCTTGCAACTGTGTTACTTTTAACTTGTCGCCCCGTGCCACTCACTGTGGAAGCCGGGGCTTTCCTTGTCCATAGCCATATTGCGCCATGTGCTAGACCTCCCCCTCTCCCCAGCTACCTGGAACCAGTGGCACTCACATGCAGTTCATTTCTGGCACTGTGAAGTGTAAGGCAGTTCTACGATGCCTAAAGTAAAAACAACTACAAGTTATCGTCAGTTGCGGAATTTAAAGATAATTTTACTTCTGATGGGGGCGTTCTGTTCTGCCAACCAAGTGGGAAAGCAATCAAGGCGATCTCAAGTTACACAACACCTCAAGGGCAAGAAACATATTGCCGCAGTTTCGCGCCTTCAGAAGAAGTGTTTCGCGATAATCGTCGCTCATTTGTGATGGAAAACCCGAAGATGTATCTCGTTGAGTATTGTAATGCTTCAGCAGTCAGTGACATAGAACTAATTGCATTCGTGAGTACTGCATATTGTTTACATTCACATTAATAAACTAAATTATAATTAAATATTTTTACTTTTTTGTCACATATTTCAGGTATTTTAATACATAAAAAATAAATATTTTCCTGATTTTTAGCTCCTAAAACACCGAGCCCTAATAATTACAAACGTACTGTTCTACGTTCATTACATTTTTTCCCACATAGTCTCCACATTAGTTCAGACATATGTCCCTTCGCTCCTGAGATGCTCCTGTGGTAGAATTCCACCCGCTGACTGTGGAACCATCGTCGACTGCGGTCTTGGCGTCATCATTGCACGTGAATCGCTGTCCTGCCACGAACTTCTTCAGTTGACCATTTATTTATTTATTTATTTATTTATTTATCGTATGGCTTTTAGTGCCGGAAGTGTCCGAGGACATGTTAGGCTCGCCAGAGTCTGTAGCTCCTTCCAGCGGACACCCATAGGGTGAGCTTCAAGTTCCGTTCAGTTTCAAGTAGTTCCAACTTTCGCTACCAGATGCCAATGATACCTAGTTGTAATCGTTGTAACTTTGATAGAGCGTTCCAACGAAATCTAACCTAGAAATTTAGCTTCACACAAGTTTAGTCTGTGGAAGGATCTTTTACATGCCATAAAGCTATGACATGGGACCTCTGGCTTTACTTTTCCTCCGAAGGAAGGCATACTGAAGGATTTTAACGTTATTAAAAATCCGATGACTTCGGCCGGGTTTGAACCCGATCTTGGGCACAGCAGTTCAACATGCTACTAACGAAGCCACCGAAGTCATAACATGACAATGCGAGACCACATGTGGCAACCAGAACCGCCAACAAGCTCCGGTCATTTCACCGAGAGAGTCTGGACCTCGACCTTAGTGATTTCCACGTTTTTGGCAATTAAACGGTTGGAAATAGAACGTCCCGGAGTCCCTTAAGGACATGGCCGCCTCCTTCCCAATCCTCACCTGAATTACAAATACATACACTAATAACACAGGTTATCAGACAGGTTAAACACATACAAATACAAGTAGCTATAATAAAACCATCGTTTCTTCAGACTTTACTTATCATTGCTATGCTAGAGCTATCTAGCGGTCAGCAATTCAAATCAGCATATCACGACAAATCGAGTTTCGTTTGCGATATCACAATTTTGCGAACGAAACTCGTTTTATCGTGATATCGATTTGAATGGCTGCCTGTGATTGTCTGGTTAAAGTTGAAGTGATTTCATTTCTCACTGCTAGATGGCTCTATCGTCGCACTGAAACCTCAAGTCGGAAGTAACGATGGCTATCTCTACTTAGTATAAAACCAAGTCCCCGATTCTTGGACGTCACTGGTAATCTCAAGAACCACTGGATGGATTTTGATGCGGTTTTCACCATTCTCTAAAGGATATCTCGAGGAAGGTTTCTGTAGAAAATAATTTATTTATGAACAAATGAAGCCGAGCAGTAACGATTTCAGTGAAAAAGTCGAAGAAGAAACATGGCGTCCGTGCGTATTTTAAGCTTGCGCTGGGCAAACAGTTAAAAATATCAATATACTATGAGAGTAAGAATTGTTCAGCATGAAAAGTTCTACAAAAAAGTCCGCGAGAGCATATATCTCTATCTTGAATACTTCGCCCACTATCTAAGTGTTTTTACGTTTTCATTTCTTCCAACAATCTCCTTTCAATTACTGAGGAGACAGTTTAAGAGCTAGCTTGGGAAAAAAAGGAACGGTTGGTTGGTTCCTCAGTTTAGGGGCTGCGACAACGCGGTCATGTAGCCCCGTGTACTTTGGTTGTGTGTAGAATCTGTCTGATAACCGGTGTTAATTGCGATGACTGTATTAGTGTGTGTATCTGTTTGAATTCAAGTAAGGACTGCAGACGATCAATTTTCAAGTAGTTCCTACTTTTGCCGCCAGACGCCACCGTCAACGACCAACTAGTTCAGAAATTAGTTACCAGATGCCACCGCAGTCGTCTCTTGACGACGAACGTAGGAACATAAGAACGTTAGTCAAATATTTAACCTATATTAATTTAGCTTCTCACAGGTGTAATTAGTGGAAGGTTCTTTAACATGCCATAAATCTATGACATGGGACCGCTGGATTTACTTCCCCTCCGAAGGAAGACACACTGAGAGATTTTTAACGTTCTTAAAAAAACCGACGGCTTCGGCCGGGTTTGAACCCGCGATCTTGGGCATTGAAGCTCAGCATGATACCAACAACGCCACTAAAAATAATTGCATACATAACTGTTCCCGGGCGAAGCCGAGGCGGGATGCTAGTACTAGGCCTACGCATAACCATGATGTCGTAAAACTCATATTGGACCAATGAACCAAACAACCACAATAAGACAGGTTTCCAAAAGTTGGCTTTGTTGTTGTTGTTGTTGTTGTTGAGGGAATTTAGACACCGTGATCATCAGCCTCGTGTACTTAGGTGTGTGTTTAATTTGTCTGTCTGTTACTGTGGTGACCATAGTAATGTGTTTAAGTGTAGCCTAATTATTAATCTCCGACCTTGCTACAGCTCCCCATCGTGGTCATGGTGAGTGATTTACCACGCTCGGCTATGCCGCGGTATGAAAAGAAGCGGAAATAATGGAAAACCATTTCAAAAACCTATACTCTTGCACTTTATCGTGACTAGCTACACCATCCCATTAATGTATTGACTTCAATTCTCAAACCAAGGCCAATCCTATCCTCCTGTTTAAGAAGATGTCTGTACTCTGTCGAGTATCTTTCCAATGTACAGAAAGCAAGTAAGGGAATTTCGTATTCGTATCTCGACATCGCAGAATCAAGACATGCTTGCACAACAAGATATCCCGTGTACCAAGGCCATCCCGTAAACCAAACTGTCAATGTGACGCGACAGCCTCCTGAAATTTATTGGATTATCTTCTTGGACAGTGTTACACAGTGATGAGGAGCCGATAATGGCCACTTGAGGATCGAAACGGGTAATCCTAAATTGCCCCATTAATAGTAATAAGTAGGACCCGGATGTTGAAGACATGTCATCTTTTTACTGAGCTGTCTAAAGCAATGCTGAAGTACATAGAAACTCCGGACAGATCACCCCGTCTTCAAATGTGTCATTTTTATTTTGCATCTTTTTGCAATTTCTACTATTTTTTTCTTTCATATTAAGAGCATATTTTTAATTTTGATAGATTTTTTTGTCATATTTTAGAGAAATCGGCCTTTTAAGGTCATTTTCCCCCCAATGTAGTCATGTCACAGCTTTATATGAGGGAGTTACGTCCCAGAGTTAGCAGCAAACGACCTTCCTCACTTCAAGTACGCTCCCACATCAGTTGATGTTGAACGCAGCTTTTCCAGATATAAAAACTTGTTGGCTGATAACCGCAGATAATTTACATTTGACAACATCAGAATGAGATTCGTAGTGCAGTGCAACTCAAGACTAAAGTGAACATAAACCTTTTGTTGAGTGCTAGAAATCTATTTTGATTGACCTTTCAGTTTGAGCTTAAGATGTCATTTTTGAAATATTGCTGAGTTTATTATTATAAGATCATTTTCTCCATTTTCTAGTGCATTTTTAGGTCATTTATTAGAGTCAATTTTGAAAATTTTAAGAGTATTTCTAAACTTATTTACTGCATCAACATCCGAGCCCTACTCATAATCTAGAGAGCCTCCGTGGCTTAGGTGGCAGTACGCCGACCTCTCACCGCTGGGTCCGTGGTTCTAAGCCCGGCCACTCCATGTGAGATTTGTGCTGGACAAGGCGGAGGCAGACAAGTTTTCTCCGGGTTTCCCCGTCACTATTTCATTCCAGCAACACTCTCCACTATCATTCCATTTCATCTGGCATTCATTTAATCATTGCCCCAGGGGAGTGCGACAGACTTCGGCAGCCGGCACAGTTCATATCCTCGCCGCTAGATGGGGGGGGGGGGGGCTTCATTCATTCCATTTCCTGAATCGGACGACTGGGAGCAGACTGTGGATTTTCATTTCAATAATGATAATCTAATTAATAAACGTATTTTTTTCCGGGCGTCTGTTTACTTATTTATGTCCTGTGCCCCACCCATTCATTGGGCCCAATCAGGTTGACCAACTGAAAAGCCAAATGATAATTTCCTAACAGTGGCGGATCCAGGCCTTGCGAGGCCCTGGGCGATATGATAAGGTGGGGCTCACAACAATAGGAAATAATCAAAACTATCAAATCAAATGGAAAATAGTTCTTTAATAATAATAAAATAAAGAATAGTTACAATATTTGAATACACTACAGTACAATTTTAATAATTTGAAAGAAAGCTTTAAGTCCCCTTGAAGAAGATCATGTAAACTATGAAATATTAAAGTATTACTTTTCGACTTTTTTCCCGGCTGAAATCTTCTATCATTACACTGAAATCTGAACTTGCTAAACGGTCACGGAAAGTCATAGCTGCACTGAAAAAATAATATGAGTTATAAATTAGTTTGAAAAGTATAATTAATTAATCAATTAAATATAAAACAATCCAAGGCGCGGGGCCCCTTGAAACGCGGGGCCCTGGGCGGTAGCCCTCCTCGCCCTCCCCTAGATCCGCCCCTGTTTCCTAAACATCCGAACCTTACTCATAACATAAGGATAAAAGTCGTTCTTGGAGATGCATGGTTATCTGATCCTCATTCGCTCTGTGTCTTTCTTATTGAAAATGAAAATCCACAGCCTGTTTCCAGTCGACCGACCGGGTCAGGGAATGGAATGAATGAAGCCCCCATCTAGCGGCGAGGATGTGAACTGTGCCGGCTGCCGAAGCCTGTCGCACTCCCCTGGGAAAATGATTAAATAAATGACAGATGAAATGAAACGACAGTGGAGAGTGTTGCTGGATTGAAATTTGTTACAGGGAAAACCGGAGTACCGGGGAAAGACCTGCCTGCCTCCGTTTTGTCCAGCACAAATCTCGCATGGTTTGACCGGGATTAGAACCACGGACCCAGCGGTGAGAAGCCGGTGTGCTGCCGCCTAAGCCACGGAGGATTGCGTTTTTCTTGTTAATGGCACTAAAAGTATTTTACGTGTGTCTGAGACTGGGCGAGGCAGCGTTCTTCAAAGATGAGTTGTGCGTTCGTACATATTGGTGTGGTGTGTGGTAGACAAACAACGCGAGCAAAATGCAAATTGTACTGGAAGTTAAGAATCAGCAAATGCAAGGCCTAGTTCCTGTCTGCTTCATTCGAATAACTGCAGTACAGTATTTCAGTAAAAATTGCTTTTCAATTTGTCAATACATCAGTCGGTCAATTTGAATTTGCCCAAATGACTGGGTGGAGTTACAATGTATCCATACTAATACTGTAGGCCTATATAAAAATAAGATGGTGTGTGTATGTGTATTACTCAATCACGCAAGAACCACTGGTCCGATTTACATGATATTGTACATGGAAGTAGCTGATATACCTGGTTAACATATAGGCTACTTTTGATTTCGATACTTTGCACTATTTTAAAGATGGCGACCATTTTAGTGACATTACTATACCCTTTGGTTTCAAACGTTCATATTTCCATTTCAAATAAAAAGATAACACTAAGAAATAGCAAACTTTTGATGGCATATCCGAGGTTTAAAATTTAATTTTCTATTCGAAAGGTCCTTATCTCTTTTCGTGTATCTCCAACGGTTAGCGAGTAAAACCTAAATGTGTGCTATACAACACAGTTAACGCCGAGCGGTGTAGTTGGCCATAATGTCCCATCCCTACTCTCCCTCCGCTCAGCGCCTCGCCTATCCCCTGTTTTAACTGTTACCTTCACATTTTAATGTATTTTGACCCGCAGCGCAGCATGGATACTTCAGCTAGTATAATAATAAGTAAGTAACACTCCTGGAATTTGCAACCATGAATCTCTACTTAGTATAAAACAAAAGTCCCCGATTCTTGGATGTAACTCGTAATCTCGAGAGCCACTGAATGGATTTTGATGCGGTTTTCACCATTCTATAAAGGATATCTCGAGGAAGGTTTATGTAGAAAAACATTCATTTATGACCAAAGGAAGCAAAGCAGTAGCGATTTCAGTAAATCATGTCGAAGAAAAATCCGCCGCCCGTGCACCTTTTAAGCTTACGCTGGGTAAACCGTTAAAAATATCTATATTCTATGAGTGTAAGAATTGTTCAGCATGAAAAGTTCTAAAAAAAAAAAAAAATTACGAGCCTTACAGTAGTCGCATATGATGTGTAACATCTGCCATAGAAGAGACCTCACGTGAAATTGTTGATACACAGGTATGTTATACTATTATTGGCACAAATATTAATCTATTGTAAAAGGGAGTGTTTTACAGATATTGTAGTTTATAATACGGAACTCATTTTATTACATGATTTGTAGCTTCCGCCAGCACTAGCCTAAATAAAGAATACGATATGGATCAACTAGATTAATAGACACGACACCGCTCATAACCTTAAATTCCTTATAAAAAGGTCCTCTTGATTCACAGACCAACACGTAATTTCATATGCATTCTATTAAAAATGAGTCATATTGGTATGATAAATATCGTTTAAAATGATAATCTGGTAAAAAAAATATCTACCCAGTCCGGGATTCGAACCCGAGATCACTAGATTCACAGTCATAGGCGCTAAACCCACGGCTATTTTGACTACGCAAATATTGTGCACAAGATGGTGACTTATTTCCACGTTCCAATAATACTGCATTATGGAATTAAGTTTCATTTATATTTTGCTTGTTTTGATAATGTTCCTTCGTGAAATTGAGTTTAAAAAGCCTTATGAATAGGCCTTATTGTGAGTAAAGAGAATGTATTCAGCAATAGTTCATGAAGGCTTGCTCAGTTCTCGTATAACCACGATTATATTATATTTATGACTGCATTACCGTTATGTGGGTTAATATTTGAATAGTCATTGTGCAGAAACATAATACCGGCAATGCCGACTACTTACAATGTTTGATATTAAGGCATTTTACCATTTGAATACTGATACGAAGACTTCGAACATGTACCATGTGCTTTGTTTCAATCACTTGACACCAGAGTTCGCATGAGCGTTTACCGTTCAGTAGGTCATATACATTCCACATGGCCGAGAGTACGTTATGGTATCAATTTCCGACACCGCGCGCTCATTGTTTCTCTTACCACTGCCAGCTGGATCGATGGATCGAGTTGGCAGTGCGTCTTACACTTCCGTTCAATCCACCACTGCCAGCTCGATCGTTCCGATCCACTTCCATCCCATTTTTCAAAATCACTCCCACAAAAATATCCAGCAACCGAGTGGAAAGATGTTACACATCAAAAATTCCGCGACAACATATTATGTCTATTTTTAATACATCGCCCATTATACGTGTTTTTACGTTTCCATTTCTTCCAACAATCTCCATTCAGTGGAAATTTAAATTACTAACTTCGAAGCGAGTTTATGAGTTAGAGAGCGAGCATATCCTCCACCAGCTTCGGCCAGCATCAAACTGTCGAGTCATGACTTCAGAGAAGAGTATATGTGTTTGGAGTTTCGCTGTTCACCTCGGCTTTTTGAATTTGGTCTGGGACCTGCCGTCGGTGCGCCATTTAAGCTTTCGCTGGGTAAACCGTTAAAGATTCCGGGCGAAGCCGGGGCAGGCTACTACTTAGTTATAATACAGTAAGTAAATTTTAGGATCACGCGTTTTGACCGTCAAACGGTCATTGTCTGATCCTGATAACTAGATGATGATGATAATTGTTGTTTTAAGGGGCCTAACATCTAGGTTATCGGCCCCTTCTGATAACTAGGTTTGAGGTTTAAATTTATATGCAAATATTATCTAATGACACTTGTGGTCGTTTTCACGGACGTCAATTATCTCTTAATTCATCAATAAATGTTATTTAACTTAGCACCAGCATTTCACCAAACAGAAACGCTCGTTAACTTGCCAATAACAAGCAATTACGTTAAATGGCCAAATGACAACTCAACTCTCTTCTAAAGCATCGATAAAGTCTAGGGAAACAACTGAACTGTACCTCGCACATCTTCTAATGGAGAAAGAATTGGTTTGTTCCCTAGTTTCAGACGAACTTTCATACATATGAATAGCAAATACAGGGTCTTTATATTTCCTTGGCAAGGACATTCTCGCTCACGCTCTCCGCCAGTCACGGCCCAGTTGCCGGCTGCCACGCGCGCGTATATACGGCAGAATACGGTGCTTAAAATGAGTATCATTCATTTTATCATTTCAAATGATCTTAAGTAGAAATGTAGACTTTCACGACCGGCGTTGAAATAGGAATCTCTGTTTCGCGGGCTTATAGGTCGTGTTCCAAGGACATTTTGTCGTCCTGACGTTTCGCTGAATACTGCGTTCAGCATGTTCACAGGTTACATAAAGCGAGGTAAAACAAGTAAACAGAAGATATATAAATAGTCAACAACCCACACATAGAGGCTACCATAGCAACGGCGTACCACATAAAAGTAATGCATCAAGGACAGGGCTGCTCGTCTGTTGCATCATCTCGTCTACGACGGTCAATAAGGGCAGGCTTGAGGGGATTAAGGACTGGAAGCCAAGCTCTGTTCACACGTTCTGCTTCCTCCTTAAGATTGAAGCTGTTAGTATGCTTCAGGATTTCAATGGCCTCCCTTTGTAGCCTGGCATGATAAGACACCGTGGTGGACAGAACTTCGGTGTCTCCATATCTTATATCGTGACCTGCAAGTAGCGAGTGTGCTGCTACAGTGGATTTATCTGTTTGCCCCAGCCGGCTGTGTCGTTCGTGTTCCTTGAGGCGAGTGGCAATACTTCTTTTCGTTGTTCCAATATATACTTGGCCACAATCACACGGGATTTTATAAACCCCTGCCGCGGTATGAGGATGTCGCTTATCTTTAGCGGACCTAAACATGTCCTTAATTTTTCGTGTAGGCCTGTATATGGTCTTTATATCATGGGACTCGAGTAGCCTCCCTATTCTGTCCGTGACCTTTTTTATATATGGAAGAAAAGCTCTAGCCAGGGGCTGCTTGTCTCCAATTACCCTTGTAGTTGGACGTCTCGGATGGAGTGCTCGCTGGATATCTTTCTGGCTGTACCCATTCGCGCGTAAGGCCTCGTTGAGGTGTTCAATTTCTTGTTTCAGGCACTGCTTTTCACAAATTCTTTTAGCGCGATCAGCCAGTGTTTTTATAACTCCGTATTTCTGTCGTGGGTGGTGGTTGGACGTCTTATGTAGATATCGGTCAGTATGGGTCGGCTTACGGTAAACTGTATGTCCCAAAGTTAGATCAGCGGTCTTCGTTACCATAACGTCGAGAAACGCGATTTTCTGTTCATTTTCTAACTCCATGGTAAACTGAATGTTCGAGTTCTGGCTGTTAAGATGTTGTAAAAACAAATTTAATTGATCTTTACCATGGCCCCATATTACAAAGGTATCGTCCACGTATCGTAGCCACACTTTAGGTTTCAAAGGTGCGGTCTCTAGTGCTATTTGTTCAAATTGTTCCATGAAGAAATTCGCGATCACCGGACTAAGGGGACTGCCCATGGCGACCCCATCAATTTGTTCATAGAAATCACCCTTCCACAGGAAATAGCTAGCGGTGAGGCAGTGGCGGAATAAGGCGGTGATATCATCAGGAAAAATCCGTGCGATGTACTCCAGGGCTACCTTTATAGGTACTTTCGTGAAAAGAGAGACCACGTCAAAACTTACTAGTAAGTCACCAGCTTCTAGTTGAATAGTTTTCAATTTTTCAATGAAATGGCCGGAATCTTTGACGAACGACTGTGTACCGCCGATATGTGGTTGAAGTAAGGTAGCTAAATGTTTGGCAATGCTATAAGTTGGTGATCCAATAGCACTCACGATAGGACGAAGAGGAACATTATCTTTGTGTATTTTAGGTAAACCATAAAGTCTTGGTGGTAAAGCTTCACTTCTGGTGGTTCTCTTCTTTACGTTTTCAGGTAGCGAAGATACCTTGATCAGGCCGTTTGTTTCACGAAGAATCCGGTTGGTAGGATCTCTCAGTAGTTTGCGGTAGGTACCCGGGTCTAAAAGTTCCAAAACCTTGGCAGTGTAGTCGTCCATGTCCAAGATAACCGTTGCGTTCCCTTTGTCTGCAGGAAGAATGATTATGCTCTCGTCCATGTTGAGAGTCTTAATAGCCTTTCTCTCCTGAGGTGTGAGGTTACTCTGCGGTGCCGGTGCCTTCTTGATTATACGTGAGGCTTCATGACGGATTTCATCTGCTTGTTCAGATGGTAGCTCACGGATTGCCGCTTCAATATTGGCGACAATGTCTTCAACGGGAATCGAAGGAGGGGTCACTGCGTAATTTCCTCCTTTCGCTAGTATAGAGATTTCCCACTCTGACAGGTGGCGATTGGTCAGGTTAACAATTGTCCGTGAGATGTCCAGCGTAGGCGCAGGTACTGGCGCGGGTTGGTCTCTCTGTAACCGCTCAAACTTTTTCTTCTGCCGGATGCTAGACTGTTCAAATGTTGAACGCATAGAGTAGAAGGTGATACGATCTACATTTTCCCAGTCCTGATATGAGAGTGTGCTGCTGATGCGGTAGTGCAGCTGTAAGAGTGCCTGATCTGTAGTAGCGAGCCCCTTACGTGCAAAGCTTATGCGTTCACGTAATAGCGAACGTTCAGTTCGATCATATATTCTATGGGCTCTAGCTGAGGTTAGTGGTCTCTTCATTTTAATAAACTTGGGAATCATACCTGTGTCTAATATACCTGTAGCTAATTAAACACAACTGCCAGTTCTCCTAAATACTTTGTTTTAAACTTTTGCCACGAATAAGGTCTTCTGTATTTCCCTTGCTTTATAATAATGTTCCAGAAAATCTCAAGGAAGCATCGCAAACAACGGTCAGTGCTACACGCTTCTTGATCTGTCCGCCATGTTTCTCCAGGGTGAAACTGAGTCTAAGCATGCGCGAGAACCGTAAAGTGCATTTAAGTAATTACACACCTGAATGATCTCGTGAAATGCATCGACGATAATCACGCATTAACTCTCGCATGTAAGTTAAATAGGCATTAACTAACTAATCGTTAGTAGAGAGTTGGTGAAAACGGTCCTTAGTGTAATGTGTTTAGTTGGTGATTATATCACTATTAATTACATTGATTTTCTGGGGGCCATTAGCAATTTCCATTATCCAGTTATTCTTAACTTTTAATGAGGAGGCATGACTAAATATCCTTTTACTAAGTCTTCCATTGTCCATTTTTTGCATATGTCCATATTTTATTTTTATTTTTTTCTTCCTTTTCTTTTTCTAATAGTGTCTGATAGTCTGATATATTCTCGGAATGTTGGTATAACTCTCGAGACCTCCAGCTATGCACACTGGGTCTTAGTTATCTGCCTCCAATAATTATTATTTATCGTATGGCTTTTAGTGCCGGGAGTGTCCAAGGACATGTTCGGCTCGCCAGAGGCTTTAGCTGCTTCAAGCGGACACCCCTAGGGTGCGCTACAAGTTCCGTTCAATTTCACGTAGTTCCAACTTTCGCTACCAGATGTCAATGATACCTAGTGGTGAACGTTGGAACTTTGATAGAGCGTTACAACGAAATCTAACCTAGAAATTTGGCTCCACACAAGTTTAGTCTTTTACATGCCTTAAATCTATGACATGGGACCGCCGGCTTTACTTCCCCTCCGAAGGAAGGCATACTGAAGTATTTTAACGCTCTTAAAAAATCCGACGACTTCGGCCGGGTTTGAACCCGCTATCATGGGCACAGCAGTTCAGCATGCTATCAACTACGCGTGATAAGGGATTCTGATGCGTATAATGATGCAGCTATGGTCTTTGGCGTTCCAAGATATGGACTTATTGTTGTACCTGTTCCAGATTATTCTAAAGCCTTTAAGAGACTCTCTCTTCGTTTGCGTCACGATTTGTATCTTTTCCTCTACCTATTTGAAATTATTTACCTGAGGGATTTTTCCAAATTGAGTAATCTGTTTCAGATGATTCTATAGCCTTCTAGAGACTCTCTCTTCGTTTGCGTAATGATTTGTATGTTTTCCTGTAACTATTTGAAATTATTTACCTGAAGGTTTTTCCAAATTGAGTAATCAGAGGTTGTTTAGGTAAGTATCTTCTTCTTTCAGTGGATCTGTCCGCAGACAGATTTCAACTGGACGTACTCCATTTCTCTCTGTCCTGAGGATTGGTGATTACGTGCCGAGTGCGACCCAGTAAAAACCGTGGCTGTAGCGACCCTGCTAGTGGCTTACAGTGCCCCCATGCGACCCGTTGTTCGAGAGAAGAATTGAATATCTTATTTCCAAAGTGACGCAAATCCATGAGATGCTAAACTTCAGAAATCGCGTTTTGTATCTTCGTATAATTAAATCCAGATATGATTATGAATATAATGTAATTTCATTCATTACTTTTATACACATCCTGACACTGTGTTTTAAAATCTCCTATCAATGGAAATGGTGGTAATCGTCTCCTGTAAGTTGGAGTTAGGACGTTTTGGAAATAAATCATATAATGACATATATTGACATTTATGAACATTTAAATGGTTTAAACACAACAAACACAAACTGATGGTCTAATTATTCTTCAAAGTTAGCCATGGCCTGACTTATCACGTGATGTTCAGAGAGCCATCGGATTGGTCAACATGGATGTAAAACACATTGGAAATAAATACACGCTGGAGTTACATCACTTAGCAAATCAACTTAGTTCTTAGATCTCTGTTAATACGGGATATACGACCTATTGCGACTTAAAGCCTTTGCTATACGTCGAGAGAACTTATAAACTTGCTTATGGGAGTGAAGATTCAAGGAGAAATAATTTCAACTCTGAGATTTGCTGATGACATCGTCATCTTGGCCGACACGCCTGAGGATTTGAATGAGATTTTGAATGGTATGGACTCCGTCTTGAGGAAAGAATTCATGATGAAAATCAATGAAAGTAAAACGAAAATATTGGAATGCAGCCGCAATAAATCAGAAACCTCTATGGACATCAAATTGGTTGGGGAGAAACTAAAGGAAGTAGGAGACTTCTGTTACTTAGGAAGCAAAATAACCAGTGATGGACGAAGCAAAGAGGATATGAAAAGTAGTTTGGCTCAGGCAAGGAAAGCATTTCTACAGAAAAGGAATCTGTTGACATCGAATATAGATTTAGGTATCAGGAAGACATTTTTGAAAACCTTTGTATGGGGTGTGGCGCTCTATGGAAGTGAAACTTGAACTATTGGTGCAGCAGAAAAGAGGAGAATTGAAGCATTTGAAATGTGGTGTTACAGGAGAATGATGAAGATCAGATGGGTAGATAGGGTTACAAACGAAGAAGTATTAAGACGAGTGGGAGAGGAGAGATGTTTCTGGCGACTGCTAATGAAGAGAAGAGATAGGCCTAGGTTGGTAGGACACATACTAAGACACCCAGGAATAGCAAGCTTAGTTATGGAAGGAAGGGTCGAGGACAAGAACAGTAGGGGTAGACCAAGGTTAGAATGTTAAACAGATTGCCTCGGACGTAGGGTGTGGTAGCTATGTAGAGATGAAACGATTAGCTCAGGACAGGGAGGCATGGAGAGCTGCAGCAAACCAGTCAAAAGACTGAAGACTCAAACAACAACAACATGAATGAGAAAACTGAAAAACCATCAATTTTGGATTTACGTCACTTTGGAAATAAGCTCTTCAATTTTTACGGCGTCTAACCTAACCTAAGCGGAATTTTAGCACAGACAGATGTGTTAGAAATTCCCAGATTCCACCGATACATCAGTGCTTGGGTCGCTAGTGGCACGATGGCAAATTGGTGGGTCGCTTGCGGCACGGGTCGCATCCGGCACGACACCGTCCTGAGCATCTTATTTGATTTGCTTGTAACTCCTTCCAAACCTTCTTCTTCCTCTCCCTCATTTTCTTTCAACTTTTCCTTCTACGATTCTTTGTAGTAGACAATTCCTATGTAGTATGTGACCCTTCCAAGATTTTTCCTTTTTTGTATCATCCTGATCAATCACCTCTCCTCCTCTACCCTTCTTAGCACCTCCTCATTTCTCATTCAATCGGTCCATTTCACTTTCTTCATTATTCTCCACAACCACATTTCAAGTATACTCGTATATCCAGGTATTATTATTCCGCCGGCGCGGTTATTATTGCTTGTTTGACTGACCTCTACTGAATGGTGTATAGAAGTAACTAGCAACCCTCCCCAGCTTCGCCCGGGAACAGTTATGAATGCATTACGTGATAAGCGCTTTCTTTTCCTATGTCAATGAACAACGACCACTATCCGTTTTACGTCTCGGCATGATGGGTTAAAATCACTGACTGGACTATTAATTATATTATCATGGAGATGCATGTGCAACGAATTCTTGTCAGAAGTAATTTAAGAATGACGAGGTGCATAAAACACAAATCCCCCTTCCGTCCAATCTTAACTTGACTGTGTATTTTTCAGAACGAAATGAAGAAAAGCCGAGTTGTACTTTCAGGGAAACTCCAAACACAACCACACTTCTCTGAAGTCTTAATTCAACACGACTCGACAGTTTTCTGCTGGCTGTATCTGGGCCAATAGGCTCGCCCGCTAGCTAGGCTGTAACTGGGGTGATAGGCTCGTCCCTAGCTAGCTCGTAAACTGTCACCTCAGTAATTGAATGGAGATTGTTGGAAGAAATGAAAACGTAAAAACACTTACAGTGGGTGATGTACTGAAGATAGAGAGATATGCTCTCGTGGACTTATTTGTAGAACTTTTCATGCTGAATAATTCTAATACTCATAGTATATTGATATTTTTAACGGTTTGTCCAGCATAACCTTAAAAAGCTCACGGACGCCAGGTTTTTTCTTTCGACTATTTCACTGAAATCGTTACTGCTTGGATTCCATTGATCATAAATAAATTATTTTGAACAGAAACCTTCTCGAGAAATCCTTTACAGAATGGTGAAAACCGCCTCAAACTCCATCCAGTGGTTCTCGATATTACCCGTGACATCCAAGAATCGAGAACTTAGTTTTATAATAATAGTAATAGTAATAATAATAATAATAATATCGTATGGCCTCGGGTGCCGGGTGCAAGCTTTGTTATTTGACACCCAGAGGGCAGCTTGTATGTCGAATTTTGTTGTTCCTTGAAGCACTATGAAAGTCAATGGGGTTAGATATCTAAGCTCATTGACACTATAGCGCTTTCTAGTAGAGAAATGAGGAACTTTGTGATGGCGGAAAATCCCGAGATTAATGTTCCCATTATGAACACGGTCTACTGAATTCAAATGGGTTCTTTATCATGCCAACATCGTATCGTAATTTTTGCCGCCTTTTAATAATCACTTACCACGGCCAGGAGCGAACCTGAAAGCTTGGGGGGGGGGGGGGGGCGGGGGTAGTAATCTGACACAATAACCACCACCCACTAAGTAGAGATGCAGCCCCATCCGGCATAATCCCTCACTCAGACTACGCGTTTGTCTAAAATCACATGTGTTCTGATTCCCAGAAGAACTATCATCATTCATGTACTTGACATCAAAAACTACGTATTTACGAACCAACTGCTCAAGTGTCAAGTGTATTATGTCACGATAGGACATAATTATGCTAAGTAGTTCTCGAGAACTTTCCCAGGTTGATATATTACGTCTTTTCTTTTATATTTCATAACGTAACATTTGGCATGGTCCTTAAGAGTGTAACCTTGCTCAAAGCAATGTTTGAATAGCGCGACTTGAGTCGACAGTTGGGAGTTCTTTCATATCCATGACAGTTATAGCACTTCACCTGAGTGTTGTCGATCAGCGACCAAGGTATGGTCCAGGCGAGGTCGAATTCTTAAACCTCATGAATATCCAACACGAGGCGGCTTCGGTGGCCTAGTCGGTAGCATGATGAGCTTCTATGCCCAAGATATCGGGTTCAAACCCGGCCGAAGCCGTCGGATTTTTTAAGAGCGTTAAAATCCCTCAGTATGCCTTCCTTCGGAGGGGAAGTAAAGCCGGCGGTCCCATGTCATAGATTTATGGCTTGTTAAAGAACCTTCCATTAATTGCACCTGTGTGAAGCTAAATTGGATAGATTAAGAATGTAAACAACGCTCTTAGGTTTCTACGTTCGTTGCCAAGAGCCGACTGCGGTGGCGTCTAGTAGCTAAGTCCTGAACTTGGCCTAGTAGTCGTTGACGGTGGCGCTTGGCGACAAAAGTAGGAACTATTTGAAAAATTCTAAGTTGCAGTACTTAAATTAAAAAACAGATAACACACACTAATACAGCCATCACAATTAACACCGGTTATCAGACAGATTCTACACACACCCAAAGTACACGGGGCTACATGACCGCGTTGTCGCAGCCCCTTAATTTACGAACCAACCAACCAACCAACCAATATCCAACACGAGCTTCAAGCATCTCAAATAATGAGTGCTGGGCTTTCGAGAAGACTGCATTATTATCATTATTTTTAGCCTACTTTTCACATTTTGTAAAAATGTGGAAAAAGTAGACTAATGAGATCGATCCGGGCAAATGTGTGTTTGTCTGTCCATCTGTCTGTCTGTCTGTCTGTCTCCCCCTATCAACTCATAAATGGCTGCAGCCACAGCAACCAAATTTGGTATGAGTAAAGACCTATGCCTGACTATGTCACGGCCATATTTGAAAATGACGTCAGTGCTACCAAATGCTGAATCACAATTGAAAATTGAGGTCTATGTTGGATATCTCTAAAGATATGCATGGATATTGTTCAAAAATGTACACACTTATAGATAATATTACATGAGACTAATTTACAGGAGCTCATACAAGAGTGTGTTGCCAACTTGATTCTATGCCTGCTGACAGTTCCAATCTATAAATGCATGCAACTTCCATACTATACATTGGATGTCAACCAAATTCGGTATGTGATTTGCGCACTCGATCAGATATTAATATGCATTCTTTTAGTGTCAACATGGCTGCCAACTATTGAAAAATGCACTCTATACATTTTTATCCTAATATCAATATATCAGAAGGTATGCAGGCCATCAGTTCTAAACTTTGCATGCATATAGTACCTGAACATGTTAATTTTCAGTAACCGATATACGACAGTGCTGCCAACATGATTCTACGCGTGCTGATAGGTTTAATGTTGAATCATATGTAACTTCCACACTAATAAATGAAGTTCTTTCAAAATTGGCATAACATTTTAATTTAAGTTTGAGCATCCCATTTATGGCAGTGCTGCCAACCTGATTTCACGCATACTGATAAATTCAATATATATATATATATATATATATATATATAACGTGCATACTATCTATTGGACCTCAACCAAATTTTGCATGTGCATTGTAGGTACCATAAGAGATGGAACTAAGAATATATTCAGGTCTGCCAACTGTAGATATGAGTCGTCCAGTTGCAAAACTCGTTTAATCCACTTGTGAATAAGAATCATGTCAAATTATTTAGTTTATTATTTTATTTTACTTTATTTTATTTTATTTTGTTTCGTTTAGTTTTGTTTAAAATTGTTTTGTTTTTTGTTTTGTTTTTATTTTATTTTGTTTTGTTTTGTTTTGTTTTGTTTTATTTTGATTTTCCAGAAAACAAACACAATACCAAAAACAACAACACACGAAGCAAAAAGCAAAATTCAAAAACAAAAGCAAAAGCAAAAAACAAGAAACACAAAGCAAAAAGCAAAATTCAAAAAAAGCAAAAGCGGAATACAAACACAAAACCGAAACTGAGAAAGAAAAGCAAAAAGTAGAATTCAAAATCAAAAGTACAAAGCAAATACAAAACCAAAAACTCAAAGCAAAAGGAAAGAGTAGAAAACAACAAACACAAAATATAAGCGAGGCAAAGCCCAGAGAAACGTTTCTCATGAAAATTATTCTTATGCACAAGTGGATTAAACGAGTTTTGCAACTGGACGACTCATATGTGATCTCTATAATTTTAAGAAAAGCTCACTGGTTCGTCACGGAACTACTTGTTGTTGTTGTATTTTTTTTGTTTTTTTACATCGTTATGCCCATCTAAGGAGCGCGAGAGAACTCATTTAGCAAATTATGTTGATCTTTTCTTCTCCCAAAATCTCTTCATCTGAACACTGAAGAGTTTCTTCCGTTCTTCAGTCCATGGTTTCCTGGTACTGGTACTGATAGTTGTTGACAACTGTTCTGAATTTGGATCTGTCTTGTATGATTTCCTCCACAATGTCAACTTCCTGAAGATTTCCTTAAGCCAGTTGGTCTTGACTTTCATTGAGAGAGCAAGGTTGCGAATCCTCTTCGTCAGTCTGTCATCCGTCATGCGAAGAATGTGGCCATAGAACTTGAATCGCCTTTTCCTTAATGTGTCGGTAATCCTTTCAGAGTGATGATATAGCTCCCGAGACTTCCGTTTCATCCTGATTTCTTCTACGCAGACTGGAGCAAAGATTTTCCTCAATATTTTCCTCTCTTGCTTCTCTATGTCTTTAATAAGAGATTTGCCTCCAATAAGCAAAATTTCAGAGGCGCATAATGCTTCAAGTTTGATGACTGTGTTATCATTACTATGTGATTCCTTATGACCAACTAAGAAGCACCTTATAACTTATTGAGGAAAGGGTTTCTCTTCTTTTGCGTTCTTTTGACCATCCGGTATTCTTCCGTGTAGATTTCCCCGTAAATTTGTGTCTGTTTACATAATCTGAAAACTACTTATTTTAATGAGCTCCGCAGTAAAAAGAACACACTATAGGTATTTGGCAATAAGATCTTTGTATTGTATTTGCATTATCGAAAACTTAAGAGCAAAATAACCAGTGATGGACGAAGCAAAGAGGATATAAAAAGTAGGTTGGCTGAGGTAAGGAAAGCATTTCTACAAAAAAAAATGGAATCTGTTGACATCGAATATAGATTTAGGTATTAGGAAGTCATTTTTGAAAGCCTTTGTCCGGAGCGTGGTGCTCTATGGAAGTGAAACTTGGACTATTGGAGCAGGAGAAAAGAGGAGAATTGAAGCGTTTGAAATGTGGTGTTACAGGAGAATGATGAAGATCAGATGGGTAAATAAGATTACAAACGAAGATGTATTAAGACGAGTGGGAGAGGAGAGATGTTTCTCGTGACTGCTAACGAAGAGAAGAGATAGGTTGGTAGGACACTTACTAAGACACCCAAGAATAGCAAGCTTAGTTATGGAAGGAAGGGTTGAGGACAAGAACTGTAGGGGTAGACTAAGGTTAGAATATGTTAAACAGATTGCCTCGGATGTAGGGTGTGGTAGCTATGTAGAGATGAAACGATTAGCTTACAAGGGGAGGATACGATGCATGGGTCACCGATTCGAACCAACTTTAGTACACGTGTAGGGCATGACCAGGCGTGTACCAGGTGCACCGCTTCTCAGCTGTTTCCGAGAAATTAATTAATTGCAAATACAGTGCGTTGTTCGTTAGCAAGTACACAACGAGCGCGTGGTGCCCTGCTTCGTAAGCGCGGGAACGCTGGATCTAATCCCACCGGTGAGCCTTTGCAGAGTGTTGTGTTGTTGGTTTTTTTTTCTTGTAACCATTGGCAATTTCCTATCAATACCCATAGCATGAGTGACGGCTTGCAGGGTATGGGGTGGTCTCATGGTTCACAGACGTGCAATGAACGGAACTGACTGGGCCTTCAATGTGTAAACGTATAGCCTACATGTAATAGAATACACCTTTCCCGTGTGTAATACCAATGTAATTGTAATGCCGATACTGTATGTAATGTCACAAACGTTGACCCCCATACGATGATTTCAGAATCTCTTTTCCCGCTCACATATCACGTTATTGCAATTGACTGCAAAATAAACATTGTTCACGACACCTATATCCGTACGATTTGCCAATGTTTACAATAAAAGAAATGAAAAAAACTCAACACACTGCAAAGGTTCACCGATAGGATTTGATCCAGCGATCCAGTGATCCCGCGCTTACAAAGCAGGGCACCACCCGCTCGTCGGCTTAATGCTAGCGTACAACGCACATAGACGCCACACTGTAATTGCAATTAATTAATTTCTCGGAAACAGCTGAAAAGCGCACCTTACTACTTGCACCTGATATACGCCCGGTCATGCCCTACACGTGTACTAAATATGGTTCGAATCGGTGACCCATACATCGTATCCTCCCCTTGTCAGTACAGGGAGGCATGGAGGGCTGAATCAAAACAGTCAGGAGGCTGAAGACTCAAACAACAACAAGAGCAAACCCCAGAGCTTCATAGATAGCAACGGGCTCCGCAGTAAAGAGAAGATATTATAGGTCTGTGACATAGAAATCTTGATATTTGTACTATCGATAACGTAAGCACAACCTACTTTCTCGTCCGTGTAGAGAATGCCATCGTCAGGAAATTGGTGATCTATGCTTACTCACCTGTTTGCGACATTGCATTCTCGAAAGAGTAATGGGGTTTACCATGTAAACAGAGTGGAAAACAAGCTGTACTATTCTGACAAGCAACTATTTGCACTCGGGGGAAAGGATAATTATCAGTGTCCTGCTAACAGATCTTGGTTCCCAGGAAAATGTCTCAGTTGTACCAAGAAATGGGGAGGTTCAATGTTGAAACGGTTACATCCTGTCCAGGACACGGTGAAAGTGAACGTCAAGAGAGCACAGGCATGTTCAAGAGCTTGTACACACTTTCAGCCTAATTTAACTGCCTGTCTTGTCCTTAGAGGAGTCACTCTGATAATGTTGTTGTTGTTTGAGTCTTCAGTCTTTTGACTGGTTTGATGCAGTTTTCCATGCCACCCTGTCCTGAGCTAATCGTTTCATCTCTACATAGCTACCACAGCCTACATTCGAGGTAATCTGTTTAACATTTTTCTAACCTAGGTCTACCCCTACAGTTCTTGTCCTCGACCCTTCCTTCCATAACTAAGCTTGCTATTCCTGGGTGTCTTAGTAGCCTATGTGTCCTACCGACCTATCTCTTCTCTTCATTAGCAGTCGCCAGAAAGATCTCTCCTCTTTCACTAGTCTTAATACCTCTTCGTTTGTAACCGTATCTACCCATCTGATCTTCATCATTCTCCTGTAACACCACATTTCAAACGCTTCAATTCTCCTCTTTTCTGCTGCACCAATGGTCCAAGTTTCACTTCCATAGAGCGCCACGCTCCAGACAAAGGCTTTCAAAAATGAATCCCTAATACCTAAATCTATATTCGATGTCAACAGATTCCTTTTTTGTAGAAATGCTATCATCGCCTGAGCCAACCTACTTTTTATATCCTCTTTGCTTCGTCCATCACTGGTTATTTTGCTTCCTAAGTAACAAAACCCTGAGTTCAATTCTTGACTCTGACAAGAAAAATCTAATTCTTGTTTGAGGATTGGAACGGGAGTCATCAGCCGTGAAGCAAAGCCGAAAAGATGGGTTTAATTCCCACCTTAGACATATAGCATTTAAGGGTGTTTTGAAGCCACAGCGTTGTGTCAATTGATTTACTGCCATGTTAAAGAATTCCTCCAGACCAATATTCCAGCAACTCAATCACTGGCTGCGAAGTAAAGTGGTAACGTTGTCACCGGATGAGCCCAAGATTGTAGGATCGAATCGTGGCGCAGTCAGTGAGGGTGCGGAAATTTGAGGGACGTTAAAGATCCCCTTCGGGGCAAAATTATTGCATCCCGGCATCTCTAAAATTTCAGGAGTTAAAAGGGACGTAAAACCAATAACATTATTACGGTATTCTTTAAAAGCCACGGCAGTTAAAAGGAACGTTAAGCCCACTTTGTTATTATTATCATTTGATTCGTTACGCGCAACTAAGGAACGCGTTAGCACAATGTTTCCTCTTTTCTTCCCAATATCTCTTCATCCGTTCACTGTGCCCTCTTCTCGGTTCTTTTGTCCATCCTGAATTCTCCCGTGTATGTTTCTCGGCAAATTTGTGTTCATTTATAAGGGTTCTACATTTTGTTATACACAAGAATCTCGTTTATCCGGATGAAGGGGACCAAAACTGATACGGATTGTCGAAAATTCGGATAATCCGGAAAAACTAAAAAACAAATACATGTTATATAATTTATTAACATAAGTTGTAATACCGAAAATCCGGATAATCCGGAAAAAATGCATGTTATATAATGTATTAACATACTGTAAGTTGTAATACCGAAAATCCAGATAATCCGGAAAAAAACTAAAAATCAAATGCATGTTATATAATCTATTACCATAAGTTGTAATACCTTTTACAATTGTACAAAAAATATAAGAACACTTTTCTTACATTTATGACTGTTTTATGCACTGAAATAATTTGTGAGTTTTTTTTTCTGTTTTACGTTTGTATAGCGTTTGCGCGCAGCACGATCACGAAGACGTTTTACTAACATCAGTTCTCACTTCCAGGCGAATGAAGTGACGGTACCTTTCACAGACCGTTCCGAATTACTTCCAATTCCTGTCCTCAACTATCATTGGCGGAAAAGACATTCAAGAAGAGTCGACCCCGTAAAAGAAATACTGTACAGTAAAAATAACTTTTTATTATTTTCAATCCGGATTAATGAGGGCTGAATAAACGAGGTTCTTGTGTATTGTGAATGATTTCTTCGTTAATACTAATTTCTTATAGGTCTTGTTTAGTGGCACTTACCGACAGGGGGGGGGGTTAGGGTTTAAGGCCCCCCTCCAGAGACAATTGTTTACTTGAATCCGTATTGCCCAAGCTATCACATGTTTTACACTGCCACTAGTGTGGCTTCTTTACTCCTGTATATACACTGCTCAACAAACGTTTGTTGGTCTACCGCCATCAATTGTATGTGTTATTATTAGTTTATTATTATAAATATAGGGTGTTTCAGGAGGAATATTAAATATTTAAGGAGGTGGTAGTATAGATGAATTGCAATAAAAAATCCATATACACAAGTGTCCCATTTGTGTTGCGTACAGAGATACAGCTGGAAGTATTTAACCCAAACAAAATTAATGTAAAGCCAAGGCAAATGAGGACGTTCAGTGTTGATTTTCAAAAATTCCACCACCAACTTCAATGCATTGAGCACTTCTCTTTATAACACCCCGTTTAGCTCTTTGGGGGGCGTCTTGCCGTTCTTTGATGAGGGCTGCTCTCTCTATGCATAATCCGAAAGCCTACTAGGCTCTTGTGTTAAATGTTTCCTTGTGGACTTCGCCTTTCAACCATCCCCACTGGCAAAAATCTAAACGGGTAAGGTCCGGGGACCTTGGTGGCCAAGAAACGTGCCCATATCTCCCTATCCATCTTCCGGGGAATGTTAGGTTTAGATGATGTATCACCAGAAGACTAGAATGTGCAGGAGCCCCGTCATGCTGGAAGAACATAAGAATTCCAATAATGCTGGAAGTTCATTTCCAAGGAAGTGTAGTTAATGGGGTCCTGTTAGACGATACGGTAACACAACAGGCCAAATCGAACGGATTGTCAATCAACCCACACCACTCATTTACAGAGAAGCGTTCCTGAAAATGTTTGTCCACAATGGCATGTGGGTTTTCTTCTGACCACTGATGTTTATTACGAGTGTTATTGATGCCGTCACGAGTGAACGTGGCTTCATCAGTGAAGATTACAAATGGGATTACTTGGCAATTTACTCGTATCCAAGGACAAAATTCCAATAGTCTATCTGCATCTCCTACTCGAAGGTGTTGAACGGGCTGCTAATGACACGGATGCAACCCGTGCATACGTAATGTCCGCCATACTCTTGTACATAGAACACCGATACGTGCAGAAAGTCTACGTGTACCAACACACGAAACAACATCTGCTCTGGTTACATTCCAACGTCTGTATCTCGGTACCAGTGGCGATATGATAAGGTGGGGCCAACAACAATAGGAAATAAAAAATTACAAATCAAATGGACAAAAGTTTGGTAGTAATAATAAAATAAAGAATAGTTACAATATTTTGAATACACTACAGTACATTTTTTAATAATATGAAAGAAACCTTTAAGTCCCCTTGAAGAAGATTATGTAAACTATGAAATATTAAAAAATTACTTTGTGACTTTTTTCCCGGCTAAAGTTTTCTATTATTTCACTGAAATCTAAACTTGCTAAACGGCCACGGGAGGTCATACCTGCACTGAAAATAGGAATATGAATTATAAATTAGTTTGAAAAGTATAATTAATTAATTAATTAATTAAGTAAATTTAAAAAATCCATGGAGAGGGGCCCTGGGCGGTCGCCCTCCTCGCCCGCTCCTAGATCCGCCCCTGCTCGGTACGCAATGAAAATGGGACACATGTTATATGGAATTTTTATTGCAATTCATCTATACTACCACCAGCTTGCCACGGTGGGTGAGTGGATAGCGTGTCCGTCTACTAACCCCAAGATTGCAGGTTCGCTCCTGGCCGTGGTAAGTGTTTTTTTTAAGGCGGCAAAAATACGACACGCATGTCATACGATGTTGGCATGTTAAAGAACCCATTTGAATTCAGTAGGCCGTGTTCATAATGGAAAAATTAATCTTGGGAGTTTCCGCCAACATAAAGTTCCTCATTTCTCTACTACTGTTCAAGGAGCTTAGATATCTAACCTCTCTGACTTTCATAGTAATTCAAGGAACAACGAGATTTGGCATGCAAGCTACCCTCTGGGTGTCAAATAACAAAGCTTGCACCCGGCATCCGAGGCCAGATGATATTATTATTATTATTATTATTATTATTATTATTATTATTATTATACTACCACCTATGCTACCACCTACCGACAGTAGTGGCTACGCTGGCCAACGCGCAGCATTAGGTCATGGGGCCAAGCTCTCTGCTGACTCGGTAGACGCGTGGGTTCGAGCCCCACCGTCGGCCGTCTTTGAAATGGTTTTCCGTGGTTTCCCATTTTCAACACCAGGCAAATGCTGGGACGGTACCTTCTGACAGGCCACGGCCGCTTCCTTCCACATCCTTGCCCAGTTTCATTCACCATCATTCATTTCATCTCTCATTAACTCCTCTCATGAGGTTGGCGTCAGGAAGGGCATCCGGCCGTAAAAACCATCGCCACAAAGACTTCCATCGCATCTCATCCCCGACCCCGTTGGAACACGGGAATAATAAGGGGTAGACATAGACATTATACTACCACCTCCTAAAATATTTACTATTCCTCCTGAAACACTCTGTATATATTCGTTACGGCCAACAATGGACCACGTTTGACAGTTTTTACATTGTTGTCTTTAGTCTCTGCCAATATCTCCTCATCCTCTCTCCCACTTCCTTCTTCTGTTCCTCCATGTAAGATCTTCCTTTCCTCACTGACAACTCCCCGTCTCCTGGAAACCTGCAAACCCCTTAATCAGCCGTCTAAGACTCTCTTTGTCCATTATGTCTCCTTCTTTCAACCCCATCCGATCCAAGTCCAATCTCACTTCCCGAAACCATTTCGGCTCCGTCTTCCTCTTCCTGAAGAATTCAAAAATCCTCTTCGTCAATCTGGCACTGTTCATCCTTACCAAGTGTCCATAAAACTGTATTCTCCTTTTTCTCATTGGGGTTACGACTCCTTCTGTCTTCAGGTATAGTTCTTTGTTAGGTTTGATTCTCCTCTCTCCATCTTTGATAGGCTTATTTGGGCCTAGGATTTTTCGGATCATTTTCCTTTCCCTCTTTCGGATGCCTTCGAGGCCACCCTTCCCAAACATGTCTAGTGTTTAGTGTAGGCTATTAATATATTAGTAATATTATTATTATTATTATTAGTTTATTACACTACATATCGGTAGTACAGCCTGAAGGATTGTACGCTTTAGAGTGTCTTATTTTAAGTAAAAAGGAAGAACTTCAAGTACTAGAAAAGACAGAAAGAAAGAAAGGAAGATTCTGAGAAAAATACTTGGACCACAGAAGACTACTGATGGGACATGGAAGAAGAGGAAAAATGAAGAAATTTACAAGTGTACTGAAAAGATCACATACGTAATGAGGAAGTGGAGGCTAAAGTTCTACGGACATTTACTACGAATGGATGAAGGCAGGCTGACCAAAAGGATCTTCAGCTACATCATGGGGTTAAAGGCCACATCTAAATGGGTAGATGAGGTGAAGAGGCATGCAGCGGAAGTTGGAATTACTCCACCGATGGACCACGATAGGAGCGAGTTCTGCAGTCGAGTTGACGGTGTAAAATCATTTCAGGAGAAACCACCAAGCAGGAGGCCCAAACGGATCATTTCCGAGGAGGAGAGAAAACAAAGAAGTGACAGGATGAAGAAGTTCTGGGAAGAGAAGAGAAAGAAAGCCAATAAGAGTTCCTTGGGGTCCATAGTTGGCCAAATTCGATAATAATAATTATTATTAATATTACTATTATAATGTTACTGCTTCCCTAACTTGGAAAGTGAGACAGGACACGCCTCTGTCACAAGGACAACGCTTTCTTTGTTGTTGGCGGCCAAGTGTAATGGAAGTTGCATGATTTGCAAGTTTGCTTTCATTAAAGTGAGTTGCACTTAATTATAATGAAGAAACTGCTACTGCGTCACGGAGCTAGAATAGCACCTTGGCTAACCTAATAATGAGAAGTTGTTGATTCGTTAGGGTTTTGCGACATTGTGGTCATGTAGCCCCATGTACTTGTGTGTGTGTGTGTGTGTGTGTGTGTGTGTGTGTGTAGAATTTGTGAGATAACCTGTTTCTCTTGTAGGGTTTTAGGTTCTTCCCTATTTTTTCCTTACTTCTAAGTACAAAAATACTTCTCCGAATCACACTCAAAAGAATTAGGCCTATATATACTGAAGAAAATGGAAATTGCAACAGCATGAAGGCATTGGTCGTTTGTGTTGATTTTCAAGATATGGAACGATCCCATGTAGGTATGTAAACGATCAAAGTTTCAGACCCATTGGATTGTTGCTACAGGTCTCCCCACGTGATTGGTCGCGGAGGAATCAACTCCAGTATACGAACTCTGGTGTAGCGTAGTTGACTTGCAGTCTGTGCAGTGAAGTGTTCCCCGTCAAACATGCCTCGACGACAGAGAAGAGCACGCTATCAACAACTGTCGCCGTTTGCGAGGGCTCGGATAATTGAGCTGTGTGAGGCTAGATTATCGCTAAGGACTGTCGCTGCACGTGTTGGCCGACAGGCATCTACGGTACAACGTGTATGGCAGCAGTGGTCAAATGAAGGTACCCACACTTGTAGACCTGGCACAGGCCTAGCGCAACAGACAACTGTGAGAGAGGATCGCCGCATCATTCGGATGGCCCGGATGGAACCCCATGCAACAGCAGCGCAAATTCGAGCAGCTGTGGCCCCCACGTTACACAACAAACAGTTGGTAATCGCCTGTGTGCAGCTGGCTTACGATCCCGTGTCCCTGCAGAAGGTGTTCCATTGACCCCACAACAGCGACGTGTAAGGCTGGCCTGGTGTCGAGAACGTGGGTCGACGAATGGCATAGGGTCGTCTTTAGTGATGAATCGCTTCTGTCTTGCCCTCAGTGATCGCTGGAATCGTGTGCGCCGACGTACCGGGGAGAGGGGCCGCCCAGACCTTATTGTCGAGAGGCACACAGGGCCAACACCAAGCATTATGGTAAGGGGAGCTATTGGCTTTAATGTGAAATCGCAATTAGAGCTTGTTGAGGGCACTATGACTGCTCGACAGTACGTTGATAGGATACTCAATCCAGTGGTTATCCCTATGATGGTGAACATTGCTAATGGGATGTTTCAGCAGGACAATGCCCGGGTTCACACTGCACGCATCTCCAGAGAAGCTCTCCACGACATCACAACCTTAGAATGGCCCGCCAGATCCCCGGACCTCAGTCCTATTGAGCATGTGTGGGACATGATGGGTCGACAAATGGCCAACCGTCCTCAGCCACCCACAACTCTGAAACAACTGACCCGTGCAGTGCAGCAAGCATGGGCCACAATTCCTCAGGAAGCGATTCAGGGCCTTATTGACTCCATGCCTCGCCGAATTTATCAATGTATTGCAGCTCGTGGTGGCACATCCTGTATTGATTGTTGTCCAAACTTGCGGTCAGAGGGACCTGAAAGTGTAATCATCGAACACTCGTCCTGCATGTTCAATTGCAGCAATGTAGCACCACTCCTTCTGGGTGTTGCAATTTCCATTTTCTTCAGTGTAGTACCTGAGAAAAACTAAATGATATGAGAGTACCTAAATACCTAGTTGCACTTTTGTTCCAATTTTTAGTCCATCATTTTTAAAAGTAAACCCGAAGTTAGTGTTTATTCCTAGCTCTGGTTGGTTGGTTCCTTAGTTTAGGGGCTGAGACGACGCGGTCATATAGCCCCGTGTACTTTGGGTGTGTGTAGACATTTTCTGATAACCGGTCTTAATTGCAATGGCTGTATTAGTGTGTGTTATCTGCAGGGCTGCAGACGTTTTTTCTTCTTTTCTTCAAGTAGTTCCTACGTTTGCCATCAAATGCTACCATCCACGACACCTAGCTGCGGACCCGGCTACTAAATGCCATCGCAGTCAGCACCCGGTGGGGAACGTTGGAACTAATAGAGCGTTATCAACCTAACCTACTAATGTTTGCTTCCACAAGTGTAATTAGTGGAAGGTTCTTTTTCATGCCATAAATCTATGACATGGGACCGCCGGCTTTACTTCCCCTCCGAAGGAAGACATACTGAGGAATTTTTAACGCTCTTAAAAAATCCGACGACTTCGGCCAGATTTGAACCCGCGATCTTGGGCATAGAAGCTCAGCATGCTACCAACTACGCCACCGAAGCCACTATTCCTAGCTCTAGTTGATCGAGAGAAATCTTACCTGCCAGAAAATTCAAATATTTCAGTACTTTTCAGCTTATATCTTATTGTTTCATTATTTACTGTCAGGAAAGTGGGGATAAATCTCTTATTGTTTCCAAGTTCTCTATATTATAAATAAACAAAGTTAATTAAACGGGCTAGAGTGTGCAAATCACCTCTGGTATCCTTGGTTTCATTGAATTTGAATAATTAACATATTTAAGGACAGCAAATATTGCTTAAAAGTGTGAAGATCTCGGAGATAACTTGATAAAAGACATTATATATTACAAGCTGTACCCGGCATGCGTTGCAATGCCAATCAAAGAAAGTGTTGGCGTTGAAATTCTGTTTCTTGAAGTGCTTTTGGATACACAACATGTTTTTCAATTTCCGTTAACTGCCCCTATGCTATCGTAAAATGGATTTTCTAAATTAGAATCAATCGTGGGAGCTTGCACAACAACTTTCAAAAGTTTCATCGCAATCGGATGAATGGTATATGAACGTATACAGGATTTTGTTTCAACGATTCGTGCGCTGTCACTCATTTGTTGATTCTACTCGTACGCTACCTATTGAGAAATGGATTTACTAAGTCGAAACCCTACCCTGGCGTGTACACAACAACTCATCAAGGTTTCATCACAATCGAAGAAGGTTATCTGAACGCATAGGGGATTTTGTTGAAACGCTTCGCGCGTCGTCACCCATTTGTTGCATATACTCGTGCGCTGCCAATTGTGAAATGGATTTACTAAGTCGAAACCCTTCCCTGGCGTGTACACAATAACTCATCGATGTTTCATCGCAATCGGATGAATGGTATATGCACGTAAACGGGGTTTTGTTTAAACGATTCGTGCGCTGTCACTCATCTGTTGAGTCTACTCGTGCGCTACCTTTTGAGAAATGTATTACTAAGTCGAAGACCTTCCCTGGCGTGTACACAATAACTCATCAAGGTTTCATCGCAATCGAAGAAGGTTATATGAACCCAATAGGGGATTTTGTTGAAACGCTTCGCGCGTCGTCACCCATTTGTTGCATCTACTCTTGCGCTACTTATTGTGAAATGGATTTACAAAGTCGAAACCCTTCCCTGGCGTGTACACAATAACTGATCAATGTTTCATCGCAATCGGATGAATAGTATATGAACGCATACCGGATTTTGTTTAAACGATTCGTGCCCCGTCACTCATTTGTTGAATCTACTCGTGCGCTACCTACTGTAAAATGTATTTACTAAGTTAGAAACCGTCACGAAAGTGTCCACAACATCTCACCCAAGTTTCATCGCTATCGGACTAATGGGATATGAAGACATAGGGGACTGTATTGAAACGCTCCGCGTGTCGTCGTTCACTTGTCGAATCTACTCGTGTGCTACCTACTGTGAAATGTATTTACTAAGCCAGAAAGCTTCCTTGGAGGGTCCACCATATTTCACCCAAGTTTCACCGCTAACGGCAGAATGGTATATGACCTTATACGGGACTTTGTTGAAACGCTTCGCGCGTCGTCCCTAATTTGTTGAATCAACTTGTGCGCTGCATATTGTATAGGGGATTTACTAAGCCAGAAATTTTCCATGACGTGTACATAACATCTCACCCAAGTTTCATAGCTACGGACGAATGGTACATGTATTCATACGGGACTTGGTTGAAACGCTTCGCGTGTCGTCGCTCATTTGTTGATTCTACTCTTGCGCTACATATTGTAATATGGATGTACTCAGCCAGAAACCTTCCCTGGAGTGTACACAACATCTCACCCAAGTTTCATCGCAATCGGATGAATGGTATGCGAACTATACGGTACGTTGTCGAAACGCTTCGCGCGTAGTCACTCATTTGTTGAACATAAACGTGCGCTTCGTATTGTAAAATGGATTTACTTAGCCAGAAACCTTTCCTGGAGTGTACACAACAATTCACCAAACATTTATCACTATCAGATGAATGGTATATGACTTTATATGGGACTTTACTGAAACGCTTCGCGTGTCATCGCTCATTTGTTGAATCTACTGCTGCGCTACCTATTGTAAAATGTATGTACTAAGCCAGAAACCTTCCCTTGAGTGTACACAACATCTCACCCAAGTTTCATCGCTATCGGATGAATGGTATATGAAATTATATGGGACTTTGTTGAAACGCTTCGCACGTCGTCGCTCATTTGTTGATTCTACTCGTGCTCTACCTATTTTTAAAGGGATTTACTGAGCTGGAAACCTTCCCTGGAGTGCACACAAAATCTCAGCCTAGTTTCATCGCTATCGGACGAATGGTATATGAACGCAAACGTGACTTTGTTGAAATGCTTCGCGCGTCGTAGCTCATTTGTTGAATCTACTCGTGCGCTGCCTATTGTAAAGTGGATGTACTAAGCCAGAAAATATCCCTGCAGTGTACACAACATTTTACGCAAGTCTCATAGCTATCGGACGAATGGTATATGAATGCATACGGGACTTTGTTGAAACGCTGGGCGTGTCGTCGCTCATTTGTTGAATCTACTCGTGCGCTATCTACTGTGAAACGTATTCACTAATTTTGAAACCTTCACGTAAGTGTACACAACATCTCACCCAAGTTTCATCGCTATCGGACGAATGGTATATGAACACATACGGGACTTTGTTGAAATGCTTCGCGCATCGTCGCTCATTTGTTGAATCTACGCGTGTGCTACCTATCGTAAAATGGATTTACTAAGTCAGAAACCTTCCTTGGAGTGTACTCAACATCTCACCCAAGTTTCATCGCAATCGGACGAATGGTATATGAACGCATAAAAGACATACATACCCACAGACAGACAAACTAGCACGTTACATTGATTTATATATATATATATATATATATATATATAGATATTACCTCCTGTGGAGCTCACAACCGACATAGCGTGACAAATGAGCATTCAAATGAAGGAGAATGGACTTTACAGTGACGTATTGCACTCTAATTTCATAAATATCTATAATGTCTTTAAAAAATGACTTTTAAAGAAATGTACGAAGTGTGCGATTTGCAGATACTGTTGCTGTAGGAAAATACGCTCCATAATTGCCGTCCACTTAACATTTTGGTCACTGTGACGCCTATTTCATGTCATTTTTACATTCTGAGGTCTTTCCTTTATCATTTTGCATGGATTTAAGAAACAGTAAATCAAAGGATTGAGTACTCAAATCGTATAATTTCATAAATATCGAATAACCGGTGAGTGTTATGATAATTCAATTTTCAATGATTCTCTTCTTAAGTTAGGGAACGTAGAACTTGGAATTCAAACTGAAGTGTAAATACTGTTCTATAATAATTTGGTTGAAATAAAAACATAACAACCTTTCTCCTCAAGTCTCTCATTATCAACCTATTGGGGAAAGTGTGGTTTATGAACATGCGAGATTTCTCGCTCGGGTCCGCTAGTCATTATGTAAAATATTTACACTCTCGTTACAATCAGATTTTCTACTAACAATTAAGCATTAATTTTAAACTTTGCGCAGTTTATGTTAAACTTTTGCTTCACTTTAAACATAAAAACCTATTCTACCTATTAAAAATCTAAAAAATCTATATTATGTTTTTGAAAACCTGAAATGACAATTTTAAGAACCTAACAAGAAGTTCCGTGACGAACTTAAGAGCCTACTTTTCTTAAAATTTAAGATTCATGCCAATCTATATGAACCTATCTAGAATAATGACGAAATTAAGTTGTTAATATCGAAATTTCTAATTAGTTCGAAATATACCTGGTATAATGTAGCCTTCGTTTGAACATCCACAAGACTGAATACCTCGAAACGATTCCATCCCCTGGAACTATAGGTATTAATGGAGCTCCTCTTACCAAGGTAAATACATTCCGATACCTAGGCTCACGATTGAATGGCGACAGCTCTGTGAATGAAGATGTGCGAGCACGAATCAATGCGACTTGGATGCGATTCAGAGATGTCACCGGTGTTCTTTGTGATAAGAAGATGCCTATCCGCTTAAAATCAAAGATATACCGCACAATGGTGAGACCAGTTGCATTATATGGTACCGAGTGTTGGCCAGCACCTAGAAGTGCTGAGCACTCACTTCATGTCATGGAAATGCGGATGCTGCGAAGATCATTAGACATTTCTCTGCTCGACCATATCCCCAACACAACGATTCGACATACAGCTGGCGTGGCTCCAATCAATGAGAAAATGCAGGAATGGAGACTCCGTTGGTATGGGCATGTTGTCCGTGCACCACAAAGTTCAGTCATCGGCTCGGCCTACCATCTAACGGTCGACGGCCAGAGACAGCGTGGGAGACCAAAATTGCGGTGGCTCGACACCATTAACGCCGATTTACGATCAAGAAACTTGAAATCACGCGAAGCATAAGATCGCAAGAAATGGCGTGCAATGATCCAAAAAGCGGACCCCGTTCCTACGGGATAACGCTAAGAAGAAGACGAAGAAGAAGAAGAAGAAGAAGAAGAATGTAGCCTAATAGAGCACTACAGTTGGCAGCCCTGGTGAATGAATATATTGTTAGTTCCATCTCTTAAGGTACAGAATACAAAATTTGGTTGAAGTCCAATGCTTAGCATGGACGTTACATGCAGTTAGACATTGGTCTATCAGCGCGCGTAAAATCATGTTGGCAACAATGTCATGCATGTGTTGGTCAGAAATAATCTGAAATATTATGTTCTCTCGTTGTGCCAATTTTGGATGAAAACCATTTTTTAGTATAGAAGTTACATGATTTTAAAATTGGACCTATCAGCAGGCTTAGCGTCATGTTGGCAGCACTGACGTATATTAGTTTCTCCAAATTAATCTAGAATGCCAGGTACTATACGTGTGCAAGTTTTAAAGCTGTTGGCTTACATATTTTCTGATATATTAATATTAGGGTAAAAAGTAGAGACAGCAATATTAACAGTTGGCAGCCCTGGTTGCTCTTATTAATAAGCATAGTCATATCTGTTATGGTACACAAAGCACATACGAAATTTGGTCGAAATCCAATTGATAGTAGGCTATAGAAGTTACATGTATTTAAAAATTGGTCCTATCAGCAGGCTTTGAATCATGTTGGTAGCACTGACGTACATAAGTTACTCCAAATTAATCTAGAATGTCAGATACTAAACGTGTGCATAGTTTAAAGCTGTCGGCTTGCATACTTTCTGATATGTATTGGTATTTGGATAAGAAAATAGAGAGAGAGCATTTATTAACAGTTGGCAGCCCTTTTGGCTTTTAAGAATTCGCTCAGTCATATCTGTTTATGTACACATAGTGCATACGAAATTTGGTTGAAATCCAATTGATAGTAGGCTATAGAAGTTACATGCATTTAAAAATTGGTCCTATCAGCAGGCTTAGAATCATTTTGTCAACACTGCTATGCATGGCCTCCTGGAAAATTAAACTGAAATATTATTATCTATATGTGTGCCAATTTTGGAATAGCTCCCATGCATACCTTCCAAGATATCCAACATGGAGCTCAAATTTCAATTGTGGTTTTTCAGCAGTTGGTAGCAATGACATAGTTTTCAAATATGGGCTTGGGATATTCAGGTATAGATCTTTACTCATACCAAATTTCGATTCGATTGCTGCAGCCGTTTAGGGGTTGATAGGGGGGGGGGGAGGACACAGACAGACATATGCCCGGATCGATCTCATAAGTCTACTTTTTCCTCATTTTTGTTGCAAAATGTGAAAAGTAGGCTAAAAATCTGGTCCCTGGGACACCAAAATACCAGCTAGGTTAAACACAAAACCCAAAAGTAGCTATGGATTTGAGACCTGCACAATCTTGAAGAAGGATGGCAGTAGACTGCAAAGTGTAGAAATGAAATTTCTAAGGACAATGGTCCAGAAAACAAGAAGGGACAAGATCAGAAACAAAAGTATAAGGGAAGCAACACAGTTACAAGAATCTCTTGTAGGAAAAATTCAAAGTTCAAGCTTTAGGTGGTTTGGACATGTAAAAAGAATGGCACCCAACAGAATAGCGAAAGTATGGCTGAGAAAAAACAGTTAAAGGCACTCGACCCAGAGGAAGACCTAGAAGTAGATGGCTTGATACAGTCACACAAAACCTAACTAGTAGAGGATTTTATTGGACAGAGATTGAGAACACCAAGAGCTATCTTGACCGACAAAGATGGAATAGGCTCATAAACCCCACACGAGAAACTGGAGTTGGTCTACAACAATGATGATGATTGATAATGATGATGACGATGATGATGATTGATTATTATTGCTTGCCACGGTGGGTGAGTGGTTAACGTGTCGGTCTACTAACCCCAAGCTTGCAGGTTTGCTCCTGGCCGTGGTAAGTGATTTTTTGAATGGCGGCAAAAATTACGACACCATATCATACGATGTTGGCATGTCATAGAACCCATTTGAATTCAGTAGACCGTGTTCATAATGGCAAAATTAATCTCGGGAGTTTCCACCAACACAAAGTTCCTCATTTCTCTACAATAAAGCGCTGTAGTGTTCAAGGAGCTTAGATATCTAACCTCCCTGACTTTCATATTACTTCAAGGAACAACGAAATTCGACATGCAAGCTACCCTCTGGGTGTCGAATAACAAAGCTTGCACCCGGCATCGAGGCCATACGATATTATTATTATTATATTAAATTAGCAGGTACCCGCGGCTTCGCTCGCGTCATCATCTTGTCATATTGTTATTCAATAAAATGCAGGTTTAACCCCGTTAACACCCCTTTAGAACCTGAATATCCAAAAATCCCTCCTTAGTAGACGTTTTCGACACACAGCAAACATATCCCCAAATTTCATTCTTCTAACTTTAATAGTTTTGGTTGGTCGATGAGAGTGAATATCCAAAAATCCTTCCTTAGTGGACGTTTTTCTTCCAGAATTTCACCCCTCCACATGGGCCCCTTAAATTGGATTTATGAAAAAAAAAACGCTCGAACACCTACAGTATTTATTTATTTATTTATTTATTATTAAGCTGATTTTTTCCCTCTGAGTTTCAAACTTCTCGCCTATGTCGTTTAAGAGATGCACGCTCCGTTAGGAATCCTTCAACCCCCACGTTTCACCCCCTTTCACTCATAATATACACCACATCGAAAAACCATGAGACAAATATCAGCTTATTTTTAATGATTAGTTTATATGCCAAGTATCACATCCCCAAATGAAACCACTCGTGAGATATTGTTATTCAATGAAATGCACGTTTACCCCCTTAACACCCCTTTAGAACCTGAATATCCAAAAATCCATCCTTCGTGGACGATTTCGACATACAACGAACATATCCCCAAAATGTCAAGTTTCTAACTGCAATAGGTTTGGCTGGGGGATGATGAGTAAATATCCAAAAATCCTTCCTTAGTGGACTTCTTTCCCCAGAATGTCACCCCTCCCCATGGGCCCCATAAGTTGGATTTATCAAAAAACGGTCGACCACCTATTTACATACTTCTAAGCTGTTCTTCCTCCCTGAGTTGGATGAGTGAGTGAGTTAATCAGTTAGAACACTTTCTTTCCAGTTTTTTTCAGAATTTCACCCCTCTCCAAGGACCCCTTAAATTGGATTTATGAAAAAACGGTCGAACAGCTATTTACTTATATTTAAAGCTGTTTTTTTCCCGCTGAATTACAAACTTCTCGCCTATGTCTTTTAAGAGATACACGCTCCGTTAAGAATCCATCAACCCCCAATTTTCACCCCTTTCACCTCATAATATACACCACATCGATAAACCCTTAGACATATGTCTGCTTATTAGCCTATTTTCAATTTTGAAAAAAAATAGGCTTATGAGATCACCTTTTGTCCGCGTGTGTGTGTGTGTGTGTGTGTGTGTGTGTGTGTGAGGTGTGTGTGTGTCCCCCCCTAATAAAATCTAAACGGCTGGAGCGATTTCAATGAAACTCGGTAAGTTCATAGCACTATTCCCGGCGACCTCGACCGTGCCCTTCAAATTTTGTTAGGTCTCACCAATCCAACATGGCGGCTGTGCGAAATATTACACTAGCATTCAATATATCCGAAACTATTACCGATATCGCCCTGAAATTGTGTACGGTGATAAAGGGCACTACTAGAAGTTCACCTATGAGACTTTTAAAAACCTGGTGACTACAAAACCAACATGGCGGTCAAGCGAAGTTGAGACTTTTAAATAGACTTTTCTCGCAATTTAACTATCCAAACGTAATGAAACTTGGACAGCAAATGTTTATACACATTGTAATGCACTGGAGTCTAATTTAGTTCAATTGTTTACATAACCTCAAAATGGCGGCTGTGCGAAATATTTCACTGACATTCTATATCTCCGAAACTATTACAGATATAACCCTGCAATTTTGTACGGTGATAAAGGGTACTGATACAAGTTTACCTATGTATATTTCATAGACCTGTAAAGTACAAAACGAACATGGCGACCAAGCGAATATGAAATATTTTAATAGACTTTTCTCGTGATTTAACTCTCTGAGCGCAGTGAAATGTGGTACAGTGAATGATTTTGCAGATTGTAATGCACTGACATGTAATTTAATTCAATTGTTTACATAACCTAAAGATGGCGGCTGTGCGAAATTTTAAAATTAAGTTTTTATTTCTTGTGTCGTAATCATGCGATCGAAGTGAAAGTTTGAATAATGAACCTAGGCAATAATTGTCCTTGAATGGTACATAACTCTATGGCCTATACATATAACAATCCTAAATGGCGAACTTACGAAATATTTAGACGGTTCTCAATATCTATGAATCTTTTACAGCAACCAAACTGAATTTTTTAATGTTCATAGAGACTATGAACCTATGTTCACCTATAGGACTTTCAGTAACCTGGTGAGCACAAATCCAACATGGCGGCGACGCGAATTTTAAATATTTAAATGGACGTTTCTCGCGAATTAACTATGCGAGTGCCGTGAAACGTTGCACGTTAAATGCTTATACAAATATTGATCCACTGGCATCTAATTTATTTCAATTGTTTGCATAATTACAAGATGGCTGCTGTGCGTAATTTTAAAATATCGTTTTTACTTCTTGTGTTCTAATCATGCGATTGAAGTTTGAATACCACACGTACACAATAATCTTAATGTAATAGTACAAAAATAAAAATCCAACCTGGCGACCATCTGAAATATTTAGACGGTTCTCAATATCTACGAATCTGTTACAGCAATTAAACTGAAATTTTGTATGTTGATAGAGGCAATTAACATGAGCAGGATATATGAAAATAGGCTGTATAGTTCTTCTCGGAACTACTTGTTTTTAATGATTAGTTTATATGCCTAATGTCACATCCCCAAAGAAACAACTCATGAGATATCGTAATTCAATTAAATTTACATTTACCCCCTTAACACCTCTTCAGAACCCTAGTAAACAAAAATCCTTCCTTAGTTGACGCTTTAGACATACAGCGAAGATATTCCCAAAATTTAATGTTTCCAACTTCAATAGTTTTCGCTGGGCGATGATGAGTGAGTCAGTCATTTTCTTTCAATTATTTTTACCAGAATTTCACCCCTCCCCATGGGCCCCTTAAATTGGATTTATGAAGAAACGCCTGAACGGCTATTAAATTATTTTAAGCTGCCTTTTTCCCCTTGAGTTTGATGAGTGAGTGAGTTAGTCAGTCAGTTAGAACACTTTCTCTCCTATTTTTTTTCCAAAACTTCATCACACCCCATTGGCCCCTTAGGCTAAATTGAATTTATGAAAAAACGGTCAAACACCGATTTACTTATTTTTTAAGCCGATTTTTTTCCGCTGAGTTTCAAACTCCTCGCCTATGTCGTTTAAGAGATACACGCTCCGTTAGGAATCCTTCAACTCCCACTTTTCACCCCTTTCACCTCATAATATACACCACATCGAAAAACCCTCATACACGTGTCTTCTTATTTTTAATGATGAGTTTATATGCCGAGTATCACATCCCCCATTGAAACCAATCGGGAGTTATTGTTATTGAATGAAATGCCGGTTTAACCCCCTTAAGACCCCTTAAGAACCTGAATATCCGAAAAGCCTCCCTTAGTGGACGGTTTTGACATACAATGACCATATCCCCAAAATGTCATGTTTCTAACTTCAATAATTTTGGATGGGCGATGCCGAGCGAGTCAGGACTTTTTCTTTCAATTTTATTTTTTCAGAATTTCACCCCTCCCCATGAACCCCTTAAGTTGGTTATATGAAAAAAAAACTGTCGAACACCTATTTACTTATTTTTAAGCAGTTTTTTCCCCTGAGTTTGATGAGTGAGTCTGTCTGTCAGTCAGTTAGGACACTTTCTTTCCTGTTTTTTTTTCCCAGAATTTCACCCCTCCCCATGGGCCCCTTAAATTGGATTTATGAAAAGACGGTCAAACACCTATTTACTTATTATCTAGGCTGATTTTTTTCCCGCTGAGTTTCAAACTCCTCGCCTATGTCGTTTAAGAGATACACGCTCCGTTAGTAATCCTTCAACCCCCCACTTTTCACCGCTTTCACCTCATAATATACACCACATAGAAAAACCCTCAGACACGTATATGCCGAGTATCACATCCCTCAATGAAACCAAGCCGGAGATATTGTTATTCAATGAAATGCAGGTGTACCCCCTTAACATCCCTTTAGAACCTGAATATCCAAAAATCCTTCCTTAGTGGGCGCTTTCGACTTACAACGAACATATCTCCAAACTTTCATGTTTCTAATTTCAATAATTTTGGCTGGGCGATGATGAGTCAGTCAGTCAGTCAGTCAGTCAGGACACTTTGTTTTATATAATAGATGATTGATTATTGATGATATTGATGATTGATAATGATGATTTCTAAGTGTTTTTCGTTAATTTTTCCGATTTCTGTATCCATCTACCATCTATCTTAACAGCCTGTAACGTTTACATTCTAAGACGCATAACAACCACTTCGGTAAATGCAGCCATTAGCAAGACAATAGTGGATAAAAGGAACGTCGACATTGGAGAGAAGATTGGCTGAGACCATGTGATTATTATTATTACTATTAGTCTATTTGGTAACTAACGGTAGCTGTAACGTAGTTATTTTCAAATAGTTGCTTACTCAACCGTAGTTAGTAATTTATTGAACGTGATCTGAACTACATTCTCGGCGAAAACAAAGACGCGCTCTGAAAAACGGTACCATATTTTTTGAAACATCCTACACACAAAGCTCATTTTCTAAGTAAATATATAATCTTTCTTTTAGTAGCGCAGAATTGTGTTTACCTATTAAGAAATACATCCACATCTAAATAGATCTCATTACTCATATTGTTTGTTTTCTTTCTTATTACGCTTCATTGTTAACAAGTGACTGCGTCACCTTCGTTACGTAAAAATCCCGAGTCATGGTCATATAGTAATTATATTGTATCATGCCAATAGAAACATATGTCCCTAGGCTATTGCTGGAACTAGAGTATGCTCTCCCCCAGGGGCCCACGTCTAGTGGGACGTGGGTTGGCGACCACGGGACCCCAGCTGAGTCCGGCATTGCTTCCACTTGCTTGTGCCGGGCACCTCTCCGTCTTCTTTCCTGTCGACATCTGTTGGTCGACTCTTGTACTCTTCCGACCCCGATGCACAGTGAGTCAAAATCGAAATCTAGGGGGACAAAATTATTTTTACGTTTTAATCATGAATTTAGAGTGAAAGCAACGTATAATATGTTTACTTCATAATAAACATCAGTTATGGCCTTTTTAAGCTACGTCTACACATGCAAGAAATTGTCTATGACTAGGAGTTGGAAAGAGCATTCAGTTATCTCTTCAGAATAATTTTCTACCCCTAATTTACTTTTAACTAAGTCACAAAGGTCCACTTTTGAAATAATCGTCGAACCCAGTGCTTCAAACAGTTGTAGACGTGTGAAAACTGGTTGCGCGGCATCTTCTAAAACGTAAAATAACTAAGTAAGTTGCAAAAAGATGCAAAAAATCTTTTCTTCTTCTTCTTCTTCTTTCCCTTCGGCTTTTCCCAATTAATTGGGGTCGCCGGAGCCAACCAGGCTCATTTTGGTTTTGGCCGGGGATTTAAGGCCGGATGCCCTTCCTGACACCACGTGATTTTCCAGGTGAAAAATCCACCCCGCTGTCACCGGGATTCGAACCCCGGCCGTCCGGGTGAAAGGCGAGAAGCTAAGCCACTGCGCCATCACGCTCCCCATGCAAAAAATCTTATACCAGGCGTAAACTACAAGACTGTATCTACATTTTAACATTAAGCAGAAAGTGACGCCGAGTGACGCGACATACTAAAAACCTAAGTGAAAAATATAATTTTAAAATAATAGTTAAATATTATATAATGCAAATATAGCTAAAATTACGTAACAATTACGCCCATTAATAACTAAAACACGTTACAAGGATCATACTTCCAGCTGTATGTTCGATCTTAAAGCATCACACTAACCACAAAGACAACCAAACCACAGCCACTTACATTCACCATCCAATTCAAACTGCTCGGACAGTGGTGACAGATTTACACTAAGATGCGTTTATATCCCAGAATAGTGAGCGGCAATTATATGAGAATGCTGTAGAAGTAATAAATTTTGTTTTTTTAATTATGAAAATATATAGCCTAATGTTGTCCTCCTAGATTTCGATTTTGACCCATTGTGCGACAGTATTAGGTATCCGAAGCCTAGGGAGTCTTTCACTCCCCCCCCCCTTAATTGGCCCTTGTCTCATCTTTCCTGATACCCTCATTCTTCGAGGCGTCAGCCTTCTTCTTCTTTTCGTGTTATCTCCTGCCTTCTGCTCAAGGCAGGGTGTATGTAGCCCCACCACTTCTGGTGCTACACCCTCACGCCTGGTGAGTTTGGGAGTTGGCGACCCCGAGGGAATCCTGAGCTGGGTTTTGTCTCGGTTTCCTCTGATCTTGGGACGGACCCTCTCCTCTTTCCCCTTTCCTATCTGACTTTCATGGCTCTCCTTCCTTCCAAGTCCCTCAATCCTCATTCTTCGAGGATTGAGGGCATTTCTTTTCTTCCTGTCCTTTATTTGTCTTATCCTTTATTTGTTTACCATTTCTGTAAGTTTGTAGTTAGTAATAGTTATAGTTTTCATTCTCATCTCATCTTTCACTATCACCCAGACCATTAGGGGCCGATAACCGAGATGTTAGGCCCCTTAGAACAATAATTATCATCATCAGAGTATTGGTTGGTTGGTTCTTAAGTTTAGGGGCTGCGACAACGCGGTCATGTAGCCCCGTGTACTTTGGGTGTGTGTAGAATCTGTCTGATAACCGGTATTAATTGTGATGACTGTATTAGTGTGTGTATCTGTTTTAATTCAAGTAAGGACTGCAGTGGATCAATTATCAAGTAGTTCCTACTTTTGTTGCCAAACGCCACCGTCAACGACTACTAGCTCAGAACTTAGCTACCAGACGTCACCGCAGTCGGCTTTTGGCAACGAACGTAGGAACCTAAGAGCGTTGTTTACATTCCAAACCTATACGATTTAGCTTCACACAGGTGTAATTAGCGGAAGGCTCTTAAACATGCCATAAATCTATGACATGGGACCGCCAGCTTTACTTCCCCTCCGAAGGAAGGCATACTGAGGGATTTTTAACGCTCTTAAATAATCCGATGCCTTCGGCTGGATTTGAACCCGCGATCTTGGGCATAGACGCTCAGCATGCTACTGACTACGCCACCGAAGCCGCCCATCAAGAGTATGCTCGCCCAATGTTGCCAACACGAAGAATCAATTCTCTTGTTGTTTCACTTAGAAGCTTTGCGACATCATGGTCATATTATAACCCCGTGTATACAGGATTTGTCTGTTAACCTGCATTATTTAGTGTCTGTAACTTAGTAGTGTCTGTATTTGTAATTCAGGTGTGGATTGAGAAAGAGATGACCGTGGCCTTAATCTAGGAGTCATCCCGGCATTTGCCTGGAGTAGAAGTGAGAAACCACGGAAAAATCAATTCCAGGATGGCTGAGGTAGGAATCGATCCCACCTCCGCTCAGTTTTGCCTCACGAGGCTGAGCGTATCTGTTCCAGCCCTCAGACAAGAATTTAATATTTGCTAGCAGAACCGGGAATTGAACCTGGACCTCAAGAATGATGATGATGATGATGATGATAATAATAATAATTGTTGTTTTAAGGGGCCTAACATCTAGGTTATCAGCCCCTAATGGTTTGGGTGATAGTGAAAGATGAGATGAGAATGAAAGCTATAACTAATACTATCTTACATACTAGAAGAAGAAACTGTAAACAAATATAGGATAAGGCAAATAACGGACTGGAAGAAAAGAAATGCCCTCAACCCTCGAAGAATGAGGATTGAGGGACTTGGAAGGAAGGAAAGCCATCTAAGGCAGATAGGAAAGGGAAAGACGAGAAGAGCCCGCCCCAAAGTCAGTGGGAAAAGTGGGGGAAAACGGACTCAACTCATAATCCCTCAGGGTCGCCAACTCCCGAACTCACCAGCCATAAACCCCTGAGGGTGTAGCACTATTAAGCCTCGTCCACACCGACAGATTTGTTTCCAGAAACATTGTATGCAGACTGTTTCCCAAATGTTTCTCATTTGTATGCGGGATGTTTGCAGACTTTTTGTAAACATTCTACATACAATCGGGAGACTCAAGTGATGTTTGGAAACAGTCTGCAGACAGTTTGCTTACAATTGACGTACAAATGACAAACAAATCTCGTGTTTCAAGAGACAAGATACAATGTTTTCTGTTTTCCAATGAAATGGAAAACACGCATACAAGAAACAAGTATTTTGTCTCAAGTCTTCCTGTGTGGAGGTGTTTTGAAACTGTAGACCGGATACAAACCACAGACGCATCCAGCTAGCCACGTTTTTCCACATCATATTGTGTTGATTTAGTTTCAATTTCCCATCCTTCTTTATGGTGCACCATATAAGGTTTAATAACAAGGGACTTTTTGTTGTTACGCTATACATTTCGTGTGCCTTTGACATTTATTAATTCATATCGGCTGATGAAGGGACCAAAACTAATTAGGCCTTGAAATATGTCCCACCAATGACCACACAGTGATCTCATTATATTGCCACAAAATGTAGTTTAGTGGGGGCTACCGGCGGGGTGTCAAATTTCACCCCCTCCCCATAAAAAGAAAATAGCGGTTGTTATATGAAATATTAGTAGAATGAGTATTTTGGTTAATTATTCGACTAATACAAGAGGTACATTTAAACACAATCCCCCTCCCACCATGATCGTTTCACTCTGATCCCCCAATTTACACATTCACAGACTTTATAAGAAATCACCCTGTGGTAAAGGTATGAATGTGGACTAGAGGTCAAATTCTGGTGTGGACGCAAAACAAGTAACATACTTGTATCGGATACAATGTTCAATACAATCTACATGCAGTTTGCAAACAAATCTGCCGGTGTGGACTAGGCTTTAAGGGTGCACCACAAGGGGTGGGGCTACATACACCCTGCCTCTTTGAGGGCCTTGAGTTGAAGGCAGGAGATAACATGAAAATAAAAAGAAGACCCCTCGCACGAGGAGAGTATCAGGAAAGCTGAGATAAGGGCCAATTTAGGCGGGAAAGGAAGAGACTCCCTAGGCCTCGGATACCCTAATACCGTAGGGGTCGGAAGTGAACCAGAGTTGGCCAAGAGAGGTCGACAGGAGAGAAGACGGAGAGGAGCCCGGCACAAGTAAGTGGAAGCAATGCCGGACTCAGCTGGAGTCCCGTGGTCGCCAACCTACGTTCCACTGGATGTGAGCCCATGGGGGGGCCTCCAGAATGACAGCCACTGTGTTACGAGGTGGACAAGTCACGATAGAAATAAAAGTTACTGTACATCTAAATGACTAGCCTTATTATGTTCTTCTTGTCTTCAAATAGCATTATTATGCTGTCATAAAGTCTTGAGCAATTCACGTAAGACTTCCCTTTTCCCACTTTCTGACATTTCATTACGAAAGAAACTTCTCTTTTAAGAATTCAGACGATATTTTCTTGCGCGTGGATGTTGGGAAGGAAGAGGCTCAAAAGAGGGTACTTGGTGGAGGTAATGATTAATGGCGTCACTAAACGGGGCCAGAGAGGGCCTAACTACAGATAGAGCCCTGTGCGGATAAACAAAACGTTATCCGCATCTGTCCCGCATCCGCAAGACTTTTATCCGTATCCGTCCCACATCCGCACGACTTATCCGTATCCGTCCCACATCCGCAAGACTTATCCGCATCCGCCCCACATTCGCACGACTTATCCGTATCCGCGCCGCATCCGCACGACTTTTATCCGTATCCGTCCCACATCCGCAAGACTTATCCGCATCCGCATCCGCCCCACATTCGCACGACTTATCCGTATCCGCGCCGCATCCGCAAGCCTGTTATCCATATCCGCCCCGCATCCGCACGGCTGTTATCCATATCCGACCCGCATCCGCAAGCCTGTTATCCGTAACCGCGCCGCATCCGCACGACTTTTATCCGTATCCGTCCCACATTCGCACGACTTATCCGCATCCGCCCCACATTCGCACGACTTATCCGTATCCGCGCCGCATCCGCACGACTTTTATCCGTATCCGTCCCACATCCGCAAGACTTATCCGCATTCGCACGACTTATCCGTATCCGCCCCGCATCCGCACGACTTATCCGTATCCGTCCCACATCCGCAAGACTTATCCGCATCCGCCCCGCATTCGCACGACTTATCCGTATCCGCCCCGCATCCGCACAACTTATCCGTATCCGCCCCTCATCCGCAAGCCTGTTATCCGTATCCGCCCCGCATCCGCAAGCCTGTTATCCGTATCCGCCCAGCATCCGCAAGCCTGTTATCCGTATCCGCCCCGCATCCGCACGGCTGTTATCCATATCCGCCCCGCATCCGCACGGCTGTTATCCATATCCGCCCCGCATCCGCACGGTTGTTATCCGTATACGCCCCGCATCCGCACGGCTGTTATCCGTATCCGCCCCGCATCCGCACGGCTGTTATCCATATCCGACCCGCATCCGCACGGCTGTTATCCGTATTCAACCGCATCCGCACGGCTGTTATCCGTATTCAACCGCATCCGCACGGCTCTTATCCATATCCGACCCGCATCCGCACGGCTGTTATCCATATCCGACCCGCATCCGCACGGCTGTTATCCGTATTCAACCGCATCCGCACGGTTGTTATCCGTATACGCCCCGCATCCGCACGGCTGTTATCCGTATCCGCCCCGCATCCGCTCGGCTGTTATCCGTATTCAACCGCATCCGCACGGCTGTTATCCGTATTCAACCGCATCTGCACGGCTGTTATCCATATCCGACCCGCATCCGCACGGCTGTTATCCATATCCGACCCGAATCTGCACGGCTGTTATCCGTATACGCCCCGCATCCGCTCGGCTGTTATCCGTATACGCCCCGCATCCGCTCGGCTGTTATCCGTATCCGACCCGCATCCGCACGGCTGTTATCCATATCCGACCCGCATCTGCACGGCTGTTATCCATATCCGACCCGCATCTGCACGGCTGTTATCCGTATACGCCCCGCATCCGCACGGCTGTTATCCGTATCCACACCGCATCCGCACGGTTGTTATCCGTATACGCCCCGCATCCGCTCGGCTGTTATCCGTATCCGACCCGCATCCGCACGGCTGTTATCCATATCCGACCCGCATCCGCACGGCTGTTATCCGTATACGCCCCGCATCCGCACGGCTGTTATCCGTATACGCCCCGCATCCGCTCGGCTGTTATCCGTATCCGACCCGCATCCGCACGGCTGTTATCCATATCCGACCCGCATCTGCACGGCTGTTATCCATATCCGACCCGCATCCGCACGGCTGTTATCCATATCCGACCCGCATCTGCACGGCTGTTATCCATATCCGACCCGCATCTGCACGGCTGTTATCCTTATACGCCCCGCATCCGCACGGCTGTTATCCGTATCCACACCGCATCCGCACGGTTGTTATCCGTATACGGCCCGCATCCGCTCGGCTGTTATCCGTATCCACACCGCATCCGCACGGTTGTTATCCGAATATACTGGCATTACAATAATAGTTATAATTATAATTATAGTTAATTATTATATCTTCGTTCTCCAACAGCTCACTGGAAAACTGGGTAAATATGGCAAAGAACTCCACGTGTTATTCGTAGATTTCAAGAAGGCCTATGATTGCATACACCGAAAGAGCCTACTCAGTTGCCTAAGCGAGTTTGGAATGGCCGAGAAACTCATCAACTTGGTAGCGATCTGCCTGAGCGATACACGCGGTAAGATAAAAATGGGAAATCGAGTGACGAAGAATTTGAAATTTTGATGGGTCTCAGGCACGGAGACGGTTTATCTCCTACACTGTTCAATTTTGCCTTGGAGAAGATCATACGTGAGACCTTTCGAGAGAATTTTGAAGGAATCCAAGTCGAAGGGAAGAACCTATAACCTTGCCTACGCAGATGATATCAGTTTGGGGACCAGTCATACAAGAGGGTCCATGAATTTAAGTTCCTAGGATCGCTTTTCACGGAGAACTCATCATGAGAGCCAGAAATCAACGCCAGGATCCAAGCAGGAAACCGAACTCTCTGCAGCTTAACACAGCTTCTTCGGTCCAGATGTCTCTCCAGACAGTTCAAAATTCGTCTTTATAAAACTCTGATCCAACCCGTTGTACTATATGGATGTGAAACATGGAGTATCCGAAAACAGGACTTTCATAAACTACTCGTTTTTGAGAGAAAAGTTCTTCGGAAGATCTTCGGACAGGTGAGGGATGTACACACGGGTGAATGGAGGATTAGACACAATCATGAAGTAGAAGACCTGTACCATGATGCCAACATAGCTGGAACCATCAAAACCAGAAGACTGCAGTGGGCTGGACATGTAGACCGGATGGAAGACCACCGATGGCCACGGAAGCAATTGGATTTCATCCCCACAGGAAGAAGACCACCAGGGAGACCAAGGAAGCGGTGGAGTGATGGACTCCATGAAGATCTGCAACAGGCAGCGATACGTGTGGACAGTTGGCGGATGGCAGCTATGGATAGGATACGATGGAGAAGGAAACTTGTATAGCAGCGCGCGGTCCACTGGGCCTGATCGCGTAGAAGGACAAGAAGAAGAAGAAGAAGATTAAAGGAGCACATTAATTAGACATTTGAGGAGAAAGTCGTTCCCCTAGGCTCTGCTTAAAATGAATGTTAATTGTTATACAGCCAGAATTGCAACCCATTTCAGTTCGGAGTGTTAATTATGCTTAATGACATAATTTTGAACGAGATTAGCTTAAATCATCATCTTGCATTTGTCATGAAGAAAACATAACGGGAAAATATGTTAATGTCATATAAACATTCCAGTCCTAATAATGATATTCAACAAGTTCGGATTGTATTCTAAAAACTATCCGCAACGCAAATTTACTCCAAACATTATCCGCAACTTATCCGCTATTCACACAGACATGCAAACTATATCCGCATGGCAAAAAGATTTCCGGATATCCACATCCACTTAGGGCTTTATCTACATATAAGTTACAGAGGGAGCGAAGCTAACCACAGTTAGGCTACTCCATTCAAATATTTAGGATTTATGTTATCTGCCATCGCAAACCACTAAGTTATCTCTACACCAAGAAACTATTGAACGAAAATCAATACGGTTTTACGCCACAAAAGAGCACTACTGATGGCTGGCAAAGAATTTGTAAATGAAGCATTTTTTTAATAGAATGGATTGAAGCACACACCGGCGTAGAAGGTAACGAGTAGGCTGATAAACTAGCCAAGGAAGCAGATAGATTAAATGAAATCTGTTACGACAAAATACCTATCAAAAAAGTAAACAAGAAATTCCATGAAAAACTAAAGAGCCTACTTTTCTTAAAATTTAAGATTCATGCCAATGCTTAATCTATATGGATCTATCTAGAATAATGACGAAATTAAGTTGGTAATATCGAAATTTCTAATTAGTTCGAAATACTGTATACCTGGCATAATGTAGCCTAATAGAGAACTACAGTTGGTAGCCCTGGTGACTGAATATATTCTTAGTTCCATCTCTTAAGGTTTAGAATACAAAATTTGGTTGAAGTCCAATGGATAGAATGGACGTTACATGCAGTTAAACGTTGGATCTAACAGCGTGCATAAAATCATGTTGGCAACAATGTCATAAATGTATTGGTCAGAAATAATCTGATATAATATGATCTATTGTTGTGTCAATTTTGAATGAAATCCATTAGTTAGTATAGAAGATACATGCATTTTAAAATTGGACCTATCAGCAGGCTTAGAATCATGTTGGCAGCACTGACGTATATTAGTTACTCCAAATTCATCTAGAATGCCAGGTACTATACGTGTGCAAAGTTTAGAACTATTGGCTTGCATACTTTCTGATATATTGATATTAGAGCAACAAAAAAGAGACAGTATTTATTAACAGTTGGCAGCCCTGGTTACTCTTAAGAATCGGCATAGTCATATCTGTTAGGGTACACATAGCACACGCGAAATTTGGTTGAAATCCAAAGAATAGAATAGAAGTTACTTGTATTTAAAGTTGGACCTCTCAGCAGGTTTAGAATCATGTTGGTAGCACTGACGTATATAAGTTACTGCAAATTAATATAGAATGTCAGGTACTATACGTGTGCATAGTTTAGAGCTGTCGGCTTGCATACTTTCTGATATATGGGTATTTGATAAAAACAATTGAGAGCATTCTTTAACAGTTGGCAGCCCTGGTGGATCTTAAGAATACGCTCAGACATATCTGTTTATGTACACATAGTACATACGAAATTTGGTTGAAATCCAATTGATAGTGTAGAAGTTATATGCATTTAAAATTTGGACTTATCAGCAGGCTTAGAATCATTTTGACAAACCTGCCATGTATGGCCACCTGGAAATTAAACTGCAATAGTATTATCTATAGGCCTACGTGTGCCAATTTTAAAATAGCTTCCATTCATACCTTCCTAGATATCCAACATCGAGCTCAAATTTCAATTGCAATTTTTCAGCAGTTGGTAGCACTGACATCATTTTCAAATATGGCCGTGAGATATACAGGAGATATATAGATCTTTACTCCTACCAAATTTGGTTTCGATTTCTGCAGCCGTTTAGGAGTTGTTAGGGACACACACACACACACTGCCAGACAGACAGACAGAAGAACAGAGAAAAGGACAGACAGACAGACAAAGACACATTTGCCCGATCTCAAAAGTCTACTTTTTTCTCATTTTTGCAAAATGAGAAAGTAGGCTAAAAAGCAACTCTGAAAACAATCCAACAGTGAATGGCAACAAGAATGGGAAGAGACCTCGAAAGGAATCATTACTAAGGAATTCTTTCCAACAATAGTAGATTATCAATTAAATTCAACCTTACGCCTAACATGACAACAATACTAACTGGTCATGGAAACATTAATTCTTATCTGCATCGGCTTAAAATAGTACAGTCAGCTGGCATTTGAGGGTGCGAAAATGCGAGGGAGCCGTGTCAGTACATTTACTGGCACGTTAAAGATCCCCTTCGGGGCAAAATTCCGGCACCCCGGAGTCTATAAAAGCCAGTGTAGTTAAAAGGGACGTAAAACCAATAACATTATTAACATTTAAAATAGTACGCAGTCCTAATTGTTCCTGCAGACACCCAGGAATAGCAAGCTTAGTTATGGAAGGAAGGGTCGAGGACAAGAAGGGGTAGACCAAGGTTAGAGTATGTTAAACAGATTGCCTCGGATGTAGGGTGTGGTAGCTATGTAGAGATGAAACGATTAGCTCAGGACAGGGAGGCATGGAGCGCTGCATCAAACCAGTCAATACACTGAAGACTCAAAACAACAAACAGGACCACAAACAGTTGATCACCTAATTTTCGATTGTAATGTAGTGAAAAGCGACCGAGGAATCCTTAGAAACAGTTTAATTAATGATGAATTCTGGCCAACACACAAGTCTGCTCTCATTAAAAAATACACAAAACCCTTCGCAAAATATGTGAACAATTAGACCTTCAAGATTTAAAAACAATTAAGATTAGTCACAAGTAAGCTCCGTGGCTTAGGCGGCAGCACGCAGGCCTCTCACCGCTGGGTCCGTGGTTCAAATCCCGGTCACTCCCTGTGAGATCTGTGCTGGACAAAACGGAGGCAGACAGGTTTTTCTCCGGGTACTCCGGTTTTCCCTGTCAAAATTTCATTCCAGCAACACTCTCCACTATCATTTCATTTGTCATTCATTTAATCATTGCCCCAGAGGAGTGCGTCAGGCCTCGGCAGCCGGCACAGTCCATATCCTCGCCGCTAGATGGGGGCTTCATTCATTCCATTCCTGTCCCGGTCGGAGACTGGAAGCAGGCTGTGGATTTTCACTTTTCACAAGTAAGTAAGCATTTATAAACTACAAAAGACATCGATATAGTGTTGTGAAATAGTGTAGTTGAAGGCATATAGTACTACTACCACCTTGTAGTGGAGCATGTAGAGAATGAACCCAATAAATAAATAAAATAAATTAAAAAAACGCAACAGAGAAAGTGTTAAGCATCGTGTTAACACTGCATAGCTGAAATGAAGATCTGTATCGGGTGGACTGTGCAATAAGAGTTGTTAAATTTGAGGGGTCATTTAGCCCCATGTACTTGGATATGTGTCTGTAAAATTTGTCTTCTTCTTTCGGATGGGCCTACTGGGGACCAGGCGCGGATTCAGGGGGAGGGTGACGGGGGTCATGACCCCCCCCCCCCCCAAACGGAAGACCATTTTTTTTTCAAACTCCAAAAACGAAAACACAAGAACCAGACAAATAAAACTTAACGAATTTTAACTGAAAAACAGTTTCATTTTTTTTTCATTTTATTCAATACTGAAAATATCTTTATTGCAATTATTATGTTCTGTTACAAGTGTACATATTTACAACTTCATACCTGTTATATAAAAACGACTATTTATATAACAAAATCAACTCGTCTATTTCGTTTAGCAAACCTTGTGATTACCGAATCGATGTTCATAGTGATGTCACGATGAATGTGCAGCAATGCACAGATAGGAATTTGGGGCTTTTTTCGCACCCAAAAAATTTTGCCGACGTCCAAACTGCAAGCCTGGTTGGCAATTTAAGCTGTGACTTTCCCCCTTTGTCGGTACCAACTCGACTTGCCGAAACTGTAACGTACCTTGACACTTTTCTCGAAGCTCGATGTAAAAGTCGCAAAACACGCCGTTGCAATTTATACGAATATTTTTGGTGTGCTAAACGCATCAAATTTCTATCCATGAAGCTTGCAAAAAAATTGGTCTGGTTTTGTACATTTGGTTATTTTGTGATTGCGTTTTTAGTGATACATTTTTTCATAACAATTTCGATTATCTGACCCTCCCCAAAGCCAAACTCTAGATCCGCGCCTGCTGGGGGCCACGTTTGTTCAACTGCTGGGTTCTGATTTTTGCCCAGTACTGTTGCATCTCTTCCCGGTGTATTACCTTCCTTTCCTCCGACGAGGGGGTGCCTTTCCGTAGAGGTTTATCCTGAAAACCACGGACTTCCTTGAGAATATGCCTCACAGTTTGTCTGTCTTGTAGGTCTGTTAGGCCCAGTTCTTTGATATCTTTCTCAACTTCAGTCAGCCAAGTGGTACGGGCCTTCTTGTTTCGCCAGAAGGTGAACAGACGGTTGATCAGTCTGTTCGGAGGCAATCTTGCCACATGACCAGAGAAGGCTACCCTTCTTTTCCCGGCAGTCAGAAAGTCTCTCTATTTGTATGAAGAGCTCTGAGTTGTGTTGTCTCCGATATCCTCCATCTTCTAGAGCTGGTCCTAAGATTTTTTGTGAGAATTCTTCTCTCTCCTCTTCTTCTTCCTCTTCTTCTTCCTAGCGTTTGTCCCGCCTGGTGGCAGGGTCCGCTGTGAGGATTCGTTGTCTCCATTTCTTTCGGTCTTGAGTCATATCTGGGTGTAGATGTGCAGTCTTCAGGTCATTATGGATCGTATCAACCCACCTCTGCCTTGGTCGTCCCTTGTGCCTCTTTCCCGTGACTTCCAGGGTATATGCTGACTTAGCTAATGTGTCTTCTTCTGCACGCAGCACATGGCCAAACAGCTTAAACGGCCTTCCCGCATTTTCTGATGGATTGGTGCCAGTCCGAAACGTTTCTGTATATCAACATTGTTAACATGATCCATTCTAGTGACGCCGCCTGTCCACCTAAGCATCCTTGTCTCCATGACGCTTAGCCGACGTTCCACCTCTTTTGTAGTGGGCCAACACTCGGTACCATAGAGTGCGACTGGACGGATAACAGTGCGGTAGATCTTGGATTTAAGGTGGTCTTTCATCCGGCGGTCACAGGTGACACCTGTCGTCGCACGCCATTTCAACCAAGACACCTGCGTCCTTGCTCTGACCTCGTTAAAGAATTCTTCTCTCTCTCATCTCCAATTTATCAATTAAGCCTCTTTTGTTCATTGACAGACACTCTATGGCATTGATTATTGATTATTTGATTTATTGTGGTGTCTGTAGTAGGCGTAGTGTTTGCATTTGTAATTCAGGTGACGATTGGGAAGGAGGCGGTCATGGCCTTAGGTTAGGAACCCTCCCGGCATTTGCCTTGAGTAGAAGTGGGGGTACCACGGAAAACCTTTCCAGAATGGCTGGTGAGAGAATCAAATCTTCTCAGTTTTGTCTCATGAGGTTGAGCGTACGCCGTTCAAACCCTCAGATCAGAATTAAAGTTCTTAGTAGAGCCGGGAATCAAACCTGAAACTCTGAAGTGAAATCCAAAAATGCTAGCCACTACACCACAAGAGATGTTTGGATGGTTGGTTGGTTGGTTCCTAGTTAAGCGGCTGCGACAACGCGGTCATGTAGCCCCGTGTACTTTGGGTGTGTGGAGAATATGTCTGATAATAATAATAATAATAATAATAATAATAATAATAATGTATGGCCTCGGTGCCGGGTGCAAGCTTCGTAATTTGACACCCAGAGGGTAGCTTGCATGTCGATTTCGTTGTTCCTTGAATCACTATGGAAGTCAAGGAGGTTAGATATCTAAGCTCCTTGAACACTATAGCGCTTTCTAGTAGAGAAATTAGGAACTTTGTGTTGGCGGAAACTCCCGAGATTAATTTTGCCATTATGAACACGGCCTACTGAATTCAAATGGGTTCTTTGACATGCCAACATCGTATGACATGCGTGTCGTATTTTTGCCGCCTTTCAAAAATCACTTACCACGGCCAGGAGCGAACCTGCAATCTTGGGGTTAGTAGACCGACACGCTATCCACTCACCCACCGTGTCTGATAACCGGTGTTAATTGTGATGGCTGTATTAGTGTGTGTTATCTGTTTTAATTCAAGTAAGGACTGCAGACAATAATTTCAAGTAGTTCCTACTTTTGCTACCAAATGCTACCGTCCACGACACCTAGCTTGCGGACTTGGCTACCAGATGGCATCGCAGTCAGCACCTGGTGGCGAATGTTGGAACTAATAGAGCGTTATCAATTCTAACCTACAAATTTGGCTTCACACAGGTGTAGTTAGTGGATGGTTCATTTTCATGCCATAAATCTATGACATGGGACCGCCGGCTTTACTTCACCTCCGAGGAAAGGCATACTGAGGGATTTTTAACGCTCTTAAAAATCCGACGACTTCGGCCTGGTTTGAACCCGCGATCTTGGGCATACAAGCTCAGCATGCTACTAACTATATGACGAACAAGTGACGTTCAACTAGAGTCTATCATCATTAACTGACCGTCATGCAAACTGCATTGAATAAAGAACGCCATAGGCTATAAGAAAATAATGAGCGTATGATTACCCTGACTCGACAAATTAATATTGCATAGCGTCAGTCTGTACCACATTTGCGTGCTAATGCATTGTTATTATGATCTGACATCTTAAGGATAACCAGTTCTTTTTCTGTGTGCAAACATTTGAAGGTTAGTTTTAATAAGTCAAGGATTCTTTCTTTTATTCACCCATAACCTTCTTACTTCCGGTTTACTAAAGCCACAACGAAGCAAGGCCTAATGTATCGGGTTCCTCATGAAACTCAAGAGGAGCAGCTACCGGGTTCGGATTTTTAAGAGCGTTAAAAATCCTTCAGTAGGCCTTCCTTCGGAGGGGAAGTTAAGTCGGCGGGCAAATGTCATAGATTTATGTCATGTAAAAGAACATTCCACTAATTACACTTGTGTGAAGACAAATTATAGTTTAGATTTGACTAATGCTCTTAGGTTCCAACGTTCGTCTGCGGTGGCTTCTAGTAACCGAGTTCAGAACTAGTTCTCGTTGACGGTGTCGTTTGGTAGCAAAAGTAGCAACTACTTGAAAATTGAATGTCTGCAGTCTTTACTTGAATTTTAAACAGATAACACACACTAATACAGCCATGACAATTAACACCGGTTATCAGACAGACTCTACACACACCCAAAGTACACGGGGCTACATGACCGCATTGTCGCAGCACCTGAACTGAGGAACCAACCACAAGATGCCACATTTAACGCATCATAGCTAACAAAAGCGGCATCTCTTTTACTAGCGGAGTAGTTCCTTGCTCCAGGCATAGCCTGCAGTTAGATTTAACACCTCAGACCTCACAAAAAAAGTGACATCTCTTTCACCACTAGACTAGTTCCTTGCTCCATCCGTAGCCTGCGGCTAGAGTCCACTCTACATAGTATATGGAGAGCCCAAACAGAGAGTGTAATAAGTTTACGTAATGCTCCACACTTTCTCTCTTCTTCAATTAGTCAACGGTAACTCGAAAGGAGAACGCTGCTATACTCATTGGACTGACACAGGTGCCAAGATATTCTCAAAATAGTGATGGTTGGTTCCTCAGTTTAGGGGCTGCGACAACGCGGTCATGTAGCCCCATGTACTTTGGATGTGTGTAGAATCTGTCTGATAACCGGTGTTAATTGTGATGGCTGTGTTGGTGTGTGTTATCAATTATCATCATATATATTATTCTAGTAGTAGCCTATAGATCCCTCCTTCGGCGCTCACAAGCGACCGATCGTGACAAATGAGCATTCAAATGAAAGAGAATAGTCATTATCGGTGACGATTTCCACTCTAATGTCATAAATATCTATAATTTATTTAAAGAATGACTTACGGTATACAGAAATGTATGAAGTGTGCGATATGCAGATACTGTTGCTGTAGGAAAATACGCCCCATAATTGCTGTCAACTTCACATTTTACCCGCTGTGACGCCTGTTTCGTGTCATTTTAACATTCTGAGGTCTTTTCTTTATCATTTTGCATGGATTTCAGAAACAGTAAATCATTTGGTTGAAATAAAAACATAACAACCTATCTCCATAAGTATCTCATTATAAACCTATTGGGGAAAGCGTGGTTTATGATCATGCGAGATATCTCGCACGTGTCCGCTAGTCTGTTTTGAATTCAAGTAAGGACTGCAGACATTCAATTTTCAAGTAGTTCCTACTTTTGCCACCAAACGCCACCGTCAACTACAACTACAGTACGGTAGTTGTGAATTTGGTTATTAGATGCCACCGCAGTCGGCTCCTGGCGACGAACGTTGGAACCTAAGAGCATTAGTCAAATCTAATCTATAATTTAGCTTCACCTGAGTGTAATTATTGGGAAGATCTTTTACATGCCATACATCTATGACATGGGACCGCCGGCTTTACTTCCCCTCCGAAGGAAGACATACTGAGGGATTTTTAGCGCTCTTAAATAATCCGAAGACTTCGGCCGGGTTTGAACCCGCGATCTTGGGCATAGAAGCTCAGCATGCTACCAACTACGCCACCGAAGCCGCCTCAAAATAGTGACTATCACAAGAATTGATGGATGTCATTCCAGCCCCGATTGTGATAGGATGTGTATACAAATTGTCTGATAGCCTGTGTTATTGTGGTATCTGTACTTGTAATTCAGGCAAGGATTGGGAAGGAGATGACCGTAGCCTTAACTTGGAACCAACGCGGCATTAGCTACTAATGACACAACACCACAGTGCAGCAGGCTTTGTTGTTGTTTCTTTTGAGAGGCTTGGACATCGTCGTCATTTCAGCCCCGTGTAGAAGTTGTCTGATAACCTGTGTTATTGTGGTGTGTGTATTTAAAATGGAGGCGAGGATTGGGATGGACGCGGCCGTAGCCTTATGTTAGGAACCACCCCAGCATTTGCTTGGAATGGAAATGGTGGTGGGGAAACACTTCTAGAATGGCCGAGGAGAAACCTAAGAGCGTTGTTTACATTCTTAACCTATCCAATTTAGCTTCACACAGGTGTAATTAGTGGAAGGTTCTTTAACATGCCATAAATCTATGACATGGGACCGCTTTTACAGAAGTCATGAACATTTCAGTCAAGCAATAACAAAGGAAAAGTTGAGAATTTTCGACAACTTCACTAAGAAATTTGACCGTCTCAATGTACTCGTATTGAGGGGGCGTGGTGGCGCAGCGGTCAAGCTTTTGGCCTCTCGCCAAGGTGGACTGGATTCGATTCCCAGTCAATACATTTGAAATTTTCGAAGTGAAATGCCATGTCCTGTGGTTCGGATTCCACGTAAAAAGGAGGTCCCGTGGCATATAATCACTTAATTCACGGTCACGTCAACTACAACCCTCCTTTTTTTTTTTTTTTTTTTTTTTTTTTTTTTTTTTTTTACTCGTATTGCCGATAACCAAAAACATGGCTGCAAGAAGCTATCTTCAAGGTTCATATAATAAAACACAAATACTTTTCCTCCACAGATTATCCAGAGAGTACTGTAAAAGAAGCGACACCACAAGATGACCCTTGTCCAGCCAAACCCGGAGATGCAGCTGCGTATCCGCACTGAACTAAATGAGAATGTGGACACCAGAGCGCAGGACCTGCAGCATATCAAGGAGTGGCTTTCTAAACAGCCCCACCTGCCAGAGTTTGATGGTAAGTAAAATATTAAAATCAAATCCAAATCCAATAGTTCTAATGACTTGCCCCTGACGTGAGCCTGTGGCTGTTCCGTGGTTATTGGAGCATAAAACCCAGTTGTCTTTAATTCTAAATGAGAAATCACTATTTTCTTTTTCACTTTCACTTCGATAATGTATAATTTTCTTACCTTATTTCATCTTTAGGGGGGACATTAAACAATTGAAATTACTAACCTTGGTTAGTGCCTCAGTTTAGGGACTGAAACAACGCGGCCATGTACTGTAGGGCAGGCCCGTGTACTTTGGGTGTGTGTAAAATCTGTCAGATAACCAGTGTTAATTGTGGTGGCTGTATTAGTGTGTGTTATCTGTAATTCAGGTCAGGACTGCAGACGATCAATTTCAAGTAGTTCCTACTTTTACTACCGCCAAAGACACCTAGCTGTGAAATTGGCTACTCGATGCCCCCGCAACCGGCACCTGATGGCGAACTTTGGAACTTAATAGAAAATGAAAATCCACAGCCTGCTTCCAGTCGACCAACCGGGTCAGGAATGGAATGAATGAAGCCCCCATCTAGCGGCGAGGATATGAACTGTGCCGGCTGCCGAGGCCTGACGCACTCCTCTGGGGCAATGATTAAATGAATGGCAGAGGAAATGAAATGATAGTGGAGAGTGTTGCTGGAATGAAATGTTGACAGGGAAAACCGGAGTACCCGGAGAAAAACCTGTCTGCCTCCGTTTTGTCCAGCACAGATCTCACATGGAGTGACCGGGATTTGAACCACGGACTCAGCGGTGAGAGGCCGGCGTGCTGCCGCCTAAGCCACGGAGGCTTTCACGATACCAGTTACTAATAACAAAATAATCCGTACATCTCCAAATCATCCATATTGCAAGTTTTTAGGTTATCGACAACGTCCCTGTGCACAAGGAATAAAAGAATTTCACTGTAATTTACTCATAGCAGTCGTTAAGACTGCGCATTGTGAATGGCTAGGTTATCAACTACCAACTTCTGACTGCTGCTACCGACTGCCAACTGCGCATTATGGATGGGTCTTATCATATATTGATGCTTGGACATGTGCTGTCCTACCATCGGATAGGGCAATTCTTTGTTGTCCATAGCACACATTTAAAAGCCCTTCAAATAGTATTTGAAATAAAATTACCTTAATATTATAGTGTAGCCCAGGGCCGGCGAGAATGAGCTAGTACTAGCTTTCGCCGGCCCTGGTGTAGCCTATTCCAGGTTGTCCAGCTGTATCTTTTCAATTTGATCTGCTGTCAGCTTCAGGCCGTGTTGTACCCAGTTATGAACTTCCCAGGTGGTTTTCCCATTCGAACACACATTTCACTGTACGGTATTTTCCCTCACAAATGTTGTTAGCATTTCGTTTTCAATATATAACCACACTAAAATAGAAAATTGTCAACTCACTGCTAAGCAATGCACTGAAATGTTCACAAGTATTGCTCTGCAGTCCGATGAATAGCACACGTGCGCACTGTTCACTGTAGTTCACGACCTTCTCGTACCGCTGCGCTGTTCACGGTCAACTTTGCAATTTTAAAAACGCTCAATTCTTGTTTAATTCAAAAGTACGACCGAAATGAAAGCCAGCAGAAAATATATTTTGACGTGTCATAAACATCTGAATCGTAAATGATGCTTCGGTGGCGTAGTTGGTAGCATGCTGAGCTTCTATACCCAAGATCGCGGGTTCAAACCCAGCCGAAGTCGTCGGATTTTTTAGAGCGTTAAAAATTCCTCAGTATGCCTTCCTTCGGAGGGGAAGTAAAGCCGGCGGTCCCATGTCATAGGTTTATGGCATGTTAAAGAACCTTCCTCTAATTACACCTGTGTGAAGCTAAATTGTATAGGTTAAGAATGTAAACAACGCTCTTAGGTTTCTACGTTCGTTGCCAAGAGCCGACTGCGGTGACGTCTGGTAGCTAAGTTCTGAACTAGTAGTCGTTGACGGTGGCGTTTGACGGCAAAAGTAGGAACTACTTGAAAATTGATCGTCTGCAGTCCTTACTTGAATTAAAACAGATACACGCACTAATACAGTCATCTCAATTAACACCGGTTATCAGACAGATTCTTCACACACCCAAAGTACACGGGGCTACATACCGCGTTGTCGCAGCCCCTACACTTAAGAACCAACCAACCAGATTTATGGCATGTTAAAGAACCTTCCTCTAATTACACTTGTGTGAAGCTAAATTATAGGTTAAATTTGACCAACGCTCTTAGGTTCTAACGTTCGTCACCAGGAGCCGACTGCGGTGGCATCTAGTAACCAAGTTCTGAACTAGTAGTTGTTGACGGTGGCGTTTGGCGGCAAAAGTAGGAACTACTTGAAAATTCAATGTCTATAGTCCTTACTTGAATTAAAACAGATAACACACACTAATACAGCCATCACAATTAACACTGGTTATCAGACAGATTCTACCCACATCCAAAGTACACAGGGCTACACCGCGTTGACGCAACCCCTAAACTGAGGAACCAACCAATGATAACCAGGGATGGAGTGTATACGTCAACTTTTATTTCTCTCTAGGCTACCAGAATGGACACTGGTTTTGAAACATCAGAGAAGATAAAATTGAGTTTTTACACCGAAACCTAAGTTAGCGCAACCTTACGCACCACCAAATATTTTCTTCAAATAAGGTAGGCCCACAGTTATGTTGTTGGAGTGTTTTGTTCCAGATGATCAGCGCATCATGACCTTCCTCCGCGGCTGTAAGTTCTCCCTCGAGAAGACCAAACGAAAACTAGACATGTATTTCACCATGAGGGGAGCAGTACCCGAGTTCTTCACTAACAGAGACGTGACCAGACCAGAGTTGCGGGAGATGCTTGACCTCGTGTGAGTATATGCCCAATATGATTGTTATAGTCCAAACCATGGAGGAAAGAACGGAAGGAGATGCCTTCGCTGCGCTGCCTAGTGCAAGCTGCTGAAGCCAAACGGCTCGCCCACTTTGGTTGCAAGAAAATGGCTGTTCCCAAGCTTAAAGCCGTAAACCACTCCAACTAGTCTTGGATTTTAGTGACATAAAACTGCAATGAAAAGTCAAGAATTTTTCTTGGATAGGCAGAATACACTCCGTACATAACGGTACTTGGCACAAATAAGCTGTGTTGTTGTTTTAAAAGTCAATTTAAATAGAAATGATGATGATGATAATTGTTGTTTTAAGGGGCCTAACATCTAGGTTATCGGCCCCAAATTAAATAGAAATATGAGAGCACCTATGCAAGGCTAGTTTTGTAAGAAAGACGCGGCAAAACGTAATAATACTCTGAAACACTGATTAAATTGAATACAGGTGTCTGAAGGTGCGAGTTATATCATAATGATGCCGAACTAATCAAGGTATTTACACCAAATTGATTTTTAAGTTCTTATTGGTGTTGGTTGATGCATTTATCAGTTTTAGGCCTAATATCAAGCACAGCCACTTTCACTCATTGTTCGTACACATTTTGATATTCAAGAATACGAACCTTAAAATTAATAATCAGAACACTTATTCGATTCGTACAACCATATGCAAGTCACGGAACACCGAATACAAGTTAAGGTTACGCCGACTTTGGACGCAGCGCTTGGCTTCACTCAAAGGAGCTCAGGCATCTCCTCTTATTCTTTCCTCCATGGTCCAAACCGCCTTAATAAGTTACTAAAAAACTAACATGGCCACCACATTTGGTGTTGCCAACTTACATCATTTAACACCAAAAAAAGTCACCATAATCATCCATGTAACACGTATCGCAAATGATCCAAAGTAAATTAAGGCCTTCTTACGAAAATATTTTTACATAAAGTTGTGAGGCAGTCCTTTTCAAGTTAAGGACATCTTGGTCATCAGTCCTCAACAGTCAAACACTTAGGCAATATTATGGTAGTGAAGTTAAAGTTAACTTTTACGGTAAGTTAGCTCTTGTAGATTGCCTTTTAAACCAACATATAAAATGCACAAGTACAGAAGCATTAATACAGGGTTTGTCCTGAAAGTAGTGGGACTGAGTCAATTTAAAAAAAAATGACGGAAATTATACATACACTCAATATTCTTCAAAGTAGGACCCTTCTGCATCCACATACCGTTGTCAGCGGGATTTCCTACCCTCGTACGCTTTCTGGAAGGCGGCAACCAGAATGCCGTCGAGCTCCCTCGTCACGGTCTGTTGCAACGCTTCAACGGAGCCGTGACGATGTCCTTTTAGGGTGTTTTTGAGGGTGGGGAAGAGGAAAAAGTCTGCTGGGGCAATATCGGGCCTGTAGGGTGGCTGAGGCAGGGTTATGATGTTGCGTTGGGCCAGGTACGCCAGCACGTGGAAGGCTGTGTGGCTCGGCGCATTGTCGTGATGGAGCCACCAGGAGTTAGTGATCGCTGGGCGGACACGGACGACGCGTTTTTTCAGCCGTTTAAGGACCTCCGCGTAGAAACCTTACTCTGCGGTCATTGACCAAGAAATTCTTCACTCTTGCCACATTTTTATCAGTTTTGGTGCTCGAATGTTGTCCTGAACGTGCGTCGTCTTCAACTTCCTCTCACCCCTCCCAAAACTACTTGTGTCAGTCAAAAACACTCAATCTGCCCATGGCGTTATCACCGTAAGCCGTCTTGATCATATCATGAGTCTCTTTCGCGGTTTTGCCGAGCCTAACACAAAATTTGATGGCGTAGCGGGCTGTTTCAACAGACCAACCATGACGCAGTGTGACGAGTGAACTTGCAGAGGTTATGGAGACGAGCGATTTACACTCCACTATAGCTGGGAACCAACTGTGTGGCTGGCTCCCAGCCTTCCTTAGACCCCCCCTCCACCAACCCTAGGCGGAGATTCCGCGGGCAGTCTGTCCATCTGCGCGGGAATAATCCAGTCCGACTACTTTCAGGACAGACTCTGTACTTACTCAAGGTTTTATCCAGTTTTTCCTGGGAGCTATAGGCCATATGAGCATGTGCCTTTCTTCTTATACATTTAGGCTATAAGTATTATATTAAGTATTATTTACCATGCTTTTCCATTTATTGTCACAATGGTACTGCTCTCAATTGTCTTAAATCATATTAAGAAACTGAAAAATTATCATTTGTTAACAATGTTACCGGTATACTTAATATTATATTTAACTTTATTGCTCTGTACATATGCTAATAATATGTAGGCCTACTTTGTTTCATTACTGTTTTCTTATTTGGAAAATATATTTTGATTATATTAATTGGTAAGGAGACCTGTCGGCTCCGGTGACGTAGTCGGTAGATTAATCCTTCAGATGAGGTAATTTTCCGTTTTCGCAACTCTTACAAGGCAGATTATTGGAAGTGTAATACATATGATTCTCATTCCTTTCTGGGAGTCATTAGAAGTTCATTTCAAATTGAATTGTCACTGCTGCACCGTAAATATTTATTTTATTACGTAAATAAATCATTTTCCTTCTTGTTCATTTGTCGACCGCCGCCATGACACATTGACGTCGTACACTACGTCATACCCGTTGCCAACATGTCCGATACAAAATAATAAACAATGGAATAAAATGCAAAACCATTGGCCTGATGAAAAGTATTGATGCGTGACTACTCTCATTGTGCGTGACTAAATCCAGGGGTGTGTATATTAGCTAACGTGATCCGCAGGGCCACGCTGCCTAACAATTATTGGTCTAGGCGAAAACCATTGGTCTGCGGATGCGATATAGTACCGAATGCGTGGGGTTGGCAATACGGTACATGATGCTTAAAATTGCTGAATCTGCTGGGAATTTGCCTATATAAGTCGTGATCATATTTGGGACGGCTGGGTGGGTCTCAGACAGCGGAGGAGTAACCATCTATTACTACATCATCTCCAGATATTTTCCCGACTATTAATTCAGGTCATTTGGTTGATTTCAGTACTTTAAGAATTTTGGGAGCGAAAAGTACCTCTTCTGAAGTCTTACCGCCGCGCCGGTGGGCTCATGACATGTAAAAGAACCTACCACTACAATATTATTGGTAGGGAGTAGCTAAATTTGTAGGTTATTTGGTTTAGAAAACTCTCTATCAAGTACCAACTTTCGCCGCTAGGTGCCAGTGGCGTCTGGTAGCCAAAGTTGGAACTACTTGAATTTAAACTTTCATTCATTTCATCTCCCATTAACTCCTCTCGTGAGTTTGGCGACAGGAAGGGCATCCGGCCGTAGAAACCATCAGCCACGTGAAATTTCATCGCATCTCATCCCCGACCCCGTTGGAAACGGGATTAATAAGGGGTAGATGTACACATTTTGTAATGAGACTTAACCTCTGTATAAACACACAGACGCACTCATAAATAAATCCAGTGCCTTTTTTTATTATTATTATTAAGGGGTACATCACGATCTTGCAATTTTCGGCAATTTGCAGGGTCCGGCCATTGTTTGCATTCGAATCGTTAACGTTCAGCTTTTTCGATGCCTGGCTGGATGTTAAATAGTTCGTTATTTTCGTCATCGTTCAAAACTAACCACACGCACAAAATAACAACCTGCCCCACCTCCAAACACTAGCCTGCGTGCTTATAAGAACGGACTGCCGAGTTGCCGACCAAAAGAAACTGATTCGATAGATCGATTAAAACCGACGATTACTCGAAATCTCCTCCAGCTGTTGTGAACAGCGCGTTGACGCCAGCTGATCGATGAACTTTCAAGTCGGAAGTTATATTTGCCGGACTAGATACAAATATACCATTTTTTTTTTTACCATTTTAAATGATCTTGTCGACTTCGTCGTTACGCTGGGGTCTGGCGTTACGTTACGGTGACGGGACGAAATGTACCCAGATGCACTGAGGTGTGTGACGTCATAGTACCGCTTGGTGCATGTGTTCCTCGACAATCTCTACTTCGTTAGTATAAGACAAAAATCCACGATTCTTGGATGTCACGGGTAATCTCGAGAACCACTGGATGGATTTTGATGCGGTTTTCACCATTCTGTAAAGGATATCTCGAGGAAAGATTCTGCAGAAATTAATTTATGTATGATCAAAGGAAGCCAAGCAGTAACGATTTCAGTGAAAAAGTCGAAAACAAACTTGGCGTCCATGCGCTTCTTAAGCTTACGCTGGGCAAACCGTTAAACATATAAATATACTATGAGCGTAAGAATTGGTCAGCATGAAAAGTTCTACAAAAACGTCCCCGAGAGCATATCTCTATCTTCAATACATCGCCCACTATAAGTGTTTTTAGACTGGATGGAAGGGGCACGTCCCCGCGCGCTCTGGTGAGCGTGACGGCATCCCGCGCGCTTGACCTTGCTCTGCCCTTGGTTTGCACTTGCCGTTCGCGAGTAATTTGAAGGAAGGTAAAGTATTATAAAGCAAGATAAGTATTATGCAGATAATTTTCTAACATGTCAAGAGTCTCGCTTCGCTCGAAGCCTCCAGCCTTTCTAGCATTTTTCAGCATTTGTAGCATTTAAAATGATACAAAGTCTAGTCTTTCAGACTAACTGTCACTTTTTCTTAAACACTTTTCAAATGTACCCCTGCGTTCCCCCTGAAATATAGCACTGTAAATCAATCAATCTTTGGTGTAAGTTCAAATCCCACAATTGTTAAATATTAATTTCTAAATTAATTACCGTACCTTATTTTGTTGTAAAATTGTACTCGAATTCCCCAGTACAATAGTTGTATAATCATGTCTTCCCATCTCCGATATGCACTCCTCCAGCCACGTCTATGATGGCAACCATTGCTAGTAATTGATTGATTTGATGCCTGTTCCCAGCTACATCCCTACTCTGCCTGGTCTGACGCCCAATGGTCGCCGAGTGACCATCCTGCATGGCCGAGTAAAGGACTACCTCACCCCGAGCGTGTCTGATGGAATGAAGCTGCTGCTCATGATTGGTGACATCAGACTCCGAGAGGAACAGACTGGTGTTGCAGGAGATATCTATATTCTTGACGCTGAGGTAGCTACGCCGGCCTACTTCGCCAAGTTCACACCAGCCCTCGTCAAGAAGTTCCTTGTGTGTGTGCAGGTGAGTCTAGTGATCCCTTTACAATAGGAAGCTCTATAGGATTTTTTATTATGGATACTCGAGTTTAGGCCTTAATTACAACCAAACCAACACACCTATTGAAAAACGAGTTATACCAATATTTTCCTTGTTTAATTCTGCGTTAGACTATATAAGCCAATTATTTTCAAGTTTATTAATTATTTATTTATTTGTGGTTGTATGAAAAATTGTCCGTGTTTTTGACGTCTTTTCTAGGAACCGCTCACTTAAAACTATATACATGGAAAACTACTTGGCTGAGGGTATTGAAATTTTTATGTGTGATAGGCACAAGTATTGGTAGTGCAAATCTCAAGTTTCAATTATTTTCAACCACCCAATAAAACGTTCTTACACTTTTTCTAACGTAACGTTTTCTCAGCCCGGGATAAACGTACATCAGGAAACTTGGTATCATTTTAGAGCTCTCATTCGTGATTATCGGAAACTACGACCACTGTAAACGTACAGTGTGATGACGAATTTATGGAGAGTAATATTAATGGTAGGTTTTGCGCGTTCTGGCCCGTGTGGGTTTATACAATCAGTGCAATTATGGGTTCATGTACCGCGTTTCCTATGGCATCATCATTTAGCCCTTCCAGCTTGCTGGGTAGGGTGATATTGAATGAACTATAACTCCTGCGACACTCGTGTCTAGGGGAACTTTTCAGAGTACGGTAGTCGATAAAGTTATGGACAACGTAAGCCTACATACATTGATGTTCGTTTTTTTGACATAGTGCCTTGAATTACCACTGTATAACTCTGCTGTTTTAGCTTTTATTAGGTAGATTTCTTTAGAAAGCTAACTATTGCAATGGGTCCCATGTTTCGACGTCCGGAAAATTTCGACATATCTTCGCGTTTCACATCCCCCAGACCCCAAAACCACCGTCAGTTCAAAAGTTTATATATAATTTATGTATATATGTATATATATATATATATATATATATATATATATATATATCAGTTTCTTGTGGACACGATAACTGCCGTAATTTTGCACCAATCACTTTGAATTTTTTACATAATATGTATCCCTATAAAATCTCGGTCGAGTTCGTTAATGGGCAAAATCGGCCAAAGGGGGTAAAAATGGGAGGCTTTTTTCGAAAAAGTGAAATATCGCTATAACTCTCTTAATACATGAAATATCGAATCCCTTCAAAGTTCATAATATGTGTCGGATAAGTGCCAAAAATTTATGTCAAATAAGTTTTTTGATAGCACCAACCATTGACCAAAGGGGTGGGAAAAAGTGGGTTTTTCGGGAAACATTAATCATATCTCTGTTAATAGGCACAATATCAAAACCGCACAAAATGGACAATATTCCTCCAATAATTACCTAAAACTTTTGTCTGAAATAATTTTTGATATGACCCACCATTACGCCACGGGGTGAACAAAATGATTTAAATTATAAGAAAATGCCAAGTGCCAAGAGAGGTTGCCATGACAACTTTACTTTTAATTGATAAGGGATGACCATCAGCAGTTGCTATGACAACGCCACTGCACGAGATCACATTCAGTTTTCATATGTCAGTGGGAAGCGACTTCGGTATCAGAACTGGTAGCATGCTGAACTTCTATGCCCAAGGTCGCGGGTTCAAACCCGGCTGAAGTCGTCGGATTTACTAAGAGCGCTAAAAAACCTGAGTTTGCTTTCCTTCGGAGGGGAAGTTCCAACGATCGTTGCGAGTTGCTGATTGAGGTGGCATCTAGTAGCCAAGTTCACAGCTAGGTGTCGTTGACGGCAGTATTTTAGGTAGATTTCATTAGAAAGCTAACTATTGCAATGGGTACCATGTTTCGATTTCCGGAAAATTTCGACATATCTTCGCGTTTCACATCCCCCAGACCCCAAAACCACCGTCAGTTCAAAAGTGTATATATAATTTATGTAATATATGAATATATATGTATATCAGTTTTTTGTGGACACGATAACTGCCGTAATTTTGCACCAATCACTTTGAATTTTTTACCGAATATGTATACCCATAAAATCTCGGACGAGTTCGTTACTGGGCTAAATCGGTCGAAGGGGATGAAAATGGGGGACTTTTTTTTTTTCGAAAAAATGAAATATTGCTATAACTCTCTTAATATGTGAAATATCGAATCCGTTCAAAGTTCATACTATGTGTCGGATAAATCTCAGAAATTTATGTTTGAAACGTTTTTTTGATAACACCAACCATTGACCAAAGGGGTGGGAAAAAGTGTTTTTTTCGGGAAACATTAATCATATCACTGTTGATAGGCACTATATCAAAACCGTACAAAATGGACAATATTCCCCTAATAATTACCTAAAACTTTTGTCTGAAAGAATTTTTGATATGAGTCACCATTACGCCAAGGGATGAGAAAAATGATTTCGGAATTGTAAGAAAATGCCAAGAGCTATCAGTGGTTGACATGGCAACACTACTAAATTGATGAGGGATGAGCCATCAGACGTTGCCATGACAACGCACTTGCGCGAGATCAGATTCAGATTTCCATCTGACTAAGTGTGATGCGGCTTCGGTGACTTAACTGGTAGCATGCTGAACTCCTATGCCCAAGGTCGCGGGTTCAAAGCCGGCCAAAGTCGTCAGATTTTCTAAGAGCGCTAAAAATCCCTCAGTATGCTTTCCTTTGGAGGGGAATTTCCAACGTTCGTTGCGAGTTGCTGATTGCGGTGGCATCTAGTAGCCAAGTTCACAGCTAGGTGTCGTTGACGGTAGTATCTGGTAGCAACATTAGGAACTACTGCTTGAAATTGAGCGTCTGCATTCCTTACCTGAATTACAGACTAATACAGCTATCACAATTCACACCGTTTATCAGACAGATTCTACACTCACCCAAAGTACACGGGGTTACATGACCACGTTGTCGCAGCCCCTAAACTGAGGAACCAATCAACATCTCTGCGGGAGATATAATTTTGCGTGAAGAAGTAACAGACCGTTACATAGTTACACATCAGTGTCGAAACTTTGCATAAGGACAGTGTGACCACAAGTATAAAAATGGACTCCAAATGACAAGAAGGTTACCGTCATCATAAGACAATAGAATGTTTAAAATATGCATAAAATGACGAAAAACAAAGTTAATTAATCTCCAATTATAAAATACTTTCACGCAATAAATGTGGTCTGATCCTTCTACGAAAACCTGCATATTCTGCCTATTTTCGACTATCCCCAAGTTTGTCCGGTGAAATCTACCTCCGCCTTCCGGCGTGCCGAGAGGACTTTTTTAATATAAAATGCATGTTAGATTGGTAACAGCTTTATCCGTAATGACAAGGGCTCGGATTTTTAGGTGCTAAAAATAGAGAAAATATTTATTTTTTATGTATTAAAAATACCTGAAATATGTGGCAAAAAAGTAAAAATATTTAATTATAATTTAGTTTATTAATGTGAATATAAACAATATGCAGTACTCACGAATGCAATTTATGCTATGTCTCACTAACCGCTGAAGCATTATAATACACAACGAGATACATCTTCATGTTGTCCATCATAATGACCGACGATTATCGCGAAACACTAAATTCTGAAAGCGCGAAAATGCGGCAATATGTGTCTTACCCTCGAGGTGTTGTGTAACTTGAGATCGCTGTTCAGCTTAGATTGCTTTACCACATGGTTGGCAGAACAGAACGCCCCCATAAGAAGTAAAATTATCCTTAAATTCTGATCCAGACGCGAGACGATAACTTGTAGTTGCTTTTACTTTAGGCATAGTAGAACTCCGACTGGGTCAGGAATGGAATGAATGAAGCCCCCATCTAGCGGCGAGGATATGGACTGTGCCGGCTGCCGAGGCCTGACGCACTCCTCTGGGGCAATGATTAAATGAATGACAGATGAAATGAAATGATAGTGGTGAGTGTTGCTGGAATGAAATTTTTGACAGGGAAAACCGGAGTACCCGGAGAAAAACCTGTCTGCCTCCGTTCTGTCCAGCACTGATCTCACATGGAGTGACCGGGATTTGAACCACGGACCCAGCGGTGAGAGGCCGGCGTGCTGCCGCCTAAGCCACGGAGGCTCGCCGTCGGAGACTGGAAGCAGGCTGTGGATTTTCATTTTCATAGTAGAACTGCGTTACACTTCACAGTGCCAGAAATGAACTGCATGTGAGTGACACTCGTTCCAAGTAGCTGAGGGATGGGTGCAATATGGCTCTGGACAAGGAAATTCCCGGCTTCCACAGTGAGTGGTACGGGGCGACAAGCTAAGAATAACACAGTTGCAAGCTGACATACGTTCTGCATGAAGATTAGATAGCTCACTGGTTCTTCCCCGTTGAAGTAAAACAGATCAAAAATGCAATAAACTGAAAGATCTAGCATACTGATTTTAAAAATTGTAAATATTAAGTCTTTTTATGTGCTAATAACTGAAAAGCAGGAATTTATGTATTTATAGAAAAAACGCTTAAAATATGTATTTACATAAAAATATGTATTTACCTGGAACCAGTGTCACTCTCATGCAGTTCATTTCTGGCACTGTGAAGTGTAAGGCAGTTCTTCGATGCCTAAAGTAAAAGCAACTACAAGTTATCGTCTGTTGCAGAATTTAAAGATAATTTTACTTCTGATGGGGGCGTTTTGTTCTGCCAAACATGTGGAAAAGCAATCAAGGCTGAACAGCGATCTCAAGTTACACAACACCTCGAGGGCAAGAAACATATTTCCGCAGCTTCGCGCCTTCAGAATAAGTGTTTCGCGATAATCGTCGGTTATTTGTGATGGACAACCTGAAGATGTATCTCGTTGTGTATTGTAATTCTTAAGTAGTCAGTGAGACATAGCATAAATTGCATTCGTAATTACTGCATATTGTTTATATTCACATTAATAAACTAACTTAAAATTAAATATTTTTACTTTTTTGTCACGTATTTCAGGTATTTTTAATACATAAAAATATTTTTCCCCCTACTTTTAGCACCTACAAATCTGAGCCCTACTTATCACGAAATGCATTCATAACCGTTCCCGGGCAAAGCCGGGGCAGGGTGCTAGTAATAAAATATACAAATATGTTGCTTTTCCTCTCACGTGTGCAGCTTCGACACAAATTTCGTGTTGAGGTCTCACAGCACATGCTGGACTCCACAAACAGTGAGTGACCCCTACTTCATCAACAACAAAATTACTGGTGACAAGTCCTGGGTGTACGGAAACCAAATCCCAGTCCTTGCAATGAAAAACCGGTTAGAGCACTACCTCACTCAAATGCGGCGGCTTCGGTGGCGTAGTTGGTAGCATGCTGAGCTTCTATGCCTATGTCGGATTTTTTAAGAGCGTTAAAAATCCCTCAGTATGCCTTCCTTCGGAGGGGAAGTAAAGCCGGCGGTCCCATGTCATAGATTTATGGCATGTTAAAGATCTTTCCACTAATTACACCTGTGTGAAACTAAATTGGATAGGTTAAGAATGTAAACAACGCTCTTAGGTTGCTACGTTCGTTGCCAAGAGCCGACTGCGGTGGCGTCTAGTAGCTAGTTCTGAACTAGGCCTAGTAGTCGTTGACGGTGGCGTTTGGCGGCAAAAGTAGGAACTATTTGAAAATTCAAAGTTGCAGTCTCTACTTGAATTAAAAAACAGATACACACACTAATACAGTCATCACAATTAACACCGGTTATCAGACAGATTCTACACACACCCAAAGTACACGGGGCTACATGACCGCGTTGTCGCAGCCCCTAAACTAAGGAACCAACCAACCAATCACTCAAATGCTGCTCGCCAGCAACAGACGCTTTTGACAGGCGGGAAAAATTCACGCATGCACACGAAGGTTCAAGGTCGACTCATGCAAGCGTGTTTGATTCAAATCCATCAGGTTTTCGCAAAAGAAAAATAAGGTCGGATACTTTTCTAACAGACCTCGTATGAACCACCATTATACTAACCACTATTCTATGTGTTTTCAGGAGGCGTATCCTGTGAAGCTGAAGGAGGTTCATGTAATCAACGCACACCCTCTAGTAGATACCATCCTCAACTTTGTTAAACCATTCCTCAAGGACAAGATAAAGAACAGAGTGAGTAGAAACATTACCACATGGATCTATCAATGATGTCACAGTGGGGCCCCTCCCCGCAGTCAAATAATACAATAAAAATACATAATTTATTGAAGTTTTCAATTTGAATATTACTACCAATCTTCTCATTGATGATAAACATTTGTATTATTTAATTTTATATTCACAAATTTGAAAGCATGTGTTTTCACTCATGTGAAATTTTCATTGTTGTCTAAAGCTATTTTTACCTTAAAACCACCTCGACCAATGGAGGTACCCAGTAGAGACATTCACTCTCAGTTATGCCGACAAGTACTGACTTTTTGGGAGCGTCAGTGGCTAGCTGACCCAATTCGCAGTAAACTGAGAGCGATCAAGGGAACTACTCGCGTGTGGCGGAGCTCTTTCCAGTCACGGAGAGAGTCCGTCATTTTGTGTAGGCTGAGGATAGGTCATACAAGATCCACCCACTCGTACCTAATGAGAAGGGAAGACCGCCCACTTTGTACCTGTGGAGCCGTTTTCACCGTGGCCCACATCTTAACCGAGTGTGTAGATCTTGCTGACTTACGAAGAAACCTTGGTTTGCAGATGACACTCAAACTTATATTAGCTGCTGATCTCGACATCCGCTTTATAAGGGCCAGCAATCTAAATTTTCCAGTGTACATTAACTCAACGACTTGTTCGTTTTCGAATGCAGAATTTTTGTTTTTCCGTAATTTTTGTTTGTATTTAGTTTTATTTAATTTTTTGTCTTATTAATTTTCGGTCTTTTCAAATTTAGGTATCCACTTCTAAATTTTAAATTCCATTCCAAATGTGTATACTTCAATCTGTGTTAAGAGGGGCAGATGACCTCGCAGTTCCGCCCCTTAAAACAATAACTAACTAACTACCTTAAAACTTTCCTCACAAGTGTCTCCTTTTAATGCTCTACTTTTCTAGTTAAAAACAGAACAAGAAAGAAATCTGCATATATGTACACATAGACTATCTCTTAACTCCGCAATTAAATTACTTCTCACAGTCTAGAACTCATTAATTTGCTTTCAGTAATGCTAGCATTTAAGCACTAGAGTATGGAATAAAATGGAATAACTGTCCTCCCTAACCACTTTCAAACTTGCATATAAAGATTTCATCTTGTATTCATAGGCCAACTTTAACAATTGTGTATGATTGTGTGAGAAAATGACTACCATACAGTAAAATTCATTATTAAATATAAATATATACTTTATTGCGCACAATGTGCATGAACGTGGTTCTTACGAACCATCATTAATACAAAATTTTGTCGTTGTCACTGTAAATGCCTTTTTCCGAGGGGTGTCCATATATTTCTAATTTTCACAGAATTTCGTCAGAGACACCTCTCTGCATTTGCACGTCCTCACGTGGTGTCTGTCGCAAGGACCCTTACAAAGCTTGCACACGCATAGTTCGTCTGGTTGGTGATAGACGTCTCTCATGCAGATCCGGTGGTGGAAACCATGGACCGCAAAACGCGTCAAGATATGTCTCAGCTCGTAGGATCCTTGCATCCAGTCCTGTGTAGTCATAGCGTCCGTCGTATAAAATTCATGCCAAATGTCATTTCTCTTTGCTGTCATGAGACGCAAATACTCCCCAAATCCCGGTGTGTGGGGCAGAAGCATCTGTAATCTGACTTCTTCCATAAAGGGTAGTTCCCCTGTCATGACATACACAAGCCGCGAGGGCGTGAACTTGGATAGGCATAAGGCTCTTTTTAGATAATTCATTATTATTATTATGACATATCAAACATATAATTGAAGCAGATTTTCAAGGCCACCTGAAATCAACAACATTATTCATCGACCTTACAGCTGCGTATGATACTGTTTGGAGACAAACTACTGCAAGTTGTAGCAGCCGAGAAATTGTGGATCTAATATGCAACATGCTAGGTGAGAGGTAATTTGAAGTGTTTCTAAATGAATCCAAATGCCAGAAAAGAAAACTAAATAATGGCCTACGGTACCACAGGGATCTGTTTTGGCTCCACTTCTCTTCCATTTGTACTACATCCATGATCTGCCAACCACAAAATCAACCAACTTCATTTACTGTATGCTGATGATATCGCACTGGTTGCACAGATTAGTAACTTTCAAGATGGTCAACGCATTTTGTCAGAGGATCTGGTGAAAATGTTAGCTTTTTCAAGACATGGAGATTAATCCCAAGTAGAAGAAAAAGTATCTTGTTTTCATCCAGCATATCGTGCTGCGTACTACAAACCAAGAGTTCTGTTCAACGGACATGAATTGAGGCACAATCCTTACTCAAAATATCTCGGTGTCACTTTAGATAGAACCCTGAGTTACAAAGAGCACCTCACCAAGCTCAGTGATACCTCCTGGGGAGCCTCTGCTGACTGTCTACGTCTTACTGGCATCAGTCTTGTCTACTCGGCGGCTGTCTGGTTAGAAAGTACACATGTACAGAAAGTAGACACAAAAAAATGACTCAATGCGTTGCATCACTGGGACCGTGAAATCAACTCCATGTCAATTCTGAGCCACATTCCTCCGTCACACCTAAGGCGGAAACAAGCTCTACTGAGGGAGGCTGGGAAGATCTCTGCATCACCTTCCTTGCCTCTGCATCAGGAATTCTGCCATCTACCACAACAACGATTGCGATCAAGAAGATCAGCAAGTGCCACCGCAAGGAAACTCATTGCGGTTGGCTTTTTGATTTTAACGTAAGTTGGAAGAATGAATGGTCATCAAAAACATTGGGAACAAATGCCCACCCTCTGGATCCCACTAAGAAGCCAAGAGGTTTTGACCTACCGAGGCACCTTTGGTGCTGTCTCAACAGGCGAAGGACTGAACATGGCTGCTGTAACTTATTTAGGTACAAGTGGGGATGGATCAGCATACTAACGTGGGACTGTAATCTACAAGAACAGACGATTGAACATCTAGTGCAGCGATTCCCAACCTGTATTACGTCCCGTACCCCTTTGTACATATTTATCTAACATGGTACCCCCTTAAAAGTAAACTTTCAAACGTTTAATATTTTACGGGCAATATGTACATAACATACAGTACAAAAAAATTACAACCATTTATAACTTATTTTTTGAATACAGTAGGCTAAGTCATAACTAATATGTTTAATGTATTATTTGTTTGTTGTTAGTATGCAATTCATTTCAATGAAATGCCAGTTTGCCACGGTGGGTGAGTGGTCAACATGTGGGTCTACTAACCTCAAGCTTGCAGGTTCGCTCCTGGCCGTGGTAAGTGATTTTTTTTTGAAAGGCGGCAAAAATTACGACACCATGTCATACGATGTTGGCATGTCAAAGAACCCATTTGAATTCAGTAGGCCGCGTCAATGATGGCAAAATTAATCTCGGAAGTTTCCGTCAACACAAAGTTCCTCATTTCTTTACTAGAAAGCGCTATAGTGATCAAGGAGCTTAGTTATCTAACCTCCTTGACTTTCATAGTGCTTCAAAGAACAACGAAATTCGACATGCAAGCTACCCCCTGGGTGTCAAATAACAAAGCTTCCACCCGGCACCGAGGCCATACGATATTATTTATTTAATAAAATGCTAAATATAATTTTCAATTTTACTTCTTTTCATTTGTGCAAATGAAGATGTATGAACATTTAGCTGAGGAAAATAAACAATTACAGTACATGAGATTTTTTAATTTTGATTTTATTGAGAACCAATTAATTCTAGCGATTAGTTTTGCAAAAATAGACAAATCAAGACAATAACAGTGCAGCGGTGAAAGTGACTGGGGTTGGGGTAGGGTGGGAGCATTGACCTTGACGTGCGTGAATAAGACGGCACTGCACACCGGTACTTTACGACAGACACATACGATGGGAACATGGGGCCCACCATTACAGTTTATTTTTGGCGTACCCCTAACCGGTTCGTCGCGTACCACCAAGGGGTACGCGTACCCCAGGTTGGGAACCGCTGATCTAGTGCAATGCTGCCCTCTTCATTCATACTCTGGACTTCCTGACGACTTGGTTTGTCTCACTCCCAATATGTTGAAAAGCATGGAATTTACAGGGGCGTATTCTTAGGGCTACCGGGGCTACCGGCGGTAGCCCAAGAAAATTACATTAAAAATAAATAACACTTTATTACAGGTTCAACAAAGCATTCAAACAATCGTGGCTTTCATGCACATTCTTCTTTATCGAAAGAAATAATGGTTAGTGGGTAGTCAACGCGGCAACGCAGCAGAAACCGACCGAGAATGCGGCAGCCTTACGCTGCTCTCCCCATCTCTCCGCACCCACCCTTGTTCCGTGCAGGCCCAGTGCTCATAGCGAGTGAGTTGCCGCTACGGCCAGCGGTTTCTTACATACTGGACAGCGCCTAACAAGAATAAACACAGCTTGGAGCGGCGATGGTCTGAGTAACACGGAGGGAAATATAGTCGCACCGCATACCTGGGCCACACGCCGCTGGCTAGCGCAGCCAGAGGCTAATTTAATTGAGTACCAGCGGTTTCTTTGAAGTTAAAAGCGTTTAAAGGAACAAATAGCCTACAATAAATATACATTATCGCGCGCATATATGTGAATATGTTTTAGAAGTTGTAGTATTTTCGATGTGTGATTTATTTAAATGTGGGTATGCTGAAGAATCTTTATGTAGTGTTTTGTTTTAACTGTGCCAGTTGTGATTTTCTAAGAAAATTATGGAAATAACACATGCGGGGGCTTTAAATGCCAATGACTGTATAATAGAGAGTTTGTTAGAAGTTCCTTTCAGCCGTCGTCTATACAGTGATGAAGTTCATATTATACATATGACAAGGCCTACACCTGAACTGCAATTGTGTGCCAATGTATACACGTTATTTCACATCATCTACATATGCTAGGTGGAATAGGTTATCTGGCAGTTCTAAACGGTCTAAATTGTATTGCTGGCCGTGTTTGTTATTTAGTCGTGAAAGGAAGGGTTTTCAAATATGAACTCTTTTCGCAGGGCAGTTCAAAAGCATGTTTTGTGTAATATTAAGCTCAGTGGTAGCCCAGATCTTCAGACCAGTATACGCCACTGGGAATTTAAAGTGTAATTATGTCTTATGTCCTAACTCCCTTGCTGAACTCCACTTCTATTTTCAAACCAGGCCCATCTTCTGTGTTGGACTTGGACGCAACTCTTGGTGTCTGCATACAATTGTTTTACTCAGGCCACTAAGCCTTCTATTATTAAAGAAACGCACCCAAGTTGTGCATTAAACATACAAATACATTTACACTACATTCATTTATATTTCACTTTGTTTCAGTCTAAGCAGGTCTCGATTATTGACTTGGATAGTTTCTTGCATGTTGTAATGTGGTATCGATCACATGGGCGTTACAAAGATCACATACACATGTTTCGTTCGGCTCGTGATGGTTCTTTACTTTGCACACTCTGTGGTGGTATCCGTGCGTTGCCAAAGAGTTGACACGAAATGGCACAGGTTTTGGTTGGTTTCCCTCCATGATCTATTTACCATGGCCTCCGTTGCATAGAAGTCAGGCCATATCTCTTTTGACTTTTGTCTTCTTATTTACACATGCTATTCCCAGTTCTTAGTAAAAGATAGATTATATTTGGTCTTGAGATCTTCCATCAGAAAGGTTTCTCTTGCTAGGACTTGGACGAATCGTGAGCGGATGTATTTCGATATTGCTAGGGTGGACTTCAGGTTGGTTGGTTGGTTCCTTAGTTTAGGGGCTGCGACAACGCGGTCATGTAGCCCCATGTACGTTGGGTGTGTGTAGAATCTGTCTGATAACCGGTGTTAATTGTGATGTATCTGTTTTTAGCCTACTTTCGATTTTTGCAAAAAATGAAAGTAGACTTATGAGATCACTACAGGGCGAAAAAAAAGTGTGTCTGTCTGTGTGTTTATGTGTGTGAGTCTGTGTGTGTGTGTGTGTGTGTGTGAGTGTGTGTACTCCGAATGTCTGTCCCCCCCCTATCAATTCGAACACGGTGAGCGCAAATTGAACGAAATTTGGTACAAAGGTAGCACTAGCAAAGGACACCTCAGTGTCATGTTTTATATCGCCGCCATCTTGACGGAAACGTAATGGCGGCCACACAAATGTTCAAAGCTTAAATCAAATTACGACTAACCTAATCATCCGATCTCTACCAAATTTTGCAACAACATACCATTATTGGGGCAGCATCCTTTGACCAAACTAATAGGTCATCAGCCTAATAGTTTGCGGATGGCGGCTATCTTTGTGTGAAAATCGATTGCCCCTATTAAATCGAACACGGTGAAACCGAATGGAACGAAATTTGGTACAGAGGTAGTACTAGCAAAGGGCACCCCAGTGTCATGTTTTATATCGCCGCCATCTTGACGGAAACGTAATGGCGGCCACACAAATGTTCAAAGCTTAAATCAAATTACGACTAACCTAATCATCCGATCTCTACCAAATTTTGCAACAACATACCTTTATGGAGGGAGCATCCTTTGACAAATCTAATAGGTCATTAGCCTAATAGTTTGCGGATGGCGGCCATCTTTGTGTCAAAATCGATTACCCCTATTAATTCGAACACGGTGAAACCGAATGGAATGAAATTTGGTACAGAGGTAGCACTAGCAAAGGGCACCTCAGTGTCATGTTTTATATCACCGCCATCTTGACGGAAACGTAATGGCGGCCACACAAATGTTCAAAGCTGAAATCAAATTACGACTAACCTAATCATCCGATCTCTATCAAATTTTGCAACAACATACCTTTATGGAGAAAGCATCTTTTGACAAATCTAATAGGTCATTAGCCTAATAGTTTGCGGATGGCGGCCATCTTTGTGTCAAAATCGATTACCCCTATTAATTCGAACACGGTGAAACCGAATGGAATGAAATTTGGTACAGAGGTGTCATGTTTTATATCGCCGCCATCTTGACGGAAACGGAATGAGGGCCACCCAATTGTTAAAAGCTTAAATCAAATTTCGACCATCCTAATAATTTGATCTCTACCGGATTTTGCAACAACATGCCTTTTTGTGGAAAGCATATTATGACTGACTACAAGGTCATCAGCCAAATAGTTTGCAAATAGCGGCCATGTATGTGTGCAAATCCATTCCCCATATCAATTCAAACACGGTGAAACCGAATTGAATGAATTTTTTCACAGAGGTAGCACTAGCAAAGGGCACCTCATATTCATGTTTAATATCCCTATAGCACGTTGTATTTCAACAAGCTACTACAACCAACATTCAATTATACTCCTTGAAAAGGACAAAGAGTTATAACAATACCCATGCATTTAGGAGAAAGTAGGCTATATGTTCTTTACTGAACATCTTGTTATATATTAGTATGATGATTATTTTTTGTTTTTGATAAATTCTCCGAGTTTTTGACGTCTTTACTGGGAACCGCTCACTATAGGTTTCGGTGTGCGAGCGAACGAATATAATGTGATCGGAGTGCGAATACCTGTATTGGACTTTATTCCTTTATGCATCATCATCATCATCCAGGGGTTAGTTTGCCCTCCGAACGAGGGCAAATGAGCCCTCCCAGGAGAGCTGGCCGCCATCACAACTAGGTGATCTTCGACCATGGGGCAAGAACGATAAAAAGGTAATTGTATTTTACTTGGAGGAAAAGGGGAGATTAAATGATTTGTAATATAGTGGGGCACCGGATCAACAAGGCCACCCAGGGCAAGACTCCTTGCAGCTCGCTCAGAGCACCTACGAAATACCACCTATTTATTCATAAAAGAATTTGTACAAAAAATATAGATATCAAAAATTACAATTTGTCAATAATGTCTTGATGTTTTCTTGATGAACAAAATAGTATAAAATATAACGGAAGTATCAAAATTTGCTTAGAAAATACACTGTAAAGGGGTTTGATGAAGGTAGTGAAACAGTTCTTTACATAGATGTCAGTTGATGTCATATTGTCTTCTCTCTTGATGGTCGAAGAAGAAGCGTAGGTGGTGTAGAGGGAAAGAGTGGAAAGGTGGGTGGGGGGAATGAAGGAGGAAGAGGGGGGGGTGAGGGGGGGGGAGGGGGGGGGGGTAGTGACAGATGTCAGGTACTGTATGAGAAGTTAAGAAGTTTAGGGTTCCCCTGACCGTGGTCCATCACCCCGAGCGAGCTGGTATAACCTTTACTCCTCAGGCAGATTAAACCACAGGGCCAGGGATTTGGTTGTTTTGGTTGAATTTTAAAAAGTGTAGTGTTGAAAAATTAATGACTTTGTAAATAATGTCTTAGTAAATGACGCCGGTTTGTGACATTGGGATGAGATGATTGTAGTTTAGGGTGGGTATGTGTCAGGGGGGATGAGGTGGGTGATGTTTGGATGGGCATCATGATGGAGAATTTGTAGTGCCAAGCTTTGGGGAAGGGGAATCGATCGGCGACGTTGCCTCCGGGTAACTGGTGTCATTAAAATGTCATATGTCAGTGGAAGTCGATTAGTAACTAATGTCTGGAGGGTTCGTAGTCAGAGTTTGTGGAGATGATGGAATATTGGAGGGAGAGTCTTGGGGTAATTGATAAGATTGCTGTCGTAGGCAAGAGGAAGGCCAAATGCCACCTTCAATGCAAGGTGTTCCATCGATCTAATAATTTTATATTGAGGCAAAGTAGCCCCAATCCAGGCTAAGGAACAATAACTTAAAAGCAGGCGGATAAAAGTTTTAAATGTGAAAATAATTTGGAGGGCGTTAAGGCCCCAAGAGGTTCCTTTCAGTTTACGTAAGAGATGCATCCGTTGGCGAGCTCTTTGTGCTTGTTGGAGGAGATGAGGTCTCCAAGAAAGGCGGCGATTTAGGGTTATTCCCAAATATACTGCTTGGCTGGAAGGGGTAATGACTTCGTTGTAAATCTTTATGAAAAATGGGTTGTAGTGGCTGATGGGATTGTGGAAGCCAAAGACGATTAATTGGGTTTTTGCAATGTTAATGCTGAGGTGCCATTTAGATAGCCAAGTAATCAGTGTATTTAGGAATATTTGCAGGCGTACGGAGAGAGTAGTTAAATTATTGGCAAATGTGAGGATGGCAGTGTCGTCTGCAAATTGGAAAAGGTGGGAAAATTGGTTAGGATGGGGCATATCGTGCACATAGATGAGGTAGAGGAGAGGGGAAATTGGTGAGCCTTGTGGAACACCTGAGAATAGGGTAAATGTATGCGACGACGCAGAGCGGATTTGAATGAAGGCCCGTCTGTCTAATAAGAAGTTACTAAGCAGACGAACCATTGAGAGGGGAAGGTTGAGATTAAATAATTTAAAAATGAGACCTCTTTGCCATACTAGATCGAAGGCCTTTTCAAGATCTAGTAGGAGTAGGGCTGCAGGAAAGCCGGAATTGATGTGAGGAGTGACGAGGCTTACCAATCGAAATATTTGAGTTTCGGTGGAGAATTTGGGACGAAATCCTGCTTGAGATGGGGGAAAGATGTTGGAGGTGTTTAGGAAGGCGTAGAGGCGGCGGGCAATAATTGCCTCAAAGAGTTTAGAAAAAACAGAGAGCAGGCTGATCGGCCGATTGGATGACAGTAATGACGGGGGTTTACCAGGTTTAAGGAAGAGTATAATTTTGGCTGTCTTCCAGTGTGAAGGGAAGTTACCTGTATATAGGATGAATGTATAGGCAATGGCTAGAAAGTGGAGGAAGATGAGGGGAGCTTGTTTGATATGGAGATATACCACCCCGTCTGTTCCGGGAGCAGTATTTCGTCTTTTGCCTAGCTGGAACTTAATGTCGTCTGCCGTTATAGGTTGGTTCAGTGGTGAAATGGGATTTAATGTCGGAAGATGGTCAAAACTGGGGGTCAGGTGGGGGAGTTGGGGGTCTGTTAGCTCGCTAACGGCCGTATAGTCTGAGTAGTTGTGTCGGATTTGGGGTGCGTCGCTGTAGATGTCAGTAAAGTATTTGGCAAAGGTGTCTGCTTTGTCTTGGTCAGAGAATAAATGGCCGTTGGGCCCTTGGATGGGGTACTGGTTTTCCGAGGTTTTTTGACCTGTGAGGAGTTTGAATTTGTTCCAGAAGGGGCGAGCTTTAGGTTCCTGAGCTAGGCTCGAGCAGGCGTCGATCCACTTCTTTTTCTTGATGGCTTTTATATAGGACCTGGCATGTCGTTGGCATTGTCTGTGTTTCGTCAGTAAGTCTGGGTCAAATGTCCTGAGGTAGGCCCTATAATAGCTGCGAGAGAGTTTGAGAAGTTGGATCGCTTTGGCCGGAATAGGCGGCTTGCTCGGAGTAATTTTGGTCTTGGGGATGTGAAGTAGGTCAGCGTTAGTTAGGGTGGTCTCCAAGAGGATAATCAGAGTTTGTAATTCATTGCCATTTTGTGGGATTATTGCCTCGGAAAGAGATTCTTTGATAAAAGAGCGATAAGCTTCCCAGTTTGTTTTTAAATAATTAGGTCTCATAAAAGATGGGGGAGGTTCTGAGGGGGAACGGGGGAGGGCAAGAGAGGGAAGCTCAATAAAGAAGGGGTCATGGTCATTACTGCCGATGCCTGCGAGTTGGATGGAGCAGTTGTGGGCTAGTGTAGAAGAGACTATTGTAATTTCAGGGGTGGACTGCGTTCGCATCATGGTGTGGGGAGGAATGGGTATACGGTGTCCATTCATGGTATTAATAATGTCTTCCAGGTGGCGTCTGTCATGGATCAGGAGACTATTTATATTAATGTCGGCAGCAAACACATAGTGGCGAAAATTGGCATCTATAAAATTAAAATAATCTAGAGGAGGGGATGATCTTGGGGAACTATATGTTGTGGCGACTATTACTGGAATGGAGGGAAAGTGTACCATGACAGACAGGAATTCTGGAATATGGAGGAATAGTTGCGGTTGGAGTAGGCGGGAGGGAAATAGGTTATGAACACCTATAGCTACCCCTCCACGAGCTATATTGGGACGGACGGCACGATAAAGGGTAGTGAGGGAATATGGGGTGATGAGTAGGTTTGAGGAAAGTCTCGTTGAGTAGAAATATAACAGGGTTATAGGTTTGGAGGAGGAATAATAATATATATATATATATATATATTTTTTTTTTTTTTAAGACTACGTGAGTTGCTTTTCTCGTAAGAGTGTTTCAGTATTGTTTTCACCTCATGAAGGAGAGTTTTGGTAAATATAACTTCAGATATTATTTGTAACTAATTATATATTTTTTGTCGTCAAAGTGTTTCATTGCATTGAACCTGGATCTTTTTGGTGTATGTTTTCACATCCAGATTTGGTCATCCTGGTGAAATGGTGTTTCGAATAGGTTTAGTTTGCCTCGCAGCCACAAGGTCTCTCTGCACTCGTATGATTAGTTTCTATTTAACCCAGGAGAGGTGGCGCTTTCTTGGGCAACGTTAGAGGTGACGCGGGGTCAATTTGACCCCTCCCAATTTGTTCTCAGTAATAACGACAATTATTTCGTTTATGCTACTGATATGGCATGAAACCATTCACTGAACCAATGAACTAGTATATTTATCTAAAATGAAAGTCATGCACATATTATAAACGGCTATTTACACTAATAGAAATGATGCGTTTCTGACAGGTAATCATCTATTTTTGTGAAATATCTGATAATTCTTACTTCAGATTAGTTGTTTGGTTGGTGCCTTAGTTTAGGGCCTGCGACAACGCGGTCATGTAGCCCCGTGTACTTTGGGTGTGTGTAGAATCTGTCTGATAACCGGTGTTAATTGTGATGAATGTATTAGTGTGTGTTATCTGTTTTTTTGAATTTTTCAAATAGTTCCTACTTTGGCCACCAAACGCCAACGTCAACGACTACTAGGCCTAGTTCAGAACTTAGCTACTAGACGTCACCGCAGTCGGCTCTTGGCAACGAACGTAGGAACATAAGAGCGTTGTTTACATTCTTAACCTATACAATTTAGTTTCACATAGGTGTAATTAGTGGAAAGTTCTTTAACATGCCATAAATCTATGACATGGGACCGCCGGCTTTACTTCCCCTCCGAAGGAAGTCATAATGAGGGATTTTTGACGCTCTTAAAAAATTAGACGGCTTCCGCCGGGTTTGAAGCCGCTATCTTGGGCATAGAAGCTCAGCATGCTATCAACTACGCCACCGAAGCCGCTTACTTCAGTTTGCCTATTGACAATATCGAAATCAATGATTAGACAAGTTTTAAATAATGTAGGATTCTAGTTTTTAACCAATGACACATTTTAGAGAAGCCTCTTGTTGTATTGTGCTTGGGATTTAGTCTACTTCAGACTAGTCTACTTCTCTTCGCTTTCTGAATCCAAAAAGGCGCATTGGTTGCCAGATGAAAAACTTTTATCAGCTAACTCACCCCACTTGTGAATGAGAATCATTTTCATGAGAAACGTTTCTGCCTCACGTATCTTTTGTTTTTTGTTGTTTTCTACTTTTTACTTTGTGTTTTTTTTTGTTTGCTTTGTGCTTTTGATTTTGAATTTTTCTTTTTACTTTTGTTTCTTGGTTTTGTGTTTGTTTTCTGCTTATGCTTTTTTGAATTTCACTTTTTGCTTTATATTTCTTGTTTTATGTTTTCTGCTTTTGCTTTCGTTTTTGAATTTTTCATTTTTCTTCGTCTTTTTAGCCTACTTTCGATTTTTGCAAAAAATGAAAGTAGAATTATGAGATCACTACAGGGCGAAAAAAGTGTGTCTGTGTGTGTGTGTGTGTGTGTGAGTGTGTGTACTCTGAATGTCTGTCCCCCCCTATCAATTCGAACACGGTGAGCGCAAATTGAACGAAATTTAGTACAAAGGTAGCACTAGCAAAGGACACCTCAGTGTCACGTTTTATATCGCCGCCATCTTGACGGAAACGTAATGGCGGCCACACAAATGTTCAAAGCTTAAATCAAATTACGACTAACCTAATCATCCGATCTCTACCAAATTTTGCAACAACATACCTTTATCGAGGGAGCATCCTTTGACAAATGTAATAGGTCATTAGCCTAATAGTTTGCGGATGGCGGCCATCTTTGTGTAAAAATCGATTACCCCTATCAATTCGAACACGGTGAAACCGAATGGAACGAAATTTGGTACAGAGGTAGTAATAGCAAAGGGCACCCCAGTGTCATGTTTTATATCGCAGCCATCTTGACGAAAACGTAATAGCGGCCACACAAATGTTCAAAGCTTAAACCAATTTACGACTAACCTAATCATCCGATCTCTACCAAATTTTGCAACAACATACCTTTATGGAGGGAGATCCTTTGACAAATGTAATAGGTCATTAGCCTAATAGTTTGCGGATGGCGGCCATCTTTGTGTCAAAATCGATTACCCGTATTAATTCGAACACGGTGAAACCTAATGGAATGAAATTTGGTACAGAGGTAGCACTAGCAAAGGGCACCCCAGTGTCATGTTTTATATCGCCGCCATCTTGACGGAAACGTAATGGCGGCCACACAAATGTTCAAAGCTTAAATCAAATTACGACAAACCTAATCATCCGATCTCTACCAAATTTTGCAACAACATACCTTTATGAAGGGAGCTTCCTTTGACAAATCTAATAGGTCATTAGCCTAATAGTTTGCGGATGGCGGCCATCTTTGTGTGAAAATCGATTGCCCCTATTAATTCGAACACGGTGAAACCGAATGGAACGAAATTTGGTACAGAGGTAGTACTAGCAAAGGAGACCCCAGTGTCATGTTTTATATCGCCGCCATCTTGACGGAAATGTAATGGCGGCCACACAAATGTTCAAAGCTTAAATCAAATTACGACTAACCTAATCATCCGATCTCTACCAAATTTTGCAACAACATACCTTTATGGAGGGAGCATCCTTTGACAAATGTAATAGGTCATTAGCCTAATAGTTTGCGGATGGTGGCCATCTTTGTGTCAAAATCGATTACCCCTATTAATTCGAACACATTGAAACCGAATGGAATGAAATTTGGTACAGAGGTAGCACTAGCAAGGGGCACCCCAGTGTCATGTTTTATATCGCCGCCATCTTGACGGAAACGTAATGGCGGCCACACAAATGTTCAAAGCTTAAATCAAATTACGACTAACCTAATCATCCGATCTCTACCAAATTTTGCAACAACATACCTTTATGGAGGGAGCATCCTTTGACAAATGTAATAGGTCATTAGCCTAATAGTTTGCGGATGGCGGCCATCTTTGTGTCAAAATCGATTACCCCTATTAATTCGAACACGGTGAAACCGAATGGAATGAAATTTGGTACAGAGGTAGCACTAGCAAAGGGCACCCCAGTGTCATGTCTTATATCGCCGCCATCTTGACGGAAACGTAATGGCGGCCACACAAATGTTCAAAGCTTAAATCAAATTACGACTAACCTAATCATCCGATCTCTACCAAATTTTGCAACAACATACCTTTATGGAGGGAGCATCCTTTGACAAATGTAATAGGTCATTAGCCTAATAGTTTGCGGATGGTGGCCATCTTTGTGTCAAAATCGATTACCCCTATTAATTCGAACACGGTGAAACCGAATGGAATGAAATTTGGTACAGAGGTAGCACTAGCAAAGGGCACCTCAGTGTCATGTTTTATATCGCCGCCATCTTGACGGAAACGTAATGGCGCCCACACAAATATTCAAAGCTTAAATCAAATTACGATTAACCTAATCATCCGATCTCTACCAAATTATGCATCAACATACCATTATGGAGGGAGCATCCTTTGACCAAACTAATAGGTCATTAGCCCAATAGTTTGCAGATGGTGGCCAAGTATGTGTGCAAATCGATTCCCCCTATCAATTCAAACACGGTGAAACCGAATTGAACGAAATTTGGTACAGAGGTAGCACTAGCAAAAGGCACCTCAGTGTCATGTTTTATATCGCCGCCATCTTGACGGAAACGGAATGACGGCCACCCAAATGAATTTCGACCATCCTAATAATTTGATCTCTACCGGATTTTGCAACAACATGCCTTTTTGTGGAAAGCATCTTATGACTGACTACAAGGTCATCAGTCCAATAGTTTGCAAATAGCGGCCATGTATGTGTGCAAATCCATTCCCCAGATCAATTCAAACACGGTGAAACCGAATTGAATGATTTTTTTTACAGAGGTAGCACTAGCAAAGGGCACCTCATATTCATGTTTAATATCCCTATAGCACGTTGTATTTCAACAAGCTACTACAACCAACATTCAATTATACTCCTTGAAAAGGACAAATAGTTATAACAATACCCATGCATTTAGGAGAAAGTAGGCTATATGTTCTTTACTGAATATCTTGTTTAATTCAAGGAAGGACTGCAACTTTGAATTTATCAAATAGTTCCTACTTTTGCCGCCAAACGCCACCGTCAACGACTACTAGGCCTAGTTCAGAACTTAGCTACTAGACGCCACCTCAGTCGGCTCTTGGCAATGAACGTAGGGACCTAAGAGCGTTGTTTACATTCTTAACCTATACAATTTAGCTTCACACAGGTGTAGTTAGTGGAAGGTTCTTTAACATGCCATAAATCTATGACATGGGACCACCAGCTTTACTTCCCCTCCGAAGGAAGGCATACTGAGGGATTTTTAACGCTCTTAAAAAATATGACGCTTTGGCCGGGTTTGAACCCGCTATTTTGGGCATAGAAGCTGGAACCGAGCTTTGACGGCTTCCATGGAAGATAGGTCTTTCATTCCTAGTTTTTCCCAGGTTATTTCTATTCCATACGTTAGGATGGGTACGATTTCTGCATCGAATAGTTTCATGGCAGTTTTTAGGGATAGTCTAGGCAGTGTTGGTATTTCAAATATTGCCTTTATGGCTGCTGATGTTCTTGTTTTCGTGTGAATCCTAAGGGATCTTATGGTTGACTGGAGGATCATGGCCAGGTATTTGTAGGCGCTAGCCGATTGAAGTGGTTCGTTTCTGTAATAAACCTTGTTGTGCGGGTTCTCTCTCCCACCTTTTCTGATGGTCATCTGGACTTTTTTCCTGGCGTTAATCTAAGCATTCTGGAACACATTTAGCAGTACCTCCCAAATGTGATGGCGAAGGATATGGTATAGCGTGGCAAGTTAGACCTGGCCTGTCATGGCGGAGTCTCATCTAGGAGGGGAACTAGTGGGATCACTAGGCGCAAATGCGATTTCCCCTCTTTGGTGCAACAACTGTTTGGGGCTGCTCGCTGCTCGCTGCTCGTCGTGGTTATATTATGCAAGCCTAAAGTATCGAATAGGAGCATTCTCAGTGACATAGCATTGGTATTGGTGGTAATGAACTGAGAGCGCGCCCACTTCACACACTCCTGACAGCAAGCTTGTTGCCGTGCTTGTCATAGAACAGAGCTGCTCAGTCGTGTTTCGCTTGCCTTGACAGCATCTGTACCGTGTCAAGGTGTTGGGAATAATGACTACTTGGCAACATCTAACCAGCGCGTGATGAAGTATGTGCTCACTGGTTGACAAAGAATCCAGGCAGGGGGATGACGTAATGCAACTGGACGCACATGCGCATCGGAAGGTTCAGATCTAACTTGTTCCCCAATAATACGCTTTCTCTATATCAAGGAAGAACACTATAACAGTCTGACCAATATATACATTAACACAGGACCATGGAATCTTATATACTCCAGCACAGTTAAGACCAACTGAATCCTTGACTGATCGCAAGGATTTGCCTACGGTGTCATTAGGCTTGAATATGGCTTTGATATTGTGTCTTCTTAGAATCAAAAGTTTGGTGCTTTGCAGTCGGTCAACACGAATGTACCCAAAAAGAGCTGGGTTGTGCCTTAATCCTGAAATAAATTACACGAGATTAATAAATACACTAGGATGACCAGTTTCGATCGTCAAGCGATCATCATCAGATCCATTACACTTAGGCTATAACATCTATGTTTGAGAATACAGGTGAAAAGTATTTACAATATGTACAATTATTTAGTTGCAGTATTGGTAATGCAACTGTCGGTGTATGCTAATTGTAGTATATCTAATGTTAGGTGAAATGCTAAAATGGTGATAAAAATCCGGAGTTTGTCTGTTTGGGGTGATTATATGGTTATACAAAATCAACTATGGTTATACTGTAATAATACAGGCTGATACTTATCCGGTTTGTCTTCCTTACTGGAACTTCGAGCAGTTTCGTGTTCACTCTGGCAGCAGTTTTGGTCGACTCATAATCTTCTTAGAATATTGCTAATCCTGTCCGTGACAGATTGCACGTATGGCAGACAGGAGGAGGAGGAGGAGGATTCTGCGATAATCTACCTTTCATTAATCTGTCTCATCGACATGTAGGTGAATCCCAACAAGGGCCAATACACATCGTAGGCATTTACATCTTCGCCAAGCAGAGAAGTCTGTGGTGGCTGAACTTGCCATACAGAATGACCATCGAATTCTTTCTGTCATCTGTATGGAGAAACATTTCACAACTCGTATCATTCGGGAAGCGATTGAAATAAGTAACCAACCACACAACTTTAATAGAGGTGATGGTTATCCCTTGAGTAACTCATGGCTGCCGTCTATAGTTTCATTACCAACATCCTCTTGGTCTCAGGAGGCTAAGCATGGAGTAACTATTTGTTTCGACATGGCTTCCAGTGACTTCGGTGGCGTAGTTGGTAGCATGCTGAGCTTCTATGCCCAAGATCGCGGGTTCAAATCCGGCCGAAGTCGTCGGATTTTTTAAGAGCGTTAAAAATCCCTCAGTATGCCTTCCTTCGGAGGGGAAGTAAAGCAGGCGGTCCCATGTCATAGATTTATGGCATGTTAAAGAACCTTCCACTAATTACACCTGTGTGAAGCTAAATTGTATACGTAAAGAATGTAAACATCGCTCTTAGGTTCCTACGTTCGTTGACAAGAGCCGACTGTGGTGGCGTCTGGTAGATAAGTCCTAAACTAGTAGTTGTTGACGGTGGCATTTGGCAGCAAAAGTAGGAACTATTTGAAAAATTCAAAAGTCTGCAGTCCTTACTTGAATTAAAAAACAGATAACACACACTAATACAGTCATCACAGTTAACACCGGTTATCAGACAGATTCTACACACACCCAAAATACACGTGGCTACATGTCCGTGTTGTCACAGCCCCTAAACTAAGGAACCAACCAACCGAGATGGCTTCCTATCTTATACCATTTATCTATCGAGGCTATACGCCCTGTTTTTTAATATATTTTTAATTTTTGTCAAAAGGGCCTAACTACACTTTTTTTAATATTTTCTGAATCCCTGAAGGGGTTTTTACATATAGAGTATCCTAGCACTCGGGGTGACGCCCCATTCATTGTTTCTTTCTTTCTTTCTTTCTTGACAAACCTTGATAAAGGGACAAGCCTTGTCTCGAAACTTCGGCTTTTAAAAATATTACTCGACCCAATACCCCAAAGCTATATTATGGAAAGAATATTTTTTAAACTCTGTCGTGAACTTTATCAAGTCTGTTAGTTTCAGTATTCTGAATTTGTGTTACAGTAAGTCTGTAAATCAAGAGGGGCAAAAGTGGAATCCAAATTCCTTGGGGGAGGGAGGGAGGGAGATGCCCTGCACATCACCAGTTTGCTGAGTAAAGTACAATACATGTTGACCTGTTATTGTTTCAGATCTACATCCACACCAGTAACCTAGAGACCCTGTATCCTCACGTGCCCAGGGAAGTGTTACCCAATGAGTATGGAGGATTTGCGGGACCCATGGAGGAGATGCATAGTAAGTATCAATGAGCTAGGAGCTAAATGCTTAGTTGCTAAATAAATAATTACAACAGAAGCTGAATGATTGGAATGTTATATTCAAGCAATTTGGTCTGAATATAAGCAAGTCCAAAACGTAAGTGATGCGCGTTAGTCGACAAAACATCTGTACTAACTACACTCTGAATGGTACAAAGTTAGAACAAGTACATCAGTTTTGTTACCTTGGGAGTGTAGTGTCCACAGATAACCAACCATCTGCACACATCACTAGCAGAGTTCAACATGGAGCACAATTTTATCATCCTGTGAGAGGGCTTCTTTGGGATAAGCAAGTTCCTTTAAGATCAAAGCTAATACTCTACAAGAGCTTCTATGTACCTGTCACTACATATAGCTTGGAAACCTGTACCCAATCCAAGAGAAATACCAGCAAACTACAAGCAGTGTAGATGAAGTTTTTAGGAACTATGATTCAGAAGACAAGGAGGGACAAAATAAAAAATTATAAGATATGCCATCTTGTTCAAGTAGAATCTCTTAATGAGATCTGTGTTGAAGCCAGGCTGAAATGGTTCAGTTATCTCGAAAGAATGGACACACTTAGAGTGTGGGTTGAGAAAGAACTGAAAGGCAAGAGACCTAGGAGATGGATGGATCGACCAGGTTAGAAATGATCTTGCAGGGAGAGGTCTGGATTTACAGCAAATTACAGAGGAGGAAACATTCTTGTAGAGAAATAATTGGAGAACACTCATTCACCGCACCCGGGATACTGGAGCCGGTTCAAGATGATGGTGATGTAGACATTCTAAATATGAATTCTCAGAGGTACAGATAATCAAAAATCGTCACATCTCTTGAGATGCGAAATACAGTAATTCTCAATTATCTGGTATGCAGATTGGCTCATCAGAAATCTTCTGTTCTGTGCCAATTCTAAACCAAAAGCTAAGAGTTAAACGATGCCAATAGGAATGTATTTTTGCTCATATTTATCACGTTTCAGTCAAGCTGCCAGTTTTCTGGTTAGTTGTCACGGACCCTATTCAGTATCGCACTGGTAATTAAGTCTCAAGTTGCTGGAAGCATGAACATTTTATTCTATTTCAATCGGCATCGAAACTCATAAAAACATTTGTGTGATGTGCTTGCCGATATTGTACATAGAGTGAGTGTAGGCGCAGTGGAGGAAGAGTGATCGAGTGGAGAGGAGACGATCAAGGATTCACCCGTTACTCTAACTGAGACATCGAAATGTATTGATTTGTTACTACACAACTAAACTTATTCGACAACAGGTGGCTTCGGTGACTTCTATGCTCAAGATCGCGGGTTCAAACCCGGCCAAAGTCGTCAGATATTTTAAGAGCGTTAAAAATCCCTCAGTATGCCTTCCTTCGGAGGGGAAGTAAAGCCGGCGGTCCCATGTCATAGATTTATGGCATTTAAAAGAACCTTCCACTAATTACAGTTGTGTGAAGCTAAATTATAGGTTAGATTTGACTAACGATCTTAGGTTCCAACGTTCGTCACCAGGAGCCGACTGTGGTGGCATCTAGTAACCAGCTATCTAGTTCTCATCGACGGTGGCGTTTGGTGGCAAAAGTAGGAACTACTTGAAAAATTGAATGTCTGCAGTCCTTGTTTGAATTAAAAACAGATAACACACATTAATACAGCCATCACAATAAATTAACACTGGCTATCAGACAGATTCTACACACACCCAAAGTACACGGGGTTACATGACCGAATTGTTGTAGCCCCTAAACTGGGGAACCAACCATTATTCAACAACATCGACTTTTTGGCTGAAATACCTGACACATTGAGACAAACAAAATAAATGATTACTTCCCTAAAGTAAACTGACATAGACCATCTCAGTTAACTATCGATTACGTCAGATATTCAAATATTCTGTCTAAAAATTACACCTATGGCATTGAAATCATATGGACCCTTCTAAAAAAGAAAGGCTTAATGGAAATAGAAAGGGTCGATGAAGAGGAGAGATGAAAGTAGAATACAGGCAGCTGATATGAAATTCCTGAGGAGTATGGTACAGAAGACTAGGAGAGAGAGTGAGGAATGAAGACATTCGAAATGTACAGAAGCTGAATGATAAACTGAAGCAGAACAGAATGAGATGGGAGGCCTACGTGACCAATACTGCAGCTCTCGAGAAAGTGCATGTCAATAGCATTGAGGCAACCATCATCGCTGTTCAACTGAGATGGTTAGGCCATGTTCACCGTTGAGTGATACCAGGCTTCCACGTCAATTCCTTTATGGTAAACTTCGCTCCCGCACTAGACTTCATGGGGCCCCTCTGAAGCGTTTTAAAGACCAGTTAAAACACATCATGACGACGACTGGTATACGTATCCACTCATGGGAAACATCTGCTGTGGACCGTTTACTGTGGCGGAACACTACATCGACAGCTGTCAACTTATTTGAAGAAGAACGTCGCAAATATGGAGAGGCCAAGCGACAAGCAAGAAAGCTTCGTCAATTACAACCCCGCCCTCCCCCGACCATTCAGTGCAATTTATGTGGGCGCATGTTTTGTGCCAGGCGACTGCTTCAGGTACCTTGGATCTCGTCTACAGAGTGATGGCAACTTCAATGATGAAGAAAGAGCCAGGGTAAACGCAACCTGGTTGCGGTGGAAGGAGGTCATGGGTGTGCTTTGCGTCAAGAATTTGCCACTTCGTCTCAAATCGAAGATATATCGGACAGTGGTACAGCCAGTTGTGCTGTATGGTGTTGAATGTCGACCATCCGACAAAATTTCAGAACGTCGCCTGCACGCCATGGAAATGAGAATGGTTCGTTGGACAATGGGCATCTCCCTTATTGGCCATGTCAGAAACGACACAATCCGGGAGCAAATGTGTGTCGCCCCAATTGTGGACAAGATGATGGAGAGACGGCTTCAATGGTATGGCCATGCCCTGTGTGCAGCGCCTGATAATGTTACTAACTCTGTCCTTCATTTTGAGGTTGAAGGCCTACGCCCCAGAGGACGACCGAAGCAGCGTTGGCAAGACACTATAAATGGTGACTTAAAAATTACCGGCCTAAATCCAGCTGACGCACGAAACCGGACAAAATGGAACGTAGGCCTAATGACCCAAAAATCGGACCCTGCACCAGCGGGACAACTCTAGGAGGAAGAAGAAGAAGAAGATGTTTTATGCCAGGATTGGTCTGTTTAGTCATCAGAAACACATCCACAAGCTGGTCTGAAAAGCTCTATGGAGGAAGAAGTATGTTTACTATGAATCAAGTTACAGCCGCCGCCGCCGCCGATTATGTGAAAAGGATGAATTATGAAAGAATGCCGAAACAAGTGATGGAGAGACGGATGACTGGAAAAAGAGGACGAGAAAGACCTAGAGTATGGTGGATAGACTTAGTGAAGGACAGTGTGAGTGTAGAGTGGAGTTCAGTGGTTGAGGAAGGATGGTGAACAGACAGAGTAAAGTGGAGGGGTGTCATATTTACTCCGACCTGGCCCAAGCTGGAAAATGGAAATTGATGATTGATGATTATGATGACTTCCCCAAAGTAAACTGACATAGAACACCTCAGTCAACCATCGATTATGACAGCTATTCAACTGTTCTGTCTAAAATTTACACCAATTGTGACCAATGGCATTGAAATCATATGAACCCTTCTGAAAAAGAAAGACTTAAAGGAAATGGAAAGCGTGAAGCAACCTTTCTGAAAAGAGCCCTCTGTATATTTAAATATACCCCCTGCAGACTCGTGTATGGTCCATGGGCATCACACTCCTGCATCATGTCAAAAATGACACTGTTCACTAGCAAATGGGCATCGCACTCATCACTGAGAAGGCACAGGATGGTATGGTCATGTCTTGTGTGCTGCACCTGGAACAGTTGCCAATTTCACCAACTGGTTTGAAATTAATGGGCAACGTCCACGTGGACATCCAAAGCAGCGCTGGCATGACACAGTAGCCTAAATGCTGACATGAAGACTCGCAACCTAAGACCACAAGATGCCCAAGATCATACAAAATGGTGAGGCAAGGTCAAAATAGCGGATCCTGCACTAGCAGGAAAACGCTAGGAAGGAGAAGAAGAAGACTCATGTATGAGGTGACTTGAGAACTATTTTTCATTGAGGACTTAAGATGTAACATGCAACTATAATTCACAAAAGAATATCTGGAGCTTCTGCACAGATTAAAATTAAAGAAAAAATAAATTTGGAGTGAATTTCACATCACAGATGCGATGACGGACAACAAGTGGAGTCAAAGTTAATACATGGTAACACGCGCGGCAGTTCATGGGTTCCATCACAAGGCATGTATTATACTTCGATATCATAAACCGAACAACGAGTGTATGTGCCAAGTTAAGTGATTGTTGTCATGCCTTGTAGTGTCCATGGAGGCCATGCTCTCTAGCAAGATTATGTAGTAACTAAGTTTGAACTCTTGCGCAAATGTGCGTTATTTTCTGTTTGTTTGCATTACCCAGTGGTGGCCGGTGTTGCACAACAACCTGATTTCTTTAAGAAAAACAATTAATACCGTAATAGACAGACTGGTTTAGGAACAAGACTGGACTAAGACAGGGGAGTGTGCTGTCACCTCTCTTGTTCATAATGGTAATGGATGAAATTGTAAAGGAAACAAAGGAAGCATATGGACATAAAGAAATGAAGTTACTATTATTTGCAGATGATATTGTGGTCTGGGGAAGGAACACCGAAGAAGTGCAAAAACAACTAGATGCACTAAACGAAAATATTCAGAAGTATGGCCTGAAAATCAGTATAGAGAAAAGCAAGACCATGGTGATGACAAGAGGGGAAAGACAAGGAAAGGGCACTGTGAAAATTGGAAGTCAGAGTTTGGAAATTGTGGACACGTTCAAATACCTAGGAAGTGAATTGATGCAAACTGGTAGGTTGGACATGGAGATTGGCAGGAGGGTACAGCAGAGCAATGCATTCTATCAAAGTGTAAGAAAACTTGTTTGGGATAAGGAAGTACCAAGGAAAAGCAAGGAGGTAATGTATAAAATGTACTATGTACCCATATTAACTTATGCAGCTGAGACTTGGACCCTGACGAGCAGGCAAGAGAGTAGAATCCAAGCCAGTGAAATGAAATTCCTACGAAGTATGATAGGAAAGACAAGGAAAGACAGAGTGAGGAATGAAGATGTTAGGAAGGAAGTTGGGATGGGAAAACTAAATGAGAAAATTGAGAAGAATAAACTAAGGTGGTTTGGACATGTAAAGAGGATGGAGGAAAATAGAATACCAAGACAGATGCTGGAGGCGAAGTGCAAGGGTAAGAGAGCAAGGGGAAGACCTAGAACAAGGTGGATCGATTCAGTGAAGAACAGCGTGAGAAAAAGGAATCTGGACTGGGACAAGATCGTGGAAGAAGAATTGTGGAAGGAAAGAGGAAAGTGGAGAAGTGCCAAAAATACCCCGACCCGGCAGGAGCTGGATAAGGGGAAATGATGATGATGATGATGAATAATATTTTTAGTAATAAAATCTGTATGTTTTCTTTTATTAGGAATTCATAACTGTGCTCTTTAATAATTCAGGAAATCTTATAGTAAGTTACTGTGGGCTGTCTAAGAAAGCGAAGCGCGCCAACTGTTTAGGAGCACTCGTCCGTTTGGTCGTTGCCAGCCCCAAGCACCGACCAGATCTCAATAGTGAAGGGTATGGCAGAGTAAGTCCTATCCCAACAGTTAACTCGGCTGGTCATTGCCAACTGATTGCAACAAGGGAGCCGAGGTCCGGACCGAGACATCCGAGATGCTCCGTCAACTGCCAATATTACAGTATGTCTTACAATGTAATTTGTGCGTACTTGTGTCACTTGCGGTTCTTTCTTGCCCTCTTATATAACTTACGTTGCTTTGTTCTCGTGAAGTTTATCATGTAGACTAACTTATAATCAATGTGATGTTCTCTGAACTGCGGCATTTGTGATGAATGAGGTACATTCGCTTTACAGCGCAATTGAATACAGTTTTATCTGATATCAAGCAGTATTTTATCCTACCCCCTACCCTCCTCCCCTTAATGAAAATAGTGCAACACCCAGAACAATTATCCGACAGCCGCCACTGGCATTACCCGTGTTTATCAATTATCCGTGCAATCTCAAGTCCGCATTAACACGGATAATTGAGAGTTTACTGTATGACAAAATGCATTGTGTTGTTATTATTATTTGCAAAATATTGCACAAAAGATAGGTCTTAGAATTTTTTTTGAAAAAACTGGAATCATGTCGACTGATCCACCACTCGAAAGTATAATTAATATTGATGAACATGAAATCAAAATTGTTGATAAATTTCAATATTTAGGTGAAATTATCACCTACAGTTTAATCTAAAAGCGAAACCAACCTGGCAGAATAAAATAAATTGAATAAAGCCAATTATATAACCAAAGTCGCCTCCGTAGCGTAGTGGTCAGCATGGTTAGCTGCCGCCCTGGAGGTCCTGGGTTCGATTCACGGCTCTGCCACGAAATTTGAAAAGTGGTACGAGGACTGGAACGGGGTCTACTCAGCCTCGGATGGTCCAAATGAGTAGAGGGGGTTCCATTCCCACCTCAGCCATCCACGAAGTGGTTTTCCGTGGTTTCCCACTTCGTCTTCGGGCAAATGCCGGGATGGTACCTCCTGTAAGGCCACGGCCACCTCCTTCCCTCTTCCTTACCTATCCATCCTAACCTTCCATTCCCTTCCCTCATGAGGCCACTGTTTGCTTTGCAGGTGAGGCCGTCTGGGCGATGTGCTAATCCCATCTCACCAGTTGTATCCACTGCGATTAGATGTTCCCAGCTCTAGGACACTGCCTGAAAAATGGCGGTAGGGTTGAGTTCCCTCGCTGAGTCCGTGGGAGCCACCACCCTGGAGGGTAAACTCGAATTAATATATATATATATATATATATATACAGTGAAACCCCTGAAATCCGAACTAATTGGGGCTGTAGCCTGTTCGGATTTCAATTTGTTCGGATTAGCCGAAAAATATTCATAACATAATAACCAGCCCTCGTTACGGTATAGGACAGACAATGTGACTTATACTGAAGCTGCATCTGCTCTGGACATCGCATTGCGCTTCGTAGAACAACACGCAGCATTTACGCCAAACGTTGTCATGTTCATGCGACACTGGCGAGCAATTGCCTCCGCGGGAAGGTTTCCGTCACTTTGACAATTGAAGATAACTGATTTCAAGTGAAAGATTAAGTTATATTTTGTGTGTTTCTATTGTTATTTAATTGTTTTTGCAAAGTGATTAACCTAAGGAATTACAATAACCAACTTTTCCGTTTTTCAATCCTGGATGAGATAGGTATAGGCACATTTACACTTTGTTAGATATGCTAATTGTACTTCTTCGTTTATTTTTCAACTAATTATGTAAAATATGTAAAATATAATTGTTTTATAACTAAATAAATAAGTTTCTCTTTTTTGCGTGTGTTTTTCAAACTTGAAATTGTCGAAAAATCTCGTTCGGATTACCCGGGATTTCGGATTTCCGGGGTTCGGATTTGAGGGGTTTCACTGTATATAAAACCAAAAGTACATACAACAACAACAAAATCTTATCGATTGCAGTAAAATTAAGACATTATAAACCAGTTACACAGCCAGAGGTGAAACTATTTTCAAAACTACTAATACAGCTGAAATAGACACTTAAAACAGAATGAAGAATAATTAGGACATGCATAAATAAGCAATATCAAGTTAATGGTTATTGGAGAATAACATCAAATACTACTAGGTACAGTGGTAATAATAATAATAATAATAATATCAATAATATCATGTAGCCTCGGGTGCCGGATGCAAGCTTTATTATTTGACACCCAAAGGGTAGCTTGCATGTCGAATTTCGTTGTTCCTTGAATCACAATGAAAGTCAAGGAGGATAGATATCTAAGCTTCTTGAACACTATAGTGCTTTTTATTAGAGAAATGAGGAACTTTGTGTTGGCGGAAACTCCCGAAATTAATTTTGCCATTATGAAAACGGCCTACTAAATTCAAATGGGTGAAACACTTTAAATACTTGGGAAGAGAACTGACTGAAGATGGAAGACTAGATTTGGAAATTAGCAGAATACAACTCAAGAGTGTTTTCTACGAACAGGTACGGGGACTAGTATGGAATAAGGATATACCAATTAAGGCTAAAGAAGTTATGTACAAAGCTTATTATGTTCCTATAATGACATATGCAGCAGAAACTTGGACAATGACTAAGAGGGATGGGAGCAGAATACAGGCAGCTGAGATGAGATTCCTGAGAAATATGGTCGAGAAAACGAGGAGAGACAGAGTAAGAAATGAAGATATACGGAAAGAACTGGGAGTACAGAAACTAAATGACAAACTGGAGCAAAACAGATTGAGATGGTTTGGACATGTCAAACGGATGAATGAAGTAAGGCTGCCAAGACGAGCACTGAAACGACGGATGACAGGGAAGAGAGGCCGAGGAAGACCAAGAATGCATTGGATGGACTCAGTGAACAATAGCATTAGAAAACGGAACCTGGATTGAAACACCGTGTCAGAAGAGGAATGGAACGACAGAACAAAGTGGAGAGGAACCATATTTGCCCCCAACCGGTGTCAGCTGGAAAAGGGGAAATGAAGATGATGATGATGATGAATACAGTCTAAAAGGAAATTGAACCAGTGTTGAGTACAATTAGAAAGAAACGGCTCTCATAGTTTGGACATCTTCGAACACCGGAAACTAGAATTAGTAGAAAAATACCGTAGTAGAAAAATTATGGAATACAAATACCAGGATTAAATGGATCAAGAAATTAAGGATGATATTAAAGAACTCCAACTAACACTCCCTATAGGGGAGAGTCGGTCAAAACAGGGTACTTAATAAACAAAGTGGCATATCTTATGAACTTGTTGTACTAATGTGTTAAATTTTTAAGGACGAGTTGTATAATATATCTACTTACAAAAGGTAATTAAGAAAATAATTTAAAAAAAAGCCTAACCCTAAATTTTTTATTTATAATAATAACGGAATATCGCACAATGTGCATATGTCGTAGTCAGATAGTGAAATCCGTCATTTCATGAAAATCCTAGGCACTTCATGAAGAGCCGGCATATGATGTAAAAAGGTACAGTTGCACTATCTGACGCGTGGTTTCATGAAATGGCTAAATATCGCCGTCACATAGTGTAATTCATTTTGTACATCATCTGACGGGAAATCCAGCCCGTCACTTCATGAAGTACCGTAGCGGCAGCGGTGATCACGTGTGAGGGAAGTGAGACTTCCAAGAATAAATCAGATAAAAATGCGGACACTAAAGGGCTGTTATCTCCTCAGAAAGTGAACACTGTGACATATGGTACAAATGTCTAATGGTCTGGACTTCATTTATCCTCTAATTCCCTCCCCAGCATCTTGCTTGGCCTTGCGCCTGGAAGGAATATTATGCTGCCGTATTGTGAACGGAAGAAGAACGTCGTTCAGATCCATTTTGTTTTTAAAACATGAGAGATAGATAACCGATAGTATAATATGACTTTATTTCGCTGTTCCACCCTTTAAAACAACAAGAACAAACTCAGTTACGGGCGCGTAATACAGAGGTCTTGTACAGCTCTTAGCAGCCAACTGTATTAGTGAACTTCTGGTCTCGGGGTATGGTGTTGGCTTCCGGATCACTACGTGGTGAGTTCAAACCCCACTGAAGGATATTTTTTTGCCAACTAACATTTTAATCTAGTTCAGTTGTTGCATTGTTTTATAGTTGTTTTCTTGTATATTTTATTTAAGGGCTAGGGACATCTTGATCATCAGCCCAGTGCATTTGGGTGGTTGTTTTCTGATAACCTGTGTTTGCGTGATGATAGAAGTAGTGTGTGGGTAAAGAATTTGGGAAGGTGTCTCGGGACTTGAAATGAAGTACCATCCCGGCATTTGCTGAGAGGGTGTGTGAAAAGACCTGGGGGAAAACGCCACAGTCAGCGACGGGATTCGAACCAGCATATTGGCCTACTCGTTAAATAGACTTATGAAATCAACTATGGTTACCACGGATAGGAACATAATTATGGTCGATCTCGGGAGGAAAAGATGAGAAGAGTTCCATTCCTACCTTAGCCATCCTGGAATTGGTTTCCCTTGGTTTCCCCCTTCTCCTCTAGGCAAATGCCGGGTTGGTTCCTAACTTAACCACGGCCGCCTCCTTCTCAATCTTAACCTGAACTACAAATACACACAATTCTACAAATACCATTATAATACTGATTATCAGACAGATTCTACACACTCCCAAGTACACAGGGCTGAATACACAAAAGCTTTACATTTGGTTGATTTAGTGGAGGGTTCACCTTCGAGAAAATCTCGAATTTCAGCCTATTTATTATAGACAGAAATATTTGAAAGAATGATTCTGCATTTTTCTTCATTGTGTGTATCTTACCTGTAAGTTATCGTTCCAGTTTTGTTGTTAATTCATTTGGAGGTCTTGGGTCACCTCAATCATCAGTCCCGTGTGATTGGGTGTGAATTGAAATTATATTTATATGATGACTGTAGGGGTGAGCGGACAATTGAACGAAGTTAGATGTCTGTGCAATACAATGTGTATAAACATATACTGTACCAAGTTTCATTGCGTTTGGTTGGTTAAATCGCGAGAAACGTCTATTTAAACGTCGCAACTTCGCTTGGGCGCCATGTTGGTTTTGTAGTTACCAGGTTTTCAAAAACGTCACATCGGTAAACTTCTAGTAGTTCCCATTATCACCGTACAAAATTCCAAGGTGATATCGGTAGTAGTTTCGGAGATATTGAATGCTGGTGAAATATTTCGCACAGCCGCCATGTTGGATTGGTGAGACGTAACAAAATTTGAAGGGCACGGTCGGGGTCGCCCGAAATAGTGCTATGAACTTACCGAGTTTCATTGAAATCGCTCCAGCCGTTTAGAAGTTATTAGGGGACACACACACACACACACACAAATCCTCACACACACACACACGCGCACTCGCACACACAGACAGACACACGGACAAAAGGTGACCTCATAAGCCTATTTTTTTCATAAATGAAAATAGGCTAAAAATACAAATTGCATCAGTGAAGGAAGGAGAGAAAAAAGATACACACATGAAGAACAAAAAGAAAAACTACAAATGAAATTATGAAAGTAAGCATTGCAGATTAGAAAAAAAATCTGTACAAATAAAATATATAAAAATAAAAATACAAACTTCTAGAAGAAAAAAAGAGATAGAGAGTAAAGAGTATCCGGTATTTCACGATTAGATTTAGGTTTTTATGTGAAAATTAATTTCGAAAACCATAATAAACAAGCATTAATTTATATCTTGGAATAGAACAATTAAATGAATTAATGTACGGCATCATTGTGTCAGTCATTTCATGAAGTGCCGAATCAACAAACACCGGATCTTCATGAAGTGCCTCGGCTGATAATGTAAAATCATTTCTTACACCATCTGCCTAAATCGGTCCGTCACTTCATGAAGAAACGCGTCAGATGGTGTAACTATCTCTTTTTACATCATATGCCGGCTTTTCATGAAGTGCCTAGGATCTTCATGAAATGACGGATTTCACTATCTGACTACGACACATACATAAAAATCCTAGTGTTGAGTACACAGGTCCAAAAGAGATATTGTTCTTTTGACGCATATCTCCACGTGATAGCGTTCACACTTTTTCCCCCACAGTACACATATACAGTTTGCGTCTGGTTCATGGAACGCCCTCCTGTAGCACAGCTTTTGGTGGAATCCATGAAAAAATGTTTGTCCAGTACCCCGTTTTATCAGACGAGTTGGATAAAACAGGGTACTGGATTTAAAGTGAACATTACAAAATAGAAATACATTTTACAAACATTGAAATTCACATCATGTACAAAATTCGCATTTATACGATTCATCATCTTCATCATCAATGCCTCACTGTTCATGAACCCATTCACCACACTTACGGTATAACACTTGACCCAGCCTTTTTCAGACTTCGAATTAGTGAATAGTTCATTACAATAAATGCAAGCTGCGTTATTATTTTCTCATTCCTCTTCTGACGAGGTGTTATACTCCTGCACTTTTCTAACTTTCTTTGATTTCTGCTTTACGACATTTGTGACGTCAGAAGGCCTAAATCCATTTGAAGTTTCCTTTTGGGAGTCTTCCCCTTTTTCATAGATGAAGTTAATTCTTCCTTGTATGAGGAACTTGTCAGAATAGCTGTCTTCTCTCTTCGTCTATCGGTTATTCCTGCCTTTCTTTCAGCTCTCGGCACAGCCTTTATATCTTTCGGAGAGACTTGGAAAGCTGAAATCCAACCAAGTCTTAGGCCTAACTGACTGAGAAGACCCTGATATGGATGAAACAGGTCTATCTGACTGGTAAGACCGTGATGTGGTTAGAGCAGATGATTTTCCGTTTGATGGCTCAGATAGAGATCCCGAAGACAGGATATTACCTTTCTCCAATGGTGGGTCTGATAAAACGGGATACTACCCTGTTCTATCCAACTTAGTGGTACCCTGTTTTATCCAACAACACCATGTTAGGAGCAAGTGGAATTCTACAGCACTTAAACCGGTCAATCATCCTTACCTTACAGTCTTCATAATAAGGTCTTGGATATACAAGCACACACTTTACAAGCGGATATTATAACACAACACTGTAAAAATAGATTTTACCCCTGTGAGAACGCACGCTTGCACCCTACAAATTGCAACTGCTCTAAGAATGAAGGTCATCAAGTGAGAAAGAGGTTATTATGTTCACCGGAAGATGTCACCACATACCAGACAAAACTATGGTACCCCGTTACATCAGACTACCCTGTTTTATCAGACTCTCCCCTATTATTTCAGCAGTATAGATCCCTCCTGCGGCACTCACAAGTGACCGATAGTAACAAATGAACACTCAAATGAAAGAGAATAGACATTAGCAGTGACGATGTACGATTTGCAGATACTGTTGCTATATGAAAATATGCTCCATACTTGCTGTCCACTTCACATTTTGGCCACTGTGACTCCTGGTTTATGTCATTTTAACATTCTTAGGCCTTTCCTTTATCATTTTTCATGGATTTCAGAGACAGTAAATCAAAGGAATGAGTACTCAAATCGTATAATTTCATAAATATCGAATAACCGGTGAGTGTTATGATGATCCAATTCTCAGTGATTGCCTTCTTAAGTTAGGGAATGTAGAACTTAGAATTCTAACTGAAATGTAAATAGTGTTCTATAATCATTTGGTTAAATTAAAAACATAACAACCTTTCTCCTTAAGTCTCTCATAATAAACCTATTGGGGAAAGTGTGGTTTATGGAGATGCGAGATTTCTCGCACGGGTCCGCTAGTTATTTTAAACTTTTAAGATTGGGTCCACCCAGTATTTAAAAGGGGGTTTAACCCTACAATACTAATGTACATAAAATTTACGAGTATTAATCACTTAACTGCTTATAATTCCGTCTTTATCTGTCCCCACCCTACTATCTCCCAGGAGTGCTTCCACTGGCCAGTGGCGGTGATGCCAATGCTTTTGCTATTAATACCAATCAGATGTACAGGCAAAATCCTGGGGCAAGGAATTGCCTCTTGACCTGCCTGGAAATTATGCTTGAGTTTAACAATTTTATGGTCTCACCATGACAATAACAAAGAGGTGGAGGATTTTATGTAGGTATGTCGCATCACTTCAGACAGATTATAAAAAAACAGATCCAGTACAACAGGCTGCAGAGACGAAGTGTTGATACTTACGTCAAAGTACACGACTTCTGCATTTGTTACATTAAAGATGAAACTTAACGTATTAAACTACAAAGAACCACAAAGTATTCATTGTATATAAATGAAGTGTTACATAAATAACAAGTTAATTACAATCGGCGGCTTTGGTGGCGTAGTTGTTAGTCGTCGAATATTTTAAGAGCGTTAAAAATCCCTCAGTATGCATTCCTTCGGAGGGGAGGTAAGGCCGGCGGTACCTTGCCATAAATTTATGGCATGATGAACAACCTTCCACTAATTACACTTGTGTGAAGCTAAATTATAGGTTAGATTGGACTAACACTCTTAGATTCAAATGTTCGTCGCCAGGAGCCGACTGCAGTGGCATCTAGTAACCAAGTTCAGAACTAGTTGGTCGTTGATGGTGGCGTTTGGTAGCAAAAGTTGGAACTACTTGATAATTAAATGTCTGCAGTCCTTACTTGAATTAAAAACAGATAACACACACTAATAGAGCCATCACAATTAACACCGGTTATCAGACAGATTCTACACACACCCAAAGTACACGGGGCTACATGACCGCGTTGTCGCAGCCCCTAAACTGAGGAACCAACCAATTACTATCGTTTGACCAATTGGTTTCATAGCACAAAATTCTCATTGTATTTAATATTTATGTATTGTTAGTACTAAGCATCTATTGAATAATGTTAACACTTTCACTTTCAAGCTCACATTTGATGGATATGTGAAAACTGTCAGCCATATTTACCAAGCTGTGCACACACTTTTTTTTTTAAATGAGATGGAAGAGAGACCAATATTAAAATAAAATATTATAAATCACTTGTTATTACTGAAAATAAATAATTAATATCGTATGGCCTCGGGTGCCTGGTGCAAGCTTTGCTATTTGACACCCAGAGGGTAGCTTGCATGTCGAATTTCGTAGTTCCTTGACTATGAAAGTCAAGGAGGTTAGATGTTAGATATCTAATCTCCTTGAACTCAATAGCGCTTTCTAGTAGAGAAATGAGGAACTTTGTGCTGGCGGAAACTCCCGAGATTAATTTTGCCATTATGAACTCGGCCTACTGAATTCAAATGGGTTCTTTGACATGCCAACATCGTATGACATGCGTATCGTATTTTTGCCGCCTTTCAAAAATCACTTACCACGGTCAGGGGCGAACCTGCAATCTTGGGGTTAGTAGACCGACTCGCTATCCACTCACCCACCGTGGCAAGCTACTGAAAATAAATGTCTCTGATCCATATGATTTCAATGTTTAAATGAAAACAATGTAAAAAAGATACGAATTTCAGATTTGAATTTTTGAAATAATTTTGGGAAATGGAATTCACTTGTCAAGTTTATTATTCTTATTAAAAGAAACACTATATTGTTTGATAGGGAGGTAAATGTGAAGATTCCAAAATTACCAACAAAAACTGTGAAAAATACACGCAAGTTTGCCACCAACCACGACGTAAACAAGACACGAATCTCAGTGAGCACATGTTTCAGACACTTAGAATTAATATAAATATAGATTTTCAGAGGTTCCCGCAGAATATAAACGTAGTTAAAATTGCCTTTTTCCATATTCCTTGAAAATTGCTCTTATCAAGTGTAAAAGAACCCGAAATAATCAATAATAAAGGCCAGTAATGAAGGATCGTTACCCTGACAGTTTTGGCACGAACAGGGCGTAACAATAGATCATTACCTTGAAAGTCAAAGGGTTAATATTCTAGGATTAATGAGGGTGTTTGATGTTTCCAACCTTCCCAAGTCCCTTGCTGCTGTAAGAAAGAGAAAGAGATTTATTTGTTAACATTACTGTCTTGTTTATTTGCAGAAGATTGGGTGAACAAACTGGAGTCCTACACACCATGGTTCCAGGAACAGGAAGCTTTGATAGCTGACGAATCAAGAAGGCCGGGAAAACCTAAAACATACGATGATATATTTGGAATGGAAGGATCGTTCAGAAAACTATCAATTGATTGAACTAAATTATTTGTGTAGAGAGGTCTTTGTGAGACCAATTATAAATATTTTAAGCATATCATATACTGTATATCATATTCACATGATGCCATGTAATCATGTATTTATTCCAAAGATGAAGATACCATCCGAGGAGGTTTACATAAACAACATTCCTCACTGTACTAAACATTCATTATTGGACATTTCACTAAAAGCATATCTTATATTAAAATAGCATTTTATTCATAATAAAGGTACTGTACCATAATATTACTTGTTAAACCTCAACCAGTGCGTTCTTATAACGCCGTGATTCCTAGAACTGTCATCCTGTCACCTCCTCGCCACTAGTACCTTCCAGCAGGGGCGGATCTAGAGTTTGGCTTTGGGGGGGTCACAGAATCGAAATTGTTAAGAAAAATGGTATCACTAACAACGCAATCAAAAAATAACCAAACGTACAAAACCAGACCAATTTTTTTGCAAGCTACATGGATAGAAATTTGATGAGTTTAGCGCACCAAAAATATTCGTACAAATCGCAAAGGCGTGTTTTGCGACTTTTACATCGAGCTTCGAGAAAAGTATCAAGGTACGTTACAGTTTCGGCAAGTCGAGTTGGTACCGACAAAGGGAGAAAGTCACAGCTTAAATTGCCAACCAAGCTTGCAGTTTGGACGTCGGCAAAATTTTTTGGTGCGAAAAAAGCCCCAAATTCCTATCCGTGCATTGCTGCACATTCATCGTGACATCACTATAGACATCGATTCGGTAATCACAAGGTTTAGTATTTGACTGGTTGAATTTGGTCGCCTTTCAAAAATCACTTACCATGGCCAGGAGTGAACCTGCAAGCTTGGGGTTGGTAGTTTGACACGAAACCACTCACCCACCGTGGCAATCAGGAAAAACAATTAATACCGTAATAATATTTTTAGTAATAAAAGCTGAACATTTCCTTTTATATCTAGGCTATAGGAATTCATAATTTTGTTCTTTAATAATTCAGGAATCCTTATAGTAGGCCTAAATTACTGTGAACTGTCTGAGAAAGCGAAGCGCGCCAACTGTCTGGAGCGCTCGTCCGATTGGTCATTGCCAGCCCCAAGCACCGACCAGATCTCAATAGTCAAGGATATGGCAGATATGCTAGGCCGAGTAAGCCCTACCCCAACAGTTAACTTGGCTGGTCGTTGCCGCTGATTGCAACAAGGGAGCCGAGACACGGATGGAAACATCCGATATGCTCCGTCAACTGCCGATGTCTTGCAATGCTGGGCATACTTGTGACACTCGCGGTTCTTTCTCGTATATACGAGTGCTGTTATTTAAGTAAGGGCCGTTTTGTTTTTAAAGCCCGTAGTTAGTGCGCACGCCGCAATAAGCATGCACGCTACCTCCCGGCATCCTTTGCACTGTGCACCTTTACAATGTTCAAGATTATTGATTCGCCCGCCGCGTGTGAGGTACGATCTGTGATACGTTTTTTGAGTGCAAGAAACATGTCGGCTGCAGACATTCATCGTCAGCTTTGTGAGGTGGATGGTGATAATGCAATGACGGAAGATAAAGTGCGAAAATGGGTACGCGAGTTCAAAAGTGGCCGTGAAAATGTTCATGATGATGAACGCTCAGGTCTGTGATCACAGATGACTTGGTGACTTGCAATTGACACGAAAATTCACGAGAACCGAAGATTCATTATAACCACTCTATCAATGGATTTTCCTCAAGTGTAAATTCTTGGTTGTCAGAGCAGGCGGCAAACTTGTATGCAGAGGCATTTCAGAACTTAGTTTTAAGGTATGACAAGTTCCTAAATATACAAAGCAACTATGTAGAAAAATAGAGGAAGGTATGTAAAACCTAAAAATAAATGTGGTTTCAAAATAAAATGTTCGGTTAATAACAAAAAACCGCCCTTACTTAAAAAACAGCCCTTGTAACTTACGTTACCCAATTACAATGTGAACTGCGGCATTGGTGATGAATGAGGTACATCAGTTTTACCGCGCAATCGAATACAGTTTTCTGTGATATCAAGCAGTCTTTTACCCCCCCCTAATTAAAATAGTGCAACACCCAGAACATTTATCTGCCACTGGTACCTTCCCTCTCGCCAATACTTCAGTAGTTTCGACAATAATGGAAGTGACATGTAGTGCTAAGTGATCTAAGTGCCACAATGTAGGTTTTTTAGTTTTTCTCCTTAAAGTGATCTACGTGGCAACGCCAATGCAGTGCTATATGATCTAAGTTCCAATTCTTGTCCTGGTAGTTGTAATACGCGTCAACAGATGGCCGAACAGTAGCGAGTTACATTGCCGCCACACTCAGCACACTACCAGATAGCAACACATGCACCATTACAAAGGATTTGCAGAAGGTTTTTGCACTCCCTACACTAACACACAGTAGCTTGTATTACAGTCGCCAATTATCGTGCTACAACTTTGGAATTCACATTGCCGATACATCGGATGGAATTATGTGCGTGTGGCATGAGGGACAGTCCGGCCGTGGAGGAAATCAGATTGCTTTGTGTCTGTTTCAAGCCATAAACTTGGGACTACTCACAACTTACAAAAGGAATTTGTATGTATGGAGTGACAACTGTGCAGGACAGGTAAAAATAGGATGCTACTATTTTTATACATTTTTCTGGTAGCTTCAGAGATTTTTGACACAGTTGAACACAAATTCCTCTTGTCTGGCCACAGCTTTTCGTCGTCAGACAGAGATTTCGCTCTCATTGAAAAACGTGCAAAACGTTCGAAAATGCAGACACTTAATGATATTAAGAAGGTGATAACTACAGCAAGGCCTACCAGACCATATCGGGTATTAGATATGAGTGAAAATTTTTTAGATTTCAACAAAGCTTCAACTAACTTATGTATATTGACACAGCAAAGTTAGGTATTACTCAAGTGTCCTGCCTGCGAGTGACCAAAGATAATCCTGGCTTTGTTATGTACAAGAAGAACACCTTCAGTGACTTAGTGGAATGGGAGAAATGCTGTATGTTAAGAAGAGGAATTACTGCAAATGATATTCTGTCAGCTCAACTAACCTCCTTACCTAAAGTGCTACCATTGCCTGAAAACAAAAAGAAAGACATTCGCAGTACGCTTGAGTTCATCGATGAAGAAAATAGGGGTTTTTACAATGACATTTTGAGTGTTTAATGTTCAGCGCCCCCTGCCCTTAGTTCAGTTAGCAGGAAATAACTGGGCGGACATAGATCATTTCCATTTTTTCGTTTTTGGAATGACTGTTTCTCTTTTGTTTATTGAATTGTGCTTATAATGCTTTGGATAATATTGATGCACATGTTTTACAATGCTATCACTGCTAAATAAATTTTAAAATGCAATTTCCTTCACTATTATACTGTGTTTATCCTTTTACTCAAAAACTACTTTTTGGCACTTAGATCACTTAGAACTACAGCTCTACATGTGTGTAATTATTGCGAGTGAATTCTTGGAAACCCAGGCTTTCACAGGGCCGGATTTAGATTTTATGCGCTCCTAGGCCTGAAGGTTTTTGCCGCCCCCTCTTCATACCATCGTGAAGGAGGGAGAATTTAGACCTCAGAAAGGTCTTTGTGATGGTAATTTCTATTTTATTCTAATGTATCGTGAAGTAAAATCAATTAAATAAGTTAATATAATGAGAGAATCAACTGTTTCTAAATTTCTACATATCATCATCATCATCATCTTCATTTCCCCTTTTACAGCTGACACCGGTTGGGGGCAAATATGGTTCCTCTCCACTTTGTTCTATCGTTCCACCGTTCCTCTTCCGATACGGTGTTCCAATCCACGTTCCGTTTTCTAATGCTATTCTTCACCGAGTCCATCCAACGCATTTTCGGTTTTCCTCGTCCTCTCTTTCCTGTCACCCGTTGTTCCAATGCTCGTCTTGGTAGCCTTATTTCATTCATCTGTTTGACATGTCCAAGCCATCTCAATCTGTTTTGCTCCAGTTTGTAATTTAGTTTCTGTACTCCCAGTTCTTTCCGTATATCTTCATTTCTTACTCTGTCCCTCCTCATTTTCAGGACCATACTTCTCAGCTGCTTGTACTCTGCTCTCATCCCTCTTAGTCATTGTCCAAGTTTCTGCTACATATGTCATTATAGGAACATAATATGCTTTGTACATAACTTCTTTAGCCTTAATTGGTATATCCTTGTTCCATACTAGTCCCCGTACCTGTTGGTAGAAAGCACTCCCGAGTTGTATTCTTCTGCTAATTTCCAAATCTAGTCTAGTCTAATCTAGTCTTCCTCCATTTGTATATGTAAACTATAAATAAATAGGCCAACGAGATATTAAAATACGTTTAAACCATTTTAGACTCATTATACACTTACAGATATTCAGATCATACAACCTACAACTATACATAATGAATTATTCATATTAAACTGATATTAATATTCAAGACTTAAATTTTCTCCTACGTTTAATCATAAAACATTTCTGTTCTAAAGCTGAAGTCGAAAAATCTGCTGTTTCAAAACATTAGTTGGAAAATGATGGCCCCAATATAAATTGGAACAGTTTACGTATCTAGGTAGCACTATAAATGGAAATAATGACATCAACATTGAAATTAATAACAGACAAAGTAAAGGTACAACATTTCCTCACCAAGTCAGAGAACTTTTATGGGATGACAAAGTACCCAAGAGAACGAAATTAATCTATATATATAAAGCTCAATGTTTGTCTGTCTGTCTGTCTGTAATGTATACAAATCCACACCGTTTCACCGATCTGAACCAAAATTTGTATACATACCCTTCGGAACCCTGCGGGTAACCCTGTCCACTTGAAATTTCCGACAGACCACCCCATTTCCTGCATTTAGGCCCTTTGTCCCAAATCTACACCATTTCACCGATCTCAACCAAAATTTGCATACTTACCCTATGTAACCCTGTGAATAACATTGTCCACTTAAAATTTCGGACAGACCACCCCGTTTCCTGCATTTAGGCCCTTTGGCAAACTTCTACACCGTTTCACCGATCCGAACCAAAATTTGTATACTTACCCTTTGCAAACCTGCGGGTAACCCTGTCCACTTGAAATTTCGGACAGACCACCCCATTCTCTGGATTTAGGCCCTTTGGCCCAAATCTACACCGTTTCACCGATCAGAACCAAAATGTGTATACTTACCCTTTGGTACCCTGCGAGTAACACTGTCTGCTTGAAATTGCGGACAGACCACTCCATTCCCAGCATTTAGGCCCTTTGGCCCAAATCCACACCGTTTCACAGATCTCAACCAAAAGTTGTTATTTACCGTCTGGAACCCTGCGAGTAACACTGTCTGCTTGAAATTTCGGACAGACCACTCCATTCCCTGCATTTAGGCCCTTTGGCACAAATCTACACCGTTTCACCTATCAGAACCAAAATTTGTATACTTACCCTTTGGTACCCTGCGAGTAACACTGTTTGCTTGAAATTGCGGACAGACCACTCCATTCCCTGCATTTAGGCCCCTTGGCTCAAATCTACACCGTTTCACCGATCTGAACCAAAATGTGTATACTTACCCTTTGTAACCCTGTGAATATCACTGTCCACCTAAAATTTCGTACAGACCACCCCGTTTCCTGCATTTAGGCCCTTTGCCAAAAATCTATATCGTTTCACCGATCCGGACCAAAATGTTTATACTTACCCTTTCGAACCCTGAGGGTAACCATGTCCACTTGAAATTGCGGACAGATCACCCCATTCCCTGCATTTAGGCCCTTTGGCACAAATCTACACCGTTTCACCGATCAGAACCAAAATGTGTATACTTACCCTTTGGTACCCTGCGAGTAACACTGTCTGCTTGAAATTCCGGACAGACCACTCCATTCCCGGAAAGAGGACAGGGTCCGTCCCAAAGGCAATGGAAAAAAGGGGTAAAACCGGACCCGCTCAGGAAACCCTCAGGGTTGCCAGCTACCGAACTCACCAGCCATGAGTCCTTGAGGATGTAGCACTATCCAGGGTGCACCAGAAGTGGTGGGGCTACACACAATCTGCCTCCTTGAGGGCCTTGAGCAGAAGACATGAGATATTAAGAAGAGAAAAAGAAGGCTGACACCTCGAAGAATGAGGCTATCAGGAATGATTAGACAAGGGCCAATTAAGGCGGGAAAGTGAAAGAGTCGCTAGGCCTCGGATACCCTGATACCATCGGGGTCGGAAGAGAACAAGAGTTTGACCAAGGGAGGCTTACAGGAAAGAGAACTGAAAGGAGCCCGGCACCAGTAAGTAGAAGCAATGCCGGACTTAGCTGGGGTCCCGTGGTCGCAAACCCACGTCCCACAAGTTGTGAGACCCTGGGGGGAGGAGGGGGGCAGGTGTGAGAATAGCTTGCTGATTCATCGCGAGGTGACATGAGAGAAATGTCCAGACCCCGGCCTGTTACCTGGTATTGCTGACTATGCTGATGTTCATACAGGGTCTTTGCTCAAACCACTGTAGTGTTACGAAAGAATGAGTGATTCACCGGTCAATGTGAATAGGACCGGGAACCCCCCCCCCGAACGTCTGTCATCATATATCGTCATCATCTGCGATATCCTCAGGTTCGTGCAGCTTGGACCCGAGCAGTACTCGATAAGCTCTTTCACTACACGCATCGAGTATAGGCCTAAGCCAGAAAATAACGTTCAGACTTTGGTAGACATCGAAGGTAGAGATCTGAATTACCTATATCAGATTTAAAATTACACCATGTTTGTTTAGTAGTCATTTTTCATTACCATATTATTATCATCGTAAGGGCAAATGACCTAGATGTTACGCCCATTATACCACTAATCACCACACACAATAAGTCTTCATCGCCTGTGAATTTTGAAATATTTCTTTCTATCACGGTAGTTTGTAAGTTTGTCGTGTCAATTCAACAGTAGTTTTCATTACCATCCTCATCAAAAGGGCAAATGACCTAGATGTTACGTCCATTATACTACTAAGTAACACCACATTCTTCATCGCCTGTGATTTTTAAAATGTGTATTTCCATTAGTTTGTAAGTTTGATATACCCGTTCAGTAGAAGTCGTCTTCATTATCATCCTCATCAAAGAGGCAAATGACCTAGATGTTACGTCCATTATACAGTACTACTAAGCAACACCACAGTCTTCATCGTCTGTGATTTATAAAATGTGTATTTCCATTAGTTTGTAAGTTTGATATACCCGTTCAGTAGTAGTAGTCTTCATTGTCATCCTCATCAAAAGGGCCTATGACCTCTCACTCCTTTAAAGTATCAATTTTTCCCATTCGTTGATAAGTTACATGTGCCAGTAGTCGCTTCTTTGTTCAGCATCACTATGTAGAAGATGTTTTGCGTCAGAAGAAAAGACAACTGGATGCTCAGGAACGTTAACGATATATCGACTGCGAAATCTGGAAGCTCCTCTTGGAGGAATTGCTTCAGACATTTATCGTACAGTTTAAACCTTAACAAGACGAAACTTTTAACCAGATAGCGATCTAAGTGGGAGCTCTTTGGCAAAAAATAATCAAGTCTTTCCCGAAACGTGAGTCCTAAAAATAACTTTTTCTATTATTTTCTAAGTTTCATATGTTAGTTATGTAGTAATTTTCAATATCATCCAGATCAGTAGGGCAAATTACCTAGATGTTACGCCCTCAACGTCAATGGGGGCAAATGACCTAGATTTTAAGTCCATTATATTTCTAATCACCACCACATAAAGTCTTCTACGACTGAGATGTCATGAATTCTGGGACCGCTAACGACATATCTCGACTCGGACTGAAGACAAATATCACGAGAATGATCATTATTTTACAGAGCCTTCCCATAGTGACTTAAGTATAAACATTGTCACTGGGTTTGATAAAGTAAGAAATGAATACATAAATAAATATTATTTATGACGTTGAGTGTTAAGGAGACTGAAATATTATCATCATTCCACCGGGCGAAGCCGGGTACTACTGCTAGTATTATATAAACACTATTTCATACCAATTGTAACATACGGACTGGAAACACTGGTAATGAATAAAAGTCAAAATAGTAAGATACAAGCAGTAGAAATAAAAATTTTAAGAGCTTCAGCTAAAAATACAAGAAGCGATAGAATTCAAAATCATCATCATCATCTTGAGCAGTTTCCAACCGCTGGTCGGGTCTGCTTGGAACATAAGCCTCTCCATCGTTTCCTGTCCATCCACCATCTCTCGTCATTTACTGTGTCCCAGCACACTCCTCTTTCCTCCACACTCTTCTTAACTCCTTTCGTCCATCTGTCCCTTGGTCTTCCCCTTGGCCTCCTTCCCGTCATTTCCATTCCAAACATCTTCTTCGGTATCCTCTCCTCTTGCATCCTCCTCACATGTCCATACCATTGTAGCCTAGATCGCTCTATTCTATTTTGCAATGGTTCCTCTCTTACCATCTCCCTGACTCTCTCATTCCTTACTCTGTCCATTCTTGTCACTCCTACCCTACTCCTCTGGAACTTCATCTCCACTGCTCGTATTTTATTCTTGTCCCTTTCCTTCATCACCCATGTTTCTGAACCATATGTCAAAATTGGCACAAAGTAGGTCTTGTAGATGATTCCTTTACATTTTTGTGGTACATCTTTATTCCATATCATCCCCCTAACACTCTTGAAAAATCCATCTGCGCACCTTCCCCGCTCATTTATTTCCATCCTATTGCCTCCCTTTTCTTCAATTATGCTTCCCAAATACTTGAAGCATTCTACTTTCTGCAACTGCTGTCCTCCAAGTGTTATGCCCATATCCAGTCTGTTCTTCTTCCTCGTTGTGATGACCACTTCACTCTTTTGTGCTGAGAACTTCATCCCATATGATAACACTACCTTCTCCCACTCATCTAATTGCTCTTGTACTTCTTCCTCATCCTCTCCCCATACCAGAAGGTCATCAGCAAACAACATTGCCTTCATTTTCCTTTCCCCAATGCTATTTACCACTTTTCGTATGATTTCATCCATCACCACTATAAATAACAGGGGTGAGAGGGCACTTCCCTGTTTCAGACCACTCTCCAGTTGAAACCATTCCGTTCTCTCTCTTCCCACCTTTACACAGCTTTTGCTTCCCTCGTACATTGCTTTCACTCTTGCCACTGTCTCCTTGTTCACTGCTTTTGCTCTCATTGCTTCCCATACCTTGTTTCTATTAATACTATCATATGCTTTCTCAATATCCAAGAAGGTCATCACCAGATCTTTCCCATATTCATAATGGTGTTCTTGTAGCTGTCTTACTGCAAAGATGAGGTCAACTGTTGACCTTCCTGGCCTGAATCCATACTGTTCTTCCCTCAGCCCATCTTCAACTTCTGTCCGAATTCTTCTCTCCAGTACCTTCTCAAATATTTTGGCGCAGTGGCACACGAGTGTAATTCCCCTGTAGTTCTTGCATTCCTTCCTACTTCCCTTTTTAAATATGGGTATTATTATCCCTCTTTTCCAGTCCTCTGGTATTTTCTTCTCCCTCCATATCACTTTCATTACTCGAAAGAGCCACTGTGTTCCTATCACCCCTGCTGCTCTCACCATCTCCACACTCACTTCGTCTATTCCCGGTGCCTTTCCCCCTTTCATCTTCTTTAATGCTTCCTCCACTTCTTTCCATGTCAATTCCTTCTCTGAAATGTCTTGGTCACTGTCTGTTTCTTCCTCCAGAATGTCCACTACGCTGGTTTTAGTTGGATTTAGGAGTTCCTTGAAGTATTCTCTCCAGATAACCTTTACTTCTTCCATATTTTCGACCTCCTTTCCATTCCTGTCCACCATTCTGACATTTTCCCCTGTATCTCTTCTCTTTGCCTTTATCATTCCATACAACACTTTCTTACTGCCATCACAGTCCTCCTCCATCATTTCTGTCCATTTCTCCAGCCATTTCTTTTTCTCTTCCTTCACTACTTCTCCTGCTTCTTTCTTCCGCTCTTGGTATTCTTCTCTTGTTCTGTCTGTCCTCTGTTGGAACCATTTCCTGAATGCTTCATTTTTCTTTTTCACTGCTTCCTTAGTTCTGGGGTTCCACCATGGTGTTTCCTTCCACCTTTTCTTTCCACTAGTTCTGCCACACACGACTTCCGCTGCTTCTACCAACACGTCCTTGAACCTATTCCATTCTTCTTCACCTGTTTTCGGATCATCCTTCGGTAATTTGTTCCTCACTAATATCTGGAACTTCTCCTTATTTCCATCCTCCTTCAGCTTCCATGTCCTTATTCTTCTTTCTTGGTTTTCAGTTCTCCTCTTTTCCTTCAGTCCTCTCACCTTGGCGACCAGCAGACGGTGGTCACTGTCCAGGGCTTCTGAAGGTATTACCCTTATATCCGTGATACTCTTCTTTGTCTCCTTCCCGCATAGAATATAGTCCACCACTGATTTCCTAGTCAAATCCCTGCTGTACCAAGTAATTTTATGGCTCTCTCTCTTCTTGTACCATGTGTTTCCAACCATTAGCCCATTTATCTTGCACAGTTCCAACAATCTCTCTCCTTCCTTATTCCTGTTTCCCCATCCTTCACCACCAATCACTTCCTCAAAACCTGTTCTATCAGTTCCGACATGGGCATTTAGGTCTCCCATGACTATCAGGTCTCTCCCCACTAACTGCTTCTGCAACTCCTCTTCAAACTCGTCCTTCTCGCCTTCTGTGCATCCCACCTGTGGTGCATAGACTTGCAGAATGTCCAGGTTTCTACCTTTCACAGTGATTCTGGCTCTAATTATTCTATCACTTACCCTCTTTACTTCCTCCCTCAGCCCTTCTCTCACCACCATTCCCACTCCATTTCTCTTCCCCTCCTCATTTCCTATCCAGTATAGCTGCAAGCCATTTCTCAGTTCTTTTCTTCCTTCCCCTCTCCATCTGGTCTCTGCCAGTCCGAGTACATCCAGTTTTCTCCTCTCCATCATATCCACAACCTCCTCCACTCTTCCCGTCAATGTCGTTATATTCAAAGTTCCGATTCGTAGTCCATTTCCATAGCCAGGTCTGCTTCCTTTAGATCTGTCCTTTCCGAGGCCCGTTCCCGTTTTAAAAGCAGTTTCATATCCACTACTGGCTTGCTAGGCCTAACGTAGCTTCACCATAACCCTGGCAAGGGGCCTGTTTTTGGTCCGCGAGAGGTATTTTATTTCCCTCAAACCCTCCGGACAAGTCCGGCGAGCCCCCCTATCCGCCACCTGGGACGCGCCCGATAGAGGAACAGGCAAACCCCCACGGGAGAATTCAAAATACCGGTATTAAAATCAGAGAAGAGTTAAATATGGAACCGTTAAATCAGAAGCTACAGAAAGCAAGGTTACGTTGGTTCGGACATGTAAAAAGGATGGGTAAGTAAAGAGTAGCAAGAAGGGAATTAGAAAGAGAAGTCAGGAAAGGAAAAGGTTCTAAGACTTCTTCAGGTAACTCATTCCATGTTTGAATACCCCTGTTTATAAAAGAATACTTAGCTAAGTTTGTTTTTTGAATGATGGGCCTAATTTTGTATTCGTGATCTCTCCTACCCATATAATCTGGATCATGCATTCTGTTTCGCAACTCATTCCAGGCCGGCTCCCCTGTGTATGCTTTGTACAGCTCCTGGAGTCTTCTTTTATGTCTTCTGCTGTGTAGGGATTCCCAACCCAATGACTTTAACATGTCAGAGACACTATCAGTTTGGAAGAATTTGCCCAGTACGAATCTTGCAGCTTTCCTTTGCACCAACTCCAATTTGTTCGTTAGAGTTGATTGGTAGGGCTCCCACACACTCGTGGCGTATTCCAAAATTGGTCTCACTGGACATTTGTAAGCCAATTCTTTGGCCTGAATACTGCTACCCTTCATGTTTCTCATAACAAAGTATAATGACTTTTGTGCCTTATTAGCAACGCTCTCAACGTGCTCACCCCAGTGTAACCTTTTATTTATGGCAATCCCGAGATAGCTGCATGACTCCACTCGAGGAATAATTTTGTTTCCTAATTTATAATCAGCTATTGTCCCTTTTATGCTGTTAGTAAAAGATAGGCATTTACTTTTTTCTGCACTTATCCTCATGTTATTTCGGATAACCCAGCATTCTATACGTTCCAAGTCTTGTTGGAGGAGCGCAGTGTCAACTTGATTTTCGATTTTTCTATATATTACACAATCGTCAGCGAATAGTCTGACGTCCGATTTAACATATTCTGCCAGGTCGTTTATATATAGAAGAAACAACAATGGCCCAACTACACTTCCTTGTGGAATTCAAGAGGTGACTTTTGTCTCTTTCGAAAATACTCCCCCAACTTTGACTGTTTGGGTTCTGTTTTGGAGAAAGTCCCGGATCCAGAATACCACTTTTTCATCAAGACCCAAATTTGCAAGCTTATGTAGCAGGAGGTCATGTGGAACCATGTCAAAAGCCTTAGCTAAGTCAATGATTACACTGTCCACCTGGCCTCCTGTGTCCATGACTTCTGCTATATCTTGACAAAATCCCACCACCTGTGATTCACATGAATATCCTTTCCTGAATCCGTGTTGTCTATCATACGACCAGTTATTTTTCTCCCAAAATTCCCTTATATAATCTGCAATTATTTGTTCCATTTATTTACAAACTACTGCTGTCAGACTCACTGGTCTATAGTTACCCGGCATGGTTCTGTCCCCTCCTTTATAAATTGGAACTACAATAGCTTTCTTCCAGTCGGACGGGACAGACCTATTGTTCAGAGAGACTGTGAACAATACCCTAAGGAAGGGAATTATTTGAGTAGCCCAGATGCAAAGGCCGCTAAGTGCACTTTTTGTCGATTTTGAGTTGGGCATACCGTCACGTTCGTCTTTTAACTGGCTACACGATGGAATACCGTAAGTTTCAGGGTGCATATCCCGCTCAAAACCATTGAAAATGGCCAACAAAAATCGCATTCGTTTGCATAAACCGCTAAATGCATGTTGGCTACGGTTGCAAAGCCAGTTTAATATTCCACGTGTCCAAAGACCGCTAAGTTCCGTAAGTATGGCGCCTGCCTTGCCACATGCGGCTGCAAAACACGCTAAATGGTACAAGAACTGCCAATATTCCTCCCACAGAATTCCTTTACAATAAATAATTATTTATTTCGATCGGGAAGGATAGTTTTGTGTTTCAGATTACAGTTGGCTGCACTATCGAGGAAGCGTACGCAACAATGACATGCTGCCTTGTCGAAATTCACCGTGTAAAAGCACATTTGATTGACAGGTTGTTTCTTGGTTGTGGGCATTTCAAGCCAGAAAAATGAGTGATCGTGTTGATTTAAGTGAAGCAGTTATTGCATTTGTGGACTGTAATACTATTTTGGATGTTCCAAATACGAAGAGAAGAACAGAAACGGAAGAAGTAGTGGGAGAAATAGTGCAAGTTGAAGTAGTTGAACGCGTTGATATCGGAAGTTGAGAACAACTTCTTACGTCTGGTTAGAATATCATCAACATGCCAAAGCATCAAACCAAATAGCGTCGACACTTCTTCACAAACTGGCCAGCATAAATTTTTAAGATGGAAAATATTTCGGTTTTTCTCTGATGGCTGTGGGGGTCAGAACAAAAACAAGACTATGATCAGCATGCTATCTCACAGTTTACTGCTAGAAGCTCCCGCATGTCTACAGTTATGGTTCCCAATAATTGTGGGCCGCTCATTTATCCCACCTGACAGAGTTTTTGGAAATATTGAACGGCAACTTCGCAAAGTGAGTGTCTTTGAAAATCCTTCCGGATTCATCAAGCAGATTGAGAAATTTGCGACAGTAGTTCGCCTGGTACAAGATGAATGTCCTGTTAGGGATTGGAAAGCGTATATGGATGGCATGGTAAAAAAATCCAGGTAGTAAGCATTTCCAATTCCAAAAAGCGAAGAAAATCGTGTTCACAATTAGCAAAACAAAAAAATAACAAGTCTGGTCTGAGGGGAGCCGTTCTACAATTTTGAGGTGGTACGAATTTTAACAAAACATCCTGGTCCCTCACCTATTCAAGTAGGTGTCGCACTCGAAGAAACTAAACTACAAGACGTCTGACGGCTTTTAGAGCTGAACTTCGGCGAAAACTGGCCAGCGAACGGCAACCTAAAATTCTTCAGTGAGGTCTTCCAGGAACAAGAAGCCATTCGCAACAATATTGTCCGATCTCAAGAGGAAGAAGACGAAGAACTAGCAGATTTTGAGCTGATGGACGGTGTCGAGGATGACCTGACATAACTTAAGATCCATTTTTTCTTGTTTTGCGCAATTTCTTAATTTGTAAATTTTTATGCTGTCTAAATGAGGTTGCACAGTGTTTAAGATGTATTTAAAAAAGAAAAATCCTTTTATCGCACCCGACGTGGTCTATTTTTTCAAAATATATTTTTCCTGATAAACCAAATTGAAACTAAAATAGTTCTTTATTAAAAATCTCATCCAAATGACATTCGTAAAACAATAAAATGGCGGGTTTTGCAACCTAAGTTTCAATAACGACTCTCGTTGTCACGGGTGCAAATGTCGTTAACTGCACAAAACGGGTGCAAAAACCGGTAAGTCAATATTTTAATTTATGTTTCGGGACAGAAGATCCAACCGTAGATTTCACAGATTTTAACTGAATAATAAATGATTTTATGTTGATTTTCAGGGGTAAAAAATATGGTATTAGCTTAAATAGTTTGGTCGTAGCAGTTTTTAGTCATTTACTCGGTTTCGTTTATAATGCACTTAGCGGCCTTTGCAAACGGACTACTCATTTGTTCTCCGCCTATCTTGAGAATGTCGCCAGACACCTCATCGAGTTCTACTGACTTGAATTTTTTGATTTTCTTCAGGTTTTTTCTAACCTCCCTGTTATGAATAGTGAATGGTTTAAATGTATTTTCCTTTAATTTTTAAGAAATGGACATGCTAGCTTTCGCAGTAAAAACGCTACAATACCACTCATTAAGCACTTCAGATTTATGTGGGTTTCCTATGACAAGATTTCCTTCTGAGTCCCTCAGAGACTTAATGTCATCTCTGTTCTTTTCCCGTCTCTTAAGATAATTATAAAAAGTATTTGTATTTCCCGGTTTTAGTATAGTCTTCATATAAGAATCGTGTGCTTTACGTTTTTCTGTGTTCAATTCCTTGATAATTAGTTGGTATTGTCTGTAATAGTTCCTATTTGATTTTAGTCTGTTGTGTATTTTCCTAGCTTTTCTCTTAAGAATTCTAACACGTGAATTGTAGTATTCTGGATCCTGGTTTCCCTTCACTCTATATTTTGGAACGTATAGCGATTGGCACGTATGAATAATATTTTTGAAATTTAACCACACATCTTCAACGCTAGCGCCAGTCGATGCCCATCGAGGAAAATTTACTTTTAAGTAATTTTGAAAACCTAAAGTGTCCGCCTTATTGTATTTCCAAACAAACATTTCTTTAATATCTTGGCTGCGTTCCAGTTCCCAATGGAATAATATTTTGACAGCCTGGTGGTCACTAATTCCCGGAATATTTTCAACACTGATCAGATTGTCCACAGGCTTAATGAGTCAAGGGAAAGAGACCAGTTGGAAGACCGAGAAGAAGGTGGTTGGACCAAATTTTGAAGGACATTGGAGAAGCTGAATTGGATGTGGCAGAAGTGATGTAACAGGTAAAATGGAAGGACCGAAAAGAGTGGAGGAGGTTTGTAAACTACACCCGGGTGACTGGAGTGGGACTTTGATGATGATGATGATGATGAATATAAATTGGAAAAGTGTCAAAATAACATTTTTTGGAAATTTTCTGACAAAAATATTTGCGGATTAATTTTGCGCGCCTAGGCCGGGCCCTATAGAGCCTGTTGGTAAATCCAGCTCTAGTCATTCACACTTTCAATAGCATTGCACAAGCTGCAAAAGAGGCGGTATCACTACCACCTCGCTTGCCACGGTGGGTGAGTGGTTAACGTGTCGGACTACCAACCCCAAGCTTGCAGGTTCGCTCCTGGCCGAGGGAAGTGATTTTTGAAAGGTGGCAAAAATTATGACATGCATGTCCTACGATGTTGCCATGTCAAAGAACCCATTTGAATTCAGTAGGCCGTGTTCATAATGGCAAAATTAATCTCGGGAGTGTCCGCCAACACAAAGTTCCTCATTTCTCTACTAGTGTTCAAGGAGCTTATATATCATCTAACTCCTTGACTTTCATAGTACTTCAAGGAACAAGGAAATTCGACATGCAAGCTACCCTCTGGGTGTCAAATAACAAAGCTTGCACCCGGCACCCGAGCCGAGGCCATACGATATTATTATTATATACTACCACCTCGACCAATGGAAGTACAACCCGCTAGAGATATTAGCTCTCAGTAATGCCGACAAGTACTGGCATTCTGGGAGAGTCAGTGGCTAGCTTACCCTATGCCCAGTATTCTGACCGCGATCAAGGGAACTATTCATTTTTCTTTCACCATTCACGGATGATTTTCTCAGGAACTCAGTTGAACAGCAGAGGAGAGAGACCATCTCCCTTCATATGTCCTGTTCTTATTTCAAAAGCATCTAAAATTTTCCCTCTAAACTGCACTTTTGAGATTGTGCTGGTGCTTTCTTGCTTCTGGCAGAGGCCCTTTCCACTTCTGGATTCAGATTCCACTTTAAAACCCATAGAAGAAGTGAAGGCAAGGTTTCTTAAAAGAGATCTCTGTGTCGGAATAAACACACAGTCAAGACTGGTATATGAAATGGCCAAAGAGACTTTCTATATCAATGACATAAAGGCAAGGTTCTTACTACTAATCACTCAAAATAGTGCCAAGGTACTTGAAGAGAGAAGACAAAAAAGGGAGGATATTTGGCTTGAATTTTATTGTACAGATGCCATGTGGGACCGACACTGGACGGAGGCAAATCAAGAATTACGGCATGTCATCACAAGTTTAGCGGTTCATGGATATCACCACAAACTATGTGCGACGTCACATTTCCATGAAGTAGCAAAGGAGTGTGTACTTTGTGTGGTGAAGGATGTGAACGCTATCAAATCAACCGATGCAAAAATAGGACAAAATCAGTTTTAGAGTATAGCAAAGATCTATAGACTAAAGAACCAACATGAATTGTATTTTGGCCATTTGGCTGCAATTAAATTTATTATAAGAAAACCCTGATACAGGGTTATTATCTTTGTGCGCCCAGATAAACACAGCAAGCTAAGCCGGCTTTGACTGGCGCGTGTACACGGTTCAGCCGGTGGTGGCGCACACTTTTACATGTTCAATAATGTGTACTTACAGTGCTCATAGGCGATGCTAAAAATGTCCTCCCTCTCTTGTAACACAAGAATCTCATCTAATTTTTGTTGTCTGTTACCTTTTTTATTATTTACGGAGCCAGTTTTCTTGAATCGTTTAGCGAGCCTCCTAATTGTTCTGGCATTAGGCACAGGTCTTTCTGGAAACATGATTCGAAATTTTCGTTTTGATTCAGACAACTCACTAAACGATATGAGTCAGTGGAGCTGGGTATTGCGAGGTCCGCAACTGGTCGGCCAAATGACGCAAAAGTTTACCGTGGTCCACTCAGCCGGCTGGCCAGGTGCGGAGCGAATAGACCTCGCAATACCCAGCTCCGCTGACTCAAATCGTTAGTTCACGCGTGTTTTGTCATTCATATGGACGTGTATCTGCAAAGTGTAGACGTGTTGCACGTTTAGTGAGTATTGTGATTACTGTGATTGTTGGTCATGCCTGGACACCAATTCACATTGCGCGAATGTGTGTATATCCATAATTCGAATAATATAAAGTTGACAGACAACGTTGTGTTCTTACAGAAAAACAAGAAGTTCCGTGAAGAACTATACAGCCTACTTTTCATGCCAATGATTATTCTACAGTATATGAACCTATCTAGAATAATGACGAAATTAAGTTGGTAATATCGAAATATCTAATTAGTTCAAAATATACCTGGTATAATGTAGCCTAATAGAGCACTACAGTTGGCAGCCCTGGTGACTGAATATATTCTAAGTTACACCTCTTAAGGTACAGAATACAAAATTTGGTTGAAGACCAATGGACGTAACATGCAGTTAGACACTGGATCTATCAGCACGCGTAAAAGCATGTTGCCAACAATACCATGCGTGTGCTGGTCAGAAATAATCTGAATTATTATGATATCTTGTTGTGCCAATTTTGGATGAAATCCATTTGTTAGTATAGAAGTTACATGTATTTTAAAATTGGATATATCAGCAGGCATAGAATCATGTTGGCAGCACTGCCTTGTATTAACTACTCCAAATTAATCTATAATGTCAGGTGCTATACGTGTGCAAAGTATAGAGCTGTTGGCTTGCATACTTTCTGATATATTGATATTAGGATAAAAATAATATAGACAGCATTTACTAACAGTTGGCAGCCCTGATTGCTCTTAACAATACTTATAGTCATATCTGTTATGGTACACATATCACATACGAAATTTGGTTGAAATCCAACTGATAGTATAGAAGTTACATGTATTTAAAATTGGTACTATCAGCAGGCTTATAATCATGTTGGTAGAACTGACGTATATAAGTTACTCCAAATTAATCTAAAATGTCAGAATATACGTGTGCATAGTTTAAAGCTGTTGGCTTGAATACTTTCTGATATATTGGTATTTTGATTTTAAAAAATAGAGAGAGCAATTATTAACAGTTGGCAGCCCTGGTGGCTCTTAAGAATACGCTCAGTCATATCTGTTTATGTACAGATATTACATACAAAATTTGGTTGAAATCCAATTGATAGTGTAGAAGTTATATGCATTTAAACATTGGACCTATCAGAAGGCTTAAAATTATTTTGGCAACACTGTCATGGTTGGCCTCCTGGAAATTAAACTGAAATAGTATTATCTACATGTGTGCCAATTTTGGAATAGCTCCCATGCATACCTTGCAAGATATCCAACGTGGAGCTCAAATTTCTAGTGTGTTTTTTCAGCAGTTGGTAGCACTGACATCATTTTCAAATATGGACGTGAGCTATTCCGGTGCACATCTTTGCTCATACTAAATTTTGTTTTGATTTCTGCAGCCGTTTAGAAGTTGATAGGGGGGGACACACACACACAGCCAGACAGACAGAAGGACAGACAAACAGACACACATTTTCCCGGATCGATCTCATAAGTCTACTTTTTCCTCATTTTTTCAAAATGTGAAAAGTAGGCTAAAAATTAGATGAGATTGTTGTCCTTTCTTACATCAGAAGATGTCAGGTGTGTATTACAAGAGAGGGAGGACATTTTCAGCATCGCCTATAAGCACTGTAAGTACACATTATTGAACATGTTTGATAAAAGTGTAAAATTGCACGCCTACCACCGACTGAACCATGTACGCCCGGTTGCAATCTCCACTAGTCAAAGCCGGCTTAGCTTGCCGTGTTTATCGGGGCGCACAAAGATTATGATCCAGTAGCTTTTAACCATTTCTCTAAATTTATATCTGTCATGGATTTCTTTTCTGGGAAACAATTTGCATCAGGTCTTTCTCACTTTCTTGGAACCTTCTAGGTTGCCTTTGGCTTTGTGAATTTCCAGATTTTGTTGCGATGTTGGGAGAGTTTCTTCTTTCTTGCAGAATACTACAGATCACGACTGAGAACTCACTGCATAGGCTTTTCTGCACTCTATTTCTTTCCCCATACTGTAACGTGTTTTTCGAGGGGTTTTTATGCCACTGGCATAAGTCAGTAGGAAGCCATTCTATATTTATTTACGCGGCAAATTGTTCAGCCAAGAGAATTTTTCATGTTAATTTATTATTATTATTAATTTATTATAATTATTATTAAGATATTTCCGGAGCATTTTATAAAAATTATAACCATAAAGATAGGTTTTCTATGTCTTAGAAAACGCTATCAAGCAAATTATTACGAACGACAATATCATAGAAAATTATATGATTGCGGAATTTTACGGAGTTTCGTCAGTTAGGGTATATTGAGAGACGTGACTCACTGGGAATTCATGTACACGCTTAATCTTGTCGGAAAGCATGACGCAATCCTGGGTCGCAGCGTCAAGGAAAGGCGGATAGTTGGAACGGAACCCTCCCGCCGAGTGTAATGACCCGAAGGAGGGGAAGATCGCGTGGTGGGTCAGCCAATCAGTGGAGACCACGTAAGCTAGAAATCGGATGAAGAGTGGGGAGCCGGCGGGTGGATATATCGTTCGACGCGCCGTGGAACGAGGACTATCTGTGTAGAACTTAACGAGTACGGATGCACGCGGGAGTCGCTCCGATGTTCCATGGAGTGGAGGACTAACTTTTGTAAAACTTAACCAGTTTGGTTGTACGAGTGTTTGGGTCCGATGTACGGACCATAGAATTATCTAATCTACCAGAATATCATCAAATAACGAAGAAGATGGCGACGTCCAGGAGACTGTGGGAAGCACACAGCATCATCCAGTACGAGGGAAATGCTTTAGCAATTTCCAGTGGTAAGCGCAAATGACGCAGAAATACGCAATCTCTCATTTTTCTTTGTTTTATATTTCATATTTCAGTAACTTCATAGCTTGGGAATAAGAGTAAAATCTATAATTTATCAGACTCCGTTTTCACGTAATTTTCTATCGGTAATATTAAAATCGCAACGCTCCAATTTAAATTTTATACTTATTATTATTATTAATTTTGCTATACTTGTTTTATATAATAATTTTTTTTTCAATGCAATCTTTGCTTTCAGTAGGTAGCATTAGATAAAGACCAATTCCTTCTCCTGATACAATTGTTTGTTGGGTTAATGATCAAATCATACCACGATCTGAGTGAATAGATTCTTGAAGATGTTCTACCAGAGCTAGACGTTGTTAAATACAAATTTAGATTTCAGCATTGCATTGAGGTCTTGGCGCCCATTAAAACAACATAGCTTAGGCAAAGGTCAACAGTTACATTTATCACCCAACAGTTTGGGGCAGCCAAACTGCTACATTTGTACGCTCAACGTGTGGGCTAGCAATAACGTTACAATACTACCATCCTAAGAGAATACGCAGCCCAAGTACATAAAATGGTCTATTTTATTTCCCCCTACCGACATCACCTTCGTTAAAATAAAATGCGTTAACATTGACCATTATGGCTTGTTTGTTGTCACAATCTACGAACATGTTTGTTGTGTATTCGAACCTTCAGAAATGTATGTTTCAAAGAAATTTCATCCTCAACAGTTGGTAACACATACACACCACCAGAGACTCAGTTTTCGAATACTCGGGTGGACTAGAGCCGTTATTGTGGCACTGATCTGTATTGTTCCTTGTTCTGTATATATTGTTTGGCTTCCTCATAATAAATGGTCAATCTTAGAAAACACAAAAGTGGTGTCGGAAGTAGGATTGATAAATAACGTGTGCGGTGCCGAAGTTCAACTCCACGCCGTGAAACTTGTGCGAAACGTGCTACCGAACGAAATTCAATTCCACGCAGGTTAGTGTATCAGTGAAGCATCTCCCTTCGTCATGGCAGAAGGAATATCCACAGAACTTCTTCAGACTCTTTCTGGGATTATTGCTAGCGCTATCAGGGAATCCACCACGCGAGGCGGCATCGGGAACGAGCCAATGTCACCGGGACGGCCTAGACCACCACAATTCTCAATGTCAGCATACCACGCCGCCGATGGGACCACCATAGGGGACTATTTCACGCGGTTCACATGGGCGCTCGGTCTGAGTAAGGTACCGGAAAACGAACACGCGCAGTATGCACGTGTCTACATGGGCGCCGAACTTAACGAAGCCTTGAAGATTCTAGTAAGTCCCGTCGACCCGGAAACTCTCTCATACAGCGAAATCCAGTCAAGATTGTCGAACCATTTCTACGTCAGCCGTAACAAATATGCAGAGAGCATAAAATTCCGGAACGTCATGCAGAGAGCAGGGGAGACGATCGCCAGCTTCACTCTCAGATTAAGACAAGCAGCAACACACTGTGAGTACGGAGAATTTTTAGACCGCATGCTAATTGAGCAACTGCTTAAAGGTTTGGAATCGAGGGACATGTGTGACGAAATTATTGCCAAGAAACCGGAGAGCTTCACTGCTGTGTACGAGATAGCCTGCACACTCGAAGCCACACGGAACACTGCTGACGAGGTTAAGAATGCGAATATAACCTCAAAATCCGATTCAACCAATCGGATAGGCTTCGAAAAGCCACAGTCGCGGAGGGGTGGCAACCAATGGCAACGTGGGATATCGACCAATTGTCAACAGAAATCCGACCAATCAAGGCCTCAACAAGGATTGCATCCAGCAAATCAGGGAACATCAAGTAACCAATCATTGTGCGCTGGGTGTGGTGGGGAACATCCACGCAGTCAGTGCAGGTTCCTCAACGCAGAATGCCGGACATGAGGCAAGAAAGGTCACATTGCTAAAGTTTGTAGGTCCAAACCAAAGCAGCGGAATACAAATCACATGACAGAAGGAGAACAACCAGCTGACAGCATTGATGTCATACATCATTTCAACAAAGTTGGGGTCATCGGAACAATGCAGTCTTCAGGGAAGCAGTTGATAGATGTCATCATAGAGGGAACCACCGTCAAGATGGAACTAGACACCGGCGCCCCCTGTTCAATGATGAGTAAACTGAGGTTAGGTATGATCAAACCAAATTTTATTTTACAGAAGGTTGATCGTATTTTTGCGAGCTACTCTGGTCACCGTATTAACTGCATCGGGAAGACACCAGTTACCGCTACCATTGGCACTATTTCCAGGAACCTCGACCTCTACATCGTCGACGATGAATTCGAGACACTCCTTGGTCGAGAGTGGATCTCTGAGTTTGTGCGAAAGATCAATTTCGAGCAGCTTTTTGGAAAACCAGAACCGTTCCACCATCTCTCCGTCAAACAGTGTCTGTCCCTGGACCAGCAAAAGGAACTTGACGCCACCCTCAACCGCTACCATGATGTCTTCAGTGATACCCCCGGGAAGCTGTCAGGCCCACCAGTGAAGATGCACCTGAAGGATGGCGCCACCCCAATCTTCTCCCGAGCACGTGACATTCCTGTAGCCCTGCGAGATGCCTATGCCAAAGAAATTGACGCAAAAATTGCATCTGGTTTCTACAAGAGGGTCGACTACTCAGAGTGGGCATCAACAACTCATGTCGTTGTGAAGAAGAACGGCAAGTTGAGAATCACGGGAAACTACAAACCTACTCTCAACCCGCGGATCATCATTGATGAACACCCGATTCCGAAAGTGGAATACTTTTTCAACCAATTGCGTGGTGCCACCCTCTTCTGTCACCTGGATGTCACAGACGCATACACTCATCTCGAGGTCGATGATGAGTTTAGCCAAGCCCTCACGCTCAACACTCCAACCCATGGTCTGATCCGTCCAACTCGTGCTGTCTACGGAGCAGCCAACATCCCCATTATCTGGCAACGGGGAATGGACACAGTTTTGCAGAAACTCCCAAATGTTGTGAGTTTCTTTGACGACACCATTGTTTTTGCCGATAGTTTTGGCAATCTGATGGAGGCCCTCACCGTGGTACTAGAGCGCTTTCGCCAACATGGTCTCAAGCTCAACCGAGCAAAATGCAGCTTTGCAGAACCTGTCCTGGAAGCTCTTGGCCACAAGATCGATGCTTCAGGCATTCATAAGTCTGATGCGCACATCCAAGCCGTACGGGACGCGCCAAAACCAACGACTCCAGAGGAACTCCAGCTGTTTTTGGGTAAAGCGACATACTACAGTGCCTTCATCCATAACCTGTCAACGAAAGATCGGCCACTCAGAGACATGCTGTTGAAGGATCCTCTCATATGGACACCAGACGGCGACAGGGCCTACCAGGACATCAAGGACGCTCTAACCTCACCGCAGGTCCTTATGCAGTACGATCCAACACTACCACTTTTGCTGGCAACGGACGCCAGCAAAACCGGTCTCGGCGCAGTGCTGTCTCACCGGCTCAGCAACGGACTAGAACGGCCTATCGCATATGCTAGTCGGACAATGTCATGTACGGAGCAAAGGTACCCCCAGATCGACAAGGAAGCGCTCGCCATTGTTTGGGCAGTACAAAAGTTTTTCAACTATCTGTACGCTCGACACTTCACGCTAATCACGGATCACAAGCCCCTGACGCAGATTCTACATCCAGAGAAATCGCTACCAGTCTTGTGCATTAGTCGCATGGCCAATTATGCCGACTACCTCGCACACTTTAACTACACTGTGGTTTTTAAAACATCGAAGCAAAACGCCAACGCTGACTACTGCTCTAGAGCACAGTTACCATCGACCGTCAACAAGAACCAAAACTCAATCTCGCAACAGAGGGAGGAAACAGAGGATTACGACGACTTTGATTTTTTTACAGTTCACCAGACGCAGCAGTTACCAGTCAAATCCGAAGCCATTGCACGAGAGACAAGGAAGGACCCTGATCTCGGTAGAATTGTCAAACTTCTGGAAGGAGGCCAAGATCTCACCCGCCACGACTTCAAGGCACCCGAGGTAAAATACACGCTCGCCGCCAACTGCTTGATGTTCGAGCACAGAGTAGTGGTTCCACCTGCACTGCGAGATGCTATCCTCAACGACCTCCATGCAGCTCACCTGGGGATCGTCAAAATGAAGGGAATGGCACGTTCCTTTGTGTTTTGGCCAGGCATCGACTCCGACATCGAGAAGCTCGCAAAGTCCTGCACCACATGCGCCACCCATGCGCACGCTCCACCCAAGTTCCGCGAGCATCACTGGGAGTACCCGAAGGCACCGTGGGAACGCATTCACATCGGCTACGCGGGCCCAGTAGCTGACAGCATGCTTCTGATTGTTGTAGACCCCTACAGCAAGTGGCTCGAGGTCAAGACAACAACCACCACGACAGCTACAGCAACAATCTCCCTGATGGATGACCTGTTCACAGCGCACGGCACCCCAGTCACCGTCGTTTCAGACAATGGCAGGCAGTTCATCTCAGAAGAATTCAAGGCCTTCCTGCAGAACAGTGGTATGAAGTACCACAAGCTTACAGCACCATACCATCCATCAACTAATGGCCAAGCAGAACGGCATGTCCAAACGGTGAAGGATGCCCTTTACGCGTTGAAAACAACCGAAGGAACTCTGCAGACAAACCTGAACGAGTTCCTTCGCCAATTTAGAAGAGCGCCGCACTCTACCACCAGACAATCTCCATCTCAACTATTCCTGGGACGAGAACTGCGGACACGTTTCAACCTGGCGAGACCCGAAGACGTTCGCACTAGAGTCTGCGAGAAACAGAAAGCAGAAATGGACTCTACATTCCGCACCTTCGAAGCGGGTCAGTCAGTCTACTTCCTCTCTGGCAACCCGAACCTGGACAAGTGGCTCCCCGGTACCATCGCAGCCCGCATTGGAGATCTTCACTATGATATCAACTACCGGGAGACACGAATAAAGCACCACATCGACCAAATTAGGCCATTTCCAGGAATACGGCCAAACACAGAGAACCAGGAACCGACCAGCGATGAACCTACCGAAATTCCACCTAGGCCACGACGTGTTCGGTTCTTCCCAGCACCAGCTACCGCAGCACGAATCGAGAGGATGCCACAAGTGATCCTTGGAAACCGAACACCAACACCAGCTACTCCAGTTATACCGCGCATGTCTACATGCAAATGCCCCCCGCCATTAAGATTTTCACCATAGACATAACAAGTTCAATTTAAAAGAGGGAGGAAATGTTGTATATTCGAACCATCAGAAATGTATGTTTCAAAGAAATTTCATCCTCAACAGTTGGTAACACATACACACCACCAGAGACTCAGTTTTTGAATACTCGAGTGGACTAGAGCCCTTATTGTGGCACTGATCTCAGGCGCGGATCTAGAGTTTGGTTTTGGGGGGGTCAGAGAATCAATCTAGAGTTTGGCTTGGGGGGTGATGGCGGTGGGGGGGGGGGGGGGGGGCGGGGGGAGGGTCAGAGAATCGAAATTGTTAAGAAAAATGGTATCACTAAAAACGCAATCACAAAATAACCAAACGTACAAAACCAGACCAATTTTTGGCAAGCTTCATGGATAGAAATTTGATGCGTTCAGCGCATCAAAAATATTCGTACAAATTGCAACGGCGTGTTTTGCGACTTTTATATCGAGCTTCGAGAAAAGGATCAAGGTACGTAACAGTTTCGGCAAGTCGAGTTGGTACCGACAAAGGGAGAAAGTCACATCTTAAATTGCCAACCAAGCTTGCAGTTTGGACGCCGGCAAAAATTTTTGGTGCAAAAAAAGCCCCAGTTTCCTATCCGTGCATTACTGCACATTCATCGTGACATCACTATAAACATCGATTCGGTAATCACAAGGTTTGCTAAACAAAATAGACGAGTTGATTTTGTAGTATAACTAAGAGTTTTTATACAAGAGGTTAGAAGTTGTAAATATGTACAGTTGTAACAGAACATAATAATTCCAATAAAGATAATTCAGTATTGAATAAAATGAAAAAAAAACTGTTTTTCAGTTAAAATTCGTTAAGTTTTATTTGTCTGGTAATTGTGTTTTCGTTTTTTGAGTTTGCAAAAAAATTTGGTCTCCGTTTGGGGGGGGGTCATGACCCCCGTGACACCCCCCCCCCCCCCCCCCTTGAATCCGCGCCTGACTGATCTGTATTGTTCCTTGTTCTGTATATATTGTTTGGCTTCCTCATAATAAAACACAAAAATGTTATTTTATAGTTTTAAATAAATGATCTGCACATTGTGTTGCCCAATACACATATAATATAGCAGAGAGAGAGACAACAAATAAGAACCAACTGTGACATCGAAGTTTAGGAGAAGGTAATATCGTAAACTATTATGTTTCTCGTAACAGTATTCCACCTGAAGACGACACTGAGTAATATGCTTGATTGCTGTGTTTGGTAAATAGCCTGCACATTGCATTACCCATTAAGCAACTGAAACAACAGAGTGGGCCATTAAGTTGGGAATCGACTGAAGTTTTAGGTTGGAGGACTGTATTACAACATTTTTGTTCTGTTTGAGGCGACAATTTGACCTACATCCTTCGCGCTTCTTCATTCTTCTGACAGCGACGTCTTCTGTCACTAAAGTTTTCGATCTAAATTATTGGAGTATTGACGTAGGCAGTTTATAAGGTAGATCTCTTATTTTAATAGCATCATTTTACTATAATTTTCTTAATACATGGCATTTAATTATTCACAAGCTTTTCCATTTTTGATTTAAAACAATTTTTGTAAGGATATCCAATTTTTTTTGGCTTTGTTAACTAGTTTTAAGATTTAATATCAATCACGCTGAGGAAGGTATCAATGAAATACCGAAACATGTACGTTTAATAATGTAACTAAACGTTTCTTTACTGTTTGACTATGCGGTTTTAATAAGATAATAATATCACCTTCGTTTTCTTTTAAATGAAATGCTGATTTTCACACCACATTCCAGGATGGCTGAAGTGAGAATCCAACCCGCCTCTTCTCATTTTTTTCTCACGAGGTTGAGTGTACCTCGTTCTAGACCTGAAACCAGAATTAAATTTATTGGTAGAGCCGGGAGTCAAACCCGGACCTGTGGGATGACAGCCAAGAATGCTAGCAACTACACTAAGAGTTGGCATGACTGTTCCAAGGAGAGCTATGTCCTTTTAGCCATTTCTATGCTTCAAATATATGAGTCACGTTCACAATATTCAATATTCAAAATAGATCATACCATGCGCTTTAATAAATAAAGTCAAGATACTATATGAACACTGCCAGAGTTGTGTCCAAATAGGTGATGGCTATTCAGAGTGGTTCGAGACTAAGCAGGGTGTACAGCAAGGCAGCGCTCTATCACCACTTTTATTCATTACTTTAATGGATGAAATAATGAAGAGAGTTAAGAGACTCAATAAGAGTTTAAAGTTTAAAGCTTTAGCCTTTACAGATGATGTTGTAATATGGGGTGAAAATGAGGCTGAAATACAGTACAACAGAAGCTGAATGATTGGAATGGTATATTCAAGCAATTTGGTCTGAATATAAGCAAGTCCAAAACGGTAGTGATGCCCGTTAGTCGACAAAACATCTGTACTAACATCACTCTGAATGGTAGGCCTACAAAATTAGAACAAGTACATCAGTTCTGTTACCTTGGCAGTGTAGTGTCAACAGATAACCAACCATCTGCAGAAATCACTAGAAGAATTCAACATGGAGCACAATTTTATCATCTCGTGAGAGGGGCTTCTTTGGGATAAGCAAGTTCCTTTAAGATCAAAACTAATACTCCACAAGAGCTTCTTTGTACCTGTTACTACATACTGATATCGCGCCAGGAGTTGGCAGTTGGGTTTGAACTGCAGATGTCTTCCCGCTCACTGCGTATCGCGCATTCCGAAAACATTAAGTTAGTCACCACTTGCTTCAATCACTCAGCACATTCCTTCTTTCACTGGCTGCGTGTCATGTGCTGCGATAACAACGATTGGCATGCAGGAAGCCGATATATTTAGGTCAGGAATATGTGAGCCGCGCATGCGTACTGCAGGACCCCCCGCACCCCGTCACAGCGTGTTGAACTGCCATCTCCTGACGCGATGACATTACAGCTTAGAAACCTGTACCCAATCCAAGAGAAATACCAGCAAACTACAGGCAGTGGAGATGAAGTTTTTAAGAACTATGATTCAGAAGACAAGGAGGGACAAAATAAAAAATGATAAGAAATGCCATCTTGTTCAAGTAGAACACTCTCTTAATGAGATCTGTGTTGAAGCCAAGCTGAAATGGTTCGATCATCTCAAGAGAATTGACATGCAAAGAACAGTTAGAGTGTGGTTTGAGAAAGGACTGAAAGGCAAGAGACCAAGAGGTCGACCGAGGAAGAGATGGATCGACCAGGTTAGAAATGATCTTGCAGGGAGAGGTCTGGATTTACAGCAAATTATGGAGGAGGGAACATTCTTGGAGAGAAATAAATGAAGAACACTCATTCGCCGCACCCGGGAAACTGGAGCCGGTTCAAGATGATGATGATGATTCACACTTTGGCATACAGATATTTCCATATGATTTCAGAAGTCACCACAACAGAGTAACAGCTCTGGGCAATAGATTACGAGGATGAACATGTCCACAAAGTATAAAGTGCCGGAAAAAAGTTGCTTATCACAGTAGGAGCACTTCATGAATGCCTGCATTAAGCAGTCTGTCGAGTCGCACTGCATTTAAACATTAAGAATTTGTTTGGGCGGTGTTTTAAACCTCTCTGGTCTGAAGTCATCACATCCAGCTACAGTCCAATAACTGCCTTCAGTAACACTTTCCTCGTGTCAGGAACTAGAATTTGAAATAATAATTATCCTCCTGGCATTAGAAATTGTACATCCGGTTGTTATGCCCCTGCAGTTTGGCTTTGGTCACCACAATTATTGTACTTGTGATAAGAATAGAATAGACTCTGTTCTGAATTTCATGTTCGTCCTCGTAATCTTGTGCCCAGGGCTACCAACAACCCATTTTTTGAACTCGGTGACTAAACATGCGCAAGCTGGTAAGATGCAGTGTAATTGTCCACGGCAAATATTGTGCGCTTATTTGTAATGTTGTCATCATCATCATCATCATCATCAACTTGCACCGTTTCCAGCCACTGGCTGGGTCTGTTTGGAACATAAGCCTCTCCAACGTCTTCTGTCTTCCCACCATCTCTCAGCCTCCACCCTCGTCCAGTCTTCTCCTCTCCTCTTCACGCTTTCTTCCACCCCCTTCAGCCACCTGTCTCTCCGTCTTCCTCTCGGTCTCTTTCCTTCCCACTTCGTCTCATGTATCCTCCTGGGTATCCTCTTCTCCTCCATTCATTTTACATGTCCATACCATCCAAGTCTAGATTTCTCTATACCATCCTGTAATGGTTCCTCCTTCATTAATTCTCTGGTCCTCTCATTTCTTATTCTGTCCATCTTTGTAGCTCCAATACTGCTTCTCAAGAAACTCATCACACTGGCCTGTATTTTGCTCTTCTCCCTTCCTTTCATAACCCAGGTCTCAGAGGCATACGTCAGGATAGGGACATGGTACATCCAATATATGATCTTTTTGCTGTTCTGAGGGACATCCTTGCTCCATAACATGCTTCTCACACTCCTCCGGAATGCTTCTGCTTGTCTCCCCCGCTCATTTATTTATCTATCGTTTCTTCCATTATCTTGTATCAGGCTTCCCAGATACTTGAAACTCTCCACTTTCTTCAGCTGTTCCCCCACCAATTATTCCCGTTGTCCAGAATGTTAAATGTGTTGTCATCAGCAGTGCTTATTTTTTTCAGGGGGAACGCGAGGGTATGCGTACCTTTTAAACTGATAAAAACTGTTTAAGAAAAAATATTGGTACATTTGTATCTAGTCCGGCAAATATAACTTCCAACATGAAAGTTCATCGATCAGCTGGCATCAACGCGCTGTTCACAACAGCTGGAGGAGATTTCGAGTAATCTTGGATTTTCATCGATCTATCGAATCAGTTTCTTTTGGTTGACACTCCGTTCTTATAAGCACACAGGCTATTGTTTGGAGGCGGGGTAGGTTGTTATTTTGTGTGTGTGGTTAATTTTGAAGGATGAAGAAAATAACGAACTATTTTACATTCACACAGGCATCGAAAAAGCTGAAAGTTAACGATTCGAACACAAACAATGACCGGATTTGTAAATTGCCAAAAATTGCAAGATTGTGATGTTTTGTCGTCTATAACTGAGAGTACCCCTTAAATGTTTTTCAGAAAGAATGCACTGGTCATCAGCATTGTCAAAGTTACGTTTGAACATTAATGTTAAGAAGACCAATGTGTTAGTTGTGAGTCAACTTCGTGAAAGTAAAACTCGGCAATATATCTAGGTTTATGCCGTGTCTTATGTGGGTTTTCGCCCAAGAACACCAAGCTGTCTCAGCAGCGGGTTCTTGGTGTTCCGTGCCCGGACGCCCACAAGAGTAGCAAACAGTGCACTACCTCCCTTCTTATGAAGCACATGTGCACCTCTTAACTGCGAGAGCTAAAAGCTCAAGCAGCCTTTCACCTCCCTGAAAGGAGGTAGGGCATAGTTCGCTACTCCCATATGTTTTCCAGCCCATAAGTCACTATTGGACTAATTTTGAGATGGAAAAGTTTGATGGCTGTCCGAAGGGACAGATTCCGTAAATTCACAATATCACCCATCGCTGTGAAAGCAATGTTTACCCGGTCATTAACATGAAGCATAAATACATAGCTTGACATCTGGAGTATGATTCCCAGATATTTAAAATTATTCACATTTAAACTGTCTATCCTTCATGTGATGAGGATGGAGCCTACAAGATCAGCCAGAATAAATTTGGAAAGGCAGGTGGATGGAAAACGACTGGTAGGAAGACCTAGAACCCGATGGATGGACATGATCAAGGTTGATCTAGCGACCAGAGGATGGACAGTGGATGATGTTCTCCATGACAAGTTGTATATGGACAGGTTGAAGTGGAAGAGGCTCATAAACAGTACCCGGGAAACTGGAACTGTACAATGATGATGATGATGATGATCCTATGTGTAAAATATTCCTGGTTTGCCACCTTGTCTAAAAGTAATTCAAACAGTTTTATCCGCATTTGAACGCAACTTGATTCGTTCAGCCTGTTCTGCCACTCGATCAAATGCGGTTGTAATTTTAATAAAACTTGCCACCTCAGGGTATAGGGGCTATAAAACTAGCTTTCTATAAAATCCACAAAGACAAGGACACCAACTTACAAAATTCACAATTTATTTATAAAGGGGAAGCTTCCTTTACCTGCATTTCAGGCACATTAAACTAATAATTCCTCATGACGACTAAAACCAAGGGATGCCGAAGGGATAGTAGTAAAATAGGACCTTAAGGTACAAATGGTGTAAATGAAATATACCCTAGCCCTCAGATATTCAGTTGATTGATTGATTGATTGATTCTTTCATTCATTCATTCATTGATGTTCTCTTTCAAGATGACTTAACATCTAAAATGGGAACTCTTGTAACTGGCTCTCCATTCAGCATCAATTATCTTCTATTTACAACAACATTACATTACATAAAATAATTTCCCTCCATCTTGCCTGAAACCTACTTCACAACCACTCATTCCCATGGCAACCATCATGACCTCACTCCTAGATCAAGGAACCTTTGACCTCATCTGCCAAGGCCACCTGGTGATCTCAAAGCCACCTACCAGCAATAGCCAGACCACCACCGAGAATCTCTATGACCCAAAACACGTAAGACACTCGGCGGTGGTCCACCATTGTGGCCACGGCTGGCAACCCGACAAAAACAAAACAACCAAATAAACAAACTGAAAGAAACAAGGAGGAGCCTCTGTAACCCACAAATGTTAGGTTACACGATTTTCAAGTCTGTTTGGGAGGGTGAAACTAGGACTATATCATCAGCATGCATGTAAATCTTGATATTATCAGATTCTATGACATCTGCAGTAGCAAGTATAAACAGCAGATGGCTGAGAGGATAACCTTGCAACACACCTACAGTCTGTGTTAATGGGTTCGATCTGCTGATGCCATAACTTATTACACACATGGAAAATAGGGCATAACAAAGCATTCATGGTAGGTTTCAACTTTGACGAAAAAGTAAAGACAGACAACCCCAAATTTAGGCCCAAGAATTTAATGGTAAGGCAATATTGTTTTTGCTTCAACAACAACGAGGTGCCACATTCAATAGAGTTGATAGACAATAGATATGCTGAGACAAAGGAGTTGTCCGTCCTGCTCTGGAATACTGAAGGATTAATAAATGCCAATAGACTAATTACAGATCATCTAACATTTAGAGAAGATATATGGTAGTAATATTGACTGAAACTTTCTTAACAAAACCAGTAGACGTACAAGGTTGTTATGGAGTGCATTCATTAGCCATTCAGAGGGGAAAAGGAAGGCCAATAAGGGGTGTGACATGCCTGTTCAAGGACAAAATCGGCAAGGTTAAGAAAACCGTCCAAAAAGAAAACTTGGTAATTATTTACACTTAGCAGATCGTAATTGCAGGAGTATACATACAACCTTACATATCGTTTTTAAACACAAATTGTGCTAAATGTTCCGGCATAACTCAACAAAATGACAGTGTTTTGCCCCGGTGTGCAATTGGGCTCTTCAGTTGGTTAAAGCACACCTCACCAAGACACTGTCTAGTACACACTGGGAAGGCCATTGCAAGACGTATTTGATACATGTGTATCCACGTCACGAGCAAAGCCAGTGCACTATGGGAGTCGAAACTCCACTCCAAAGCAATTATAACCTTACCTTGGCATTGAATATATAATTTTCAAAAGAAAAATATGTATTGTCCGTTGAGCCATTATATATTTAAACACAAATTGTGCTAAATGTTCCGGCATAACTCAACAAAATGACAGTGTTTCGCCCCGGTGTGCAATTGGACTCTTCAGTTGGTTAAAGCACACCTCACCAAGACACTGTCTAGTACACACTGGGAAGGCCATTGCAAGACGTATTTGATACATGTGTATCCACGTCACGAGCAAAGCCAGTGCACTATGGGAAAATTATATATACCTTACATATCGACCGTGGAAACCTCGGAAAGAATATCTAAGATCTACTGTCTCATTGGAAACGTGGAAAATGTTATAATTGATGGGGACCTAAACTGTCACATAGACAAACCAGACCACAAAAGCTTAATGATCATGACACTAATGGAGGAAGAAGGATATAAATTGGTCAATAGAATGGACCTTATAACTTATGTTGTATGCAATGGATCCAGTGCAATAGACCTAGTGTTCACAAAAGGAAGAGGCATCCAACCTAAGACGCAGTATGGAGCATGGATCTCGGCACTTGCCCCGATAAGAAAACATACTGATTTAAACAATCGTAGAAACAAAACAAGGAGACCAAGGATCAAGAAGACATCATGAGGAGCGGAAGTTTACAAGAAAAATAAATCTCGATAAGCTGGAAATTTTGAGGGACGAAGTATATGAAGCTACAAACCAAATACAGCAAAATCGTATTGACACAGCCGTTAATATAATAACTGATGTTATGAGAACGGCTGCAGAACCATACAGAGAAAGAAAGGCAAAAATATGGTTCGACCAAGAATGCTTTCTATTAATGAAAATAACTTTGCAAGCGCTCCAGAAGGTCAGAAGTAATATATTCAAAAATAAGGAAGATATATAAACACCTTATTAAGGGAAAAAGAAAACAGTACATAGAAAGGGAAGCAGAACGGACTGCTGAAAAAGCAAATATGGACCAGTTCATCTCATTACGAAAGAAAAAGAGTACTCCCATCATGGATATTCAAATGGACACATGGAAAAGGCATTTTGAGGAGATTCTAAACATGAAGAAATTATCGCCAGATATTCACTATGTCTCAACAACGGAATCCCAAATAAAACACATACAGTACAAATAATCTGTAAAAGAGATGTAAATGAGATTGCAAGAACTAAGAATAAGAAGGCAGCGGGTCCAAACGGAATATTCAATGAGCACATTAAAGGAACTGCAACCCTACTTAAGGAAACAGATCATCTTCTTCCTGATCAAAAAATGGGGTGATGCAAGGAGACACAAATTAGCCCAATTCTGTTTAATATTACCACAGCCGGCATACCTATGATTATTGAGCATGAGACAACATCATTACACGTATATGCAGATGACATGCTGTTGAGCTCAGCCAATCTAATACACCTGCAGGAAGCAGTGAACAAGCTGACAGTATGGGCAGATAAAAATTGTCTTCAAATTAACACAGACAAGACCATGCAAATGACTTTTAGAAAAGGAGGAAGGCCTGCAGATGACGACCACATAAAAATAAGTGGGGAAAATGTTCCAATCATTCGGGCATTCACATATCTCGGGATTACTTTACAAACAACAGGTCAATGCTACAGACTTCACGTAAAAGAAAGAGTCTCAGCTGCAATTAGAGCAATATATACAATAGAATATCTACAGAATGTATCAATAAAATCAGCAATGAAACTGTTTCATGCAGTAGTGAGCCCAGTAGCAACTTATGGGATCACCTAACACTCACAGACCTCCGATCCATAGAAAAAGTGAAGGCAAGGTTTCTTAAAAGAGCTCTCTGTGTTGGAATAAACACAAAGTTGAGACTGGTATATGAAATGGCCAAAGAGACTTTCTATATCGATGACATAAAGGCAAGGTTCTTTCTACCTTCCACTCAAAATGGTGCCAAGGTACTTGAAGAGAGAAGACAAAAAAGGGAGGAGGATATTTGGCTTGAATTTCATTGTACAGACGCCATGTGGGACCGACACTGGACGGACGCGAATTAAGAACTAAGACATGTCATCAAAGTCATCGAAGTCTCCGTGGCTTAGGCGGCAGCACGCCGGCCTCTCACCGCTGGGTCCGTGGTTCAAATCCCGGTCACTCCATGTGAGATCTATGCTGGACAAAACGGAGGCAGACAGGTTTTTCTCCGGGTACTCTGGTTTTCCCTGTCAAAATTTCATTCCAGCAACACTCTCCACTCTCATTTCATTTCATCTGTCATTCATTTAATCATTGCCCCAGGGGAGTGCGTCAGGCTTCGACAGCCGGCACAGTTCATATCCTCGCCGCTAGATGGGGGCTTCATTCATTCCATTCCTGACCCAAGATTAATTGGAAGAATATCCATTTCGCAAGGTCCGTATTGACGTGTACAATGACCCAGTCGGAGACTGGAAGCAGGCTGTGGATTTTCATTTCATCAAAGTCATCACATGTTTAACGGTTCATGGTTATCACCACAAACTATGTGTGACTACACATTTCCATGAAGTAACAAAGGAGTATGTGTGTACTTTGTGTGGTGAAGGATGTGAACGCTATCACATCAATCGATGCAGAAATAGGACAAAATCAGTTTTGGAGATCTGTAGCCTAAAGAATCAACAGGAATTGTATTTTGGCCATTCGGCAGCAATTAAATTTATTATTAATATTGCCATGGTGCACAGTGAGGACAGACTTATCTCTTAAGCACTGTCCACGCCTGCTCTACACAATTGAGATCGGGAGCATATGCAGGACATTCCATTCTGTGAATACCATTCTCCTGAAGAAAGGCATTGACAACGGGCGGGCGAGTGAGCAAGCGTTATCGTCCATGAAAGTAAAATTTTGGCCGAGATTTTCAGCATAGCCTTTCACTACTGGTGCCAGGATAGTATCCCTGTGACTTATGCCTGTCATAAGCCCTGGGATGTACACGAGGGGCTCGGTGACCATACATCATGAAACCCCAAAACATTGCATCACCTCCTCCCTGTTGGTATCGGTCGTGCATACGTTCACCGGGTCATCTCCACACTCGCACAGATCTATCCTCATTGACACAGGCGAGTGTACACAGCCGATATACATGCACGCTATAATGGATTTGAGACCAAAACGATTCTTGGACAACAATATGTAGGACTTGTTTTGATGTGGGTATTACCCAGTTGTCCTATAGTATGTTTCTTTTAAGTGGGAGCAGTTAATGTCTCAGACCTGTGAAGTCTTGCAGTTTCTCCATTAGAATGATCCTGCATTCTTCTTCTTCTTCTTCTTCACCTTTTGAGACCACAAAGAATCACTTTAACCAACCATTAGTTCGTCGACTTGTAGGAGCTGTACGAGCCTTGCGGTCTTCCCAGTACTTCTTCATTCGTATTGATCTTTTTGCCCTTTCTTGGGCGGAAAAAATTCCTGTTGGAATTATCTTTTTTATGAGTGGAAAATGAAAAATCATTGTTAAACATCAAACTAAGGACCCCATGGTACCACGTTGATGAGCAGGCCAAAATCATAGGCGTGAGATAATCCAACTTCCACCTTACCACTGTCATTTCAATCCCGTTGAAATGATCTGGGGTCAAGGGAACCGGATAGTGCAGATTAACCAACACTGCAACTACTGTAATAATATTAAAACCTTTATTATTAGGTAGTGCACTGTCACCCCTTCTCTTTATTGTGGTTATGGACGAGGTAATGACACGGGTAGCAGGAAAGATAGGAGAAGATAAGATGAAAGCAATGGTGTTTGCAGATGATCTCATGGTCTGGGGAAACGAGGAGGAAATTCAGGAGCAACTGAAGGCTTGGGAAGAAACAGTGCGAGAGTACGGATGGAAGTTCAACATCAGTAAATGTGAAATCCTGTTAATGATCAGGAAAAAGGACAGACCAATGAGTGGGATAACACTTGGAGGTGGACAGCTGAAGAAGGTGGAAAGTCTCGAGTACTTGGAATGTATAGTGGAGGAAAATGGGAGAAATGACAAAGAGATTATGGAACGTGGCAGACAGGCAGAAGCATTTCTGAGAAGCATTAGGAGCTTAGTGTGGAATAAAGATGTCCCACAAAAAAGCAAGGAAGTGTTATACAGAAGCTACTATATCCCGATACTGACCTATGCATCAGAAACGTGGATAATGAAGAAAAGAGACATAAGCAGAATACAGGCAAGTGAAATGAAGTTCCTGCGAAGTAGGATAGGAGTAACAAGAAGATACAGGGTGAGGAATGAAAAGGTCAGGGAAATAGTGAAAGGGGAGCCCTTGCAAGGTAGGATTGAGACATCAAGACTGAGGTGGTATGGACACTTAAAGAGGATGGAAGAGAAGAAGATTCCCAAGAGGATACATGAGATGCAGATGCAGAAGTAACGACCAAGGGGAAGACAAAGAGATGGATGGCTGAAAGGAGTGGAGGAATGTGTCAAGAAGAGAAGCGAGGACTGGACCAGAGTGACAGTGGAGAAGTGGTGGGAAGAAAGGACTAAGTGGCGAGGCTTATGTTCCAATCAGACCCAGCCTGGGGCTGGAAACTGTACAAGATGATGATGATGATTATTAGGTAGCCATGGCAGGCAGAAACCTTTCAGAGGATTGCAATAAAATTCATGGCTGTGTGCTGATAATACATGATATAAATTTTTAATATAGTTGAATAAATATAGACATGTTTTTAAGGGGAAAAAAATTAAAAATCCCTCTTGGCATGCCGGAAGGCATTTAACTGGGCAAAGAAAAATATTTCGAATTTGCCAATGAGTCGCCTAGATGCAAAAGTGTCCATGTCCTCCACAACTGGTTTTGAGAAAAAGTGGAAAATGTGGTTTTACTGGTTGAATTGGTATAAGCCTGCACTGTATATCATATAAATAAGGATGAATTAATACAAATCTGCTTGAGCTATTGACATAAAACCAGGAACGCAATGCTTACAAGATATAAGCAAAATAAAAATGGACATGGACACGTTTGCATCTCATTTTGCCACTTTTGCATACAACTGTAACGGGCATGGACAGTTTTGAAACCGACTAGGGACTATGTGGTGATCATAAATGTCAATTTCTGTATTCAATTTTTATTTCCGAAGGTACATGTGAGGAGAGGATATGGAATGAACATAAATCTAAATTTGTGCAATTAATTTTCATTTCTTTATCTGAAGATACATGGTGCAATATCTGACAATCTGCCACGCACTTAGTACATCACACCTGGAACAATGTCTTCATCCTCTCCTGCTAGCCATTCTTCTTCAATTGATGCCCCTGACCCAGTGGAACCTAATAATTTCATGTACAGAGAAATATGCTCCCTCCAGGACTCACCATAGTGTTTCTCGAGGAGTTTTGAAACATCTTCCAGTTTTTAATCATTGATGGTCACGGGAGAGTTTGTTATGCAGCCCGGGTTTACCTGTTTATAGTGTATTCCCCGTTTGCATACACCCATTGGTTCATTGATGTCAGACCTATAATTAGGATCCCCTTGGACTTGAATAACATTCTGTGAATTACGGATGATGTTGACTCTTTTTACTTTTGTTATCTGGAAGGGGAATGATGATGCGGGTTTTATGACGTTTAGAATAACTCGTTTCCAGTCAGCTAACTCCCAGTCTCTCCCTAGTTTGTGGAGGGTCCCATACCCTTCCAAGATGCTATGGTTGAAACTCTTGTTTCTCGTTTCCGCAGTTGCCTTTTGATGAGTCCAAATACAGGGTCTTTCATATAAAATAAGAACGGCAAGCGGCAGTTTTGTTATTCGCTGCTACGGTGGCTTTGGCCGAGCTTGTGGCGCGCCATGGCCCCCTGCTGTACTATTGAAAGCGCGCGCATAGTACATACGAGCGCTGTTTTCTTTTTCAAGTTCCGATGGACTGTATAAAAACAACAGATTGACATACCTAACCGATTTTACCACTCAATGTTTGCTTGTTATATTCGTATGTCTCAACATAATCGCCAAAACGATTGAAACATTTTTTCGTATCGTTACACCAGCTTTCCAATGCCCTCGGCAAAATATTCTGCCGCCACTGAGGAGGGTACGTCTGGACAGTCTCCTGAAGTTTTTCCTTTTTGACGAGGCGATGCCGCCCAACCATACCTTCAATTCTCGTAAAAGGTGAAAATCATTCAGTGCTGGTTTGGACTAAACGGCAGATGGTCCAAAACTTCACACTTGAATTCTTTGAAAAATCTATCGTAACGTTGGTACAGTGTGGTCGTGAATGGTTTTCACCTTTTTCGATAATTGAAGGTATAACAAATTCACAAATAAATTTGATACAATGGTCCGGCTAGCTCAAAACAGTTGCCAGCGTTTCGCCCCAGTGTACCAATGGGCTCTTCAGTTGGTTATGGTACACCTCACCAAGACGCGTGGCTAGTACATACTGTGAAGGCCGCTGCAAGGCACAAATGTTGCCACGAGCAGCGCCAATGTACTATGGAAGTCATAACTTCCTTTCAAAAATAATGTTAGCTTACCTTGCTAATCCATATTGGAAATATCTGTTATGTACATAGCTCAATCGGACAATTTTCCATCCTGTTTCCTACGGGAACAGATATTTCCAATTGAAGGTATGGTTAGGCGGCAATGCCTCGCCAAAAAGGAAACACTTTAGGAGGCTGTCCAGATGTACCCGTCTCAGTGGCAGCAAAATATTTTGCCGAGGGCATTGGCAAGCTGGTGTAACGATACGACAAATGTTTTAATCGTTTTGGCGATTATGTTGAGACATAAGAATAAAACAAGCAAACATTTAGTAGTAAAATCAGTTTGCTATGTCAATCTATTATTTTTATACAGTCCATCGGAACTTGAAATAAAAACCAGCTCACGTATGTACTATGCGTGCGCTTTCAATAGCACAGCAGGGGGCCATGGCGAGTCGGCCAAGGCCACCGCAGTAGCGAATAACAAAACTGCCGCTTGCCGTTCTTACTTTATATGAAAGACCCTGTACTCTATCGGGAGGCATGAATGAATGTCCAGTTATGGGATAAATCACTTCTATTTTGTTGACACCTGTTGCTTGTTTGTACATCCAGTGACACAGCATCTAGACAACTATTGTGTTTTTATTTTGCCCAGGGCACTCATAGGCAAGTAATCTCAAAGTTAGTATGTTGCTGATATCTGTATGGCATAAACGGTGGTAGAGAGCTGAGCATATTTCAATTGACCCTTTCTTACCTTCGTTCTCAAGCCATGTGTACATGAGGACATTATTAGTGGTTAACCTTGATTTAGATTTTAGAGGAACCTGCTACAATGGCAAGATGGTATAGGTATAATTGCCTACTGTAATAGACACTCTATTCAGGTATTTTAATTCTTTTGGCAGTTGAAAGATATGGTCAGAAGGTTGTCTCGCATATCCTTCAGCGATTAATAGAAACAGTTTGCTTAACAAATCTTCACGTTTCCTAGAACGGTCAGATGTTGTTTCCGTAATGCCTTGGTCAATATTACTGACATGTTCCATATTTATTGTGACGAAAACAGTGCGTATAACTTTCAGCATAAACGTTAAAACACAAGGGCTCAATGTTTACATACATACGACGGCCATCTTGCATGAGAGTCATATGACTTCAATTCTCATTGCAATTGGTGGAAAGGAGCAAGGCAAGTTTTGCACCTTATTTACCTATGCTATGGACAGGGACAGTTTTGAACATAAATAGCATTTCAGGCATATGTAACAAGTCCTAGCTCTACAATCCATTCTTGCCAACTCATTTTCTTTGAAAAGTGGACAATGACAGTTTTGCACCTAGGATACTCATAATATAGACATGTATTTTAAGGGGGAAAAAAATTAAAAATCCCTCTTGTAATGCCAGAAGGCATTTCACCGGGCAAAGAAAAATATTTCAAATTTCCCAAACTGTTGTAAACCTACAAACGTTCTATTAGCATACAAGAAGCCCCGATGTTCTTATAATTATAGGCTGTGAAACGTGGACCCTTTACCGACGTGATCTTAGGAAGCTTGAGCGCTTCCACCCACCAAAACTTCGATCAATCCTGAGGAATAAATGGGAAGACTGCATTACCATTATTGCTGTTCTTGAAAAGGCTCAAATCAACAGCATAGAAGAATCAATAATAATACGTCACCAATTTAGATGGATTGGTCATGTCCATCGGATGGATGATGTGAGATTACCTCGTCAAATGCTATATGGTGAGTTATGCTATGGCACCAGACCTCATGGTGGTCCTAAGAGGTACTACGAGGACCAATTTAAGCCGTAAGATGTGAAAAAAATATGAAATTCTTTTCTTCTTGATTGTGCTGGCCCAAGACCGCTCAACTTGGTGCCATACCACCTTGGATACTGTAAAAACGTTTGAAAGGGATCGACGAACACATGAAGAGGCCAAGCGTCAAGCTAGGAAACTTCGAGCAGCCCAACAACGTCCTCCTCCGGCAATACTATGTGACTTGTGTGGACGCTTGTTCCATGCCAGGATTGGACTTTTTAGTCACCGTAAACACATCCACAAACTGGACTGAAGGAAGAAGTTTTATACTCAGACAGATTCGAGTTAAAGCCGATGATGATAATATAGTCTGCTGCTATTTACCTTGCACTAGCACAACTGCCAACCCGCCAGACAGGAGTTGGAGATAACGCTATCCTTGGCTCGTCTGTAGAACCACATGGCTGTCAAAACACCAATATTGCTTTGATGACATCCTTAGTACAGTCAGCAATAATTTGTGACACCTATCTTCGGCTTAGCTCTTCTCTCATCAACCTAGCATCTTCATCGAGAGCATTTTGCTCATCCCTTGGCGTAAGGGTGGGTTATATCAAAAAATCTTTCACACAAACTTTTAGGTAATGTTTAGAGGACTATTGACCATTTTGAACGGTTTTGATATTGTGCCTATTAAGGGAGGTTTTTGACAATGGTTACAGCCTAACGCATCCAGATTAATAATTTTTTGTCAACCGTGCCCTGCTAGTACATTACATGTGCCGTGTGGTGTATTTTGTATCAGACATTTTGGCAACAGTGATGGGACATGATTTTACTTCAATTTATGTGCCTCAAACATGGCTGCTGTCGTTGAATAAGCAAGAAATAAAAAAAAAACTTTATTATCAACAGCACATTGGATCACTTGAGTCGTTCCACAATCACTTCTTCTTTGAAGGTAGTACTGCTTGGTTCTTGTCCTCTTTCCAGTACTTTTTCATTCTTTCAGATCAGGATTTTCTCAACTCATCTGAAATCTCCATAGGCTTTCTATGTGTCATTTCTGCAGAAAATTTGTGAGTTTTAAGAATGGTGTTAATTTTATTTCTCTCCTCGGCAACTGTTATCTTGAGTCCAACTGCTTTGAGATCTTGTTGGATTTCTTGGATCCATTTTCCTCCAGTTTTCTTTCCTAGATTTCTCATCATCAGTTGGCGTACAATTCTGTTTTCTGGAAGCCGTAAGATGTGAAAAAAATATGAAATTCTTTTCTTCTTGATTGTGCTGGTGATTGGATCAATCTCACGATAGACAGTTTCATTTGGGAGAATCCTCCAGACTCCCTCAACCTGATACTTTTTTATTTATGCACGTTCTAATGATTCTTCTTTCTGTTTTGAGGAGCTGATCAGTTCTTTCTTCATTTTTAATTTGGAACAGTGTTTCACAAGCTTAAGATGGCTTCTGGGAGAGTTACAGTTTTATAATGTTATATTTTACAAATATTTCTAGTGCAGCAATGATAATCGACAATATTTTCAATTCCTAATGACTCCCAGAAAGAAAGATACGTGAACCATATATTTATTATACATTTTTCAATAATCTTCTAGGTTCTGTAAAAGCCTAGTCCTGGTCACGGGGAGAATTAATGTAAGTTTTGCTTTGTTTCGTTGGTTCAGGTTGGCGACACAGCTACGCCTAACAGAATGCAAACACAAATTCTCAGACTTTTCCAATTTTCAGGTAGTACCGTATCGCAAGTGTTTAAGAATAATGTTGTTAAATTATTTGTGTGTATTACCCATTTAACATTTGATTGCCGCTGAGCATGGCTGTGCTAGTATTTGTTGATTATTGTAGCAGGAGCCCCGCGCGGTACAGCAGAGGACACAGTGATGGCAGAATGAGGTCTGCATATAAGTCAAGCAGCATTGCGTCAGATAAGCGTGTCAGGAGCTCATGTCGCCACGGACAGTCGTTAAACAATGACCAGGGTACTGGATCTGAGTCATATCCTACTCGCGCAACTGTACCTGTCAACGAAGCAGGCTGACGTGTGACACAAGAAAACAAAGAATAGTTCCCATCTCGACCGCCGGCAATCAATTCGTGAAATGGTAATATAATTATATCGGGTGCAGCGGATATCCTTACCAAGTTTATATCTGTATGTAAGGTAGTCTTGACGGTAGGACATCTTGTTCTTTTCATTTCACCTGCTTATTTCACGGTGACTGCCGAAATTGTGTCAAAGTTGTATTGCACAGTTAAATACTGTTTATTATTTATTTATCATTTGGCTTTTAGTGCCAGGAGTGTCCGAGAACATGTTTGGATCGCCAGAGGCTGTAGCTGCTTCAAGCGGACACCCATAGGGTGAGCTACAAGTTCCATTCCATTTCAAGTAGTTCCAACTTTTGCTACCAGATGTCACTGATACCTACTGTTGACCAAAGTATTATGTGCACTCGAGTTTGAAGGTTGTTTGTGAAGTAACCAATAGATCTACATAAAATCCAATAACATCATCATTTTCGTCGTTCTATTGCACGTTAGTTCATGTAGGTTTGGAATTTTTAATTTATATTTTAATATTTTTTGTCGCAGTTGGAGCACAAAAAGTGCACGTTTTTAAGCGTGTTTCAACCATGCGTCACATTTAAGAATCATTATCTCAAAAACCCGTCATCAGATCGAATCCAAATTTTAACACAATATACATTGGAATGTTGTATAACTGGATTATTAATTTCAAAATTTTTCGTGTCCAAGAAAAAACGTTGTTACCATTTTTGTAAGGTAACTTTTTCTCGGCTCGGGGTGGTTGGAAAATGTAGTTCTTGGTTGCGATGTAATCCTTATACATCAAAAAGTTAAGCTGTATGACTGTAAACAGGCCAGACGAGAGGGGGGGTCAGGCAGGGCTGGTTGCCCCGGGGCCCGACCCTCCTAGGGGGGCCCGGCGTCCTGGGAGGATGAGCCCGATCGGGCATTGATTTATTATTGCCTTTATGTGATTTGAATTTTTCTACGGCCCGTCATTCAGTTAATGCAATGAACTGTCTGTGAATCAAGTTACAAGGATTCAGAAACTTATTCTGTCAAGTGGGCATTATTTTCCTTTACAAAGCGTTTTTGGGAAGAACAACTGTCTCAAAGCGGTCAACTTAGGTGACGGGGCTTAGCTATGTATTGTTCTCAGACTATACCTGAATACAGAGAAAGCATTCCATTAGTCTAAATTTAGCGTATTCGACTTATGCACCAATCCTTCAAATAACTTTCTCATCCCTTCGCTTATTTCGCCAATGCCACGAGAGCCTGGGCTGCCCTGGTGTGTTTGGTCAGCTAGCTCAAGAGTTTCAAGTTTGGTGCGTCACATCGAGCTTAGATATTTAGATGTGTTAGTGTCTGAAATGAATATATTGTCTAGCTAGACATATCGTATGCCGTGCAGGCAGGTTAGTAAAATACATTTTAAAGTAGCGTCCACATAGTAATTCACTTTATAGTTATTGTTTATTTAAGGGGCGAAACAGCGAGGTCATCGTCGCCTAGTAATTCACTTTCGCACTATGTGAAAAATTATCATTGCTGGCTAAATATCTTGCGAAAGGGTGGGATGATTCTGTTGTCAAACGTAGATAGAAGAAATGCATGCGAAATTGTTCATCTTCTCGTATACTGAATCGAGGAAACAATGCTAACATTTGAATAATCTGCATGTTTAGGTGCAGTATAATTATTATTATAACTGGTTCATTCAATACGTTCGACATTCCCAGGTACTTGGGTTCGTGCGCAAATCATTTATGATTAAGGGATTTATTGAAAATCTATTTTACTATTGGTACTAGAGTTGGCAAATGTATCCAAAGACTGAAACTAAGGTAACATTCCAGTATTTTTCCGGACTGAGTGTTAAGCAGGAGAAAAATCATATTTCTAGGGCACTGAACCACTCAACTTTGTTTTCCAATTCCTCTCATGGAACGTCAGTGGTAAGGACAGATGACCTACCGTAGCTGTTCCGCCCCATAAAACAATAATAAGTAACGAAAAGTGCTGTGCTATTGCCTCTGTGCCATGCTCAATCGCATGCCGTATTCTTAGTTGCCGACCGGAAAATGTGGGAATGCGTTGCCCGTCGCGACTATTACTGTAATTATTAGGGTTAAGAGTAGGGTAGGTGTCCCTGACTTGAAATAAGGTACTATACCGGCATTTGCCTGGAGGGAGTGTGAAAAACAAGACTCAAGATAGCCGCCGTTAGCAACGGGATTCGAACCTCTGATCTGCGGACTTGCTTAGCCCCCATCACGGTCATTGGTGCGCTACACCGCGAGGTCTTACTTGAAGGTGCGAGAGATTTTATTTAATATCGGAGTCTTTTCTATAGCCACTAATGTCAATGGTCACCAGATATTTACTCCAAAATATCACAAAAATAATCACCCAAATGGCCTATAACTCAATAATTTGGACCTAATTTTTACAAAATTTTCCGTAGGAGGACCCCCGGACCCCACTCTGAGCTTGGCGATATTCCATACCCCCAGATCCCCGGTGTGTCCACTCTCCCATAATCTTGGCTAAAACTGCCCCCGATGGTCACCAGTCATAGATACGATTGGGGATTTTTAGGAGAACCTGCCTCTAGGTTTGCTTACTGCAAAGCAATATTAAATTATAAGAAGTCCACTGGCTGCAAATTACAAAATATAGTTCAAATTCACATTTTATTCTTTTGTGAAAACAATCACTGATCAGCTGAAATCTACTGATAGTACATAATAAATAACTTGACTTACGTATGGGTATACCTGTGGGTGATTATGAAAACATATTTTGCTTTGTTTAATGTACCTAGGTACAATTATGTGTAATCGCCGTTCAACCAAAACAGTGTTTAGACTTCGACCCAAGGGCGTGACTCTTGAAGGGCAGCAAGTTTTGAGAATTTCAACATAAAAACCCTATATGTAAAACGTATTTTAAAATACGTCTTGTCTTAGGGTAAAAATCATGTTTTCATTAAGAAAAGAGATTACGTCATATTATGTCACAGAGGCCGTAGAGTTAAGTTTGTCGCTTAACAGTCTTCTTTAGTGATGTACTAAGAAGTCGTTGCTACTGCTAAGTCAGTAGGTCTCGTGGTTCTTACTTCTGATGAGTAGTATCTGCTTTCTATGAATGAGAACTCGTTGGTTAGTTTGTAGAAGTATTTATTAATCTTTGACGATCCAATATATACAAGTGACCACCAGTCAGACAACCTGTTTAGTTGCTGCTGTTGGAAGAAGAGACCTTTTGCTTCTTAGCCCAGGTCTTTTATACAAATCCTTGCATAACAATGTGCGTCACAGTAGTGGGGCGCACTCGATAACATATATGTGGAAATATATATCTTACAGGATGTGGACTCATGTCTTTGATAACAGTTCTGTGAATTTGACCACTCATAGCTGTTGGAGTCAACACATTTGAAATAACATATTGAATAATTATATGAGGAAATGTACATGGTCATTTCCTTAGTTCCTTCTAGGAAGTATTTGTCAAATAACAATTTACAGATTGTGAAGTAATTACGTTGACAATAACATGTTGTGAAAGAAGTATGCAATGTCATTTCCTTGGTTCCAAGAATGAACATTCATCAAGTAAACACTTTGCTAATAGCATATTGAGGGATATATTGGGCAATGATGTTCCTTCTATAGGAAGAAGGACCATAACCTTTAGGTTAGAATGGGGTCTGGGGTTCGAACCTAGACGGGATACATAACTCCTCCACCCTTTGTTGCTCGTTATCGTCCTCGATAACAATTTTCTTAAACCTATTCTTTACAGATTTAATACATTGATATATTCTTGTTCTAAATATTAACATGATAACACAGAAAATAAGTATTATAATACTTGTGTTCACAGACACAAAAGTTTTCATTTTAGTATTGTATTCTGGAATGGGTTTTAAATCTAACTTCATTCCTTTCACACCGAGGTGGGATGAATGGAAATTTATTTCGGTTTTAACGTATGGATCATTTGGAGTTGACAGGAGTGGAAACAGGTGTACATAATTTGTAGGTTGCTGTTGCAAAGTTATGCCCATGCTTGTAATAGGGCAAGACTCATTTGAGTAGATAACATATGATCCTGCTAATTTTATAGTTCTCTGAGATTCTGGGCAGGTTTGCAAGATTATTTGAGGATTTTTACTAGAGAAAAGGCTATGTTTCTTATTTAGTGGTTGAAATAGTTGTACCTCGTTTTTTACAGTGGCAAATTGACATCTGGTAGTGTCCGTTAAATTACATGAAGTTATTCTAGTATTAAAGAGTATACATGCGTAATATTGAGTAATTTTTATACAAGGTGCGTTAGACCATCTTAAGGTAGGTCCTTGCAAGTAATATTTTTCCGGAGGGATTAATATTAGATTATTGCTAGGTACAGGAGAAATTTTATACAATGTATAAGTTTTAGCATCAGTGATTGGCATATATAATATTACAACCATTTCTTCGTTCATCATGAGAACTTGTGTTTTTGACAGTTTAAGGTTCTCAAATTGATGATACTGGTCAGTATGAATTATAGTTTTTGTTGGGTAGATTAGTTGTAAATGTTTTACGACATTTGTTAAATCCTTTTGGGAGAACATCTTGATATTTGTCATTTCATTAAATGACAAGCTAATAGTATCTTGCATCACTTGTATGATTTTATCTAATTTGTTCGTACACAAGAGCACATATTGTTGATGTTCCAGAAGGTTAATCTTGAAGTCTTCTTCTTGTAAAATACCTTTAATTACCTTCATATTATAGTTTACATGGTTCATTTCATTATAGAACTTTTGAGCAATGGAGTTACTGAATGATACTAATTTATTAATATGTTTAATTTCTTTGGTGTTACTTTGTTTTAATGCTTTTAATTGTTCCTGTAGATTGTCTAGATCATCTTGGTCTAGATTGCCTGATATGAATTTAATTATACTACCTAAACCATTTATAAGACCTCTCTTACTTCTAGGTGTAGCAGGTAGCAACTTATTTAATTCCTTTTTTGTTTCTTTAATTGATTCTCTTAATTCTGATATTAGATAAGGAAAAGTATTATTGCTTCGTGATACGAGACTTGAGATAGTGTCTTGAATGTTATTATAAGATTCTTTTAAACTCGTTAAATTGAAATGAAACATGAACCGGTGATAATCGTTAATTATTAAGGCTGGTCCTAATGAGTCGGCATAGAATCCTTGTGTCTGGATGGGCTGTGTGATGATGGTGCCATATCCAGGGAGGAATCTGGAATAAGAAATTTTCTTTTTGGTTTAATGTCCCGAAAATTCCTTACATGAGTTTTACCGTTTCTCATTTTACAGTATACCCTGTTTTCTTCAATTTTGGTAATGATACCTTCGTTGTACAGGTTTTTTGATTTCTTGTTTCTGGTGAGGGGATCTAATACGTAGACAGTTTCATTAATTTGGTAATTATGATTGAAAGTGTCGGTGTTTGGTTTAGTATGACTCTCTTTTACAATTTTCAACTGATTTCCTTGTCTTTCAATGCATTCATTGATTTTGGGACATGGCGAGAAGACGTGGTCTAAAGCCTTATAGTAGGGTCCGTATAGAACGTTGAAAGGAGGTTGTTTAGTAGTGGAATGGATTGAAGAATTGTAATTCGTGATTATGGTGGTCACGAGCTCTGAGAGCGGAGTGAACTTATCGTGATCTCTGGAGATACGAAGTTTCTCTAGAAGGGTCGAATTCAGTCTTTCTACTGGGGAATTAGATGAAGAATTCAAAGGGGTAGTAGCGTGATATTCGATGTTCGTGGCTTTACAATATTCTTTTATGACATTGTTTTCGAACTCTCCTCCTTGGTCATGTGTGATTTTCCTTGGGAATCCATGGTGGGAAAAGTAAACTTGTAATTGGCTTAGTGTGGCCAGACCTGTACCATTTGGTAAAATGTAGGCTTGTCCATACTTTGAGAAAATGTCAATTATAGTTAATATGCGACTTTGCTCGAAGTGAAACGTGTCGATGTGAATTTGAGAGAAAGGGTGATCGGCGGTGATGGGACCTTGGTTCGATACCTCGTTAGGATGTCTCTCGTATTTGTTTCTTTGACAGAGGTTACATTGATTGATGATTGTCCTAATTTGTTCTCTTAAATGAGGCCAGTAGTATTTGGTCTTAAGATGTTCGTAAGTTTCTATTATACCATTGTGGTTTTCAGAATGATAGTGTGAAATCAGCTGTCTCTGAGTTTCGGGGCTCTCAACGTCTTCCAAGAATTTGGATGACCTGATAATGATTAGTTCAGAAGTAAACAGCTTCTGGCATGCCCTAATGAATGGGATCTCGAGAGTGATATCGTCAAAATAAGTAGCGTACTTGTTTGAGGTTACTATTATTTTGAGGAGGTGATTTGCTAAATCTTCCTGAAGATTCTTCTTTGTGACAATCATTATGTGTCTGGTACATTTTTTAAACAGGGTTTGTTTAAGTACCTTGGGATAATTACCATATTTTACAATAATCTGATTGCGGTTTTGGTTTAAGTTCCGTTCAGATATTTTCAATGCGAATATGGGGTCTGCTTGGTTTGAATGGACAGTTTCATTATCCATATCATTTTGGTAGGTGTCATCTCCGGGGATGGCAACAATTGAAGCTGTTTCATCAGCCATGTTAACTTCTATTCTAGAGAGTGCGTCTGCGACATAGTTGGTTTTGCCTTTGACGTATTTGATGTCAAAGTCAAACTCTCCAAGCTTTATCTTCCAACGGTAAAGTCTCGAACTAGGATCCTTTAGCGTGAAGAGCCACTGTAACGGACGGTGATCACATTCTACTTGAAAGTGTCGTCCCCATAAGTAAGGCTTGAAATGTTTGCAGCTTTCTACAATTCCTAATAACTCTCTCTCTATTGTGGAGTAGTTTTTCTCTGCTGGGTTTAGAGTCCTGGAGTAGTATGCGATGGGGTGTCCCTTCTGTGATAGGACGCTTCCCAGAGCAAAATCTGAACTGTCCGTGGTTAACGTGAATGCTTCTTCGAAGTTTGGATAAACTAGCACAGGAGCATTTATTAAAAGGGTCTTAAGGTTCGAAAAAGCGGACTTGTATTCAGTATTCTCTACTTCGTTGTTTAATATTTGCTTTAGAGGTGGTGGGTACCGATAATTTCTTTGGTGTACTGGGTCTTCATCTGTAGTGCGAATAGAATGCTTTACTGCACTTGAAAATGTCAGATCACATCCTGGATAATAGAAAACATCTGAGAATTCCGAGCATATGTCTTAAATAGCACTGTTTTCTAGATCGTTCAAGTGTTGTGTTCGGAGGTGTTCATGAATGTTTCTTTCAGAAATGGAATTTATTTCCAGTGGTTGGATTGTTACATTCTCTAAAGGTTCAACTAGTATTGGCTCGGTGAATTCTTGTTTCAACTGAGTGTTTGTGGGATATAGAACCTGGTAGTTCTCTGCATGAAGAATAGCATCTGGAAAACATATGCCTTCGTATTCAAATTTGGAAATATACACGTCTCCGTGTTGTATGTTGACAGGTATAGCTAGATGATATGCATTTAATGCAGGTTGAAAGCTTTCTTGCTTATGTGGGGAGTGAAAGTGAAACGGTATGTCCGTGTTGTTGAGAGTGACTAGGTTCGAGGCGTAGTCAATCTTTGTGCCTAATTGAGCGAAATCTGAGCTACCAATTAATGCGTCAAAGTAATTATGCCATTACATAACCCTGAAATTTATAGGAGAATTTATATTATATTCTGAAAGTAGGGAATTGAACATTATCTTCTTCTATTGTTTTTGAGTGGATTGATTGGATATTAAATGGTTCTTTAAACATATACTCTACGAATAATGAGGGTGCTAATGCAGGATTCATAATTGAATTGCAAGCACCGCTGTAAATTAAGGTTTTTAGTCTAAATAGTGTGATAGTTGATAATTGAGGAGCGTTACCTAAATTATTTAAATCTTAGATTTTGGTGGCTGGGCCAAGCGAAAATCTTAAATTTGTTCGTGATTGGTGGATACATTTTCTGACTGGTAATGTTGTTGGGAAGATATTTTGATATGTTTTAAAATATGAATAAATTGTTACGTTAATTTCTTATCCTCTTCTCCTATCTCTGAAATCTGCTTCTGCTTCATCGTCTGATATTTCTGAGACTATTATCATCCTCCACTTGAGTATTAATAATCTTGCCGCGGCTCCTACTTCTCCTTCATAGCGTCGGAAAGCACTTACCGTTCTGCCTACAAGAGTTTCTTGTAACTCTGATGTGTAGATTGGCAAGTTGTATAACTTTTTGATGCATCGGTACATTTCTCTTGGATTTCCTACGCTTTCTTCCAATCGGTTTTGATAGAACCTTATGGTCTCTATTAGATCCATATTTTATTTAGGGCCTATATGGAGTTTATGCTGAGTAGCTTAGTGGCCAAGCTGTTTGGAAACCTGTTATCTCAATTAAGAATGGTAGGGTTCCAAATTTTGTACAAAATGGTTTTAGGTTTAACTAATACCTTAATGATGAGTTTGTCTCAGCTAATATAGATTATTATAGTTTATGAAATTAAATAATTAAAAGTTAATGAAAATTAAATAAATTTAAATGGATTACTTTTAAAAGTTAATTACTTACTCATAAGTGTTAATATTAATCAAAATATATGTGAAAGAGCCCCGGTTAGGTTTTCACAATAAAGAAAATAACTTATTATTATTATTATTAATTTAAAATTAATGCTATGTGGATATCCCGTTTAGATTCTCCACAATATAAACTAGTTAAATGATATTTCTTCTGAAATAAGGATGATGATTGATGATGATGTTTTGTTTATAATAAATATTTAAATTTTTAGATTAATTCCTCTAATAGTGATAAGCGAAAGACCGATATGGGCTGCACTAATTCACTTGTTGTTAGGAAATGATATTACTTTATTATTATTATTTTTGTTTTGATTGTTTAGTTAGAATATTAATTCAAAATTAAATTAAGAGTGTAAGGTCTGCTAATTAGAACCCACTAAATTATTTCTTCTTGAAAGTACAAATATTTATTATTATGTATTTATTATTTGTTTTAAGTTTATTAATTTTAATTCAAATCGAAATGACAAGGCAAACTCTACTAGTTAAAGTTAACTGTAATTTGTTTTCGTTTGAAAGGGAAAGAATGTATTATTTAGGTTTTATTATTATTATTGTTGTTGCTCTTCTTAGTTTACTACTTGAAATATTGAACCATGCTTCACTAACAATACTCTAGTTCACAAATAAGGTATTATTTGGAGTTTGACTTACAGACAAGAAAAGATGATCAGTGCTGGCTGCATCCTCTTGGAACTGCGGAGTCGGTTGGTTCTCTTGTGTCGTCGTGTGGTCGGAAAGCGCTTCTGGAGCGTTGTCGGCGCGTACGGCGATGGCGGTTGGTTGTTGCGACAGGCGTTACTTGGAGCGTCGGCTTCTTGGAACGTTTGTCGGCGAACTTCCTTCCTTCAAGCTGGCGAAGTTAGTCGTGGATGAAAGGCCTCCCTGAGGTTGTCAGTTCCACTCCTGGCTTGCTGGCTGGTTCATAGAAACGATGACTGCATCTGGTGTTGAAGATAGGTACCTTGGTGTCGCTAGTATAGTGACGAAAGGCCTCCTTGTGAGGTTTGTCAGAACACTGTACTAACTTACTCGTAGATTATCTGGCAAGGATAATCGTTACCTATCCCGGACGGGCCCCCAGTTAAGTTTGTCGCTTAACAGTCTTCTTTAGTGATGTACTAAGAAGTCGTTGCTACTGCTAAGTCAGTAGGTCTCGTGGTTCTTACTTCTGATGAGTAGTATCTGCTTTCTATGAATGAGAACTCGTTGGTTAGTTTGTAGAAGTATTTATTAATCTTTGACGATCCAATATATACAAGTGACCACCAGTCAGACAACCTGTTTAGTTGCTGCTGTTGGAAGAAGAGACCTTTTGCTTCTTAGCCCAGGTCTTTTATACAAATCCTTGCATAACAATGTGCGTCACAGTAGTGGGGCGCACTCGATAACATATATGTGGAAATATATATCTTACAGGATGTGGACTCATGTCTTTGATAACAGTTCTGTGAATTTGACCACTCATAGCTGTTGGAGTCAACACATTTGAAATAACATATTGAATAATTATATGAGGAAATGTACATGGTCATTTCCTTAGTTCCTTCTAGGAAGTATTTGTCAAATAACAATTTACAGATTGTGAAGTAATTACGTTGACAATAACATGTTGTGAAAGAAGTATGCAATGTCATTTCCTTGGTTCCAAGAATGAACATTCATCAAGTAAACACTTTGCTAATAGCATATTGAGGGATATATTGGGCAATGATGTTCCTTCTATAGGAAGAAGGACCATAACCTTTAGGTTAGAATGGGGTCTGGGGTTCGAACCTAGACGGGATACATAACTGTAGTACTGCACAGTGTACAGTATACCCTTCCCATCTCTCTTAACTTGCAGTTCAGTGAACTGAACTACCTGTTGATTAATTTTTGGGTCTTATGACGTCGTGGTCATCAGTCCTTTCTACTTACTGTGCGTGTAGAACTCTGTCCGACTATGTATATCTGAAGTTAATCATATATTTTTTAAATTAATTTGGGATATAATTGAGGAGGAAATGAGTGTACGATGGTGCAACTACAGCCTTTGGCTATGGTCTAGGGTTAAAACAATGAATCACGGAAAATAAGCTTAGAATCACCGACGGTGGAATTCGAACCCACCTGTTTCCGAGTTCATGGACAACAGCATTTTTCAATGTGAATTTTCTCCCCAAGTTAAATACGGTACTGTAAAAGCGATGAAATTACGGTCCGATAAATGCATTTTTTTTGTTCAAATTTGTGTATGACTAACGAGCATATTGCTTTTACGAGTATCACTGAAGTTCTAAAATTATTGATGTTAAAGAGGATCTGCAGAACTTTAAATCTGAACACTGTGCATGCTTACAGTGTTACCTCATCAGGGCAAATTTAGATCTGTCAAACGCCAAAACTAAACAGTATAGTGAATTTAATGAAAATTATTACCTTGTTTTCGATGGCATTACTCGTGATATTTACAGTATTTTTGTTAATTGAAAATAATGCATTGGAACGCGCTTGTCAGGTATAAACATTGAATTTGCAAATAATTCTGCATGCATTCCTCCAGTTTCACTGTTGTAAATTTTACATACTAGCATTAACTTATTTGTATTGTTATTAATTCAAGCTATGCTTATAATAATAAATATAGCCTGGATTTACTGGAATATATAATTGAAATGCCGGGCGACTGACGCCAAAGTAGCTTTCAACCTGGACCCAGGTGGAATGCGACCACGCGGACGACCTGCGAAGCATTAGATCGACAACATTAAGACGGATATGCACAATGTTGGCTTACAACCTGCAGATGTTAACGATAGGAAAAAGTGGAGAAGATGTAGTAGAGCAGCTGACCCCGTACTGGGATAAACGCTTGGAAAGAAGATAATTGACATATTCTTAATACATTAGGCCTATATTATAGAGTATTTATTGCAGCCAATGGTCATATCAGGACTTAACAATTGACCGCCCGTAGGCTCCTCAACAAGTTCAAATTTCAGTAGTTCCAACTTTGGCTACCATACGCCACAGTCAACGACACCCAGCTGCGAACGTTGGAACTTGATAGAGTGTTTCTAACGAAGTAACCTACAAAATTTGGCTACACACTACCAATTGTAATGGAAATGAATGTACGATGGTGCAACTACAGCCTTTGGAAGAGATAAAAATGTGTCCGGACTGTCGCAACAGCAGACGTGATTTTTGTCGCGAGACTGTCGGTCTCCTGTGTTATTGCATTCAAGTGCGCACACTGAGGACAAAAAGTGTCACTCACCACTCATATCCACGACCTTCTAAACCACAGGCCCGCCGGCTTTACTTCCCCTCCGAATAAAGGCATAGGCCTACTGAAGGATTTTTACGCTCTTAACAATCCGACGACTTCGGCCGGACTTAAACCCTCGAACTTGGGCATAACAGTTCAGCATGTTACAATTATTATTATTATTATTATTATTATTGCTTGCTGTTTTTTATGTTCTTGTTATTTATTTCGTGATAAACATTTTGTGCAAAAGGAAATTGCGCAAAATCAGTTGGTGCAAATTTACGAGGATTATAAATTAATTTTACATAGTTTGGTTATAGAGGGGGGCCCGGGATATTCCAGCCCCAGGGCCCGTCACCGCTCTCCACGGCCCTGACTGTGAAATACGTAAATTAACTCACTTATTTTATATCGGTTTGTATTTGTAGGCGGAAATAACACATCGTTCACCAGCTACCCGCTCCCAGAAAAGCTGTACAGCGTTGCCGAAATGGAGCCCAACACGCATCATGACGTGCCTCGCTCGGAAGTGATGGGCTCCATCACAGCAACGCTGTACAGCTCTCCCGGGAGTGGGTAGCTGGTGAACGATGTGTTATTTCCGCCTACAAATACAAACCGATATAAAATAACTGAGTTAATTTACGTATTTCACAGTCATACAGCTTAACTTTTTGATGTATAAGAATTACATCGCGACCAAGAACTACATTTTCCATCCACCCTGAGCCGAGAAAAAGTTACCTTACAAAAATGATAACAACTTTTTTTCTTGGACACGCAAAATTTTGAAATTATTAAACCAGTTATACAACATTCCAGTGTATAATGTGTTAAAATTTGGATTCGATCTGATGACGGGTTTTTGAGATAATAATTCTTAAATGTGACGCATGGTTGAAACACGCTTAAAAACGTGCACTTTTTGTGTTCCAACTGCGACTAAAAATATTAAAATATAAACTAAAAATTCCAAACCTACATGAGCTAACGTAAAATAGAATGACGAAAATGATGATGTTATTGGATTTTATGTAGATCTATTGGTTACTTCACAAACAACCTTCAAACTCGAGTACACATAATACTTTGGTCGACAGTAGTGTTGAACGTTGGGAACTTTGATAGAGCGTTCCAACGAAATCTAACCTAGAAATTTAGCTTCACACAAGTTTAGTCTGTGGAAGGATCTTTTATATGCCATAAATCTATGACATGGGACCGCCGGCTTTACTTCCCCTCCGAAGGAAAGCATAATGAAGGATTTTAACGCTCTTAAAAATCCGACTTCGGCCGGGTTTGAACCCGCTATCTTGGGCACAGCAGTTCAGCATGCTACCAACTACGCCACTGAAGCCGCTAGTTAAATACTGTGATTTCATAAAACTTAGAGCATAAAATGTTCACTGTCTGTACTCGTACTCATCATCATCATTATCATCATCAACTTGAGCAGTTTCCGACCACTGGTCGGGTCTGCTTGGAACATAAGCCTCTCCATCGTTTCCTGTCCATCCACCATCTCTTGTCTTACACGATGTCCCAGCACACTCCTCTTCCCTCCACACTCTTCTTAACTCCTTTTGTCCATCTGTCCCTTAGTCGTCCCCTTGACCTCCTTCCCTTCATTTCCATTCCAAACATCTTCTTCGGTATCCTCTCCTCTCGCATCCTCCTCACATGTCCATGCCATTGTAGCCTAGATCGCTCTATTCTATTTTGCAATGGTTCCTCTCTTACCATCTCTCTGACTCTCTCATTCCTTACCTTGTCCATTCTTGTTACTCCTACCCTACTCCTCTGGAACTTCATCTCCACTGCTCGTATTTTACTCTTGCCCCTTTCCTTCATCACCCATGTTTCTGAACCATACATCAAAATTGGCACAAAGTAGGTCTTGTAGATGATTCCTTTACATTTTTGTGGTACATCGTTATTCCATATCATCCCCCTAACACTCTTGAAAAATCCATCTGCACACCTTCCCCTTTCATTTATTTCCATCCTATTGCCTCCCTTTTCTTCAATTATGCTTCCCAAGTATTTGAAGCATTCCACTTTCTGCAACTGCTGTCCTCCAAGAGTTATGCCCATATCCAGTCTGTTCTTCCTCCTCGTTGTGATGACCACTTCACTCTTTTGTGCTGAGAACTCCATCCAATATGATAACACTACCTTCTCCCACTCATCCAATTACTCTTGTACTTCTTCCTCATCCTCTCCCCATACCAGAAGGTCATCAGCAAACAACATTGCCTTCATTTTCCTTTCCCCAATGCTATTTACCACTTTTCGTATGATTTCATCCATCACCACTATAAATAACAGGGGTGAGAGGGCACTTCCTTGTTTCAGACCACTCTCCAGTTGAAACCATTCCGTTCTCTCCCTTCCCACCTTTACACAGGTTTTGCTTCCCTCGTACATTGCTTTCACTCTTGCCTCTGTCTCCTTGTTCACTGCTTTTGCTCGCATTGCTTCCTATACCTTGTTTCTATTAATACTATCATATGCTTTCTCAATATCCAAGAAGGTCATCTCCAGATCTTTCCCATATTCATAATAGTGTTTTTGTAGCTGTCTTATAGCAAAGATGAGGTCAACTGTTGACCTTCCTGGCCTGAATCCATACTGTTCTTCCCTCAGCCCATCTTCAACTTCTGTCCGAATTCTTCTCTCCAGTACCTTCTCAAATATTTTGGCGCAGTGGCACATGAGTGTAATTCCCCTGTAGTTCTTGCATTCCTTCCTACTTCCCTTTTTAAATATGGGTATTATTATCCCCCTTTTCCAGTCCTCTGGTATTTTCTTCTCCCTCCAAATCACTTTCATTACTCGAAAGAGCCACTGTGTTCCTATCACCCCTGCTGCTCTCACCATCTCCACACTCACTTCGTCTATTCCCGGTGCCTTTCCCCCTTTCATCTTCTTTAATGCTTCCTCCACTTCTTTCCATGTCAATTCCTTCTCTGAAATGTCTTGGTCACTGTCTGTTTCTTCCTCCACAATGTCCACTACGCTGGTTTTAGTTGGATTTAGGAGTTCCTTGAAGTATTCTCTCCAGATAACCTTTACTTCTTCCATATTTTCAACCTCCTCTCCATTCCTGTCCACCATTCTGACGATTTCCCCTGTATCTCTTCTCTTTGCTTTTATCATTCCATACAACACTTTCTTACTGCCATCACAGTCCTCCTCCATCATTTCTGTCCATTTCTCCAGCCATTCCTTTTTCTCTTCCTTCACTACTTCTCCTGCTTCTTTCTTCCGCTCTTGGTATTCTTCTCTTTTTCTGTCTGTCCTCTGTTGAAACCATTTCCTGAATGCTTCATTTTTCTTTTTCACAGCCTCCTTAGTTCTGGGGTTCCACCATGGTGTTTCCTTCCACCTTTTCTTTCCACTAGTTCTGCCACACATGACTTCCGCTGCTTCTACCAACACGTCCCTGAACCTATTCCATTCTTCTTCACCTGTTCTCGGATCATCCTTCAGTAATTTGTTCCTCATTAATATCTGGAACTTCTCCTTATTTCCATCCTCCTTCAGCTTCCGTGTCCTTATTGTTCTTTCTTGGTTCTCTGTTCTCCTCTTTTCCTTCAGTCCTCTCACCTTGGCGACCAGCAGACGGTGGTCACTGTCGAGGGCTTCTGAAGGTATTACCCTTATATCCGTGATACTCTTCTTTGTCTCCTTCTCGCATAGAAAGTAGTCCACCACTGATTTCCTAGTCAAATCCCTGCTGTACCAAGTAATTTTATGGTTCCCTCTCTTCTTGTACCATGTGTTTCCAACCATTAGCCCATTTTTCTTGCACAGTTCCAGCAATCTCTCTCCGTCCTTATTCCTGTTTTCCCATCCTTCACCACCAATCACTTCCTCAAAACCTCAGTTCCGACATGGGCATTTAGGTCCCCCATGACTATCAGGTTTCTCCCTACTAACTGCTTCTGTAACTCTTCTTCAAACTCGTCCTTCTCGCCTTCTGTGCATCCCACCTGTGGTGCATGGACTTGCAGAATGTCCAGGTTTCTACCTTTCACTGTGATTCTGGCTCTAATTATTCTATCATTTACCCTCTTTATTTCCTCCCTCAGCCCTTCTCTCACCACCATTCCCACTCCATTTCTCTTCCCCTCCTCATTTCCTATCCAGTATAGCTGCAAGCCATTTCTTAGTTCTTTTCTTCCTTCCCCTCTCCATCTGGTCTCTGCTAGTCCGAGTACATCCAGTTTTCTCCTCTCCATCATATCCACAATCTCCTCCACTCTTCCCGTCAATGTCGTTATGTTCAGAGTTCCAATTCGTAGTCCATTTCCATAGCCAGGTCTGTTTCCTTTAGATCTGTCCTTTCCGAGGCCTGTTCCTGTTTTAAAAGCAGTTCAATATCCACTACTGGCTTGCTAGGCCTAATGTAGCTTCACTATAACCCTGGCATGGGGCCTGTTTTTGGTCCGCGAGAGGTATTTTATTTCCCTCAAACCCTCCGGACAAGTCCGGCGAGCCCCACTATCCGCCACCTGGGACGCACCCGACAGAGGAACAGGCAAACCGCCACGGGTGTACTCGCACTGTTTGAACAATTTGAATGCAAATTTTGAATTTGCTGGCACCACCAAGATAATTATCACCAGCTGCCACTTGTCGATAGTAGGATGCATTCTTGGTTCAAGGTTGTTACAGGAGTGAGGCAGGGCTGTAACCTCTCACCACTTCAGTTTCTTTCTTCTTGTTTTGTATAGGCCATCTAAGGACCACGACATTCAACTGTTACATTTGGAGTGGGCTTTCATGTTTGCCCAGTAGTTACGCATCCTCTGGCTGTGTTGTTTCCTCCTCTCCTGTGTCCAGAGGGCACCTGTCTTCTTTCTTGGTGGTTTGTCCTGGAACCTCAATTGCTGAAGCATCTCCCTGAGAAATGTCCGGTCTTTTAAGTCTCTTTCCATCCCTCCAAGTTCTTGCAGATCTTTGCTGACTTCCCACAACCATGGTGACTCTGTCTTCCGCTTTTGCCAGTAACCAAGGAGCTGGTTGGTCAACCTGGTAGGATGCATCCTGTAGATATGTCCTTAAAAAGCTAGACGTCGTTTCCTGGCCACATCCGTGATTCTTTCACAGTACGTGTAGAGCTCTTTATTAGGTCGCCTTCTGTATTCATTACCTTCCTCGTAGTTCCGCCCCTTAAAACAACAATAACTAACTAACTAACTAACTACCTTCCTTAACAGGCCCCAATATCTTCCTCATTATCTTTCTCTCCTGTACTTCGAGTTTGTCCGTGAATCCATTCCGGTTGAATACCAGACAATGCTCTAAGTTCTGAAGTTCGTCACCAGGCGCTGGTTGCAATGGCATCTAGTAGTAGCCAAGTTCACAGTTAGGTGTCGTGGACGGTAGCATTTGGTAGCGGAAGTAGGAACTAGTTGAAAATTGAATTTCTGCAGTCCTTACTTGAATTAGAAACAGATAACACGCACTAATACGGCCATCACAATTAACACCAGTTATCAGACAGATTCTACACACACCCAAAGTACATGGGGCTATATGACCGCGTTGTCGCAGTCCCTAAACTGAGGAACCAACCAACCGTATTGGCTTATACAAAGCTAATTAATGCAGACCGATCCATATAAACATGAACCACTTGAATGAGTCATAACATTTGAACAAATAATGGAACACATTTGCAACTTAAAGAGATGATAATACACAGTTCAGAGATTGCATACATAAGATAAAGTCCGGCGAGGTTAGGTCAGGTGATCAGGGGAGCCACTTAATTTTTGAGATTATTTGGCCACGAAAGAAACTGGTCACAATAACTTGTTGGGAGACTCCTCAAAGTAAATGTTGGAAGTGGCAAGGACGTATATAAGGGGGCGGGGCTGACCCCCGAAAGTTTTGTCACATATATTATTTGTTTATGAATTAAACCATTAAAAACTACTATACTCGTACTTATCATGTACTATTGATACTAAGTGACGTATGGCAACGTTGCAAAGCAAGGCGAAGTTAGAGCGATGTAAACAGTGTGACAATCAGTTTGCTCTGATCTTATGTGTAACAACATAACCTCTTAATACTCTGCAGTGTCTTCGCTCTCATAAACGTACCAAGAACAGCAACAAGTGCTCATGAAGCGTGTGACAAAAGTTTTTTCCCTAACTTTTATACCCTTATCAAACTTTTGGCAAATTTGCCTTTCTCTGTAGCAACTGGTACTGCCGAACGGAGTTTGAGTTGGTTGAAAACATACTTAAGAAATTCTACTTCTGAAAACAGACTCAATGGTCTAGTATTGTTATCTATTCACAGAGACATACATCGTACTGACGATGAAGTTATAGGCTAAACCGATTTGGTAATACTTCAAGAAACCTTGACTTTATAATATAATATATATTATACAATATAGTAGTGCAAGTTGTAAATCAAAACAGTAACATTAATTCTTTCCATGTAAACACTATCAAGTGAGCAAGAAAGTTACATGATGAAATGGTCTTAGTTGTGTTTGACATTAACCAAACTTAAAACATCACAAAAAATTGGTAGAGAAAGTGATGCTAGATGGCCTTAAAATTCATCATTATGCACCAAATTATACAAAAGTTTCCCGGGGAGGACCCCCCTTGAAATAAAACTCTATATACGCCCCTAGGAAGTTCCCTCGGCCAGCATCCATACACAACTGTACTCGCTTTACCATATTCCATGACGTTCTGTTAAGTGTATCTTCACCAATGTTATTTATTATTTCGTGTCTAATGACCTCACGGAGTTCGGCAGTTGTCCGAGGTATATTTTTGTACACTCTGCTTTTAAGGTTCCTTCATAAGAAATAGTCCAGCGAGGTTAGGTTAGGTCACGTCATCGGAGGCACAAAATTGTTTGAGATTATTCATTCGGTCACCAAAGAAACTGGTTAGAAGTTGCATGAAAGCGTTAGACGTATGACTTGTTGCTCCACCTTGTTGAAAATAACCAACAAACTTGCCAATGGGCAGTGGCAAGCCCAACGAGAGGGAGGGGCAGAAGGGGCTGGAGCCCCGGGGCCCGGACTAGCTGAGGGGCCCCAGCAGGGCCGTATTTCTAAATAGGCTAAGTGGGCTGCAGCCTAGAGCGGAAAATTTTCAGGGGCAGCAGTGTGGCAATTTATTCAAAAGTTAAAATGAAGTATTTCAGAAGATACTAATATTTTCCGTGCGAATTTAAGAATACATGTTACTGAAAACTATGTTTTAGTCCTACAGTTTTTCCTGCCGTAGCAGAGTTAAGAACTATCTGCGAACCAGGCGCGGATCTAGAGTTTGGTTTTTTTTTGGGGGGGGGGTCAGAGAATCGATCTAGAGTTTGGCTTGGGGGGGGGGGCGGTGGAGGGGGAGGGGGTCAGAGAATCGAAATTGTTAAGAAAAATGGTATCACTAAAAACGCAATCACAAAATAACCAAACGTACAAAACCAGACCAATTTTTTTGCAAGCTTCATGGATAGAAATTTGATGCATTTAGCGCACCAAAAATATTCGTACAAATTGCAACGGCGTGTTTTGCGACTTTTACATCGAGCTTCGAGAAAAGGATCAAGGTACGTAACAGTTTCGGCAAGTCGACTTGGTACCGACAAAGGGAGAAAGTCACAGCTTAAATTGCCAACCAAGCTTGCAGTTTGGACGTCGGCAAACATTTTTGGTGCGAAAAAAGCCCCAGTTTCCTATCCGTGCATTACTGCACATTCATCGTGACATCACTATAAACATCGATTAGGTAATCACAAGGTTTGCTAAACAAAATAGACGAGTTGATTTTGTTGTATAAATAATAGTTTTTATACAAGAGGTTAGAAGTTGTAAATATGTACAGTTGTAACAGAACATAATAATTCCAATAAAGATAATTCAGTATTGAATAAAATGAAAAAAAAAACTGTTTTTCAGTTAAAATTCGTTAAGTTTTATTTGTCTGGTAATTGTGTTTTCGTTTTTTGAGTTTGCAAAAAAAGTTGGTCTCCGTTTGCGGGGGGGGGGGGGTCATGATCCCCGTGACCCCCCCCCCCTTGAATCCGCGCCTGCTGCGAACTAGTAGGCTTATTTCCAAAATGCGGTTAAACTCACTTTCATTACCTTGTATTGAGGCAAGTATAACAAAAACACTTTCATATGAGGACATTATTAACGAGTTTGTCATTAAGAAATCTTGTAAGAAAGCTATGTTAATTTGAACATCAAGATAACGAGGGGTGAGTTGTTTTAGAGAAGTTCGTGTATTGTTCAACAAATAAACCAGTAATTAACTACATTTTGTGTAATTTCATTTCACCAAGTAGGACAACTTAATTCAAATTGAACACAGTTCTTCAATTATGCAAAAGATAGTCATTAGCTTTAAAATATAAAAATATGTGTAAAATAGTGATCACTGATCTCCAGAACAAATTAATTAACTAAGTTCGAAACCCATTTAATTTTTTAAGTAAGTAAAAAAACAAGAAGATAACTAATTTCATTACAGTATATAGCCTAATTTATTATGTAAACCATTAAATTTGTAGTTTTATCTAAACTAAGTGAATTTTTTTTTTAATGAAAACGCTAACGAACTCTATCCTTTTGTTGCATAAAACAAATGTATTAAGCAAATATAAATTATAGAGGGGGCGGCAAATGGACTTTAGCCTATAGGTGGCATAGTCTTAAATCCGGCCCTGGGTCCGAGGTGGTAAAGAAGACTTAGAGTGGACAACTTTACTTAATTTAATGTCTAAACTGTTAGGAAACTTTCTGATATAACTTTGTTCGATGCAAATACAGCCAGTGAATATAATCCAAAACATTACAAAGAGATCACATAAGGTTATTTATAAAATTATTTATGTTCGGCGATGTCGAAATGTAAATATTATATGTCAGAAAACTGTATCATAATGAGGTTCATTATAACACTATTTTTCATTATGAAACAGTTTCTCCCACCAATCAGAGCTCAAGAAACAGTTGTGTGACCAATTAGGTAAGGATACCTTCGCGCATGCGCTCAAAATCCAACATGTCTGTATAAATTACCGACATTGAAAGTGCACCGTCCATATGTTCGCGTAAATAAACTGACGAATATGAGACAAGAAATAGCACTGTACCTTTTAATATCCAAAACTCCAATTTCTACACAGCGCATTGCTTTCAAAAGACTTCGGTGACAATATTAGTAAATGCTATAGATCTGGACGGCAGGCTGTAAACAATATGTGTTCTGTGTTGGCAAGCAAAGTGAATGACCTCTGCTTTCGGAGTGCCTTCAAATAGCTTATAAAGATAATAGCGGAAACTCGGCCGTAAAAGCATGCGCTCGCTTGGAGACAGCGATCACAGTGCCATCTCTTGGTGCGAGTTGACAGCATTACTCGCCTTGCCACCCACAGCTAGCATTTTTGAGTGCGCACAGACCGAAATTGCATTGTGAAGTTAACATATGTTTCGGCTTGATATTGAGGCAGCAAATAATTTAAAGATTAGTATTAAAAGAAACAAAAGATACTTTGTTCTGTACAATATTTATATAGAATTCTAAAAGTACTGGACTGCTTCTGCATATGGTTTGCTTTGCCATAGGCAGTAGAACTAAGGCACTGCACCAGGCCAAATACTGAAAATTACAAGGAAATATTAGCACATTGGTTTTAATCTTTCCTTTTTGACATACTGGTATTTAAAAACCTGTTGAACACGCTTAATTACATTAAAAAACAGTTACCTTCTTATATATTTCCTAATAAAGGCAGTAAAATTAAAATTTGTGTTTCTGAACTTGTTAGATTACACCAACCTCCTTAGCTTTAATAGTGCAATACGTACACTTTAGAGGCAGATGACCTCGCTGTTCCGCCCCTTATAACAACAATAAATAACTGCGTACACTTTCAATCGGAAATATTGAAGCATGTTGTTAAATGTTCTGCCTACTGTACCGTAGATTCACCACGTTTTATAATTATGTTGTTATTTCAATATTAACATTGGGCCTACTATCAACAACCTACAAATATCTTACCCTTGACTTAACAAGTTTTTATTCCTGAAATCTTTCTCCACAAAGTGGTCTGAGCATACAACATGAGTTCTGTTTAAATGTTCTGGGCCATTCCTTTTCAATACGTCATGTAAGTCAGCTCTCGGCTTCGAATAACCCACAGCGTGCATCGATAAATATATAAAGAACAGGCTAAAATATGCTAAATTATATTGTAAAAGCATTCTGTATTAAAAGAAAACCGAACTATCAGTGTAATGGTAGGCTACTTGTTTACAATAATTTCTTGGGAACCTGAAGAAAGATTTTGGGTCACTTTGTTGTTTATAATTATTACAGCCATATATGGCACAAATACTCCCCTTATACCAACCATTACAATGGATAATTAGATCATCCACAGGTCAATAATTTCTTATATTGTTTGGTTGGATCTCACGGTAGTAAATCAGCTGGTCTTACGTTGCCAACTCGGACCGCTAGGCGGTGCTGGAGAGCGCTGTCTCCTGTTTTGGCGAGGAGTTTCCGCTATTATCTTTATAAGCTATTTGGTGCCTTGACCCTCGCTTACGCTCTGTTCAGTCAGCAAAGCCCGCCCCGTTCACCAACTGAATTAACTGAATCCCACATATATTTATGATAAATGTATTTATGTTAAAACATATAGACTAATAAAGTTATATTTATCGTTGAACATAAACAGTCGTATCCAACTCACCTATAATGGTAATTAAGACACTCGTATGGAAATTATAAAACTCGCTTACGTTCGTTTTATAAACATACTCGTGTCTTAATTATTGCCATCATAGGCTCGTTGCATAATGTACTATTGTGTTTTTCCAGAGTTGTCCATTTAATTTATAACGTGCTTGAGTTCAAGAGCCCTTTATGGCGCATATACAGTAGTTTCTAATTCAATCTCAGAAAGAAAATGACTCTTCACTTCATAAATTTCTGAAAGAAGTGTGGCTTATTCTTGTAGTGCCTGAACACGTTCAGATACATTTTAAATGCACAGTGATCCAAATCATGAAGTAAAATAACAACGAATGAGAGAGTGAAAGAGAGAGAGAAAAAAGAAAGTTATTTTGTTGCATTAAGGGGCGGCACAGCGATGTCGAAAGTAAGAAAGAAGGAGAGTAGCTGGATTACTAAAAACAAAGTTTAAAAAAAGATACTGATAGTCAGTCTGAAAGACTAGACTTTATATCATTTTAAATGCTAGCAGCCGAGTACCAAGGAGGCAGTGCGAGAACAGAGTTTCAAGATTCTATTTTGTTTCTTCACTGCCTACTTGATTGTTCTCGCACTACCTTCTTGAAACCCTGTTCTCGCACTGCCTTCTTGGTACTCGGCTGCTACATCGTACTATGACGTCACACACCTTAGTGCATTCTCGGTACATTTCGTCCCGTCACCGTAACGTAACGCCAGACCCCAGATAAAGTCTACATAATCATTTAAAATGATAATAATATTCTGTTGGGTGAGCTAAATTCCACAGTGCTTCTTCTTTCTTTCGGGGGTCAAACATTTGCAAGCTTATTATACTGTATTACCGTAATTAAAAAGTGACAGTCAGTCTGAAAGACTAGACTTTGTATCATTTTAAATGCTACAATTGCTGAAAAATGGTAGAAAGGCTAGACTCTTGACATGTCAGAAAATGATCTGCATAATACTTAGCTTGCTTATCTTGTTTCAAATTACTCGCGAACGGCAAGTGCAAACCAAGGGCAAAGCAAGGTCAAGCGCGTGGGTTGCCGTCATGCTCACCAGAGCGCACGGGGACGTGCCCCTTCCATCCAGTCTAAAAACACTTATAGTGGGCGATGTATTGAAGATAGAGATATGCTCTCGCGGACTTTTTTGTAGAACTTTTCATGCTGACCAATTCTTACGCTCATAGTATATTGATATTTTTATCGGTTTGCCCAGCGTAAGCTTAAGAAGCGCACGGACGCCAAGTTTGTTTTCGACTTTTTCACTCAAATCGTTACTGCTTGGCTTCCTTTCATCATACATAAATTATTTTCTACAGAATCTTTCCTCGATATATCCTTTACAGAATGGTGAAAACCGCATCAAAATCCATCCAGTGGTTCTCGAGATTACCCGTGACATCCAAGAATCGGGGATTTTTGTCTTATACTAACGATGTAGAGATTGTCGGGGAACACATGCACCAAGCAGTGCTATGACGTCACACACCTCAGTGCATCTGGGTACATTTCGTCCCGTCACCGTAACGTAACGCCAGACCTCAGCGTAACGACGAAATCGACAAGATCATTTAAAATTATAAAATTATGCAACAGGTTGAATAAAAATAGAGGGGCACAGAAGGCCTTGTCCTAGGGTCTGTCCGTGTTCGCCCTCTACGGCCCTGGGCAGTGGTACTGATTTTCCCCACGTCACTGAGATCATTAAAACAAATTTCCCTTTCTACGAGCTTTCAAAGGAAAATTATAACTCATTAAGGTTTATATGGATCGCTCTGTAGAATAAATAGTCATTACTTCTGTTTCATTTGGGAAAAGGTCTAGCAAAAAAAGAATTTCTGTTTCAATCTGTTTATTAGAAAACTCACTTTTTTACGTGTATGAAAGGGGCAGATGACGTCACTGTTCTGCTCCTTTAAGCAACAATAACTATAACTAAAGAGTTCAGACCACTGAATCACAAGATTACAGTTTCTAGTCAAGTTGTAAGTGTCTAAAGGATCCTTCTGATCCAAACATTTCACTGGTGGTTTTAGGCTGTCCTGGTCTTTTCGATTCTTCCACTCCAAACTTCTCATCCTCCAAGTAGTAGTCTCGGTAGCTCTCCACTTTCGCCTTCCATCTAGCTGTAACAGACAAGCCCGGTTGAGAAAGGCGGAAATACTCTGATGATGATGATAATTGTTGTTTGAAGGGGCCTAACATCTAGGTTATCGGCCCCTAATGGTTTGGGTGATAGTGTAAGATGAGATGAGAATGAAAACTATAACTAATACTAACTACAGACTTACATACTAGAAGAAGAAATGGTAAACAAATAAAGGATAAGGCAAATAAAGGACAGGAAGAAAAGAAATGGCCTCAAGCCTCGAAGAATGAGGATTGAGGGACTTGGAAGGAAGGAGAGCCATGAAAGACAGTTAGGAAAGAGAGAAAAAGGAGAGGGCCCGGTCCAAGGTCAGAAGAAAAAGGGGACAAACGGACCCGCTCAGGAATCCCTCGGGGTCGCCAACTCCCAAACTCACCAGCCGTGAGCCCTTGAGGGTGTAGCACTATCCAGGGTGCACTAGAAGTGGTGAAGCTAGATACACCCTGCGTCCTTGAGGGCCTAGAGCTGAAGGCAGGAGATAACATGAAAAGAAAAATAAGGCTGACGAGGGTATCAGGAAAGATGAGACAAAGGCCAATTTAGACGGGAAAGTGAATGACTCCCTAGGCCTCCATCAGGGTCGGAAGAGAACAAGAGATGACCAAGAGAGGTCGACAGGAAAGAAGACGGAGAGGACCCCGGCACAAGTAAGTTGAAGCAATGCCGGACTCAGCTGGAGGAAATAATCCGGTTGGCAGTCTGTGCTTTTCCTGGTTCCTTGAGGGGGAACAGAAGGGATAATTACTAGAGCTAGGAATTTTAGATTCTGCACCTTAACTCTCTTTGGCTATTAAAGTGCCTAAATTAGCTCGTCTTGCAAAGGAATGAACACCACTAATTGAGCTTTGGTTGCACCGTTATGCACTCTTTCTCAATGTCAGCACCATTTTTAATACATTTGAGGTGCATCCGTCATAGTTTATTGCTGACGAGTGGAGAATTGCCTCATCCCAAAGCAGCACGCAGTGACGTCAGCTACCCAGCAATCAAGGTGATCATTTGGCTACTTTGCTTTCTGATTCAATTTAGTAGGTTCAGTGGTTGTGTCCTGATTGCAGTCATTCCAGATTGCGTTCACCTCATTACCAGTCCAGATTGCGGTCACTTCCATTTTAGGGAAGAACTATAAACATTCCAGCGTCCAGATTGCGATCACTTTTCATGGGAGACCGGTCCTTGGTTCTTGGTTCTTCCCGACTGACTCATACCTTCCGTAAGTTTTGTGGATAACAAGGGGAAGCTGATAATTCACTACCTAACCAAAGAATACAGTTCAGTGTTCAGCTGAGCACACCCCATAAAACTTCGCTTAAAAAAAATCAAGTCCCCTCCCAATCTGACGGCACCTCGTAAAGCAATGATTATAACATTTTCAGTCGTAAGAATAGAAACGTTTCAGGATCGGAATAAACGACCTTCACTTTCAACAAAATTGTTGTAACGGGAAATTTTATAGGTACAGGGTATTTGAGGCGCGAGTATCTATTTTTAAAATAGGTACTGTATATCGTGAAAATCATTATTTTCATTAGCTCGAAAAATTCGTCTCGTAAAAGTAATTTGTTCAGCGTTTGATTCTAAATCCCCTTTGTAATTCAATGTTTGTCCGCGCCCCCTCCTACACACAAAATCACACATTTGAAGTTTTAGGTTTATTAACAATCCAGATTTGAAATCTGTGACTTTTGATAAGTCAAAATCAATAAGTTCACTGTCAAAACTACTCAAATTATAAGATGGTATTTTTGAAGGAAGCTTTCCCCCTTGCCCTCAATGATCGCAATCTGGACGCTGGAAAGTTTATAGCTCTTCCCTAAAATGAAAGTGACCGCAATCTGGACTACTAATGAGATGAACGCAATCTGGAATGACCGCAATCAGGAAGACACCGTTTCAGTTACGGTACTTAACTGTGGGTGCGTAATGTGGTGTCTTGCATACTTCGAAGGGCAGAGGAATGTATTGCAATGAATAAATGTCATAGGCCTATTATTATTATTATTACTATCCAACATTTACCTCCTATCTCACTCATCGACCCGGCATTTCCTCCATACTCTTCAGGAAGAACTGCCTTTAGTCCTTTGTTCTTCAGGGAGTCCATATTTGTGTGGAAAACCAGCTGTAACGTAAACAGAAAATATCTTGAGAAACATGCAGTGTTGTCTTGTAATCTAAAGTACAGTGCTTTTCAGTTGGTTAACACGATTGTGCACAATTATACAGTTAGGGAACTCCATATAGATAAAGCCCTGCGCGGATACCCACGGATAAACCCGCGGATATCCGCAAAATGTTTCGCCTTGCGGATATAGTTTACATGGATGTGCGGATAGCGGATAATACTTAGAGTAAATTAGCGGATAGTTTTTAGAATACAATGTTGAACATGATTTTTTTTAAATATAATTTTAGTTTTTACTAAGATGCGCGTCTTTCACGTTTCTTCTCATTTCCCTATTTGCTCTCGCTTGGACTGTTGGTTGGTTGGTTCTTAAGTTTAGGGGCTGCGACAACGCGGTCATGTAGCCCCGTGTACTTTGGGTGTGTCACTGAAAGAATAGTACAACATATTTCAATGACACTGGAAGGGTTAATTAACACACACAAAACAAGATGTTCAGTAAAGACCATATAGCCTACGTTCTCCTAAATGCATGGGTATTGTTATAACTATTTGTCCTTTTCAAGGAGTATAATTGAATGTTGGTTGTAGTAGCTTGTTGAAATACAACGTGCTATAGGGGTATTAAACATGAATATGAGGTGCCCTTTGCTAGTGCTACCTCTGTAAAAACATTCATTCAATTCGGTTTCACCGTGTTTGAATTGATCTGGGGAATGGATTTGCACACATACATGGCCGCTATTTGCAAACTATTGGGCTGATGACCTTGTAGTCAGTCATAAGATGCTTTCCACAAAATGGCATGTTGTTGCAAAATCCGGTAGAGATCAAATTATTAGGATGGTCGAAATTTGATTTAAGCTTTTAACATTTGGGTGCCGTCATTCCGTTTCCGTCAAGATGGCGGCGATATAAAACATGACACTGAGGTGCCTTTTGCTAGTGCTACCTCTGTACCAAATTTCGTTCAATTCGGTTTCACCATGTTTGAATTGATAGGGGGAATCGATTTGCACACATACTTGGCCACCATCTGCAAACTATTGGGCTGATGATCTAGCAGTTTGGTCAGAATATGCTTCCCACATAAAGATTTGTTGTTGCAAAATTTGGTAGAGACTAGATTATTAGGTTGGTCGTAATTACATTTTAGCCTTTAACATTTGGGTGGCCGCGAACACGTTTCCGTCAAGATGGCGGTGATATAAAACATGACACTGAGGTGGCCTTTTCTAGTGCTACCTCTGTACCAAATTTCGTTCCATTCGGTTTCACCGTGTTCGAATTAATAGGGGGAATCGATTTTCACACAGAGATGGCCGCCATCCGCAAAATATTAGGCTAATGACCTATTAGTTTGGTCAAAGGATGCTCCCTCCATAATGGTATGTTGATGCAAAATTTGGTAGAGATCGGATGATTAGGTTAATCGTAATTTGATTTAAGCTTTGAATATTTGTGTGGCCGCCATTACGTTTCCGTCAAGATGGCGGTGATATAAAACATGACCCTGAGGTGCCCTTTGCTAGTGCTACCTCTGTACCAAATTTCATTCCATTCGGTTCCACCGTGTTCGAATTAACAGGGGTAATCGATTTTGACACAAAGATGACCGCCATCCGCAAACTATTAGGCTAATGACCTATTATATTTGTCAAAGGATGCTTCCTCCATAAAGGTATGTTGTTGCAAAATTTGGTAGAGATCGGATGATTAGCTTAGTCATAATTTGATTTAAGCTTTGAACATTTGTGTGGCCGCCATTACGTTTCCGTCAAGATGTCGGTGACATAATACATGACACTGAGGTGCCCTTTGCTAGTGCTACCTCTGTACCAAATTTCATTCCATTCGGTTTCACCGCGTTCGAATTAATAGGGGTAATCGATTTTGACACAAAGATGGCCACCATCCGCAAACTATTAGGTTAATGACCTATTACATTTGTCAAAGGATGCTCCCTTCATAAAGGTATGTTGTTGCAAAATTTGGTAGAGATCGGATTATTAGGTTAGTCATAATTTGATTTAAGCTTTGAACATTTGGGTGGCCGCCATTACGTTTCCGTCAAGATGGCGGCAATATAAAACATGACACTGGGGTGCCCTTTGCTAGTGCTACCTCTGTACCAAATTTCATTCCATTCGGTTTCACCGTGTTCGAATTAATAGGGGGAATCGATTTTGACACAAAGATGGCCGCCATCCGCAAACTATTAGGCTAATGACCTATTAGTTTGGTCAAAGGATGCTCCCTCCATAAAGGTATGTTGTTGCAAAATTTGGTAGAGATCGGATGATTAGGTTAGTCGTAATTTGATTTAAGCTTTGAACATTTGTGTGGCCGCCATTACGTTTCCGTCAAGATGGCGGTGATATAAAACATGACACTGGGGTGCCCTTTGCTAGTACTATCTCTGTACCAAATTTCGTTCCATTCGGTTTCACCGTGTTCGAATTAATAGGGGCAATCGATTTTGACACAAAGATGGCCGCCATCCGCAAACTATTAGGCTGATGACCTATTAGTTTGGTCAAAGGATGCTGCCCCCATAAAGGTATGTTGTTGCAAAATTTGGTAGAGATCGGATGATTAGCTTAGTCGTAATTTGATTTAAGCTTTGAACATTTGTGTGGCCGCCATTACGTTTCCGTCAAGATGGCGGCGATATAAAACATGGCACTGAGGTGTCCTTTGCTAGTGCTACCTTTGTACCAAATTTCGTTCAATTTGCGCTCACCGTGTTCGAATTGATACGGGGGGACAGACATTCAGAGTACACACACTCACACACACACACACACAGACTCACACACACACATACACACACACACAGACAGACACACTTTTTTTCGCCCTGTAGTGATCTCATAAGTCTACTTTCATTTTTTGCAAAAATCGAAAGTAAGCTAAAAAGGGGGGGGGGGGGGTGATTGGATGACGTGTTTTGATCGTCATGCGATCATCATCAGATTAGAAATAATGGCCTAACCAGAGTTCGGTAGGTTCATTTTGAAAAGTAACAGTTAAGGTTAGTTACCAAAAATATGAGTAACTAAGTTAAACTTGCTTTCTGCGTTACGGGTACAATACCGGTAGAGGAAGTATCGTTACTTCCCTATAACCAGTGCTTTATGTTCAGGGGGAACGCGGGGGGCACGCGTACACCTTAAACATTAGAAAACATTTTAAGAAAAAATATTGGTACATTTTGTATCTAGTCCGGCAAATATAACTTCCGACTTGAAAGTGAATCGATCGGCGGGCGTCATCGCGCTGTTCTCAACAGCTGGAGCAGATTTCGAGTAATCCTCGATTTAAATCGATCTATAGAATCAGTTTCTTCTGGTCGTCAACTCGGCACTCCGTTCTTATACGCGCGCAGGCTAGTGTTTGTTATTTTGTGCGTGTGTTTAGTTTTGAAGGATGAAGAAACTAACGAACTACACTATTTAACATCCACTCAGGCATCGAAAAAGCTGAAAGTTAATGATTCGAACACAAACTATGACCGAACTTTCCAAATTGCTGAAAATTGCAACATCGTGATGTTTTGTCGACTACAACCGAGAGTACCTCTTAATTTTTTTAAGCACTGCCTATGACAATATATCCCTCCCTATATTATTCTGCTAAGGTCCCATTCCAGTTTTGTACCGAAAATAAGGTCCCATTAACACCAACCTACACATATGGGGTACCTACAGATTCAGCATAACCCAATGCGTAAGCGAAACGCACTCACTTACTCTTTAAATGCCTCACAATTAAATAAATACCTTAAAACATGTATATTTACAATGAAATAATGAAAGAATGCAACACGGTAACCATGGTAACAGAATCTATTTCTGTAAGACGCAATGCAATTCCAATCATTACATTACTGTGAAAGTTTCCAGACGGTTATCACTGAACCAAATTAAGCTGTAAAATTCATCAATACATAGCCTAGAGTATAATGCGCTTAAGGGGGTCAAGGGGCACTCTTGAATTTTTTCACGCAATTTTCAAGTGTGAGTGTGACACGAAAGGTCTTTTTCACCCGACTATAAAAGGATCTCCGAAAACCACATTTAAAGGCCCTTAAATTAACAGTGTCTGATATTCCAAGAAAACTAACTTCGCACTGATATACCTATGAAGGAATGACAAAACCCTAACCACTGCACCAGTAGCTGAATTGATAAAGTCCGATTATTCATATCAAGGATAAATCAGTCATAGCATTCATGATTGAGATTTTGCTAAGTGTACTCTTTACAACTAGAATATTCGCGGGCGAAGCCGTGACGCAGTGGCAATATTGTAACCGATGAAGTTTAACTGAGGTGCAATTATTGCTAGTTGATAACAATATCTCGTTGGCCTATTTATTTATAGTTTATAGCCTATACACATTTAGGAACAGTTCATTCTCTCATTAATTTAATTTATTTAATTGATTTTACTTCACGATACATTAGAATACAATAACAAGAAGTTCCGTGACGAACTAAAGAGCCTACTTTTCTTAAAATTTAAGATTAATGCCAATTATTAATTTATAAGGATCTATCTAGAATAATGACAAAATTAAGTCGGTAATATCGAAATTTCGAATTAGTTCGAAATACTGTATTCCTGGCATAATGTTGCCTAATAGAGAACTACAGTTGGCAGCCCTGGTAACCGAATATATTCTTAGTTCCATCTCTTAAGGTACAGAAACAGAATACAAAATTTGGTAGAAGTCCAAAAGATAGCATGGCCGTTGCATGCAGTTAAACATTGGATCTAACAGCGCGCGTAAAATCATGTTGGCAACAATGACATACATGTATTGGTCAGAAATAATCTGAAATAATATGATCTATTGTTGTGTCAATTTTGAATGAAATCCATTAGTTAGTATAGAAGTTACATGCATTTTAAAATTGGTTAATTGGACCTATCAGCAGGCTTAGAATCATGTTGGCAGCATTGCCGTAGGCCTATATTAGTTACTCCAAATTAATCTAGAATGCCAGATGCTATACGTGTGCAAAGTTTAGAGCTATTGGCTTGCATACTTTCTGATATATTGTTACGGCTGTGAGTTTGTGTCATCACTCGCCGCATGAGTCACAACTGCCCCAGGGCTGGGCTGTGGCCTGCCTCCTGTATTGCGCGCGCCTTATGCAACAGAGCTACTACAGACAAAGGGATAGTCCAGAAGATTCGTGACTGGACCAGCGATGGAAACCTCGAGAAGCCGTGGACCCTGGATGGATCTAGAACCATTTAAGTCACCGGCCTGCTATATAAGAGTGACCCGTGAAGCAGTTGTTGTTGTTGTGTTTTACGAGCTAGTGCAAGCGATTATCTTGTGCGACAGAAGTGTGGTGACGAAGTGCTGTGCGAGTTACGAAATCCAGTGACATTGTTTCTCCAGCTTGTGGACAGCGAAATAGCCTGCAGCAAGTGATCGTAAGTAAGTTTGGTCGGTGAACATAAAGGAGAGGAGCAGGTAGTTTCTGTCAAGGCCACCGTACTCATTAGGACGGATTAACTTCTGTGATCTGTTGACAAGTGGAAGGGCCAAGAGCGCTCAAGGAAGAGACTTGAGGAAACTGGAATAAGGCTCCTAATTGCTTGTATTTGCTGACTAGTGTAATTTTCTGGCCACAATAAAGTTAATTATTTCATTAAGCAGTAATTGGTGTTGTGCTTTGTACCCCCACGTAAAAGTGCCACTAGGGGGTGGCACGTAACAACTGGTGTCAGAAGCCGGATTACGAACTCAAGCACAACACCTGACGGTCCTGGTTTCAAAACCCGAGCAGGTCATTTTCTCTAATTTTCCTGTGAGTGCATGCCCTTTACAAGGCAAACAACTAAAATGGAGGCGCAATTGGCAGCATTGCTAGAAAAGTTAAATGGCATAGAAGACAGCCAGAAGAATTTAACCAAGGACCTAACTGCCAAATTAGAAGACGGCCAGAAAAAGATGGAAGACAGCCAGAAAAGTTTAGCCGAGGACCTAACTTCCAAATTAGATGAAGGTCAGAATAAGCTAGCAGAGGACCTGAAGGACGGCCAGAATAAGTTAGCAGAGGACCTAACCGCCAAATTTCTGGATGGCCAGAAAAATCTGGAAGAGTGTTTGCTGACGAAATTAGAGGAGAGCCAAAGGAAATTAGAACAGGGCCTACGTGAGGAAGTCGCAGCAGTGGAAAAGAAGTTCTACGCCTTACAAGTGGAAGTTGCCGAGCTGCGTCAACGCCCGCTGATGGGGGTGGAGGAGAAGTTCAACACCTTGCAAGTGGAAGTTGCCGAGCTGTGCCAACGACCGCTGATGGGGGTGGAGGAGAAATTCAACGCCTTACAAGTGGAAGTTGCCGAGCTGCGTCAACGCCCACTGACGGGGGTGGAAGAGAAATTCAACGCTCTACGAGAGGAAGTTGCCGAGCTGCGCCAACGCCCGCCCACCGTTACACCGGGAATATCAGGAACGGGACATAGCAGAGTGACGCCCCCAACCTTTGACGGAAAGGTCCCGTGGAGCACCTACTTACGTCAGTTCGAGGCGGCCTGTTCCATAAATAACTGGAACAACACTGAAAAGGCTACAGCTCTCATTGTAGCACTGAGAGGTGACACCCTTAACGTCCTTCAGGCCATCCCGACTGGATCCCAGGACTACGCTTCACTGATCGCCCATATGGAGTCCCGATATGGAGATAGCCATCTTCAGCAGGCCTATCAGATGCAGCTCCGGACCCGGGTACAAAAGAACGCGGAAACCCTGCAGGAGTTCGAGATGGACATCGCACGCCTCGTAAGACTCGCCTACCCAACAGCGCCGGCTCACTTTCTGGAGCAGATAGCGACGCAGACTTTCACCGGCGGGCTACGGGACTCGGACACTCAACAGGCGCTGCGTCTCGCGCGCAATAAGACCCTGGCAGATGCGCTGAGCCACGCACTTGAGTTCGAGACGGCAAAACAAGCATCCAGAATGCACGCGCGGGTGCGTCAAGTGGACGTCGACGAACCAGTAAAAACCAACGAGACCAAGCCCCTGGCCGACGAATTAATGGAGGCGCTAAGCCGTTTCTTCGATAGTCGCGGTACCACCAGCAAAAACGTAGCCGAAGGACATCCGGAGAGGCGGCCCGGAAGAGGACTACCGACCTGCTGGACCTGCCGTAAGAGAGGCCACCTGAGCAAGGACTGCGGTGATCGCCGCCGCCAAGGGTTTCCGTCGGGACAGTCAGTCGTAGGGAAACCGCGCGGCCCAGGAAAGCAAGTATCAGCCAGCTTAGGGGGGAAAAGGTTGGCTTGTGACAGTCGTCAAGCCCCGGCAGTCCAAGTTCGTGTGACGCAGTTACGGAGGGATAATAGCAGCCTGATGGTCGACGGAGTCGTCAACGGAGAGAGCTGGCCCATGCTAATCGACACGGGAGCATCGAGGACCATCGTCAGTCCCACCGTGATCCCGAAGTGGAGAGTGCAACCCACACAAAGGAACCTCCAGCTAATAACCGCGACCGGAGAGACCGCACCGGTACACGGCGAAGCATCACTGGAGTTCGTCATTGGTCGACGGGCGATAAAGCATCCAGTGCTTGTGGCTGACGTATCAAATGAAGTGATCATCGGACTGGACTTCCTGGACCAGAACAACATCATCTTGGATCTGAGTACCAACACTCTGCACTTCGGAGGTGAGGAACTTGCTTCGCAACCTGCGCACGAGTCCAGCACCGCACGGCGAGTAAGGCTGAGAGAAGACGTCATCGTTCCCGCCAGGACGGAGGTCAGCGCTGCCGTAATTGTCGACGGAGCTGCTGAGGGAGTGGCGGCTGTCATCGAGCCAAAATATGAGGACATCCAGACAAAAGGATTGCTAGTTGCCAAGACTCTCATCAACACGACGTCTCGGCCGTACGTCCGCCTGTCCAACCTGAACGACTACGACATTACGGTTCATCGGGACACCAACCTAGGAGTCTGCGAGCCCGTTACCTGGATTGCCCGCATCACAGATACGACAGACGGACACCTGCAGACGGACAACCGAAGAAGACGCACACTGCCAGAAGAACTACTGAAGCTGTACCAAGGATCCAGGACCATTTAGACGAGGAACAATCATGCCAACTTCGGGACCTGCTACACGAATTCCAGGATGTCTTCTCCGTGGGAAGCAAAGACTTCGGCAGGACAAGCTTGGTCCAGCACAGAATCGACGTTGGGGACAGCGCACCGATTAGGGCCCCATTCCGACGTGTCCCGCTCGCCAAGCAAGCCGAAGTCGACCGGATGGTTGAAGAGATGAAGGATCAAGGGGTGATCGAGCCATCACATAGTCCTTGGAGTTCTCCGGTCGTGCTTGTGAAGAAGAAGGACGGTTCCACCAGGTTCTGCGTGGACTACAGGCGGGTGAACGATGTCACGAAGAAGGACAGCTACCCTCTACCCCTGATCGACGACACGCTGGACACCATATCAGGGTCAAGATGGTTCTCCACCTTGGATTTGAAGAGTGGCTACTGGCAGGTGGAGGTCCACCCTAAGGACCGCGAGAAAACGGCGTTCTCTGTGGGCAGCGGGCTCTGGCAGTTCACCGTCATGCCATTCGGTCTGTGCAACGCCTCTGCGACCTTCGAAAGGCTAATGGAGTCCATTCTGAGGGGACTACACTGGAAGACCTGCCTGGTCTACCTAGACGACGTCATCGTTCTGGGGAGAAGCTTCAAGGAGCACTACAGCAACCTGAAGGAGATCTTGTTGAAGCTACGGGCTGCCCAGCTGAAGTTGAGCCCCAAGAAGTGTCAGCTCTTCCAGAAGCAGGTCCAGTACCTTGGGCATATCGTCTCCGAAGAAGGGGTGCGCACCGACCCAGAGAAGACCGCAGCTGTGAGGGAGTGGCCAGTTCCGAAGGACAAGTCCCAACTACGAAGCTTCCTGCGACTCTGCACTTATTACCGTCGCTTCGTGAGAGGATTCGCCGACATCGCCAAACCTTTACATCGACTGACTGAGAAGGACCAACTCTTCACGTGGACAGCAGAATGCCACAGTGCCTTCGAACAACTCAAGCAGGCTCTGTGCACCGCGCCTATTTTGGCCTACCCCAGACCTGGAACAAGGTTCATCGTCGATACCGATGCCAGCGACTTTGGCATAGGGGGAATCCTGTCGCAAGTAGTGGGCGGCGAGGAAAGAGTAGTGGCCTACTTCAGCAAGGCCTTGTCAAAGCCAGAAAGGAACTACTGCGTCACCAGGAAGGAGCTGCTCGCCATCGTGAAGACCATTGAACACTTCCACAAGCACCTGTACGGGCAAGAATTTCTCATCAGGACCGACCATGCATCCCTGCGGTGGCTCCTGAACTTCAAGCAGCCCGAGGGTCAACTCGCGCGGTGGTTAGAGAGGCTTCAAGAGTACAACTTTGAGATTCAGCACAGGAAAGGCCAACTGCATTCTAACGCCGACGCCCTGTCAAGAAGACCGTGCCCCGAAGACTGCACCTTCTGTACTAGGAGGGAGGAGAACACCGGGATACAGTGCCGAAGGACTACTGTGGAACTTCAAGGGAACTGGAGCCGCGAATCTTTCACGCGGGCACAAGCAGAAGATGATGAACTGGGACTGATAGCCGAATGGAAGCGGGCCTGTGTCCCCAGACCCGGGTGGAACATTGTGAGTGACTGCAGCCCAAAGTTTAAGTCCTACTGGGCGCAGTGGGACTCGCTGATTGTAAGGGATGGCCTCATCTGCCGCGCCTGGGAGAGCACCGACGGGAAGACATCTCGGGAACAAGTCGTCGTTCCAAAGGCTATGACGGAGGAAGTCCTGAAGGAAGTCCATGGAGGATCATCTGGTGGACACCTAGGGATAAAGAAGACCCTGGAGAAGCTCAGAGCGGTTCTACTGGATCGGATGCCGAACAGACGTGGAGAACCACTGCGCGAGGTGCCACGATTGCGCAGCCAGCAAGGGCCCAGGACGAAGACGACGGGGTCCACTGAAGACCTACAACGTGGGCGGCCCCATGGAGAGAGTGGCCATCGATGTTGCTGGGCCATTCCCGTTAAGCGAGGCAGGGAACCGCTACATATTAGTCGTCAGCGACTACTTTACCAAATGGCCGGAGGCGTATGCGCTCCCTAACCAAGAAGCCGCGACGATCGCAGAGACCCTGGTGAAGGAATTCGTCAGCCGGTACGGAGTACCCCTGGAGCTGCACTCCGACCAAGGGAGGAACTTCGAGTCGCAGGTGTTCCAGAACCTATGCCAGCTGCTGGGAATCCGGAAGACAAGGACAACGCCGCTACACCCTCAGTCCGACGGGATGGTTGAGCGATTCAATCGCACCATCGAGAACCATCTCCGAATAGTTGTCAGCGAGCACCAGAGGGATTGGGACAAGCATCTTCCACTATTTCTCCTGGCCTACCGCGCCGCCGTGCATGAAGCCACCGGGTGCACACCAGCCCGGGCCATGTTTGGGAGGGAGCTCCGTCTACCCGTCGATCTTGCCTTCGGCCGACCTGGGAATGATCCGATCCCGGTAAGCCAGTATTGTCAAGAACTGGTCGACCAACTGGAGGACGTGCACGCGTTCGCGAGGAGGAAACTGCGGATCGAGACCGACCGAATGAAGACCCGATACGACCAGCAGACGGATGCCGGCGGATTCCACGAGGACGACCTGGTCTGGCTCTTCAACCCATTACGGAAGAAAGGCCTGTCACCCAAACTGCAGAAGTCCTGGGAGGGCCCGTACCGAGTCGTGAAACGGATCAACGATGTCGTCTACAGGATCCAGCGGAGCCCGAGGGCGAAGATGAAGATCGTGCATCGAGATCGCCTGGCAGCCTACGGAGGGACACAGACGGACCAATGATTGATCGGGACGATCAGCCTTTTTAGGAAGGGGGTGGTGTTACGGCTGTGAGTTTGTGTCATCACTCGCCGCATGAGTCACAACTGCCCCAGGGCTGGGCTGTGGCTGCCTCCTGTATTGCGCGCGCCTTATGCAACAGGGCTACTACAGACAAAGGGATAGTCCAGAAGATTCGTGACTGGACCAGCGATGGAAACCTCGAGAAGCCGTGGACCCTGGATGGATCTAGAACCATTTGAGTCACCGGCCTGCTATATAAGAGTGACCCGTGAAGCAGTTGTTGTTGTTGTGTTTTACGAGCTAGTGCGAGCGATTATCTTGTGCGACAGAAGTGTGGTGACGAAGTGCTGTGCGAGTTACGAAATCCAGTGACATTGTTTCTCCAGCTTGTGGACAGCGAAATAGCCTGCAGCAAGTGATCGTAAGTAATTTTTGTCGGAGAAAATAAAGGAGAGGAGCAGGTAGTTTCTGTCAAGGCCACCGTACTCATTAGGACGGATTAACTTCTGTGATCTGTTGACAAGTGGAAGGGCCAAGAGCGCTCAAGGAAGAGACTTGAGGAAACTGGAATAAGGCTCCTAATTGCTTGTATTTGCTGACTAGTGTAATTTTCTGGCCACAATAAAGTTAATTATTTCATTAAGCAGTAATTGGTGTTGTGCTTTGTACCCCCACGTAAAAGTGCCACTAGGGGGTGGCACGTAACAATATTGATATTAGGGTATCAAAAATAGAGACAGTATTTATTAACAGTTGGCAGCCCTGGTCACTCTTAAGAATCGGCATAGTCAAATCCGTTATGGTACACATAGCACACACGAAATTTGGTTGAAATCCAAATGATAGTATAGAAGTTACATGTATTTAAAGTTGGACCTCTCAGCAGGCTTAGAATCATGTTGGTAGCACGGACGTATGTAAGTTACACCAAATTAATATAGCATGTCAGGTACTATACGTGTGCATAGTTTAAAGCTGTCGGCTTGCATACTTTCTGATATATGGGTATTTGGATTTTAAAAAAATTGAGAGCATTTATTAACAGTTGGCAGCCCTGGTGGCTCTTAAGAATACGCTCAGTCATATCTGTTTATGTACACATAGCACATACGAAATTAGGTTGAAATCCAATTGATGGTGTAGAAGTTATATGCATTTAAAATTTGGACCTATCAGCAGGCTTATAATCATTTTGGTAACACTGCCATGTATGGCCTCCTGGAAATTAAACTGCAATATTATTACCTATACGTGTGCCAATTTTGAAATAGCTCCCATCATACCTTCCAAGATATCCAACATGGAGCTAAAATTTCAATTGCGATTTTTCAGCAGTTGGTAGCACTGATATCATTTTCAAATATGGCCGTGAGATATTCAGGCATAGATTTTTACTCCTACCAAATTTTGTTTCGATTGCTGCAGCCGTTTAGGAGTTGATACGGGACCACACACACACAGCCAGACAGACAGACAGACACACATTTTCCCGATCTCATAAGTCTACTTTTTCCTCATTTTTGAAAAATGTGAAAAGTAGGCTAAAAATTACCTTCACAAAGACCTTTCTGAGGTCTAAATTCTTCCTCCTTCACGTTGGTATGAAGAGGGGGCGGCAAAAACCCACGGGCCTAGGAGCGCATAAAATATAAATCCGGGCCTGACTGTACTGTACTTGTTACTAAATCAGGCTTATAGTGGCGAATTCAGCTGATATTTTATCTACATAAGTCCCGATCCCTTTGCGCCCCGAAACTAAGACCTATCAAACAGTCACCCGCCCTGTTGCTTTGTATGGAGTCGAATGCTGGCCTAATACAAAGAAACATGAACAAGCCTTGCACTCAATGGAGATGCGGAGGCTACGATGGTCCTTGGTCATTGCACAGCTGGATCATATTAAGAACGAAGACGTCCGCAATACTCTTGGAATTGCCCCTATTCCAGCCCAAATGAGGGAGACTCGGTTGCGTTGGTACGGGCATGTAGCCCTAGCAAATACAGAGTCCATTGTAAGGAAGTCACTTGCTTTCGAGCCTGATGGTCAAAGACCTCCAGGACGACCAAGAAGGCGTTGGATGGATACCCTACACGACGATATGCGCATCGTAGATCTTCGTCCTATAGATCCAGCAAACCGCAACAAATGGAGAGCGAGGTGCAGAGTGGCGGATCCCAAAAAATAATTGGGAACAACGCCAGGAAGAAGAAGGAGAAGAAGAAGTCGTGATCGAAAAAAGGGGACGGTGGGATTATAGACAGTGGAGGAGTAAACACATTATATTACTTCAGTACATCATCTCCAGATTTTTTCCCTACTATTACCACAGATATTTTGGCTTATTTCAGTAGTTAATAATTTTTTCCCCCAAGGAGTCGGTAATGTCAAGTTCTACCGGTCAGTCTACTTAGCCTTTTAATGGTTCATATTATTCCACAGAGATTCAAAATATTGTACTTCTTACCCTTTTCCTCAGTTTCTCCTTGAGCAGGGACCGCACGAGGCTGAGAAGAGCCTCAAAAAACGGGGGAATATTGACGATGTGTACTTGCTGAGGTCTGGTAGGATACCCGTCCTGAAACACGAAAACAATCACTTGTCAATATAACACTGATATTAGCTGTGTTCTCATTAGAGCCGTGCAAACACCTCCCCAGTTCCGATCGGTATGGCAGGCAAGAATGACGAACTGCTATTCCTGGTAACGTGGAATCGAGAACGCTCATTATCGACATTCTCGTTTGCCCTGGTCATAAGGATACAAAAGCACATGTCACAAGGAAACCGTTCATTCCCTTAACGTTATGTTCTCATATTGGTCTCAAGTAGGTGATAATGATTTAAATAGTCCTATTAATTCCTCAAGCATGCCACTACACTTCTTTTTGTTAATCATCCGTTTTCCAGCCTAAACCGGGTCGGAGTAAATATGACACCCCTCCACTTTACTCTGTCTGTCCACCATCCTTCCTCAACCACTGAACTCCACTCCACACTCCCACTGTCCTTCATCAAATCCATCCACCGTACTCTAGGTCTTCCTCGTCCTCTCTATCCGGTCATCCGTCTCTCCATCACTCTTGTTTTGGCATTCTTTCATATAGCCTACGGTACATAAATAATCCAATCTAAAAATTCATCCAACATGGGTACATTCCATCACTAAGCTTTCTTTTCTAATAATTGGAGCAGAGTTTCTTCTTTAGCGAGAGGAGCCATGTTAACAATATCAAATAATAGAATTCTGAAAAAAATACTGGGAGCTAAACGAAATAATAATGCAGAATATAGGTTACGACCATATAGAGAGATATGTTCGAAATGTGGAAAATTAACTGATGTAATGAAAAAGGGAAGATTGCAGTTTTTCGAGCACATTTATAGAGCGGAAAATAGTAGACTAACTAAACAGTTCTTCAACTCACTGAATAGTTACTAATCCAAACCCACATGGTTCATTGAAATTAACAAAGATTTGATAAACACCAGAATTCAGACAGACACAATAGCAAACAGATCACTCTTCAAAGAAGCTATTCAAAAGGCAGAACTTCAAGAAAGAAAGAAAGAAAGAAAGAAAGAAAGAAACAAACAAATAACTCGCAAAAAGTGGACTAAAGAGGAGAAAGATCGACACTCTAGAAGGATGAAGGAAACAAAGGAAATTGAATAGAAAGGACAGTAGCCAAAGTTGATTCATCGTACCGTTCAAATGGGTTATTCAAAAGAAGAAGACTAATCTACTATATAAAGCTCAAATACCACTCACTCACTCACTGATTCATTCATCACGAAATCTCAGAAACCACCAAAAGGATTGGAATGAAATTTGGTATGCCGCTTCCTCAAAGGCCGAAAACACGCACTAATAAAGGTTTTTTGGATATTCAGGTTCTAAAGGGCTGTTAAGGGGGTAGACCTGCATTTCATTGAATAACAATATCCCCCGATTGGTTTCATTGGGGGATGTGATACTTGGCAAATAAACTCATCATTAAAAATAAGAAGACATTTGTCCGAGGGTTTTTCCATGTGGTGTATATTATGAGGTGAAAGGGGGGGGGGGAAGTGGGGGGTTGAAGGATTCCTAACGGAGCGTGTATCTCTTAAACGACATAGGCGAGGAGTTTGAAACTCAGAGGAAAAAAATCAGCATAAAAAATAAGTAAATAGGTGTTTGACCGTTTTTTCATAAATCTAATTTAAGGGGCCCATGGGGAGGGGTGAAATTCTGGGGGAAAAACAGGTAATATGTCTGATTGGAAAATTATACATGGCCTATATTGTAGACAATAACACATTACATCTTTTTTTGTCTCATGCTATTTCATCGTACGACGAATACTTAGGGAGTTATTAATGATTTTGTACTGTTACGGCTGTGAGTTTGTGTCATCGCTCGCCGCATGAGTCACAACTGCCCCAGGGCTGGGCTGTGGCCTGCCTCCTGTATTGCGCGCGCCTTATGCAACAGGGCTACTAGGACAAAGGGATAGTCCAGAATATTCGTGACTGGACCAGCGATGGAAACCTCGAGAAGCCGTGAACCCTGGATGGATCTAGAAGCATTTATTGAGTCACCGGCCTGCTATATAAGTGCGACCTGTCAACCAGTGGTTGTTGTTGTTGTGTTTTATGAGCTAGTGCGAGTATTTATCCCGGGCGACAGAAGTGTGGTGACTTGCGAAACCCCTAGTGGAGCGGGGAAGTGAGACTCCTACAGAGGAACTGTGTCTTGAGCGAGTGTGTTTATTTCCAGTGCGACAGAAGTGATTGTGCTACATTGTGAAACGGTGAGTAGTACGGTGACAGACCTAGTGCAGCTATTTCCAGCGAGCGTACGGGAGCGGACTCATTAGCGAAGAGGATTAACTGTGGTCTGTTGACAAGTGAAAGGGAAAGTATTCTCGACGTGAGGAAACTGGAGTAAGGTAATGATTGCTGTTGAGTAGTGTATTTATCTGGCTGCAATAAAATTAATTATTTCTTAAAGCAGTAATTGGTATTGTGCTTCCTACCCACCGTAATCCAGTTAACAAAAGTGCCACTAGGGGGTGGCACGCAACAGTACTTTTTGGCCGGAATTTTCTAAGTCCCAGGAATGACATAAAAATTGATTCGAATAAAATTTCAAAAAATAGTTTTATTTTTATTTTTTATTATATTTTTCACGTCTTTTAGGGTCCGAAACCAACATGATATTTTGATGTTTTTTTTTCGTCCCATGCATTTTTGGTTTCAGGTGATAGAATTACTTTCCACTAGGACCCATGCTTATCTATCTATTTAACTAATGTTATAACGGGATTCCAAATGTTATTGCGGGCGAAGCCGCGGGTAACAGCTAGTGTGTTACATTTGTGGAACTTATGAATGAGGAATGGTTCTCATTCCGGGGTAACTGCGAGCTTTGACTTGTCACGTGCAGCGGCTTGAGTGAGCCTGGGGTTTTCCTTAAAATCAACAACATCAAGAATAAGGAATTCCGGTATTATCGAGACTTTAGCGGAGAAACTTGACCTCGAGTGTCCTTGGTGGAAGACTGTACAAGCCGAACGGAAGCTTATGATACCGAGCGGAACTAGAGCTAATTTGACGGGCTTCATTTCACACGTATCACTGGAAGACAATCTCGTATCGTTTCCACATTGTAGAGACGTAGCTAGGGAGGGGGAGGATTCAGAACGAAAGTTAATTTCCTCCTTTCCCAATCCACCGCCCTGAATGCAGGCGCGGATTCAAGGGGGGGGGGGGGTCACGGGGGTCATGACCCCCCCCCCCAAATGGAGACCAAATTTTTTTGCAAACTCGAAAAACGAAAACACAATTACCAGACAAATAAAACTTAACGAATTTTAACTGAAACAGTTTTTTTCATTCATTTTATTCAATACTGAATTATCTTTATTGGAATTATTATGTTCTGTTACAACTGTACATATTTACAACTTCTAACCTCTTGTATAAAAACTATTAGTTATACAACAAAATCAACTCGTCTATTTTGTTTAGCAAACCTTGTGATTACCGAATCGATGTTTATAGTGATGTCACGATGACTGTGCAGTAATGCACGGATAGGAAACTGGGGCTTTTTTTCGCACCAAAAATTTTTGCCGACGTCCAAACTGCAAGCTTTGTTGGCAATTTAAGCTGTGACTTTCTCCCTTTGTCGGTGCCAACTCGACTTGCCGAGACTGTTACGTACCTTGATCCTTTTCTCGAAGCTCGATGTAAAAGTCGCAAAATACGCCGTTGCAATTTGTACGAATATTTTTGGTGCGCTAAACGCATCAAATTTCTATCCATGAAGCTTGCAAAAAATTGGTCTGGTTTTGTACGTTTGGTTATTTTGTGATTGCGTTTTTAGTGATACCATTTTTCTTAACAATTTCGATTCTCTGACCCCCCCCCCCCTCCCCCCACCGCCCCACCCCCAAGCCAAACTCTAGATCGATTCTCTGACCCCCCCCAAAACCAAACTCTAGATCCGTGCCTGCCTGAATGTCTTTCCGCACGACGTACATATAGAACATACTCACCTTCTCGAGGCGCATTCAATGCAAATACGCCCCCAAAACTAGAATTTATATCTCTTAGTATAAAACAAAGTCCCCGATTCTTGGATGTCACCGGTAATCTCGAGAACCACTGGATGGATTTTGATGCAGTTTTCTCCAGTCTGTAAAGGATATCTCGAGAAAGGTTTCTGTAGAAAACAATTTACAGTATTTATGATCAAAGGAAGCCAAGCAGTAACGATTTCAGTGAAAAACTCGAAAAGAAACCGTGTGCGCTTTTTAAGCTTACGATGGGCAAACCATTAAAAATATTAATATATTACGAGTGTAAGAATTGTTCAGCATTAAAAGTTCTACGAAAAGGTCCGCGAGAGCATATCTCTATCTTCAATACATCGCCCACTATAAGTGCTTTTACATTTTCATTTCTTCCAACAATCGTCATACAATTACTGAGACGAAAGTTTACGAGCTAGGTAGGGGCAAGCCTATCACCCCAGTTACAGCCTAGCTAGTGAGCGAGCCTATTACCCCCAGATACAACCGCAGCAAACTGTCGAGTCGTGTTGAGTTAAGACTTCAGAGAAGAGTGTTTGTGTTTGGAGTTTCCCTTGAAGTGCAACTTGGCTTTTCTTCATTTCGTCTGTGAACTTTTCGTTCTGCAAAATACACAGTCAAGTTAAGATTGGACGGAAGGGGGATTTGTGTTTCAGGTATCTCGCCATTCTTAAATTACGTCTGACAAGAATTCGTTGCACATGCATCTCCATGATAATATAAAATTATATTAATTAATTATTAATAGTCCAGTCAGTGATTTTAACCCAACATGCCGGGACGTAAAACGGATATAGGTCGTTGTTCATTGACATAGCAAAACAAGTAGTTCCGTGAATAACTATACGGCCTATCTTCATATATCCTATTTCTGTTAATTTCCGCTATCAACATACACAATTTCAGTTTGATTGCTGTAATAAATTCGTAGATATTGAGAACCGACTAAATATTGCGGATGGTCGCCATGTTGGATTTTAATATAAATGTAGGTCTTTGAGTTATGTACTGTTACATGAAGATTATTGTGTACGTGTAGTATTCAAACTTCAAGAAGTAAAAACGAGATTTTAAAATGTCGCACAGTTGCCATCTTGTGGTTATGGAAGCAATTGAAAAAATAGATGCCAGTGGATTAACATTTGTATAAGGATTTACTGTACCAAGTGTCACTGCAATCGGATGGTTAAATTGCGACAAACGACCATGTGAATATGTATACTTCGCGTCGCCGCCATGTTGGATTTGTGATCACCAGGTTCTTATAGGTGAACTTATGTTCATAGCCCATATGAACATTAAACATTCAGTTTGATTGCAGTAATAGATTCGTAGATATTGAGATCCATCTAAATATTTCGGATGGTCGCCATGTTGGATTGTTATATGTATAGGCCATAGAGTCATGTACCATTAAAGGAAAATTATTGCGTAGGTTCATTATTCAAACTTTCACTTCGATCGCATGATTACGACACAAGAAATAAAAACTTAATTTTAAAATTCGCACAGCCGCCATCTTGAGGTTGTGTAAACAATTGAACTAAATTAGATAGCAGTGCATTAAAATCTGTATAAACATTTACTGTACCAAGTTTAATTGCGTTTGGATCATTAAATCGCGAGAAAGGTCTATTTAAAATTTTCAACTTCGCTTAGCCGCCATATTAGTTTTGTAGTTAACCGGGTTTTGAAAGTCTTATAGATGAACTTCCAGTAGTGCCCTTTATCTCCGTACAAAATCTCAGGGTGATACCGCTAATAGTTTCAGAGATATAGAATGCCGGTGAAATATTTCGCACAGCCGCCATCTTGAGGTTATGTAAACAATTGAACGAAGTTAGATGTCGGTGCATTACAATGTGTATAAACATATACTGTACCAAGTGTTATTCCGTTTGGTTGGTTAAATCGCGAGAAACGTCTATTTAAAAGTCGCAACTTCGTTTGGCCGCCATGTTGGTTTTGTAGTTACCAGGTTTTCAAAGATCACATAAGTGAACTTCTAGTAGTTCCCTTTATCACCGTAAAATATTCCATGGTGATATCGGTAATAGTTTCGGAGATATTGAATGCTGGTGATATATTTCGCACAGCCGCCATGTTGGGTTGGTGAGACGTAACAAAATTTGAAGGGCACGGTCGGTGTCGTCAAAAATAGTTCTATAAACTTGCCGAGTTTTATTGAAATCGCTCCAGCCGTTTAGAAGTTATTAGGGGGGACACACACCATCACACACGCACATACAAACAGACACACGGACAAAAGGTGATATCATAAGCCTTTTTTTTCATAAATGAAAATAGGCTAAAAAAGCGCTTATCACGTAATGCATTCATAACTGTTCTCGGGCGAAGTCGGGGCGGGTTGCTTGCACACAAATAAACGGTGGTTATCAAAAAAATAAGACACGGGCATGGCTCTTAAAACAGAAACTGTTCGTACAGAGTATGGACTTATGGCGATCCTAGCTCATGGTGACTCCCTCTAGATCGATAAAGATGTGCTGTCCGTATACCAGAGCATTCTATTCTATAGTAACACTATATTAATTAGTATATATTGGTTTTGTTGAGGGGGTCGGACATCGTGATCGTTTAGCCCCGTGTACTTGGGTGTGTGTGTATAATTTTGTCTGATAGGCTGTGTTGTTATGATGGCTGTATTAATGAGTGTATTTACAATTCAGGTGAAGATTGAGGCGACCGTGGCCTTAAGTTAGGAACGATCCCGGCATTTGTCTGGAATAGAAGTGGAAAACCACCTCCTGGTTGGCTGAGGTGGGAATTGAATCCTCCACTTCTCAGTTTTGCCTCACGAAGCTGAGTGTGCGCCCTGTTCACACTAGAATTAAAATTTCTTGGTAGAGCCAGGAATTGAACTCAGTCCTCCTTGGTGACAGCTAAGAATGCTAGCCACTACACCACGAGGTGGTGTTAATATCAGGATATGTTTACCTAATACATTCAGAAAATTAACACCTTAAGTCAATAATAAGTTGGACTTTTAATTATAGTACCAGCTTCGGCCATATTGTGACTTTCCTCAGCAGCAAAATGTAACATAAGTAGAGATGCAAGTCTTACATTCAAAAATGTTTCATATCGAAGGTTATCAAAATTATTTGTAAAAAATACTATGATAGTTGTCTTAAAGCTAAAAGCACATTAAAACTTTTAAAAATCAGATCTGTTAGAAGTATAGGCTAATAAAGACGAAATATATAATACTTGTTAAAAAAACAGCTTGAAGTTGAATCAATAATGTGGATATTATTATATACGAAGGTGGACCAAAAAGTTAGTTGCACTAACGCGTTGCAGCAGCGCGCTGTGTGTCGCAAACGTGGACATAGCGGAGAAAGGGACAGACACCGCCCACGCGTTTGTTAGGCAGGTCGCTGTGGTGTCTCGTCTTGTATGGTGTGAATAGTGCCAAATGCAATGGTGCGTCGACTGGACGTTCACTCCAAATATGAGGTGCGTGCGATAATCCTATTCCTATGGGCCAAAACGAAGAATTGCACGGACATTCGTCGTGAAATTAGTGCTGTGTATGGGGAGCGGGCCATTTCTCGGCAGGAGATCGTAAAGTGGTGTCAGCAATTCGAACTGTTGCTGCGTTTCAAGTGGGAGGTCTGGCAACATCCACCCTACAGTCCTGACCTAGCGCCATGTGACTTTCATCTGTTCGGTAAGCTCAAAACGGAGCTCGGTGGTCGACGTTTCCATACCGATGAGGAGGTGAAGGCCGCTGTCTCCGTGTGGTTGCAGAACGCTGGAGGAACTTTCTATGCATCCGGCATCGACAAGTTGGTTGTCATCGTCGAGAAGGCTGTGACTAGACAATGTTCACGAGGTTCGTGCTGCCGTAGTTACATCTCATTTGGAGAGGTTTTTGGATATCACATTGGAGTGCGAATCGTATATCAAAGTATTCTAGATATCTACAACACTTTTGTAAGTATTATTCCTAATATTTGTGAACCTTACCGTAAGTTACGTGAAGTGGAAAATACACAACCTAAAACTCTGTTCTGATCAACCCAACATGGCCACCGCCTCTGTTGTTAGAGGTCGGCGTCTCTTAACGAACACAATGAATGATAAAACTTCTGACGTATCAACCCACCAAGTACCAAACCAACGAATGAATTATTATAATACTGCAAATAACCCTGATTTTAACAACAGTACATCTGGCACCCAAATGACAACTACAATAACTACCGGTACCAAAGAAACAAATCCAAGGTCAAGCTATTCTGCTATAGCTCAATCTCTCCCCTCCAAAGAACAAGCTATCGTAATTGAATCCCAAGATGGAATCAGTATCAAAGATTATGTGCTAGCTGTAGGAAAACTCACTAGCCGTAGCAACATTCGTTTAGTTTCACGAATATCGAATGTACGAATATGCATTTTAGCCTACTTTCGATTTTTGCAAAAAATGAAAGTAGACTTATGAGATCAACACAGGGCGAAAAAAGTGTGTATGTCTGTATGTGTGTATGTGTGTGTGTGAGTCTGTGTGTGTGTGTGTGTGTGTGTGTGCGTGTGTGAGAGAGTCTGTGTGTGTGTGTGTCTGTGTGTGTGTGAGTGTGTGTACTCTGAATGTCTGTCCCCCCCTATCAATTCGAACACGGTGAATGCGAATTGAACGAAATTTGGTACAAAGGTAGCACTAGCAAAGGACACCTCAGTGTCATGTTTTATATCGCCGCCATCTTTACTAAAACTGAATGGCGGCCACTCAAACGTTCAAAACGTAAAATCAAATAACGACTAACCAAATCATCCGATCTCTACCAAATTTGGTAACAACATACCTTCGTATAGGATGCGTCTTGTGACCAAACTACAAGGTCGTCCGCCATACCATTTCAGGATGGCGGCCGTGCGAATTATGCAAACTTTATAATCCATATCATGGGACCCACCAGTTCCGATTATCGAGCCGAGAATCGTTTTAACTGTTCTAAAGGAAGAGGCACGTTCGAAATTAAAAGTTTATTTTGTAATACTATAGTGCAGACGTGATTTTAAAAAGCTGAGCCGATTCAGTAATAAGACAAGATGGCAGCGGATATCTTGTGCCTGACTTATATTTCACTAATTTGAGTATTGCATGCAATATAGCGTACTGATACAAAATAAATAAACTTTGTATGAAATGCTTTATATATAAATAATATACTCCAGTGATGAAATCGTTTAGCATAAATCATTATTTGCTAACAAGTTCTATGTAAGTCATTTTATATAGAACGATATTCGTTGACACAATTAGCTCAGTGGTAGAGCGTTAGCCTATCGCTCAAATGCCTATGGTTCAAACCCGATCAGAGCTAGTTTTTTTGCTTGAAATGTTATATATTTATTGTTTTGTAATGACTCAGATGTTTTAAAATTAAGCGTTATATTGTGCATATTATGGTGTAAAATATATATTTAATTAAAACATAATTCGCCAGCAGATTTACTCGAGACATCTAGCTGCCAAAAAGGTAACTGCACGCCGACCTACTTATTAACTTCCAGATTTTATTGAAAAGTTTCTTCTTCTGGCCGCTAGAATGCACTCGCTCTGTTAGGATTATATTGTTCGATATTTCACCACTAGATGTCACGACTAGTCTACGTGGGGCTCCATTGATTACTATACCATTGGCATTCTATGCGCATCGAATTTGAAGAATGACAAGATGATACTACGATACATTTTTACTTTTTATTTTAAAGGGTTTGTAACAGCCTATTTTGCGTTACTTGAAAATGTTATTTGAAGTAAAGAACAAAACGATTTCACATAGTAACTGAATTCAAGCCGTTGGTGTTAGTTCAGGTTATTAATTACTACTTTTATTTCAGGCAAATAGCAATCGAAAATATCCACATAGTTGGTATACACACGTCTCTGTAGGTTCATGGAAAGATTTGTTAATTCAATTAGGGTTGTGAAAGCCATGCACAACCAGACGTGTAAAGACATGCCTCAACTCAAAGTTGGATGTTGCCCACGGCAGGTCGTATATGTAATAATAATAATAATAATAATAATAATAATAATAATAATGTTATTGGTTTTACATCCCTTTTAACTACTGCTGCTTTTAGAGACACTGGGGTGCCGGAATTTTGGCCCGAAGGGGATCTTTAACGTGCCAGTAAATGTACTGACACGGCTCCCTCGCATTTGTGCACCCTCAAATGCCAGCTGACTGCGCCAGGATATGAACCTGCAACCTAGGGCCCAGCAAGCGAGAACGTTACCGCTGAGCCACGCAGCCAGTCCGGTCGATTATGTCTCCAGATCCATAACATTCTTGATATACTTCTTATCTTTCTTTCTTCAATGATGGTAGCAGTTTTTATCTAGGTTGTGGCGTTTGGTAGAGGTAAATCGTTTCTAAGGTCTTCAACAAAGAATAGTTCTATTATACTCTTTGATAATAACAACGAGTTATAACTATACTCATACATTTAGGAGAAAGTAGGCTATATGTTCTTTACAGAACATCTCGTTCTTTCTAGCAAGAAAGTTGTTGAAGAGTTAATATTAGCAAACCCCAAGATCTTAATAAACGATGTATCTTTGGAAATACGACCACTCTTAACAAAAAACAAGCGTATTATATTATCAAACGTTTGTCCTGTAATACCCAACTATGTAATTGAAGAGGAATTGTTAAACATTGGTATGAAAATCATGTCTAAAATTACCCCTATCAGAGCAGGCTTATCCATCCCAGGTTTTTATCATATTTTGAACTTTCGAAGACAAATGTACATCCAAAATGAAGACTTCGATAAACTCCCTGCATCTCTCCAAATTGAATACGATGGCACTAACTACTGGATTTACCTATCATCTGACTCACCCACCTGCTTTATTTGTAAAACTGAGGGACATTTGGCCAAAGACTGTCCTACTAACAACTCAGTTCCAAATGATCAACCAACCTCTCACCACGACATTCATGAAATTGACAAACCTAACCTCTTCAAATTTCCTAAACTACAAGAGAAACCACAAACAACAGAGATAAACCCCAAAAATGCAACCAGTACTTCCGACTTTCCTCCAACAAATTCACACGATAAAACTTCATCAGCTATCCTAAACTTAACTCAAAACCAAGATTGTAATGGTATTTCTCACTCCGAAATTCCAATAGAAAGAACAGGGCCTGGACATAGTGAAACATGTCCTGCCTCAACAACTGGACATTTCCCTGGATTTAAAAGATCAATGTCACACGCCAGCTGTGAAAGAACTGATCAAAATATTTTTAATAGCAACAGATCCAAAATCGACTCTTCTGAACAAATTGAGAATCACAAGGTAAATCACACTTCTAAGAAACCCAAGAAAGAACCACAAAAACCAACAATCAGCGATATGCTCCTTCCTGTGAAACAAGTTTTGGAAGCTGATCCATCACTAGCTCCTCTCAGTTACACACAACTCCAATCTTTTCTCGAAAATTCCCAAGGTGTCAAGGACGTGGTGGCAATTGCTTCCAATTACACCCAAGACATAGAAGGACTCGCTAAAGCCCTACAGAAACTATACCCCTACTACACCGATAAAAGCATTAAAAACAGAAGCTCTCGGATAGTGAAGAAATAACTGAAGTTCGTCAACCTAAGCGAAGACCAAATGGATAACAATGTTTCTCTAGACTATTCTAGCGATGACTAATCTCTCCCTCTATAATAATGGAAATGGATCTTTTGCTATTCCTTATCATACTTATGGCAACAACACTACTCCAATGGAATATCAACAGCTATCGATCCCAGTTAGAATTCCTACAACTCCTAATAAATAAACACCAACCAACCATTATCTGTCTCCAAGAGACCAACTTTCGGAACGATTTTGCTGCTAATCTAAGACTTTACTATGTGTATCATAAAAACAGAACTAATGCAAGTCATTCAAGTGGAGGAGTAGCTACCTATGTCAAAAACAATATATACCTTAAAGAAATTTCTTTAAACACCAATTTGGAAGCTGTAGCCGTCTCATTGCATCTACCTCCCTCTCTGTGTATCTGCAATATTTATATACCAAACAGTTTTCTATTTCACGGAGATGATCTACGAAATCTTATCCGTCAGCTACCTAAACCATTCATTCTAGTAGGCGACTTCAACAGCCATAACACGTTATGGGGCAGTCATCACTCCGATGCAAGAGGGAAGGAGATAGAAAAGATACTAGATGAATTTGACCTAATTCTAATGAATTCAACTGCTCCAACTCGTTTCGATATTGCTCATGGAACCTACAATAGCATAGACCTAACTATCAGCACTCCGGAGATAGCAACTGGTTTTGACTGGTCTGTCTATTCGACGCTCCGAGGAAATAGTGACCACTTCGCCATACTGATCAATAACGACAACGCTTCAATCAACGCCCCGATACCCCCAAACCCTTAAATGGAACTTAAATAAAGCAAATTGGACGCAGTTCAATCATATAGTCAACAACCATTTAATTGGCCTAACCCATCCACATGACTTCCCTCCCAAACACATCAATGATATTGTTCAAGATTTTACAGAAGCAATAGTTAAATCTGCAAACCTTAGTGTTCCGAAAATAAAGATAAACCCGTGTAAGAAGACAGTACATTGGTGGAACGACGCATGCAAGGAAGCTATAAAGAATAAAAACCATGCTTTCTATGTCTTTAAGGGAAAACCAACTCCTGAAAATAAAGCCCAATTTCAAAAATGTAGAGCAATCGCCCGAAAAGAAATTAAAGATAGCAAAAAGAACTCGTGGCTGACATTTGTTTCCTCACTAAATTCTCAAACTCCACAAAAAGAAGTATGGATAAACTCAAACGTGTAAATGGTAAATATAACCAGTTCCACATTACTTCTCTCAGAAACCCGAATGATGGATCCTTCATAACCAACCCTCAAAACATTGCTGATAAATTAGCTGACACATTCTCCGAGATTTCTATTGACCACAATTATGACCAACATTTTCTCCATATAAAGAAAACCAGCGAACCCCTTGATCTAAAAAGAACCTCCTCCGACTCCAATTCTAATTTAAAGGAACCTTTTCAATTACAGGACATGATTATTGAACTTGACAAATGTGGCAAATCCAGCCCTGGCCCAGATACGGTCCTTTATGAGTTCCTAAGACAGCTCCCACTAAACGCATTAAATTATCTTCTGGCTATTTTCAACTACATATGGACCTCTCAGACGTTCCCTGATCAATGGCGCAGAGCCATTGTTGTTCCAATACTCAAGCCAGGGAAGGATAACTCAATTGCAGAAAATTACCGTCCAATCGCTTTAACAAATGCAATGTGCAAATTAATGGAGAAAATTGTTAACAGGAGATTACGATGGTATCTTCAACATATAAACTTTTTTAGTGATGTACTGAACCCTTCATCCACAGGCTGTATAAAGGATTCTAATAAATTATTCATCATCCTTTGATACATTTCTACAGACAGCAGATATGAGAGCCAGACGGTGTTGGGAAATATTGAGAAATCAGTGGCCGAGAGGACACAATGGTTGAAGCTCCTGTGGTATTTTAGGAAGTAGCATAAATATTCTTGACACATAAGACAGGTGCAACTTTTAGCGCGGAGACGGCTTGGGTACGCACATTATGGCCTGTTGCTATGAGTGTTGGCGCCAAGAAGAAAATCGAATGCTACGATGTAATTGGTCAATCATCATGTTAACCGCTCCCTACTGCAGAAATACATGTAAAAGCGCGCAAAGACATACAAGAGTCTGAGCCAATAATATCAAGACGCCTTGTTTTAGCGGCAACTCGGCTTGGTAACGCACCCTGGTAAATTAACGCGGGAGTTATCTACAGATTAATTCCACGATCGATTCGAGCCAGCTACAGCATAATCGTAACCTCCACATCGCTACGAACTCAATGATACCGATCGCATGCTAGTCTGATAATTTTTATGGAATATTTTTTCATTAATCCCATTCCACACCTACCCTAGTCAGTTTCATTTATAAGGATCCAGAAAGCTTCGAGAGAACACACTTATTTTTGTGCGTCTGAGGACGTAACGTCGACTCTTTATTTTGTGCGTCTGAGGGCGCAAAGTTGATTTTATTTGAGCATTTGAGGACATAAGGTGTCCGAGGACACGAGGCATACTTTGCATTATTTTCATGTATTTGAACATGGAACAGTTTCGTCAAGTTATAAGTGTAACTTCAGTGATTTATTTGTAGTCCCAGCACTACCAGTAGGACCAGTTCATCGAAATAATTCACCAAATAGACTGTCAAGGAATTTAGTACTTGATAGGTGAATTTAATAGGAAATATATCGTGTGTGTATCTGACAAAACTTTATTTAATTCAGCACGAGATGACGTCTAGGAACGAGACCGGATCTTGGAACCAGCAGGACATTTGCCAGAAGATGTCGATGACGAGATAAACATCTTAAAGGAGATGGCTGCAGACGTTTCCTTGACGCTGTTTTAAAGGATTGAGTACAAATGAATTTATTTATTTATTAAATCAGCTATGGTATTATGGGACATCTTTTCGTAGATATTTGTTTGCTTGTTTGTTAATGTAGATTTTTAGTTCTTGTTTTACTGACACGTTAAATATGGGACAAGCCGAGCGTTGTGTAATTTGTAAATATTGTGATTGTATTTGGTTCAACTATAGTGGCGACGCGCAGCCCGTGCTCGCATTCGCTTGCGTAAATCGCGGTCAAGCATTATTATTCGGAGGTATGCCTTATAACAAAAATGGAACTGAATTAATTTTGAGATTAAAAATAGAATTTGGAGGGTAAAGATTATTTGTGAGCAGAATTTTATAATGGATCAGGATTATTTTGATAGTTGCTTTTCCAGCAGATCTGAACGGGATGGCACTTTTCACCCGAGTTTTTGTTGTGTATTTTTGTTAATGTGTCAATAGACGCAATATTGTTGATCTGCTTTGAGCCGACCCAGTGGTATGTGTATGAGAGTCAGTCCAAGCTTTTGGTGCGTAGTGTGATTTTTTATGATGTGCCAGCGAGAATATATCATGGTGATTATTCTGACTTGCCCCACGTCAGCCCAGTTCATGACCTCGCGAGGCTGGACTTGTGGTATATATTTGTGTTTTCTTGCCATCCAGGTGGGTGAGTGAGATAGTTGGCGTTTCCAGATGGAACGTGCACCTAGCTTGATGGACTGAGAGAGATAATTGAGGCAGCGATGACTCATACAAGAGGGGCGCGCTCAAATCAGATAACGCGACTTGTCATTAGTAACAGGCCAGGATCCTGTACTTCAATTTAAGACGTTGATTTAAATTCACAAAACCTGATCGTTTATAATGAGTATTTGATTGATTAGATGGGGGCTGTCCATAGTTGTAAGGTGTCTTCCGAAACTCCTGTTTGTCTGGCGTTTTATATAAATGTAAACATAGTTTTTCAGGCATTGGGCTTGTATTTTGATGTTGTTGGTTCAATTCTTGTGTGTTTATTTTACGCGTTCAATGACCCGTGTGGCATTAGGGTGCGCAAGGCTATGTTCCCAATTTGTGATGTGAGCGTTTTGGCCTATTTCTGGCATGCTCTTTTATTCCGTGTGCTCTGGCACCAGCTAGAATCTCAGGGAGATTCTTCATCTTTTGGTATTATTAGATCTTGCATGTGTCAGTAGTAATTATAGTGTGTTAATTAAGGGTGGGTCCCATAGCCGTATTGTGATTTAAAAGATGCAACTCCGTGAGCAACATGACTGTTTCAGTTGTAAACGGACTCGCATCAGTACTCAGTTTCTTATTAACGAGCAGTACACCGCGCATTATATAACTTCTTGACCAGGAAAAATGGACTTTTATCCATATGTGATGACGAGCGAGTTCTTACAGCTCAAAGTTTATGTTATGATTTATCATTTTGTGTGAAGCTGTATTCACATTGTCTTGTTGTGACGAGCGAGTTCCTACCGCTCAGTGTTATATTTATTTATTAGGGGATGAAAGTCAGGGAGGATTTCTTTTATTTATTATTATTATTATTATGCACATAATTTTCAGTCATTAAATTTCTTTTATTCTACTTGTTATTCATTTTATTTCTAGTATAGCCTCTGTCATGAACCTTTCTATTCATTAGAGGATGTTGTTTTGAAGCGAACTTTGCTTTATAACGCAGTCAGGACTGAACACGACCCCGTAGATGACTCTTGAGAAAACCATGCTTTATTGAAGGGTGCATAGACAAGCTGGCTTAGCCAACGTGGGAAGTTTCGCTGTTTTGGGCTTTTCTAGCGGATCATAGACAAGCTGTTACCCTACATGTGGTGTTTCGCTGTTTTTGACTGTTTGAAATCACCGGAAGTGATATTTTGTTAACGTAATTACGGCGAAGAGAAATACCGCCAAGAAATTGGAATATACAGTAGAATCAAGAGTTTGCAAGTTAAAATACGATTCACGTTTTGTTTATTGATGTAATTAGTAAAGTAATGTACGTGAAATTGGGCGCCCATTGATTAAATATAAAATTAGATTTGTTTAGAAAGTCAAACTCATGAATATGTTAGGAGGCTGGTAGACTTAAATGACAATTAATACTTTGTTAATTAGTCAGTGTTAACATCAGATCTGGATAGTAATTTCATGACTGAATATGTGCGGGGTTAAAAAATTATTAAGTAAAATTAGAACCATTCAGTGATGATTGATTTGCGGGAGTAAAGCGAATAAGTTTAAATGAACTGAAAGTGGTCAAATGAAGTAAATGTATGTCAAGAATTATATATGTGTGTGTCAGGGAGACATTTGCATGCCATCCTCCTGTTTTCTCAGTGATATATATTTTTGTGTGTGATAATGGCAACAGTAGCGGAGTTCCAGGCGATCATTGATAGTGCCACGGCACGAACCCAGAAACTATTTAAGGAACAGAGTGAAAAATTAGACATTAAATTATCCGAACAAAATGAGTCATTCCAGACTCAAATGAATTACACTATAAAGACACAATTAGGGGAACAAAATGAGTCATTCCAGACTCAAATGAATGACACTAAAACTAAACAATTAAACGAACAGTCAGGCGAGTTTAAAACACAATTATCTGAACAGAAGGCACAATTATCTGAACAGAATGAGTCATTCCAGACTCGAATGAAAATATAAAAACACAACTAGCTGAACAGGGTAATTCATTACAAGCGCAAGTAAATGAAAATATAAACAAACAATTAGAAGCGCAAGAAAGTAGAAACACGAGTCAGTTAGCCACATTATCTGCAGAGATGAAAGAGTACACTACACAGCATATGATTCAATTCGCGCTTGATGTAAGTAAGAATAACGACAAACAGCTAGGTCAGATACAAAAATTAGAGGACACCTTCAACCGTAATTAAATGATTTGGACGAAACTGTATTAGCAAAACTAGCTCAGATAGAATTAGCATGCACGGTAAATAACAGTGAGGTTAAAACGGCACAGGATGGTCTTGAAAAGCGGTTTGATAAAATGGAGGAGGATTCTACGTTTATCCAGGGACAATTATCAGCAGTAAATGAAAGTATTATGGGCCTGATAAAGGACATGGATAAATTAGAAATACAATCAGCAGAGCGATGGCGAAACATAGAATCGGACCAGGATAATTTAAAGAGTACGATAGATGAGAATAATCTACGTCTAGAAGACAGGCTTGAGAAGATAGAATCGAATCAGGGGGACACGAAACAGCAGATGGAAGAAAAACTGGGAGCAATCAAAGATAGCATCAGAAAGGTTTGGCGTAAAATGAGCAGCGACTCTAAAGAAGAACGGTTAACGATCATAAAGACCGTAGGTGATAATCATACACGCATTAAAGCACTTGAGGAAGAAATCAAGAGTAAAATGAAAGAACAGTCGGACAGAATCATAAAAGCAGAGTTGCGTTCACTAGGACAGAACACGTTATTTCAGACAGAGCACGCTAAAGATAAGGAAGTTGACTCAACAAGCCAGGGGGCAATTAGCGCGGCGAGTAGCCACGGACTGACAGGCAGCCCATTAACGACTAACACAGAGGGATTTCACAACAACGTTGGAGAAACCTCTACTCCTCAACATGGCTATCAGCACCCTCAAGTCGTACAAGTAATTCGATCAATTGAATTTAAACCAAATAAATTCACAGAAAATTCTGGTGTCACACCGAAGGCGTATCTTAAAGAGATGGATGACTACTTTAATGACAATAATATACCGCCCGCGCGTCGTTTAAGACTGATGGAACGATTTCTTTCGGGAAATGTACTTACATGGTTCTTGAGCTTCAAGTATACTTTCGGAGGGATGGATGAGTTCAAGAATGCGTTTCTTAGAAAGTATTGGTCGGCTTCTCTACAACAAAGCCTTAGAATGGAACTTTATTCGAGAAAATATCAGTCAACTCAACAGACGAAATACTCAGATTTCTTTTCGTTACAGTTGTTGAAATTCCGGGATCTGGATCATCCTTTAGAAGAATCGGACCTGGTTATGACGATTGCACGGCAGTTGCCAGTCAATGTTCAGCAGGTATTAGTAGCAGCAAACGTGGATACAGCGGTTCGAGCCGAACAAATTTTACGTCAGATTGACGAGACAACATCTCACTTGCAGCAGAGAGGGGGACGACAGCTGGAACTTGTAAACACAACGGAGGTGCTTAAACCCGCTCAAATACACACCAGGTCGCAGGCCACAAATACAAGTGTGTCAACAACACCGAGACGAGGTCAGGAGGGCGACGAAAATAGGTCATATCAGCGACATGAAAATAATAATGATAGGCAGAACCAGGGCAACAATAGGTATCAGCAGTGAGGAAACCAGGAATGGAGAAATAATAGGAGAAATGAGGGACCCTACAGACGTTACGAAAGTAACAATAATGAGAATCGACAGTGGCGTGAAAGGAGATACCAGAACCAGGGGGACTATCAAAATTATAAGAAAGAATGGAACGACAGGCACGCCGAATCGCAGCGGTATCTGGAAGAATTACACGCTAATGGAGGGGACGAACAAGGACATTGGGAACGTGTCATTAATGGGAGGTTGAATCCTGACACCTTTAAGGAAGAAATTGGAGAGGAAGCAAATATATCAGCCAGCCAAGACGAACGAAACTTGCCAGTACGGAGTATGAGAGAACGTAGCCCGGTAGGGAAGAGAAACACCGGTGCGATACGAAAAACGAGTCAATACTAGAAGAAGATGACAGCGAGGAGGAGAAGAAGAGGATGGTAGCAGAACGGAGGAGAAGAAGGAGATGGCAGCACGGAGAAATGGAGAGGACCCTTCTGTAATTGTACGTAATCTTGGTAACAACGCATAAAGAGTAAAGGAATTGAGTACAGGTACAATTTCTGTCTACAATGCGGCGAATTTAAAGGTGTATTTTACTAGCGAACCTTGGGAACGCAGAAATAATGCTGCAAATTAAATATATGGAAGTACTTTTGCACATCCAAATATACGTGGGTCAGTGAGTACGCCAGTTGAACGAGGAAGTTGGAAGCAGGCTGTTGTGGTCAAACACTAATGAGCTCTGACGATCATGACATAGCAAGCGATCGAGCGAGAGAGATAAGGATACTGGACGGGAGAGGTACTAGCCTTAGGCGATCAGACAAGCAGGCAGGCTTGGAAGGTCTGATTGAATGAGGGAGCCGGAAGTAAACACGAGTGCGTGTCGACACTCCAACGACAGTGGCGGCTAGACCAGACTGATGAGAGGGAGATTTCTCTAGGATTGGCAGAAATGGATTACAGATATTGTGTGTTTTTAATCGACTATATGCTATGTTCGATTTTTTCCATACAGGAGAATTGTGAACCCTTTATCCACAGGCTGTATAAAGGATTCTAATAAATTATTCATCATCCTTTGATACATTTCTACAGACAGCAGATATGAGAGCCAGACGGTGTTGGGAAATATTGAGAAATCAGTGGCCGAGAGGACACAATGGTTTAAGCTCCTGAGGTATTTTAGGAAGTAGCATAAATATTCTTGACACATAGGACAGGTGCAACTTTTAGCGCGGAGACGGCTTGGGTACGCACATTATGGCCTGTTGCTATGAGTGTTGGCGCCAAGAAGAAAATCGAATGCTACGATGTAATTGGTCAATCATCATGTTAACCGCTCCCTACTGCAGAAATACATGTAAAAGCGCGCAAAGACATACAAGAGTCTGAGCCAATAATATCAAGACGCCTTGTTTTAGCGGTAACTCGGCTTGGTAACGCACCCTGGTAAATTAACGCGGGAGGTATCTACAGATTAATTCCACGATCGATTCGAGCCAGCTACAGCATAATCGTAACCTCCACATCACTACGAACTCAATGATACCGATCGCATGCTAGTCTGATAATTATTATGGAATATTTTTTCATTAATCCCCTTCCACACTTACCCTAGTCAGTTTCATTTATAAGGATCCAGAAAGCTTCGAGAGAACACACATATTTTTGTGCGTCTGAGGACGTAACGTCGACTCTTTATTTTGTGCGTCTGAGGGCGCAAAGTTGATTTTATTTGAGCATTTGAGGACATAAGGTGTCCGAGGACACGAGGCATACTCTGCAATATTTTCATGTATTTGAACATGGAACAGTTTCGTCAAGTTATAAGTGTAACTTCAGTGATTTATTTGTAGTCCCAGCACTACCAGTAGGACCAGTTCATCGAAATAATTCACCAAATAGACTGTCAAGGAATTTAGTACTTGATAGGTGAATTTAATAGGAAATATATCGTGTGTGTATCTGACAAAACTTTATTTAATTCAGCACGAGATGACGACTAGGAACGAGACCGGATCTTGGAACCAGCAGGACATTTGCCAGAAGATGTCGATGACGAGATAAACATCTTGAAGGAGATGGCTGCAGACGTTTCCTTGACGCTCTTTTAAAGGATTGAGTACAAATGAATTTATTTATTTATTAAATCAGCTATGGTATTATGGGACATCTTTTTGTAGATATTTGTTTGCTTGTTTGTTAATGTAGATTTTTAGTTCTTGTTTTACTGACACGTTAAATATGGGACAAGCCGAGCGTTGTGTAATTTGTAAATATTTTGATTGTATTTGGTTCAACTATAGTGGCGACGCGCAGCCCGTGCTCGCATTCGCTTGCGTAAATCGCGGTCAAGCATTATTATTCGGAGGTATGCCTTATAACAAAAATGGAACTGAATTAATTTTGAGATTAAAAGTAGAATTTGGAGGGTAAAGATTATTTGTGAGCAGAATTTTATAATGGATCAGGATTATTTTGATAGTTGCTTTTCCAGCAGATCTGAACGGGATGGCACTTTTCACCCGAGTTTTTGTTGTGTATTTTTGTTAATGTGTCAATGGACGCAATATTGTTGATCTGCTTTGAGCCGACCCAGTGGTATGTGTATGAGAGTCAGTCCAAGCTTTTGGTGCGTAGTGTGATTTTTTATGATGTGCTAGCGAGAATATATCATGGTGATTATTCTGACTTGCTCCACGTCAGCCCAGTTCATGACCTCGAAAGGCTGGACTTGTGGTATATATTTGTGTTTTCTTGCCATCCAGGTGGGTGAGTGAGATAATTGGCGTTTCCAGATGGAACGTGCACCTAGCTTGAGGGACTGAGAGAGATAATTGAGGCAGCGATGACTCATACAAGAGGGGCGCGCTCAAATCAGATAACGCGACTTGTCATTAGTAACAGGCCAGGATCCTATACTTCAATTTAAGACGTTGTTTTAAATTCACAAAACCTGATCGGTTATAATGAGTATTTGATTGATTACATGGGTGCTGTCCATAGTTGTAAGGTGGCTTCCGAAACTCCAATTTGTCTGGCGTTTTATATAAATGTAAACATAGTTTTTCAGCCGTTAGGCTTGTATTTTGTTGTTGTTGGTTCAATTCTTGTGTGTTTATTTTACGCGTTCAATGACCCGTGTGGCATTAGGGTGCGCGAGGCTATGTTCCCAATTTGTGATGTGAGCGTTTTGGCCTATTTATGGCATGCTCTTTTATTCCGTGTGCTCTGGAACCAGCTAGAATCTCAGGGAGATTCTTCATCTTTTGGTATTATTAGATCTTGCATGTGTCAGTAGTAATTATAGTGTGTTAATTAAGGGTGGGTCCCATAGCCGTAGTGTGATTTAAAAGATGCAACTCCGTGAGCAACATGACTGTTTCAGTTGTAAACGGACTCGCATCAGTACTCAGTTTCTTATTAACGAGCAGTACACCGCGCATTATATAACTTCTTGACCAGGAAAAATGGACTTTTATCCATATGTGATGACCAGCGAGTTCTTACAGCTCAAAGTTTATGTTATGATTTATCATTTTGTGTGAAGCTGTATTCGCATTGTCTTGTTGTGACGAGCGAGTTCCTACCGCTCAGTGTTATTTTTATTTATTAGGGGATGAAAGTCAGGGAGGATTTCTTTAATTTATTATTATTATTATGCACATAATTTTCAGTCATTAAATTTCTTTTATTCTACTTGTTATTCATTTTATTTCTAGTATATCCTCTGTCATGTCTATTCATTAGAGCATGTTGTTTTGAAGCGAACTTTGCTGTATAACGCAGTCAGGACTGAACACGACCCCGTAGATGACTCTTGAGAAAACCATGCTTTATTGAAGGGTGCAGTACAAAGTGGATTTCGTAAAGGACGTTCAACTGTCGATACTCTCATAAGTTTGGAATCTGAAATTAGGGAAGCTTTCCTAAACAACCATCACCTCATAGCAGTTAGTCTAGATATTGAAAAGGCATATGACATGGTGTTCAAAGACCATGTACTTAAATCATTGATGGAATATAACATTTCAGGAAATATGCTCTATTTCATCTACAACTTCCTCAAAGATCGTAGAATTCAAGTTAAGACAAATGGCATTTTGTCACAGGAAGTTACAATCGACAATGGAGTCCCTCAAGGATCAGTTATCAGTGTTACTTTATTCCTGGTCGCAATAAACGGAATTGTATCCAACATCCACTTGCCAGTAAAGGCTTGTCTTTTTGCCGACGATTTGACCATATTCTGTGCTGGAAGAAATAGTTCAACTACTCAACAACTACTTCAAGAATCACTTGAAAATATTCAACAATGGGCCAAGATTACTGGATTCAAGTTCTCCAAAACAAAGTCCAAATGCATTGTATTCTCTAAAAACAAACACTCTGTACCAGATCCTGAGCTCAACATAAACAATCATAAAATTGAGACAGTATCTACTCTTAAAATCCTGGGAATTCTGTTTGATAGTAAATTAAGTTGGATTCCATACCTGAAAAATCTCAAGGATGAGTGTCTACGACGGATTAATTTAATGAAGATTCTCGCAGCAAAAAACTGGGGAGCAGACTATCAAGTGCTTATGAATACTTATAGATCAATTATTAGGGCCAAATTAGATTATGGCAGTATAGTATGCAACTCTGCAACAGCGTCTTCCCTCAAGATCCTTGATTCTATCCAGTCAGCTGCTCTTCGAATTGCTCTGGGAACTCTCCGCACCAGTCCAGTAACCAGTATGCAAATAGAAGCCAATGAACCACCTCTTGCAATTAGACGTCAACAACTAAGTTTATCATATGCACTCAAAGTATCAACTATGACTAAATCACGCATTAAGTCGTATGTTTTCCCTACTAACAGCCACACAAGAACAAACACTGAATCAAGACGACAACCTTCGCCCTTCAATGTCAGAATATCCAAGTTCCTTGAAGAATTAAACCTAAATATTCCTCCCATACTACTCTCAGACCATTCTCTTGATATCCCACCATGGACAATTACCTTACCAACAGTCAACTTCGAACTGAACAACTTGGTTAAAAACCAAACTGACAGATCACAGTACCATCGATTATTTCTTGAAATCTCCAATAGATACCCAATGCACAGTGCTATTTATATTGATGGTTCGAAATATGACGAAAGAAACGGTTGTGGGATAATTTATCCTGACCATACCATGCTTTTTCGACTTCCTGAATCTTTCACTGTCTATTCTAATGAACTCTTTGCTCTTAAACAGGCCATGAAATACGTCTTGAATACAGCCAGCTGCAACAACTCATTTATTATTTACTCCGATTCACGAAGTGCATTAAACGCAATAGAGAATCTATCTTCGACAAACGTCCTTGTACAAGAAATTCAACTGATATTCCATAAAGTGGTGAAGCAAGGTAAACAAGTCATATTTGTGTGGGTACCCTCTCACAGAGGCATTCATGGCAATGAATCTGCCGATCAAGCAGCTAAAGAATCCACACTTGTACCTTTATGTGATCCTACAATAGCTACACCTCAAACTGACATCATTTCCTACGTCAAAAGAAAAGTATTCCAACAGTGGAAGAATCATTGGCTTAGAACTTCTACCAGTAAACTCCATGAAATAACATCAGGAACCACAGAACAATATCTCCATCATAAACATTCCAGGCAAGATCAAGTTCTAATATCACGAATAAGAATAGGTCATACCAACATCACCCACAGCTATCTCCTCGAGAAGAAACAACCCCCTATCTGCTCAACATGTAACAGCGTACTGACTGTGCAGCACATAATCTCAGACTGTGCTCTCTACAACCACTGGCGCCAGCACAACAGCATTCCCAAGAAGATATGTGAGGCCTTCTCATCTCTTTCACAGCTCAAAAAACTCATCAAGATCTTCAAAGACTCGGAACTTTATTTCAAAATCTGATGATCAACTCATAGTAGTGGGACTTTTCTTTATTTCTAGTGTTCATTTTATGATTTTATAGTGTATTCAATTCAATGTATTGTATGCTTGCCACGGTGGGTGAGTGGTTATAGTGTCGGACTACCAACCCCAAGATTGCAGGTTCGCCCCTGGCCATGGTAAGTGATTTTTGAAGGCGACAAAAATCACGACACTCATGTCATACGTTGTTGGCATGTTAAAGAACCCATTTGAATTCAGTAGGCCGTGTTCAATGGCAAAATTAATCTCGGGATTTTCCGCCAACACAAAGTTCCTCCATTCTCTACTTGAAAGCGCTGTAGTGTCAAGGAGTTTAGATATCTAACCTCCTTGACATTCATAGCGTTCAAAGGAACGACGAAATTCGACATGCAAGCTACCCTCTGGGTGTCAATTAACAAAGCTTGCACCAGGCACCCGAGGCCATACGATATTATTATTATTATTATTATGTATTGTATGTATTTTATTGTATAATGTAAATCCACAGTGAAAGTCGCGATAAGACTTTCCAAGTTAAAGCGACTATAAATTAATCTAATAATAAAAAAAAAGTTGGTTGTGCATTCGCAGAAATGTTTCGAATCTCTTGGAAACTATGTGGAAAAGTGACGTTATATTGTATGTCGTTATAGGCGTGTTGATGTTGTATAGGTGGTGTAATAAATGGCCATAACTGGGAAGTGCAACTAATTTTTTGATCTGCCCTCGTACATAGAAATGTATAGGTTAGGATTGATGTGATCACGTATTAAAGTGAGAATATAATATCATTGTGATGATATTACTGTGAAGATATAATCGATGAAAATTGAGTATTCCAAGGAATACATTTATTTAAACCGGTACTAGAATTAAAAGTAGAGTGCAACTTGACGAGAGCAATTTTATGGGAGAAAATTCTTAAAGTACTGAAATTAACCAAAATACCTGAATTAATAGTCGGGAAAGTATCTGGAGATGATGTTACCCGCACTCCCCGCGTGACAGCCGACCTGATCTACTACTGTCTCCGACATGCTGTTAGACTACATAGTATAAGAAACAGAATGGGGATTTGGAAAGGATTACCCTTTGAGGCTTAGCGCCTGTCTGATTGCAGTTGCAATTTACCAGGCATCATGATGGATATTAACATAGGTAGGCTATATGGTATAGGTGGAATGAAAATGATCACGTCTTATATATACTGACCGGCAAAAAAAGTGGAACACTTCAATTTTTTATGTAATTTCTTAATTTATTCCACTAAAATGTTTCGGTTTTCCAATATTTGCATTATTCATGTAAATGTTAGATGGTTGGCTACAGAAAATACTGAAACATGTTTTACAACACGCTTTAACTCACAAATTTCGTTACTTTTCACAATACTAACAATTTTCTATTTTTTACTAATGTTCTTTTGGGCTTTTTTTTTTTTTTGCCAAACAAAACAGTGTTAATGTTTGCACTGCACGGGAACACTGGTCACTAAAAACGAGTGTTTCCACCCTTAGCGTCCATGACAGCTTGTTAGGCTCATCGAAGATTGGGGGTAATTGGTGGTAATAAACCACCCTAAGAAATGTCAATTTCTATTCACGGATGTTTCAGATGTGTGTCCTAATGCGTGAAAAGCTTTTAAAATGTGATTACATCTTTTTCATGGCTAATTTTATACTTTTTAAATTACTGTTCCACTTTTTTGGCGGTGTAGATGAAATTCCAGCTGACTCAGCCATTTTTAGCATCATTGCCAACCTCACGCATTCGGTACTATATCGCATCCGGCAGCACAACCCGCTAATATAAACACCCCTGGTTTTTCTGACAGTGGGGGTAGTCACGCATCAATAATCTTTATACAGGCCAATGGCTTTGCCTTTTATTTCTTTTTTCACAAAGTTACGTGTGTCGTGTGGTGTATTTTGTATCGGATATGTTGAACACATTGATAGGACGTGTATGACGTCATGTACGACGTCAATATGTCATGGCAGCCGTCGTTGAATGAGCAAGAAGTAAAAAAAAAAAACGTAATAGAACAAATATATCCAGTGCAGCAGTGATTATTCAAGGTAAAACTAATTCCTAATCACTCCCAGAAAGGTATGTAAATCATAAAACATATATTTTCAATAATCTGCCTAGTATGCGGCTTCGGTGGCGTAGTTGGTAGCGTGCTGAGCTTCTAAGCCCAAGGTCGCAGGTTCAAACCCGGCCGAAGTCGTCGGATTTTTAAGAGCGTTAAAAATCCTTCGGTATGCCTTTCTTCGGAGGGGAAATAAAGCCGGCGGTCCCATGTCATAGATTTATGGCATGTAAAACAACCTTCCAATAACTACACTCGGACTATTGGTGCAGCAGAAAAGAGAAAATTTAAGCGATTGAAATGTAGTGTTACAGGAGAATGTTGAAGATCAGATAGGTGGATAGGGTTACAAACGAAGAGGTATTAAGACGAGTGGAAGAGGAGAGATGATTCTGGCGACTGTAATGAAGAGAAGAGATACTGATATCGCGCCAGGAGGTGGCAGTTGGGTTTGAACTGCAGATGTCTTCCCGCTCACTGCGTAAGGCGCATTCCAAAAACATTAAGTTAGTCACTACTTGTTTCACTAACTCAGCACATTCCTTCTTTTACTGGTTGCGTGTCGTGTGCTGCAATAACAGCGATTGGCATGCGCGAAGCCGATATATTTAAGTTTGGAATATGAGGGCCGCGCATGCGTACTGCAAGACCGCACCCCGTCACAGCGTGTTGGACTGCCATCTCCTGACGCGATATCTCTAGGTTCGTAGTACAGATACTAAGACACCCAGGAATAGAAAGCTTAGTTATGGAAAGAAGGGTCGAGGACAAGAACTGTAGGGGTAGACCAAGGTTAGAATATGTTAAACAGATTGCCTTGGATATAGGGTGTGATAGCTATGTAGAGATGAAGCGATTAGCTCAGGACAGGGAGGCATGGAAAGCTGCATCAAACCAGTCAAAAGACTGAAGACTTAAACAACAACAACAACAACAACAACAACTATTAGTTCTAACGTTCGCCGCCATGGGCTGACCGCGATGGCATCTAGTAGCCAAGTCCGCAAGCTAGGTGTCGTGGATGGTAACATTTGGTAGCAAAAGTAGGAACTACAGAACTGCGTGCTGTCCTTACTTGAAATAAAACAGATAACACACACTAATACAGCGATAACAATTAACACCGGTTTTCAGACAGATTCTATACACACCCAAAGAGCACGGGGCTACATGACCGCATTGTCGCAGCCCCTAAACTGAGGAACCAACCAACCAATCTGCCTTGTAAAAGTAGAAAAGCCAAAAGTAGCTGTTGTCAAGAATTAATAAACGTACAACTTCAGGTATTAAATGTTTACCTCCCACACTTTGAGGAACTTCTTGAGCAAGAGTGGTGAGAACTGCATCAAGTGGGCCATGGTCACTCCCTCCAGGTCGATGAAGATGTGTTGTCCGTACACCAGAGCATCATCCTCTTCTAACAGGACTATCTCCTCCATCATGAACATCACTTTGATAATGTCATTCACCTTGGTCACCTTAGGATCGTAGTTGCTGAGTCTCCACATCCATAGCGGACCACCTTCCGGGATGTTGCCCAGGTTAAACTGGCATCTGAGGAACAGAGAAATATACCGTGGCTATTTCTTTAATGGAACAAACCAACTACAGTATTAATATTGTAGCTTGTGTAACAATATAACCTCTTATTATTATCCAGTGCCTTCGTTTTAAGATCCTACAAAAACAGCAAAAAGTGCCCTTGAAGCGTGTGGCAAAAGTTTTTTTTCCGTAACTGTTATACCCTTATCAAACTTTTGGCAATTTTGCCTGTCTCTGTAGTTACCGCTGAACGGAGTTTGAGTTTGAGTTTGAGTAGGTTGAAAATAGACCCAATGGTCTAGCATTGTTATCTATTCACAGAGACATACAAATCACTGACGAAGTTATTAACAGATTAGGTAAAGCTTCAAGACTTAATATTCTTTCCATCTAAATACTATTAAATGAGCAAGATGATTTGTATTAATAAAAAGTAACATAAAGTTGCCTAAAGCCGCGTTTACACCGGAGTTGACAACAGTGTTGCCAACAAATGTTGACAACATTATTTACAAAAATCGTACTAAATGTTTTGTCAACATTCCTGCCAACAATGCTGTCAACACCGAAAAAGTGTTGGCAACATTACCCACCAGCAGTCGGTAAAGATCAAAGAGTGTTGTTAACATTTGTTGGCAGCAATGTTGACCGGACATAAAGTGACCCGCTGCAATGTTGGCAACAATTACCCTTCAACTGTCCAGCGCACGTGATTGGCCGACGCGGCTTCACTCTAGCCACTGCTGCTGCTGGTAGTAAAATACTGGACTTCTGTTTGTGGTGTCGAACTGTCGAAGTGCAAGTCAATATGGACAACCTTGTCATCCCCAAGAAGTTTTTAACACTGCCGTTACACCTCAACTCTCATGACAATGGATCGACATCGTCTTGATTTAAATCGGAAGGTAGGTCACGTCCAATATACACAGATCTGGCCCTAATAAGGGAAGGCCTTACTCAGATTCTCTTCGGCCTTCTCTCTTTACCTATGATGACGCACGCTGCTGCTATCGCCGCAAGTTCCTCTAGTGTTGACATCTCGGAATGCGGAATGCAACTGGCGAAACGCGCCAAAAATTAGCTAAATAGTTGTCAACAAATCTTACCATTCTCGATATTCGCCAACATTGTCACCAGCATTTGGTGTAAACGCGGCTTATTAGTTGTGTTTGACATTAACTGAACATAAAACGTCACAACAAATTGGTTGAAAAAGTGATGCCAGATAGCCTTAAAACTCATCATTTTTCACCAAATTATACTAAAGTTTCCCTAGAAGGAACCCCAGATTCTCACTCCTTTGGGGGCTATTGCATGCCCCCAAATCACCGGATCCCCCCCAAATGAAATAAAACTCTATAGGCCTATAAGCCCCTGTTGCACTGTGTTGGAATCTTTACTTCATCACCAGATAACACATAGGATTACTCTGCATTGAAAATGTTCTTTATGAACAAACTACATTATACATTAGATTAGGTAGCCATTGCTAACGGACTATTTGAACTGCTGTACACCAAAAAGGAACAAGAGTGAACACATGGTTGGTTGGTTCCTCAGTTTAGGGGGTGCGACAACGCGGTCATGTAGCCCCGTGTACTTTGGGTGTGTGTAGAATCTGTCTGATAACCGGTGTTAATTGTGATGGCTGTATTAGTGTGTGTATCGGTTTTAATTCAAGTAAGGACTGCAGAAATTTAAGTTTTTCAAGTAGTTCCTACTTTTGCCGCCAAACGTCGCCCATCTAATTCAGAACTTAGTTATCAGATACCACCGCAGTCGGCTCTTGACGACGAATGTAGGAACCTAAGAAAATGAAAAATGAAAATCCACAGCCTGCTTCCAGTCTCCGACCGGGTCAGGGAATGGAATGAATGAAGCCCCCATCTAGCGGCGAGGATATGAACTGTGCCGGCTGCCGAGGCCTGACGCACTCCTCTGGGGCAATGATTAAATGAATGACAGATGAAATGAAATGATAGTGGAGAGTGTTGCTGGAATGAAATTTTGACAGGGAAAACCGGAGTACCCGGAGAAAAACCTGTCTGCCTCCGTTTTGTCCAGCACAGATCTCACATGGAGTGACCGGGATTTGAACCACGGACCCAGCGGTGAGAGGCCGGCGTGCTGCCGCCTAAGCCACGGAGGCTGTGTAGGAACTTAAGAACGTTAGTCAAATGTTTAACCTATATATAATTTAGCTTCACACAGGTGTAATTGTGGAAGGTTCTTTAACATGCCATAAATCTGTGACATGGGACCGCCGGCTTTATTTCCCCTCCGAAGGAAGGCATACTGAGGGATTTTTAACGTTCTTAAAAATTCCGATGACTTCGGCCGGGTTTGAACCCGCGATCTTGGGCATAGAAGCTCAGCATGCTACCAACTACGCCACCGAAGCCGCTGAGTGAACACAGAACACCAACATTGTAACATGAAATGTTCATCATCAACATAGGACGAAGAAAATTTTGCTGCATCCTCTCTGCCTAACGAAAAGACAAGGATCAGCTTCACTTCTTCGAAATCCTAATTTGATTATGTAGTCACTAAACTTTTTATTCCAACAGCGAGGGGCTTGTTTCAGCCCATACAAGCCCATTCAGACGACATACTCTACTGGGCCCATAACCTGTTGAAATCTTTACTTCATCACCAGATAACACATAGGATTACTCTGTATTGCTAACGGTCTATTTGAACTGCTGCACACCAAAAAGGAACAAGAATGAACACAGAACACCAACATTGTAACATGAAATGTTACAAAAGAAGAAAGTTATTGGATAACTGATGTGAATATCAACACACTGTATTTAAAATCTGTGGTTTGCTTCTGTGGCATCCCACCACTCAATACATACGGGGTACACTCAGTCTCGTGGGGCAAAACTGAGGAGAGGAGGGTTCGATTCCCACCTCAGCAGTCCTGTAAGTAGTTTTCCACTTCTAATTATTCTCCCTACATTACAAATAGTCTACACATATTAGTACAGACATCACAATAACACAGGTTATCACACAAACTCCACATACACATATGAATAGTTTAAAGCTGTCGCCTTGCAAACTTTCTGATATATTGGTATTTGGATAAAAACAATAGAGAGAGCAATTATTAACAGGTTGCTCTTAAGAATACGCTCAGTCATACCTGTTTATGTACTCATATTACATACAAAATTTGGTTGAAATCCAATTGATAGTGTAGAAGTAATATGCATTTAAAAATTGGTCCTATCAGAAGGCTTAAAATTATTTTGGCAACACTGTAATGTATGGCCTCCTGGAAATTAAACGGAAATAGTATTATCTATATGTGTGCCAATTTTGGAATAGCTCCCATGCATACCTTCCAAGATATCCAAAATGGAGCTAAAATTTCTACTGCCTTTTTCCAGCAGTTGGTAGCACTGACATCATTTTCAAATATGGACGTGAGATATTCCGGTATACATCTTTACTCATACTAAATTTGGTTTCGATTGCTGCAGCCGTTTAGGAGTTGATAGGGGGGACACACACACACAGCTAGCCAAACAGACAGAAGGACAGACAGACAGACAGAAGGACAGACAGACAGACAGACACACATTTTCCCGGATCGATCTCATAAGTCTACTTTTTCCTCATTTTTGCAAAATGTGAAAAGTAGGCTAAAAACAGTATAATGACCATCATTATGATACAGTTTTCTGACGTATAATATTTACATTTCGACACCGTCGAACATAAATCATGATTAAAGAACTTGACTACCTTTTCACAGAAGATGCTGAGAGTGTTCTCCTTTTGCTGACAGACAGGCGTTGTACCGTGTAAATAAATTAGTGTTTACGCGTTGTAATTCCCTTCTGTTATGTTCCTCAACATTTGAATTTTATATCTTTGGAAGTTACACCGTTACATTATGTAAATAGTCCTGCAGCACCCTCCGTGTTTACTGTAATTAATCGAAGCACGGACCTAAACCCGTTTGATGTTTAATTGTTGGGTAATTTAAAATACAAAGTGTACAGATCAATTACCCGTACTCTAGTGGAGCTGGAGAACAATATACGGCAGCAGATATCACTCACAGCTGTGAAGCGACAGGGTGAGAGAGTGACAGTGTACAGGCTCACTCTCTAGCCTTCACATTTGTCACCACCGCTTTGATGTAATGGAATTCCATACTTGAGCAAGTGACGACACCACCGTGCAGAACAGTACAGTCCACGTCGAAGTATTGTGTGACGCGGAAGTACACGTTACATAGTTACGAACAGAACGCCATTATATTTGCCAATGACTGCACTTCAGCAATAGCGTGAGATAGTTTTGTCCATCATCTGACCGCATGTGTCAGCTGACAACAACACAGGTACTGTAGTAACTCGCCTCCAGGCTTCCATTAAGCCTCGTCCACACCGGCAGATTTGTTTCCAGAAACATTGTATGCAGACTGTTTCCCAAATATTTCTCATTTGTATGCGGGATGTTTTGCAGACTTTCTGAAAACAATCTACATACAATCGGGAGACACATTTCATACTCGAGTGATGTTTGGAAACAGTCTGCATACAGTTTGAAAACAGTCTGCATACAATTGACATACAAATGACAAACAAATGACAAACAAATCTCGTGTTTCTAGAAAGAAGATACAATGTTTTCTGTTTTGCAAAGAAATGGAAAACACGCATCCAAGAAACAAGTATTTTGTCTCAAGTCTTCCTGTGTGGACGTGTTTTGAAACTGGAGACCGGATACGAACCACAGACGCATCCAGTAGCCAGTTGCATTTCGAGCGGATCACAGTGCGGATGGAGTCATACTGCTGAGTTAATTGTTCGTGAATTGTGCGTGGCAAAAGTAGATATCTGGTTTTTAGTTTTAAAATTTGATAGGAAAACTGTACTCCTGGTGACAGTCCCAAAATGACTTCTTGAAATCAGGAGCAGACAATCAAATTAATTGAAGAGTTTCACGCCCGTCCTGGTTTGTGGGACGTGACGTGTTTAGCGTACAAAAATCGCAATAAAAACGGGATGTTTTGCAAGAAGTCGCAAACGCAAGTACGTCTTCTTCACTCGGCATCGCTAGAAGCACTGACTGTGTGGACTAGAGGTCTAATTCTGGTGTGGACGCAAACCAAGTAACATACTTGTATAGGATACAATGTTTCTAAACTGTCTGCAGACTGTATGCAGACTTGTATGGAGACTGTTTGCAGATTGTTTCCAGACTCCAAAGTAGTATACATACAGACATCATACAGTTTTCAAACAGTTTGCATACAGTCTGCAAACAATCTACATACAGTCTGCAAACAAATCTGCCGGTGTGGACGAGACTTTAGGATTATTCACTCGCCTAAAACAAACGTCCGGCCTGTAGTACTCACGCGGTGTCCATGATGGCCTGCAGTTCCGGCAAGAAGGGGTCTCTGTTAGTGAAGAACTCGGGTAGAGCAGACCTGAAACTGTAGTAGACATCTATCTTCTCCTTGGTCCTTGTCAGGCTGAACTTGCAGGCGCGCAGGAAGATGATCAGGAACTGGTCGTCTGCAAACAAACACAAACCGGTCCATATAACCTCTTTAATTTTTACAATGGCCAGTGTTATCGGTCCCCAATATATTGTTACGTGCCACCCCCCTAGTGGCACTTTCGTTAACTGGATTACGGAGGGTAGAAAACACAACACCAATTACTGCTTTAAAGAGAAATTAGCTTTATTGCTTGCAGGAAGATACACTATTTATCAGTAAATACGAGCAATTGGAACCTTACTCCAGTTTCCTCAAGTCTCTTGCTTATGGAGAGCCCTTGCCCTCTTTCACTTGTCAACAGTTAATCTTCTCGCTAATGAGTCTGATGGCCTTGACAGAACTACATGCAACTCTCCCCTATGCACACAAATTACAGTTACTTACGAAAACACAGGCAGTCCCCTGTATGCTTCTCACTTCCTCGCAGTCAAGGAAAACGGCTTCACTAGGGGTTTCGCAAGTCACCACACTTCTGTCGCTCACGATAAACGCTCGCACTACTGTAGCTCGTAAAACACAACAACAACAAATGCTTGAGAGGTCGTTCTTATATAGCAGGCCGGTGACTCAATAAATGCTTCTAGACCCATCCAGGGTCCACGGATTCTCGAGGATTCCAACACTGGCTGGGTCACGAATATTCTGGACCATCCCTTTCACTTCGCAGCCCGTTGCGTAACGCGCACGTAATACACTGAGGCAGAGCACACTCAGCCCAACCCTGGGGCAGTTGTGACTCATGCGGCGAGCGATGACACAAACTCACAGCCGTAACACCACCCCCTTCCTAAAAGGCTGATCGTCCCGATCAATCATTGGTCCGTCTGTGTCCCTCCGTAGGCTGCCAGGCGATCTCGATGCACGATCTTCATCTTCGCCCTCGGGCTCCGCTGGATCCTGTAGACGACATCGATGATCCGTTTACCGACTCGGTACGGGCCCTCCCAGGACGTCTGCAGTTTGGGTGACAGGCCTTTCTTCCGTAATGGGTTGAAGAGCCAGACCAGGTCGTCCTCGTGAAATCCGCCGGCATCCGTCTGTTGGTCGTATCGGGTATTCATTCGGTCGGTCTCGATCCGCAGTTTCCTCCTCGTGAACGCGTGCACGTCCTCCAGTTGGTCGACCAGTTCTTGACAATACTGGCTTACCGGGACCGGATCATTCCCAGGTCGGCCGAAGGCAAGATCGACAGGTAGACGGAGCTCCCTTCCAAACATGGCCCGGGCTGGTGTGCACCCGGTGGCTTCATGCACGGCGGCGCGGTAGGCCAGGAGAAATAGTGGAAGATGTTTGTCCCAATCCCTCTGGTGCTCGCTGACGACTATTCGGAGATGGTTCTCGATGGTGCGATTGAATCGCTCTACCATCCCGTCGGACTGAGGGTGTAGCGGCGTTGTCCTTGTCTTCCGGATTCCCAGCAGCTGGCATAGGTTCTGGAACACCTGCGACTCGAAGTTCCTCCCTTGGTCGGAGTGCAGCTCCAGGGGTACTCCGTACCGGCTGACGAATTCCTTCACCAGGGTCTCTGAAATCGTCGCGGCTTCTTGGTTAGGGAGCGCATACGCCTCCGGCCATTTGGTAAAGTAGTCGCTGACGACCAATATGTAGCGGTTCCCTGCCTCGCTTAACGGGAATGGCCCAGCAACATCAATGGCCACTCTACCATGGGGCCGCCCACGTTGTAGGTCTTCAGTGGACCCCGTCGTCTTCGTCCTGGGCCCTTGCTGGCTGCGCAATCGTGGCACCTCGCGCAGTGGTTCTCCACGTCAGTTCGGCATCCAATCCAGTAGAACCGCTCTCTCAGCTTCTCCAGGATCTTCTTTATTCCTAGGTGTCCACCAGATGATCCTCCATGGACTTCCCTCAGGACTTCCTCTGTCATAGCCTTTGGAACGACGACTTGTTCTCGAGATGTCTTCCTGTCGGTGCTCTCCCAGGCGCGGCAGATGAGGCCATCCCTTACAATCAGCGAGTCCCACTGCGCCCAGTAGGACTTAAAATTTTAGCTGCAGTCAGTCACAATGTTCCACCCGGGTCTGGGGACACAGGCCCTCTTCCATTCGGCTATCAGTCCCAGGTCATCATCTTCTGCTTGTGCGCGCGTGAAAGATTCGCGGCTCCAGTTCCCTTGAAGTTCCACGGTAGTCCTTCGGCACTGTATCCCGGTGTTCTCCTCCCTTCGGGCACAGAAGGTGCAGTCTTCGGGGCACGGTCTTCGTGACAGGGCGTCGGCGTTAGAATGCAGTTGGCCTTTCCTGTGCTGAATCTCAAAGTTGTACTGTTGAAGCCTCTCTAACCACTGCGCGAGTTGACCCTCGGGCTGCTTGAAGTTCAGGAGCCACCGCAGGGATGCATGGTCGGTCCTGATGAGAAATTCTTGCCCGTACAGGTACTTGTGGAAGTGTTCAATGGTCTTCACGATGGCGAGCAGCTCCTTCCTGGTGACGCAGTAGTTCCTTTCTGGCATTGACAGGGCCTTGCTGAAGTAGGCCACTACTCTCTCCTCGCCGTCCACTACTTGCGACAGGATCCCCCCTTTGGCAAAGTCGCTGGCATCGGTATCGACGATGAACCTTGTTCCAGGTCTGGGGTAGGCCAGAATAGGCGCGGTGCACAGAGCCTGCTTGAGTTGTTCGAAGGCACTGTGGCATTCTGCTGTCCATGTGAAGAGTTGGTCCTCAGTCAGTCGATGCAGTGGTTTGGCGATGTCGGCGAATCCTCTCACGAAGCGACGGTAATAAGTGCAGAGTCCCAGGAAGCTTCGTAGTTGGGACTTGTCCTTCGGAACTGGCCACTCCCCCACAGCTGCGGTCTTTTCTGGGTCGGTGCGCACCCCTTCCTCGGAGACAATATGCCCAAGGTACTGGACCTGCTTCTGGAAGAGCTGACACTTCTTGGGGCTCAACTTCAGCTGGGCAGCCCGTAGCTTCATCAAGATCTCCTTCAGGTTGCTGTAGTGCTCCTCGAAGCTTTTTTCCAGAACGATGACGTCGTCTAGGTAGACCAGGCAGGTCTTCCAGTGTAGTCCCCTCAGAATGGACTCCATTAGCCTTTCGAAGGTCGCAGGGGCGTTGCACGGACCGAATGGCATGACGGTGAACTGCCAGAGCCCACTGCCCACAGAGAACGCCGTTTTCTCGCGGTTCTTAGGGTGGACCTCCACCTGCCAGTAGCCACTCTTAAAATCCAAGGTGGAGAACCATCTTGATCCTGATATGGTGTCCAGCGTGTCGTCGATCCGGGGTAGAGGGTAGCTGTCCTTCTTCGTGACGTCGTTCACCCGCCTGTAGTCCACGCAGAACTGGGTGGAACCGTCCTTCTTCTTCACTAGCACGACCGGAGAACTCCAAGGACTATGTGATGGCTCGATCACCCCTTGCTCCTTCATCTCTTCTACCATCCGGTCGAATTCGGCTTGCTTGGCGAGCGGGACACGTCGGAATGGGACCCTAATCGGTGCGCTGTCCCCAACGTCGATTCTGCGCTGGACCAAGCTTGTCCTGACGAAGTCTTTGCTCCCCACGGAGAAGACATCCTGGAATTCGTGTAGCAGGTCCCGAAGTTGGCGTGATTGTTCCTCGTCTAAATGGTCCTGGGATCCTTGGTACAGCTTCTGTAGTTCTTCTGGCAGGGCGCGTCTTCTTCGTTTGTCCGTCTGCAGGTGTCCGTCCGTCGTATCTGTGATGCGGGCAATCCAGGTAACGGGCTCGCAGACTCCTAGGTTGGTGTCCCGGTGAACCGTAATGTCGTAGTCGTGCAGGTTGGACAGGCGGACGTACGGCCGAGACGTCGTGTTGATGAGAGTCTTGGCAACTAGCAATCCTTTTGTCTGGATGTCCTCATATTTTGGCTCGATGACAGCCGCCACTCCCTCAGCTGTTCCGTCGACAATTACGGCAGCGCTGACTTCCGTCCTGGCGGGAACGATGACGTCCTCTCTCAGCCTTACTCGTCGTGCGGTGACGGCCTCGTGTGCTGGTTGCAAAGCAAGTTCCTCACCTCCGAAGTGCAGAGTGTTGGTACTCATATCCAAGATGATGTTGTTCTGGTCCAGGAAGTCCAGTCTGATGATCACTTCATTTGATACGTCAGCCACAAGCACTGGATGCTTTATCGCCCGTCGTCCAATGACGAACTCCAGTGATGCTTCGCCATGTACCGGTGCGGTCTCTCCGATCGCGGTTATTAGCTGGAGGTTCCTTTGTGTGGGTTGCACTCTCCACTTCGGGATCACGGTGGGACTGACGATGGTCCTCGATGCTCCCGTGTCGATTAGCATGGGCCAGCTCTCTCCGTTTACGACTCCATCGACCATCAGGCTGCTATTATCCCTCCGTAACTGCGTCACATGAACTTGGACTGCCGGGGCTTGACGACTGACACAAGCCAACCTTTGGCCCCCAAGGCTGGCTGATACTTGCTTTCCTGGGCCGCGCGGTTTCCCTACGACTGACTGCCCCGACGGAAACCCTTGGCGGCGGCGTTCACCGCAGTCCTTGCTCAGGTGGCCTCTCTTACGGCAGGTCCAGCACGTCGGTAGTCCTCTTCCGGGCCGCCTCTCCGGATGTCCTTCGGCTACGTTTTTGTTGGTGGTACTGCGACTCTTGAAGAACCGGCCTAGCGCCTCCATCAGTTCATCGGCCAGGGGCTTGGTCTTGCCGGCTTTGGCTGGTTCGTCGACGTCCACCTGACGCATCCGCGCGCGCATTCTAGATACCTGCTTTGCCGTCTCGAACTCAAGTGCGTGGCTCAGCGCATCTGCCAGGGTCTTATTGCGCGCGAGTCGCAGCGCCTGTTGGGTGTCCGGGTCCCGTAGCCCGTCGGTGAAGATCTGCGTCGCTATCTGTTCCAGAAAGTCGGCCGGCGCTGTTGGGTAGGCGAGCCTTACGAGGCGTGCGATGTCCATCTCGAACTCCTGCAGGGTTTCCGCGTTCTTTTGTACCCGGGTCCGGAGCTGCATCTGGTAGGCCTGCTGAAGATGGCTATCCCCATATCGGGGCTCCATATGGGCGATCAGTGAAGCGTAGTCCTGGGATCCAGTCGGGATGGCCTGAAGGACGTTAAGGGCGTCCCCTCTCAGCGCTACAATGAGAGCTGTAGCCTTTTCCGTGCTGTTCCAGTTGTTTATGGAGCAGGCTGCCTCGAACTGACGTAAATAGGTGCTCCACGGGACCTTTCCGTCGAAGGTTGGGGGCGTCACTCTGCTCTGTCCCGTTCCTGATGTCCCCGGTGTACCTGTGGGTGGGCGTCGGCGCAGCTCGGCAACTTCCTCTTGAAGAGCTTTGAATTTCTCTTCCACCCCCGTGAGTGGGCGTTGGCGCAGTTCGGCAACTTCCTCTTGTAGGGCTTTGACTCTCTCATCCACCCCGGTCGGCGGACGTCGGCGCAGCTCGGCGACTTCTTCTTGTAGGGCTTTGAATCTATCTTCCATCCCTGTCGGCGGGTGTCGGCGCAGCGCAGCAAATTCCTTTCGTAGAGCGTTGAATCTCTCTTCCACCCCCGTCAGCGGGCGTCGGCGTAGCTCGGCAACTTCTTCTTTTAAGACGTCGAACTTCTTATCCACTGCCGTGACTTCCTCACGCAGACCCAGTTCTAATTTCTTCAGGTCCTGTGCTAACTTATTCTGCCCGTCTTCCATCTTCTTCTGGCCGTCCTCCATCTCCTTGGTTAAATTCTTCTGGCCATCTTCTAATTTAGCAGTTAGGTCCTTGGCTAACTTCTTCTGGCCGTCCTCCATCTTCTTCTGGCCGTCCTCCATCTTCTTCAGGTCCTCCGCTAACTTATTTAGACCGTCTTCCATCTTCTTCTGGCCGTCTTCTAATTTGGCAGTTAGGTCCTTGGTTAAATTTTTCTGGCCGTCTTCCATCTTGGTTTCCATGCCACTTAACTTTTCTAGCAATGCTGCGAATTGCTCTTCCATTTTAGATGTTTGTCTTGTAAGGGGCATGCGCTCACAGGAAAATTAAAACAAATGACCTGCTCGGGTTTTGAAACCAGGACCGTCAGGTGTTGTACTTGTGCTTGAGTTCGTAATCCCACTTCTGACACCAGTTGTTACGTGCCACCCCCCTAGTGGCACTTTCGTTAACTGGATTACGGAGGGTAGAAAACACAATACCAATTACTGCTTTAAAGAGAAGTTAGCTTTATTGCTTGCAGGAAGATACACTATTCATCAGTAAATACGAGCAATTGGAACCTTACTCCAGTTTCCTCAAGTCTCTTGCTTATGGAGAGCCATTGCCCTCTTTCACTTGTCAACAGTTAATCTTCTCGCTAATGAGTCTGATGGCCTTGACAGAACTACATGCAACTCTCCCCTATGTACACAAATTACAGTTACTTACGAAAACACAGGCAGTCCCCTGTATGCTTCTCACTTCCTCGCTGTCAAGGAAAACGGCTTCACTAGGGGTTTCGCAAGTCACCACACTTCTGTCGCTCACGATAAACGCTCGCACTACTGTAGCTCGTAAAACACAACAACAAAAGATGTTTGACAGGTCGCTCTTATATAGCAGGCCGGTGACTCAATAAATGCTTCTAGACCCATCCAGGGTCCACGGATTCTCGAGGATTCCAACACTGGCTGGGTCACGAATATTCTGGACCATCCCTTTCACTTCGCAGCCCGTTGCGTAACGCGCACGTAATACACTGAGGCAGAGCACACACAGCCCAACCCTGGGGCAGTTGTTGCTCATGCGGCGAGCGATGACACAAACTCACAGCCGTAACAATATGTCCAGCCGATCCGGACCGTGCCCTTCGAATTTTATTACGTCTCACCAATCCAACATGGTGGCTGTGCGAAATATTTTACCAGCATCCTGTATGTCCGAAACTATTACTCATATCACCTTGAAATTCTATACGATGATAAAGGATACTACTAGACGTTCACCTATGTGACTTTCAAAAACCTGCTAAGTACAAAACGAACATGGTGGCCCAGCGAAGTGGAAACATTTAAATAGACATTTCGCGTGATTTAACCATCCGAACACAGTGAAACATGGTACAGCAAATGTTCATCTACATTGTAACGCACTGACATCTAATTTAGTTCAATTGTTTACATAACCTCAATATGGTGGCTGGGCGACATTTTAAAATTAAGTTTTTATTTCTTGTGGCCTAATCATGCGACAGACGTCAACGTTTGTATAACGAACGTACAAAGTAATTCTAATCTAACAGTACATAACTCTATGGAGTACATATATTAAAATCAATATGGCGACCATCCAAAATATTTAGACGGTTCTCAATATCTATTAATCTATGACAGAAATCAAACTGGAATTTTGTATGTTTATAGAGGCTATAACCATAAGTTCACCTATGGGACGTTCAATAACCTGGTTAGCACAAATCCAACATGGCGGCGACCCAAAATTTAAATATTCAAATGGACGTTTCTCGCGATTTGATCATCCGAGCTCAGTGAAAATTGGTACGGTATATGCTTATATAAATTTTAATCCACTGGCATCTAATTAATTTAAATTATTTTTATAACCACGAGATGACATGACGGCTGAGTGAAATTTTAAAATCTCGTTTTTATTTCTTGTGCCCTAATCATGAGATTGAAGTTTGGATAAAACACCTACACAATAATCTTCATGTAATAGTACATAAATCTAAGGCCTATAATATAAAAATCCAGCATGGCGACCATCCGAAATATTTAGACGAATCTCAATATCTACGAATCTATTACAGGAAACAATCTGAAATTTTGTATATTGATCGAGGCAAAATAAGTAGGATATATGAAAATAGGTTGTATAGTTCTTCACGGAACTACTTGTTTTTACTGTCAGATTGTTGCTAACCTGGCATTGTAAGATTCAAGTTCTAGTAAACTTGCCGTAAAAGTGCAAGGAAAAATGTAACCGGAGATTGTATGAACGGGCATTAGAGAATGAAAGCGAATGTGTTGGGAGGATATAACCATGACCTTTTGAAAGGTTCTGTAAAGTCCCAGCATTTATACCTAGAGTGGAAAGAGTGGACACTATGGCAAACTATGTCAAGGACGGCCCACTCGTCTTACAAGTTACCAAATGAGGTAACACCTCGGGAGTCGAGTCCTGCGCGTTTAAACAAAAAGTTCGGCATCCGCCCCGCAACCGCACGACTGTTATCCATATCCGCCCCGCAACCGCACGACTGTTATCCGCATCTGCCCCGCATCCACACGACTGTTATCCGCATCCGCCCCGCATCCACACGACTGTTATCCGCATCCGCCCCGCAACCGCACGACTGTTATCCGCATCCGCCCCGCATCCACACGACTGTTATCCGCATCCGCCCCGCAACCGCACGACTGTTATCCATATCCGCCCCGCAACCGCACGACTGTTATCCGCATCTGCCCCGCATCCACACGACTGTTATCCGCATCCGCCCCGCAACCGCACGACTGTTATCCATATCCGCCCCGCAACCGCACGACTGTTATCCGCATCCGCCCCGCAACCACACGACTGTTATCCGTATCCGCCCCGCATCCACACGACTGTTATCAGGATCTGCCCCGCATCCACACGACTGTTATCCGCATCCGCCCCGCAACCGCACGACTGTTATCCGCATCCGCCCCGCAACCGCACGACTGTTATCAGGATCTGCCCCGCATCCACACGACTGTTATCCGCATCTGCCCCGCATCCACACGACTGTTATCAGGATCTGCCCCGCATCCACACGACTGTTATCCGCATCCGCCCCGCAACCGCACGACTGTTATCCGCATCCGCCCCGCAACCGCACGACTGTTATCCATATCCGCCCCGCAACCGCACGACTGTTATCCGTATCCGCCCCGCATCCACACGACTGTTATCCGCATCTGCCCCGCATCCACACGACTGTTATCCGCATCCGCCCCGCAACCGCACGACTGTTATCCGCATCCGCCCCGCAACCGCACGACTGTTATCCATATCCGCCCCGCAACCGCACGACTGTTATCCGCATCCGCCCCGCAACCACACGACTGTTATCCGTATCCGCCCCGCATCCACACGACTGTTATCAGGATCCGCCCCGCAACCACACGACTGTTATCCGTATCCGCCCCGCATCCACACGACTGTTATCAGGATCCGCCCCGCATCCACACGACTGTTATCCGTATCCACCCCGCATCCACACGACTGTTATCAGGATCCGCCCCGCAACCACACGACTGTTATCCGTATCCGCCCCGCATCCACACGACTGTTATCAGGATCCGCCCCGCAACCACACGACTGTTATCCGTATCCGCCCCGCATCCACACGACTGTTATCCGCATCTGCCCCGCATCCACACGACTGTTATCAGGATCCGCCCCGCATCCACACGACTGTTATCAGGATCCGCCCCGCATCCACACGACTGTTATCAGGATCCGCCCCGCATCCACACGACTGTTATCCGTATCCACCCCGCATCCACACGACTGTTATCAGGATCCACCCCGCAACCACACGACTGTTATCCGCATCCGCCCCGCAACCACACGACTGTTATCCGTATCCGCCCCGCATCCACACGACTGTTATCCGCATCCGCCCCGCAACCACACGACTGTTATCCGTATCCACCCCGCATCCACACGACTGTTATCAGGATCCGCCCCGCATCCACTCGACGGTTATCCATATCCGCCCCGCAACCGCACGACTGTTATCCGCATCCACCCCGCATCCACACGACTGTTATCCGCATCCACCCCGCATCCACACGACTGTTATCCGCATCCACCCCGCAACCGCACGACTGTTATCCGTATCCGCCCCGCATCCACACGACTGTTATCAGGATCCGCCCCGCATCCACTCGACGGTTATCCATATCCGCCCCGCAACCGCACGACTGTTATCCGCATCCACCCCGCATCCACACGACTGTTATCCGTATCCGCCCCGCATCCACACGACTGTTATCAGGATCCGCCCCGCATCCACTCGACGGTTATCCGCATCCGCCCCGCAACCGCACGACTGTTATCCGCATCCGCCCCGCATCCACACGACTGTTATGCGTATCCACACGTTTGTTATCGAAATCCGCTGACTTTACAATGAAATGAAAATCCACAGCCTGCTTCCAGTCTCCGACCTGGTCAGGAATGGAATGAATGAAGCCCCCATCTAGCGGCGAGGATATGAACTGTGCCGGCTGCCTCTGGGGCAATGATGAAATGAATGACAGATGAAATCAAATGATAGTGGAGAGTGTTGCTGGAATGAAATTGTGACAGGGAAAACCGGAGTACCCGGAGAAAAACCTGTCTGCCTCCGTTTTGTCCAGCACAGATATCACATGGAGTGACCGGGATTTGAACCACGGACTCAGCGGTGAGAGGCCGGCGTGCTGCCGCCTAAGCCACGGAGGCTCCAAGCTTTACAATAATATTGTTAATTTAGAGTATTAAAGCAACACATTTAGAAATTTGAGGAGAAATTCGTTTCCCTAGGCTTTGTGCTAATCGCAAGGCAATTTTCACCAAGTTTTGTCCCTCTGAGTAACGGCAAGTGGAACAGCGGGTGGCTAATTATAGCACTTAGTCGTCGGTTATACCCTCGCAGTCAAGCGCAGTTATAATAGTACATTATGCAACGAGCCTATAATGGCTATAATTAAGACACGAATATTTTTATAAAACGAGCGTATGCGAGTTTTATAATATCCATACGAGTGTCTTAATTACCATTATAGTCGAGATGCATACGACTGTTTATGTTCGACGATAATTATAACTTTATTATACCGATATATTTTAACATAAATATTCTTAAATATCTGTTCAGACACTAGAATGTTGTGATCGGGTGCTGCGGTGGGTAGTATATCTCTGTTTCCTAAGCTCTCTGGACAACCGACGCATGCGCTCTGTGTGCTTCAATGACATGTTCAGATTGTGCTCCAGTATTCAGTAAAACTGTCACCGAAGTCGTTTCAAAACCACGCGCTGTGTAGAAATTGATTTTGGGAATATTAAGGTACAGTGCCATTTCTTGTCTCAGTTTATTTACGGGAACATATGGACGGTGCAATTTCGGTAATTTATATAGACATGTTGGATTTTGAACGCATGCGCGAAGGTATCCTTATCTAATTGATCACACAACTGTTTCTTGAGCTCTGATTGGTGGGAGAAACTGTTTCATAATGAAAAATAGTGTTATAATGAGCCTCATTATGATACAGTTTTCTGACATATAATAGTTAGGGTCGAACATAAAGGATTTTTTTTTGACAAAATTGGGGGTATTTCCATGATTGGCTTCTCTCACTTCTCTACTATGCTCATACAATCCAAGCGAAAGTAAATAGGGAAATAGCAAGAAACGTGAAAGACGCAGATGTTAGCAAAAACTAAAATCTTTAAAAGAAAATCTAGTTCAACATTGTATTCTAAAAACTATCCGCAAATTGACTCTGAACATTATCCGCAGCTTATCCGCTATCTGTACAGCCATGTAAACTATATCCACATGACGCTTCAGCGCAAGGCTTTACTCGGGAGTGATGAACTCAGTACAAAATTATGGTACCGGTACTTACTGTAAATTGGCCGAAATACCTTGTGTAATTAGCCTCCGTGGCTTAGGCGGCAGTACGCCGGCCACTCACCGCTGGGTCCGTGGTTCAAATCCCGGTCACTCCATGTGAGATTTGTGCTCGGCAATGCGGAGGCAGACAGGTTTATCTCCGGGTACTCCGGTTTTCCCTCTCCAAAAATTTCATTCCAGCAACACTCTCCACTCTCATTTCATTTCATAATTATGTTATTCATTTAATTATTGCCCCAGGGGAGTGCGAAAGGCATCGGCAGCCGGCACAGTTCATATCCTCGCCGCTAGATTGGGGGCTTCAATCATTCTATTCCTGACCCGGTCGGAGACTGGAAGCAGGCTGTGGATTTTCATTGTGGAAATGATGTCCTAATTGATGTTTTCTCCTCCGTTGTCTATAACCCACCCGCCATCTCCTTTTTATAACACGGCTTATACAGTGAACATTTAGGTTGTGTCGTGATTTGTGATTGTGGGCGTGATTAGTAAGACACTAGCGCTTAAAGACAGCCGAGCGGGGCTAACGAAGCGACCCGAATACTCACGACCGAAACCGATCATCCATCCCCTCGAGACAGACCAGCGTGACAGTAAACTGTTTCTCGTTGAGCCTTGAGACAGACCAGCTCAGCGGGGCAATAAGAACGTACCGGTATCCGAAATGAAAATACATATTCTTTCCCTTTGCGTCTACATAACTAAAATGATAAATGTCCATGAATTAGAACCTTAGCTATCATATAATTACTTTTTATTGTTACATATCTGGTGGTAATGACGTTTGTTTTACATATTTTTAATGTAAAATTACATATTCTGTGCTTTATTTTACATATTTGATCAAAATGACATATTTTAAACATAATCTCACTTTATATATTTAAAATTACATATTCTGTCTCTTACTGTAAAAAAGAGTATTTATTCGTTTAGAATTACCGTATATTTCACTTGCAAAAATACTTTTTTTACAGTAAGAGTGAGATTTATTAAAATAAAGTAAAATTATGTTTAAAAAATGTAATTTTGATCAAGTACGGTATGTAAAATCACAGAATATGTAATTTTACACTAAAAATTAAAAATATGTAATAGAAATGTCATTGTGATCTGATATGTAACAATAAAATGCAGTTATATGATAGCTAAGGTTCTAATACATGGGCATTTATCATTTTTTAGTTATATATAAGCAAAGGGAAAGAATATATATTTACATAAAAATCCTAGCCCTAATGATCGGTCTAGGATGTGAAGTTCGGGGTAACTTACCGTACGTTCTTATTGCCCCGCTGCGCTGGTCTGCCTCAACGAGGAACAGCTGACTGGGGATGGATGATCGGTAGCGGTCGTGAGTATTCGGGTCGCTTCGTTAGCCCCGCTGGACTGTCTCTAAGCGCTAGTTACAAGACAAATAAAATGTTGCCAACCCCACGCATAGGTTGAGTACCGTGTGGTGTTCGCACCACTTCGCTCCGCTCGATTCATTCGTTTCGTTGTGTTTCTAAGGTTTAAACGATGCATACATGTTGACATCTGTGTGTTAATAAGGCTTTACATACAAAAAGCAAACCTGACTTGACCTGACCCATGCATCCGGCTTCGATGCATACAATAGCCTGTCAGCCCTTAAGGACCATGAGAGCTACCGGTATGTCAAGGGTTGAAACAACTTGTTTTTCTTCAAACATAACCCTTGCTTACAAGCAGTAATTTTCGATCAGACAGAAGCCAATAGTATCTTGCTTCGCTTCGTAAGCCAATAGTATCTCGTTACGCATGACTTATGTCGTGTATTTTGTGTACCATACATTGGCAACAGTGAAATGACGTCACGATAACAATTGAACACGCCTAATGCAGTAGCAGTTGAGCAGCAACAAGCGACGACAATTTTATTGCCGTCGTTTGAATGAACAATGAATAACGACTAAAGTCACATATTTACGCAATTTAGCATATACGTTATTTCCTGTGCAGTAGTGATAATGGACGGTAATTTCAATTAGCAATGACTCCCAGAATCTCTACTTAGTATAAAACAAAGTCCCCGATTCTTGGATTTTCCGGGTTATCTCGAGAACCACTGGATGGATTTTGATGCGGTTTTCACCATTCTGGAAAGGATTTCTCGAGGAAGGTTTCTGTAGAAAATAATTTATTTATCGTCAATGGATGCCGGGCAGTAACGATTTTAGTGAATCGAGTCGAAACAAAATCGTACCGGTACCGTTCGTGCGCCTTTTAAGCTTACGCTGGTAATGCGTTAAAAATATCTGTATACTATGAATGTAAGAATTGTTCAGCATGAAAAGTTCTACAAAATGGTCCGGGACAGCATAATATTATCTCTATCATCAAAACATTGCCTACTATAAGTGTTTTTACGTTTTCATTTCATCCAACAATCTCCGTTCAACTGCTACGAGCCAGTTAGCGAGCGAGCCTATCACCCCAGTTTAAGACTTCGTTCTGCAGAATACAAAGTCAAGTTTAGATTGGACGGAAGGGGGATTTGTGTTTCATGCACCTCGCCATTCTTAAATTCGTTGCACATGCTATCTCCATGATAATATAATTAACAGTGATTTTAATCCATCATGTTGAGACGGAAATTCGACATAGGTCGTAGTTAATTGACATCGATAAACACACGCATTTTAAGCTTATGCTGCGTAAACCGGCTTCGGTGGCGTAGTTGGTAGCATGCTGAACTGCTATGCCCAAGATAGCGGGTTCAAACCCCACCGAAGTCGTCGGAGTTTTTAAGAGCGTTAAAAATCCTCCAGTATTCCTTCCTTCGGAGGGGAAGTAAAGCCGGCGGTCCCATGTCATAGATTTATGGCATGTAAAAGATCCTTCCACAGACTAAACATGTGTGGAGCTAAATTGTTAGGTTATATTTTGTCAGAAAGCTCTATCCAAGTTCCAACGTTCACCTCTAGGTATCATTGATATCTGGTAGCGAAAGTTGGAACTACTTGAAATTGAACGGAACTTGTAGTTCAGCCTAAGGGTGTCCGCTGGAAGCAGCTACAGACTCTGACGAGCCGAACATGTCCTCGGACACTCCCGGCACCAAAAGCTATACGATAAATAAATAAAAACCGTTAAAGATACCGGGTGAAGCCGGGGTGGGTTGCTATTACACAGGTCTACAAAATAAAAAAAAAAGACCTTTTTACATTCAATAACTGATTTTGTATATTGAAAGTAGCTTGCCACGGTGGGTGAGTGGATAGCGTGTCAGTCTACCAACCCCAAGATAGCAGGTTCGCTCCTGACCGTGGTAAGTGATTTTTGAAAGGCGGAAAAAATACGACACGCATGCCATACGATGTTGGCATGTCAAAGAACCCATTTGAATTCAGTAGGCCGTGTTGATAATGGAAAAAATAATTTCGGGAGTTTCCGCCAACACAAAGTTCCTCATTTCTCTACTAGAATGCGCTATAGTGTTCGAGGAGCTTAGATATTTAACCTCCTTGACTTTTATAGTGATTCAAGAAACAACGAAATTCGACATGCAAGCTACCCTCTGGGTGTCAAATTACAAAGCTTGCACCCGGCACGCGAGGCCATACGATATTATTATTATTAGACTATTATTATTTTCCATACGAGTGTCTTAATTACCATTATAGGCGATAATTATTATAACTATTTTATTTTCGAACATAAATATTCATAAATATCTGACGAGATTTCACCAGATTTATGTACTGAACAGAGCGCATGGGACGCAGAGAATACCTTGTATTTGACCATGGCCTCCTCGATTACCTCACTATGACACTAGGCCACGCGGTGAAATATAAATTAGGACTTGGAACTCAACGCAGGTGGGATGCTATCCTTACCTTATTGGTTAAACAACTGTTTCTTGAGCTCTGATTGGTGGGAGAAACTGTCCCATAATGAAAACTTGTACCATAATGATCCTCATTATAGTACAGTTTTCTGACATATAATATTTACATTTGGACATCGTCGAACATAAAAATCTTCTATATTCCTGTATCACATCACGTTTTAAAAGAAACTACATTATTAAAGCAATCGTTACGTACAAGATGCGTGAACGTGAAGATCTGCATTGTACAGTCATCGCGGCAGGAGATGGCAGCTGAACCGACCGGGTGAAACTTAATAGGGTGTTTTGGTACCAACGCTAGCTTGCCTTGTAGTAGTACCTGCTGACAACGTTAAAAACGCTAGCTGTCATCGCGTACGACGATGTAGTTGAGTTGTACTTCTATAGATGGCAGCAAAATCGGAAAATTGGTGAGTATTCTTGTTAATGTTGTATATTTAATTAATATTTGAATATATATATCAATAGTAAATACATATTGCAGTGCTTAGAAAGGAATACAATCGGTTTCGAACAATATTATACGAAGAAATTGAATTATATTGAATCACACATCGATTTTAGTCGATACACTGCGCTCGAAAACGATATCAGATACTATCGATATAATTCAAAGTAAGAGCTGTTGGCTGGTTTTTCCAACGCTTCCCGTAATTCAAACGTGATATTTCTTAATTCGATTGATAAGAAGTACAGTACGGCCAATTAAATAATACTGGTGTCTGATAAGTGCAGCTGTAATTTTGTCTTACAATTCATTTTTAATATTGTAGTATAGTAGCCTACTCTTTCTATATGTACATATCTGTGGGGTAGGCCTATGTCATGCTATGTGCTATGCGGAAACATCCACAACTATTCTGATAGAGCCTATGTTTTCTTCTCTACCTGATATCACAGGGGGAAGAAATCGCCTATTATTAGACCAATTACTAAAATATGAAAGAAAGAAAGGAATATAAAGTAGTGGTGGGGGGATAGAGTAGGGGAAAGGGTGGGGTAGGCACGGGCCGGGAGGGGAGAGGAGCGAGTAGGCCAGGTCGGGGACGGATCGCGCTCGAAAGTGCATCGCCACGCCATCTCATATTGTCAGTTAGAACTATTTGCGTCGTGCAATAGGTTGGGGTCAAAATTTTGCATTAAGTTGCAGCTCTACCCATATATCCTCCTTGAGCTGAACACGCTGAGACGGGTTGCGGGAGACTTGCAGTACGCATGCGTGGTCCACCTATTCCCGCATGCCAATGGTTATTATCGCAGCAGACGACACGCGGCCAGCAAAAGAAGGAATGTGCTGAGTGAGTGAAGCAATTAGTGACCAACTGAATGTTTTAGAAATGCGCGATACGCAGTGAGCTGGAAGACCTCTGCAATTCAAACCCAACTGCCATCTCCTGGCGCGATATTAGGGAAAATGAAAATCCACAGCCTGCTTCCAGTCGACCGACCGGGTCCGGGAATGGAATGAATGAAGCCCCCATCTTGCGGCGAGGATATGAACTGTGCCGGCTGCCGAAGCATGTCGCACTCCCCTGAGGCAATGATTAAATGAATGACAGATGAAATGAAATGATAGTGGAGAGTGTTGCTGGAATGAATTTTTTGACAGGGAAAACCGGATTACCCGGAGAAAAACCTGTCTATCTCCGTTTGGTCCAGCACAGATCTCACATGGAGTGACCGGGATTTGAACCACGGACCCAGCGGTGAGAGGCCGGTGTGCTGACGCCTAAGCCACGGAGGCTTCACGCGATATCAGTATTGTTTCTTTATAGCAGGCAGAGTTTAGTGCATGGAAATAATAAACACCTTGACATATTGTAACAAATATATACATATCAAAGAAAGGAAACACTTTATGTTCACTTGTATGATGAAGTCAATGGAACCGTTGCCGCTTTGATGGAAAGCTTCTCATACTACTTTCTCTCTTGTTCACTGTAGTAAGATCATCACGTTTTATCAGCCAACAGTAGAGATATTGTGAAATTTTACAATATCTTGTTAATCAAAATTACTGCAATTATAAAAAAATGGATATGTGATAGGACAAAAGTAATGGCACTTCTGAATTCAGATGAACAATGTACAAGAGTCAAAGCCAAGAAAGGAAAAATCGTGTAGACCTGTATTATCAAATAAGATACGAAAATCACATATACATTAGGCTATATAAATGCTAAGTGAAACTATAGGATCTTGGTTCATCCCTCCCGAGGAATTGCCTGAAGTAGTTTAGTCCCAAGGTCTTGTGCCTTATCCCAGTAGGTTTTCTGATTGTAGAATTGTTTATTATCACAGTACATAGTTCCTACTACAGATACAGGATCGTACCTCGTCTTGCTTTGATGTGTGGCTGCTTGTCGAGCCAGTCATTGATCTGTAGCAGGTCTTCAGTTCTTCTCTCTGGAACTTCGTTGATAGTTTTCTGTGCCGTATCTTCCAGTTCCGGTGACAATGGGCGCAGGCCGGTTTTCATCATCCTCTCGTACACCTTAACATACAGAACATTGTTACCCTCGAGGACTCGAACAGAATCCACTCAGCCTCGCGAGGCAAAATTGAGAAGAGACGGGTTCCATTTCCACCTCACCAATCCAGGAGGTGGTTTTGCAGGGGGAAAAGCCCGGGATGGTGCCTAACTTAACACCACGCTCGCCTCCCTCACAATCCTCTCCTGAATTACAAACACACACACTACTACAGACACCACAATCACATACTGCTCGGGTCTAAGATCTGTGAACTAGCGGGGTGAAGGACAGAGGCAGAGAAGGGGCAGGCGAGAATTGAGAAGCCTGTCAACAGCCCGCAGTGTTACCTGATATTCCCGTCCATACCAATACTGCTAACATAGGGTCTATGCTAAAACCAGTCTGGCGTTGTAGATTATTAGACAAATTGTGGAGTTTGTTTTCAAAACTGAATATCTCCAAAAATTACTTCTTTTTATGGTTGATTCGGTAACATTTGCCTCGGCTGCATTGGATGGTAAAATATATTTTGATCAAATGTTAATATTTCCCATTGATAAGGCTGTGAGAAAACATGCTTTTCGTTCAAAACTGAATATATCCATCACTTATAATATAATGCACCAGCATGTTTTTTTTAAATAAGGACATTTAATTTCTAATTGGTACAATATTATGTTCAAAATAAATACCACGAATTAGGATAAATATTTGAGATTATGTGAAATATCCTGCTTTCCATAGATAAATACAACCACCATTTTTTCAAAACTAAATAACTATTTATGTTTCGTTCGTTTTCGTTATCGTTTTACCCTCCAGGGTTGGCTTTTCCCACGGACTAAGCGAGGGATCCCACCTCTACCGCCACTGAGGGCAGTGTCCTGGAGCTTGAGACTCTGAAACAGGCGATACAACTGGGGAGTGTGACTAGGACTTAACCCAGGTGTCCTCACCTGCAAAACGAGGCTGAATAAACACGATATGATAGCCTCTAAAATGAAACCAACAACAGCAACAACAAAAACTCTCTAATATGAGTAACAAAATAAAGTGCATTGGTAGTTCCGTGAAGAACTATACAGCCTATTTTCATATATCCTACTTATATTAACTGCCACTATCAACATACAAAATTTCAGTTTGATTGCTGTAATAGATTCGTAGATATTGAGAACCGACTAAATATTTCAGATGGTCGCCATGTAAGATTTTATATATGTAGGTCCTAGAGTTATGTACTGTTACATGAAGATTATTGTGTACGTGTAGCATTCAAACTTCAATCGCATGATTAGGACACAAGAAGTAAAAACGAGATTTTAAAACTTCGCACAGCCGCCATCTTGTGGTTATGGAAACAATTGAAATAAATTAGATGCCAGTGGATTAACATTCGTATAATGATTTACTGTACACAGTTTCACTGCACTCGGATGGTTAAATTGGGAGAAACGTCCATGTGAATATTTATACTTCGCGTCGCCGCCATGTTGGATTTGTGATCACCAGGTTATTTAAAGTCCTATAGGTGAACTTAAGTTCATAGCCCCTATGAACATAAAAAATTCAGTTTGATTGGTATAATCGATTCGTAGATATTCAGAGCCGTCTAAATATTTCGGATGGTCGCCATGTTGGATTGTTAAATGTATAGGCCATAGAGTCATGTACCATTAAAGGAAAATTATTGCGTAGGTTCATTATTCAAACTTTCACTTCGATCGCATGATTACGACACAAGAAATAAAAACTTAATTTTAAAATTCACAAAGCCGCCATCTTGAGGTTATGTAAACAATTGAACTAAATTAGATACGAGTGCATTACAATGTGTATAAACATTTCCTGTACCAGATTTCATTGCGTTAGGAACATTAAATCGCGAGAAAGGTCTATTTAAAATTTTCAAATTCGCTTGGCCGCCATGTTCGTTTTGTAGTTAACCGGTTTTTGAATGTCTTATAGATGAACTTCCAGTAGTGCCCTTTATCTCCGTACAAAATTTCAGATATAGAATGCTGTTGAATATTTCGCACATCCGCCATCTTGTGGTTATGTAAACAATTGAACCAAGTTAGATGTCGGTCCATTACAATGTATATAAACATACACTGTACCACGTTTTATTGCGTTTGGTTGGTTAAATCGCGAGAAACGTCCATTTAAAAGTCGCGAATTCGCTTGGCCGACATGTTGGTTTTGTAGTTACCAGTTTTTCAAAAGTGACATAGGTGAACTTCTAGTAGTTCCCTTTATCACCGTAAAATATTCCAGGGTGATATCGGGAATAGTTTCGGAGATATTGAATGCTGGTGAAATATTTCGCACAGCCGCCATGTTGGATTGGTGAGACGTAACAAAATTTGAAGGGCACGGTCGGGGTCGCCTGGAATAGTGCTATGAACTTACCGAGTTTCATTGAAATCGCTCGAGCCGTTTAAAAGTTATTTGGGACACACACACACACACACACACGGACAAAAGGTGATCTCATATGCCTTTTTTTTTTTCAAAATTGAAAATAGGCTAAAAATAGCGTGCATAGTTTAGCGTAATCAAATCCATGACAACCTAGTTACCATGGCAACAAGTGCAAGTGCACTTAGTTCCTACTCGTTGAAGCGTGTTGTGTCGATACATTTCCGACACCTAGTTATTATGAACATCATAGCTTGCCACGGTGGGTGAGTGGTTATCGTGTCGGACTACCAACCCCAAGCTTTCAGGTTCGCTCCTGGCCATGGTAAGTGATTTTTGAAAGGCGTCAAAAATCACGACACGCATGTCATATGTTGTTGCCATGTTAAAGAACCTATTTGTGTAGGCAGTGTTCATAATGGCAAAATTAATCTCGGGATTTTCCGCCAACACAAAAGTTCCTCCATTTTCTACTAGAAAGCGCTATAGTGTCAAGGAGCTTAGATATCTAACCTCCTTGACTTTCATAGTGCTTCAAAGAACAACAACAAAAATCGACATGCAAGCTGCCCTCTGGGTGGCAATTAACAAAGCTTGCACCCGGCACCCAGGTTATACGATATTCTTATTATTATTACTGGGTATACGGTACTGCCCTTTAACCTACTATTAAACTCAGTGGCGGATCAAGGCCTTGCGGGGCTCTGGGCGATATGAAAAGATGGGGCTCACAACAATAGGAAATTTAAAAAATATCAAATCAAATGGAAAGTAGTTTTGTAATAATAATACAATAAAGAATAGTTACAATATTTTGAATGCACTACAGTACATTTTTTTTTAATAATATGAAAGAAACCTCGAAGAAGATTATGTAAGCTATAAAATATTAAAATATTACTTTGTGACTTTTTTCCCGGCTGAAGTCTTCTATTATTTCACTGAAATCTAACCGGGTGAGTTAGCCGTGGTCGTTACGGCATGACTGCTGGCTTTCGCTCACATCCGGGAGGCGAGGAGGTTCGAATCCCCCCGCCGGCAACATTGAAGTTGGTCTTCTTTGGTTTCCCATCTTCCTTCCAGGCAAATGCCGGGGTTGGTCCCTGACTATAGGCCACAGCTGCTACCTTCCAACTCCTCGACCTTCCATTCCAACTTTCCTCCCCAACGGTACTTGTAGCTCACCCATTGGGTGTCCATCTCGAAGCAGCTACAAAAACTGGCGAGCCGAACATGTCCTCGGACCCTCCCGGCACTAAAATCCATACGCTAAAAAAAGGTTAGATTTGACTAACGCTCTTAGGTTCCAACGTTCGTCGCCAGGAGCTGACTGCGGTGGCATCTAGTAACCAAGTTCAGAACTAGTTGTCGTTGACGGTAGCGTTTGGCAGCAAAAGTAGGAACTACTTGAAAATTGAATGTCTGCAGTCCTTACTTGAATTAGAAACATATAACACACACTAATACACACTAACAACGGTTATCAGACAGATTCTACACACACCCAAAGTACACGGGGCTACATGACCGCGTTGTCGCAGCCCCTAAACTGAGGAACCAACCAACCAAACATTTAATTAGTCAAAATATATTGTATATAATGCACCTTCTTTGAGAAAACTAGGCTTAAACAAAGTAAAACAAAACAGATTCCTGTCCTAAATTGAAAACATTGAACAAGAATTCAAAATCTTTGCTGAAAACTCTTCGTTTTCTATTTACGAAATCCGTCCCTATTTGATTGATGTTTGATCTTCCACTGTCACTGACTCTTATTTGGTTATTGTTAACATGAACAAGGAAGGTCACTTTGTATATTTAGGTAATAATAATAATAATATCGTATGGCCTTGGGTTCCGGGTGCAAGCTTTCTTTATTTGACACCCAAAGGGTAGTTTGCATGTCGAATTTCGTTGTTCCATGAAGCACTATGAAAGTCAAGGAGGTTAGATATATAATGTGCCCAATTAGACACGGCTGACTGGCATCGAACTCTGGTCTTATCAAAGAAGACCAGGCCCATGATTCTGCACAGAATCGAATCATTGATCTCTGAGGGGGAACAGACACAGTGAACCCGAAGAACAATGAGTTATATCTGCATATAAGTGTAATAGCAGGATTTCACGGCTAGAATGGGAATATTATAGCTTTTAAGGTGGATCATTGCAGAAAATACCAGCCTATGTACGTTTTAGAAGCCGGAATGCAAGAAAGCGAACAAGCTTGACAGTTGACAAATCGTGGTTAGCGAAGGGGCGTTACTAGGTGACGCCAAGGAACTAATTTTCGTCTGCACTGGAGGAGCGGCCAAAGATTAATGGCTCTGGGAACTACAGTCTCACAAGGCATAGAAAGAGAGTGGGGGCAGTCGCCCACAGAAATTAATTGATTACAGCCAATTGGAGCAATGAATTGAAATGAAACTTACACATAGATGCATGTATTCTAGGAAAGATAATTTAGGAGTGTTCTCACGCCTAAATTAAAGCCTGCATCTATAAACGAACCTCTGCACAGACCTCATCCGCTACGGAGGAAAGATTTGTAGATGAGCCGAGGGGGAATTACCAGAGTAGCGTCAGGACGCCATGGAAGAAGGCAATTAATTATAATTAATTGGCCGAAGCGATCGCTTGCACGCGAGTGATTTTCGGACCTCCACACTTAGACAAACGAGGATCATACTTCACTTTGTCTGGAAATGTATTATATCAAGAAGAGAGTCGGTCCTGGACTTCCAGTGGACTATGTTTCACAAGGGAGCTTTATATAGGAGAAGCTTCGCAGGAAAGTCAGTTCGTCTTGACTCAACCCGTGAGCTGGCACGCTGCCGGATCACGCAAGGAAGTGCGCGGAATTTATAAAGTATTAACGCTCAAATGTATTAGCGGTGAACAATGGAAAGCGCATCATGCAGCTTCATAACAGTAATTAGGCATCGTATAAGATTTAGTCTACAATAGACGTTTAAGCATCAGCATACGCGAGTATAGATTCAGTACAACGTAGAGATAATTTAGGATGTTTATAGACAATGAACATAACCAGGAGGTGTTGTCATAGGTAAAATGACATATTATTGTAATGATCACTACAGTTACGGGAGCCTGGAAGGCGTCACAAGTAGTCGTGACATAGGATTGAACAGATTTGCAGTAGAGGAGATATAAACTGTAGGTGACGGGAGTCGAACACACACACACGCAAGATAGACTTTCATGGAGACCAGCGGTTGTCAGGAGTTAGCTGCATCGCATCTCTGAGGTCAGGCGATAGTGGGAATCCAATCAAGGATCCATGTGTGAAACAGTGCGAGAATTGTGTATAAAGTTATATTACAGTGATTTTTAAAAGTGTGTTTGTGTATATGGTAAAATAATGTGTATTGTGTCAAAGTGAAAAAGCCAGTAATGAAAAATATGATTACCATGTGTAAAGTTTATACAATGTGTCGTGTGAATAATATCATGATGGCTTAAGACAAGCATCATGGCAGGTGCGTGGCTGGCGTGCTGGACCAACCCAGCAAAAATGAAAGTGAGTACAAATTTAATATGTTGATATGATTAAATAGCTCACCATACAATGAAGCATCACTCTAAGATTAAGAATTAACAGTCATTTATGTACGAGTTCACATCCCTCGTATTTTGGTAAAATATGGCTTGGAGGATGATTTGTTTACTGCCAGTTAGGCGTAAGACATTGATGAAAGTAACGGTAACGTTAAATAATAATAATAATAATCTGGGGTCGGTAACAATAATAAATAAATGGGCATGTCAGGCCTACAGTACGTGCAAAGTGTGTCATGTCTAGCGTAAGAATACTGTGTTATTGTAAACAGTAAGATAGAAACGTAAAATATCGAGATAAAAGAGAGCTTTTCAGTGTCATTGAATTGTTGAATGAATGTTTATTATGGTATATTCTACAGGGTCGTATTTGAGAGCCATTACGATAGTTAAATGTAAGCCAGTAAATGTATACTTGTTTTGGAGCTACGTAGAACTTTGGCTTATGAGTAATTGCAGAGAGGACGTGAGTGCTTTAAGAATTGAGTCATCTGTAAGAAATATTGTTTGAGCCGCGTTCAGCGAGCATGTAACGTAGAATCAAGAGATTTACGTCAATAAATTGCGGGGATCATCCGAAGATAGCTTGCGCGTTAGGCGAATCTAGTCGGCTAATCTTCGAAATCTACGAGATAGTATCACCTTAGAGCATACTTGTGTTATTCGCAACAGAGCTGGGACAGAGTCTGTCTGTATCCACTGTTCGCAGAATTTTTGTCACTAGGGATAACTGTTAGAGACCCTTTGTGAGCCCATATATTAATTGATCTGCCCTTAGAGGTAAGACTAATGGTTCTTCGTATAGGAAACGACTATTTCCTCCTGTTATATGCATGCTGCACCAGTGAGAGAACTTTGATACTCACTTGAGATGCGCGCAAAAGCCACTGATGACGCCCACAGAAAGGCAAAGCTATTTCGTGATCCATCCCTTGCCATGAATATTAATTAGGAGCCGAGATGAGCCCATTATACTCTAAATGTAGGTATTATATAATTAGATTGACTCAATTACTAAGGACACGACCCACTCAGGGTACCTCCAGCATGGCCACACTAGTGAAGGAACTTGACCCAGACGGGAAGCCAGACGGGGAGCAGGTAGTCCTCTAAACCGGCGGCCATCTTAATGAGGCAGCCGGGACTAATTCATTGTTCGCATGGAAAGGAAGTCTATAGACCTGATCCTTTTATTTTAAAATTGTAGTGGGACACTGAAGAATCTCGATATTTCGAAAAGTAATTAAGATATGCTTGATGTGATGATGTCAATTGAATTAAATGCATTATTTCCACACACATACCATGTTGGAATGTTGTGATCGGATAATATTTGGCCCAGTTTTTCTCTGAGGAGGAATACTGCACCAAATAAATAAAGGCAACTTTGTAAGGTGTATTTGCCCAGTTCACACTAATTTATTCATACGGGTAGCGTAATTTGAATGACATGATACGTTTGTAACGATAATGTTTTGACCAGACCCAGAAAATCGTTGTATGGTGAAGCTATAAAATATCTATATCCTTGTGTATTTTGGAAGGGAAAGTGTACCACTTCAGCGTTTCAAATTGATGGGAAAAAGAATACGATTCGCACGACACAACACTTATTAATCAAGGCATAAGATAATGAATTAATGTTACTGAAAGTAAATGCCCCGTGTAAAACGGAGAAATGTTTAATAATTGCAGATTTAATGTCATTTAAATATAATTTGTGTTTATTGTGTTGTGATATTCCAGTTTGTGTTAAATTGTGCCACGTGAAGAACACTATGACACTCGCAAATGTCGAAGAGTATCAATAATAGGATGTTTTGAAAAGACTTGAGTGCGGTGAAGCACTAATCTTGAGGAGAAGAGACTCACAGATAATTTTGATTTTTGTTGTGGGGAGTAAATGTAAAGTATCTTTTTTTGTGTTTTATGTTGTATTGCCATGATTTTCTATCATAAAATGTTATACTTAGGAATATGTTGTTTCTTTCGAGTAGAGTAGTCACCTGAAAGACTCAAATCCTGAACATGTGATCGTATGGTGGGTTGAACGCCCCATACCTCGAAAGACCGTGAGTTAGCTGGGATACGAACACATGTTCCATATGATGACGATTGGGTACAATAAGCTCTTTGAACACTATAGCGCTTTCTAGTAGAGAAATGAGGAACTTTGTGTTGGCGGAAACTCCCGAGATTAATTTTGCCATTGTGAACACGGCCTACTGAATTCAAATGGGTTCTTTGACATGCCAACATCGTATGACATTGTGTCGTAATTTTATCCACCTTTCAAAAAAAAAACACTTACCACGGCCAGGAGTGAGCCAGCAAGCTTGGGGGTTAGTAGACCGAAACGTTGTCCACTCACCCACCGTGGCAAGCGTAGGCTATATTTAGGTAAAAAGTAACTTTTATAAATTTCTATACATCCTTCCAAAAATAAGCGTAATTCAACTTAAGTTATGTCCTCTCATTTAAATTTATTTCCTTATCTCGTGTCTGCTAATAAATTAATCGAATCTTCGGTAAGTCGAATTATCTATTATTCGATTACTCGTTTAATATAATGAACCGTCAGTCGATTAATCGTTTCGGTTAGTTTAAAATTATTCTATGGAAGTGAAACTTGGACTAATGTGCAGCAGAAAAGAGGAGAATTGAAGCATTTGAAATGTGGTGTTACAGGAGAATGATGAAGATCAGATGGGCAGATAGGGTTACAAATGAAGAGGTATTAAGACGAGTGGGAGAGGAGAGATGTTTCTGGCGACTGCTAATGAAGAGAAGAGATAGGTTGGTAGGACACATACTAAGACACTCAGAAATAGCAAACTTAGTTATGGAAGGAAGGGTCGAGAACAAGAACTGTAGGGGTAAACCAAGGTTAGAATATGTTAAACAGATTGCCTCGGATGTAGGGTAGGGTAGCTATGTATAGATGAAACGATTAGCTCAAGACAGGGAGGCATGGAGTTCTGCATCAAACCAATCAAAAGACTGAAGACTCAAACAACAACAACAACAACAACAACAACAACAACAACAATTGTTGTTTGATTTCCTCTGCAAGGAGAGGAACGTGATTTCATGATCCGGAAATATTCCTCAACGAAAGAGATTGAAAGCTTATCGCCCAATATATTTAATATGGAAGTAAAGGAACCACCGCCATGGACACAATTATTAAGATGGAGTTGGTTGGTTCCTTAGTTTAGGGGCTGCTAAAACGCGGTATGTAGCCCCGTGTACTTTGGGTGTGTGTGGAATCTGTCTGATAACCGGTGTTAATTGTGATGGCTGTATTAGGGTGTGTTATCTGTTTCTTAATTCATGTAAGGACAGCAGACTTTGAATTTCTCAAGTAGTTCCTACTTTTGCCGCCAAACGCCACCGTCAACGACTTCATGTTCAAAACTTGGGTACTAGACGCCACCGCAGTTGGCTCCTGGCGACGAACGTAGGAACCTGAGCGTTGTTTACATTTTTTAACCTAATTTAGCTTCACACAAGTGTAATTAGTGGAATGTTCTTTTACATGCCATAAATCTATTACATGGGACCGCCGGCTTTACTTCCCCTCCGAAGGAAGGCATACTGAGGGATTTTTAACGCTCTTAAAAATCCGACGACTTCGGCCGGGTTTGAACCCGCGATCTTGGCCATAGAAGCTCAGCATGCTACCGACTACGCCACCGAAGCCGCTTATATTAAGGTGGATTTTACAGTATTATTAAATCTTGACGTAAAATTGAAAAACAAGATAGCGGGTTCAAACCCGGCCGAAGCTATCGGATTTTTTAAGAGCGTTAAAAATCCCTCAGTATGCCTCCCCCGGAGGGGATGTAAAGCCGGCGGTCCCATGTCATATATTTATGGCATGTTAAAGAACCTTCCACTAATTGCACCTGTGTGAAGCTAAATTGGATAGGTTAAGAATGTAAACAACGCTCTTAGGTTTCTACGTTCGTTGCCAAGAGCCGACTGCGGTGGCGTCTAGTAGCTAAGTTCTGAACTTGGCCTAGTAGTCGTTGACGGTGGCGCTTGGCGGCAAAAGTATGAACTATTTGAAAAATTCTAAGTTGCAGTCTAAACTGACCGGGTGAAACTTAATAGGGTGTTTTGGTACCAACGCTAGCTTGCCTTGTAATAGTACCTGCTGACAACGTTAAAAACGCTAGCTGTCATCGCGTACGACGATGTAGTTGAGTTGTACTTCTATAGATGGCAGCAAAATCGGAAAATTGGTGAGTATTCTTGTTAATGTTGTATATTTAATTAATATTTGAATATATATCAATAGTAAATACATATTGCAGTGCTTAGAAAGGAATACAATCGGTTTCGAACAATATTATACGAAGAAATTGAATTATATTGAATCACACATCGATTTTAGTCGATACACTGCGCTCGAAAACGATATCAGATACTATCGATATAATTCAAAGTAAGAGCTGTTGGCTGGTTTTTCCAACGCTTCCCGTAATTCAAACGTGATATTTCTTAATTCGATTGATAAGAAGTACAGTACGGCCAATTAAATAATACTGGTGTCTGATAAGTGCAGCTGTAATTTTGTCTTACAATTCATTTTTAATATTGTAGTATAGTAGCCTACTCTTTCTACATGTACATATCTGTGGGGTAGGCCTATGTCATGCTATGTGCTATGCGGAAACATCCACAACTATTCTGATAGAGCCTATGTTTTCTTCTCTACCTGATATCACAGGGAAGAAATCGCCTATTATTAGACCAATTACTAAAATATGAAAGAAAGAAAGGAATATAAAGTAGTGGTGGGGGGATAGAGTAGGGGAAAGGGTGGGGTAGGCACGGGCCGGGAGGGGAGAGGAGCGAGTAGGCCAGGTCGGGGACGGATCGCGCTCGAAAGTGCATCGCCACGCCATCTCATATTGTCAGTTAGAACTATTTGCGTCGTGCAATAGGTTGGGGTCAAAATTTTGCATTAAGTTGCAGCTCTACCCATATATCCTCCTTGGTCTAAACTTAAATTAAAAAACAGATAACACACACTAATACAGTCATCACTATTAACACCAGTTATCAGACAGATTCTACACACACCCAAAGTACACGGGGCTACATGACCGCGTTGTCGCAGCCCATAAACTTAAGAACCAACCAACCAACTAAAATTGAAAAACTGGTTCTCACCTGTTTTCGTCCGCGAACTATGGTGCTCCCGCCACCAAAGAATGCTCTACGCAGCGCCTTCGTCCGCCTGCTAGAGCTACCATCAGCAGTTTAATTGCAGCACGGTGTCCTTGACATGGTGAAGGCCACACGTGTCGAAATCGTCAATGTTTATTGTAGTAAGCGAGCGTTCAGTCAGTGATGCCAACCCATGGGATTTGTCCCAAATTGTGGGACATTTAGACCAATAATTTTAGGAAAGGGTTAAAGGGAATCTTTTCCAAAAAAAGTGAGGTGAATTTAGGATATTTAGCCAATGTCATATATCATCAGCTGAGCTGCCATTAATACATAAAAGCTTCGTTTGCACAATAGGTACGATTCATAGGTCCTACATGCTGACAGAATAAAAATAAACCTTTCACGGAAGTCATCATCATCATCATCATCATCATTTCCCCTTATCCAGCTCCTGCCGGGTCGGGGTATTTATGGCACTTCTCCACTTTCCTCTTTCCTTCCACCATTCTTCCTCCACGATCTTGTCCCAGTCCAGATTTCTTTTTCTTACGCTGTTCTTCACTGAATCAATCCACCTTGTTCTAGGCCTTCCTCTTGCTCTCTTACCCTTGCACTTTGCCTCCAGCATCTGTCTTGGTATTCTATTTTCCTCCATCCTCTTTACATGTCCAAACCACCTTAGTTTATTCTTCTAAATTCTCTCATTTAGTTTTCCCATCTCAACTTCCTTCCTAACATCTTCATTCCTCACTCTGTCTTTCCTTGTCTTTCCTATCATACTTCTTAGGAATTTCATTTCACTGGCTTGGATTCTACTCTCTTGCCTGCTCGTCAGGGTCCAAGTCTCAGCTGCATAAGTTAATATGGAAACATAGTACACTTTATACATTACCTCCTTGCTTTTCCTTGGTACTTCCTTATCCCAAACAAGTTTTCTTACACTTTGGTAGAATGCATTGCTCTGCTGTACCCTCCTGCCAATCTCCATGTCCAACCTACCAGTTTGCATCAATTCACTTCCTAGGTATTTGAACGTGTCCACAATTTCCAAACTCTGACTTCCAATTTTCACAGTGCCCTTTCCTTGTCTTTCCCCTCTTGTCACCATCATGGTCTTGCTTTTCTCTATACTGATTTTCAGGCCGTACTTCTGAATATTTTCGGAAGTACAGTACGGTATTACATTACAATCGCCAAGTTGCCGCTAGTGTGTTTTTGGAGATTAAAACTTATGTTTAGTGCTTTGTGAAATTTAAAAAAAATCAAAGAATTTTACTGGGAAAGATAACATGTCAATCTTTATATGAATAAACACGTGTATTAAGTGAATGTTTAACCCTGCGTTACTCGCGCACGGTCTCACAGTCCGGGCGTATGTTGTTTATGTTATTAGCTATAAGTTGGCTAAAAGTGCGGCGAGCCGGTATAGCTTCCATTTCCAACCCCCCAACCCCACCCCTACTCTTCCGTTCAGTCTGCGGTGTGCCCTTGAGTTTTAACAGTGCTGTTTTCTCCAAACCCGGTCTGTCATTCCGTGCGTGAGTAAATGCGTTTGTGCTTATTCAACTTTTTAGTATAGACTGTTATGTCTAAAAAACCTCTTACTGAAAGCGAAAGAGGAAAGTTCAAAGGCTGGACTAATGTTGAATGTCAAGAAAACAAAAATTATGACAACTACAGCTGTCAATTCATGGCAAGTAGGAGGAGAAAAACTGGAGATAGTCTCTGTTTTTAACTATCTTGTCTCACAGATTTCTGCCGATGGTGACTGCAGTCATGAGATCAAAATACGATTGCTACTTGGTAGACAGGCATTTTCAAATCTGGACAATATCTTAAGGAGTAGAGACCTAACCTTAACAACAAAGATCCGTATAGTAAGGGCTATGGTTTTTCCAGTTGTGATGTACGGATGTGAGACCTGGACCATAAGAAAAGCTGAACGCCGTAGAATAGATTCCTTTGAATTATGGTGTTGGAGAAAAGTTCTTAAGAGTTCCATGGACTGCGAAAAGAACCAATAAGTCAGTTTTACAGCAAATTAAACCAGTGTGTTCCTTGGAGGGCTTAATCCTGAAACAAAAACTGGGCTACTTTGGACACATCATGAGAAGACATGATTCATTAGAGAAGACCTTAATGCTGGGGAAGATAGAAGGCACAAGATGAAGAGGGAGGCAAAGAATGAGATGGATGGATGGCATCACAGAAGCACTAAATTCCAGCTTGGAAAATCTTCGGGAGGCAGTGCAGGACAGAAGAAATTGGCGTAGTTTAGTACATGGGGTCACGGAGAGTCGGAATCGGCTAAACGAATAGAGAGCGAGTTATGTCTAAATCCTAAACAAAATGGATCATAATGAGGAGAATAGGATTCTTCGTCTACTTTAATGAAGTGTCAAGTGAACCTGATTATATTTGATGTTCTTCTGGAAGAAACAGATTCAGACTAAAAAGTGTCAGTGTGTATGTGTAAATGTGTCAGATGATTACAGAGCTGACATTATGCTAAACAAACAGATTTCTTTACATTCACGTTTTTTAAGATGTCATTTTCAAAAGCAATGTTGTTTGATAAGTTATTTCCAGTAAAAAGGTTTTTTCAGTTATTAGTTCATTCGTTATACGTTATTAGTTGATAATTACACTTATTATTGTATGTTTGTACTTACGTAAAACAGGTAATAACCACTAGGATACTTCTATACTTTTTATGTAAATTAGAGTTTGCCAAAAATATCAAAATGTGTTCATTAAGCTTATAACCAAATTTCAACAATGAAAAGAAAACACGGTTCCTGAGTCCGTGCGTGGGCATTGGTGTAACTTTGTTAGCGTGGGTTACGCAGGGTTAAGTTTAAGATAATGATAGTTTACAAGACAGTTTTGTGTGAAGTTAAAATCAATTTCAGCTTAATTAGAAACACATTATCCAGACTCTAGAGCACATTCTTTATTCATTATAACTTACATTTGTTTTGAACAAAATAAACTTTTACGTGGGATATTTTCTATTGAAAAGGGACAGTCTGAGTGGGAAGTTGGTACTTTCAGATTTGAGAGGTTGGTAACTATGGTTCAGATAGATTAGTGCAAGTGCAACAGTATACAGGCGGTAATGTTTATTATGAAGACAGAGCTTTTTTTTTTGGCGGAATACGTTTTTCGCGAAGGCCATCGGTTTACAGAAAATGTAAAACTAAAATTTCAGGCGCGGCTTCCTAATTCAAAGTGTCCAAACCGGGATACCGTTCGGGATTTGATAAGTAAATTTCGTTTGACCGGCTCAGTTCACGATGTACCGGGAACAGGGAGGCCTACGCTTTTAACAGACGAAAAACTTGATGATAACTCCGATATAATGCTGCGTAGTCCAAGAGAAGCAATACGCAATCGTGCTATTCATTTCATCATAATAATCTTGAGACTGAGTCTTTGAATCATAAATGAACTTTGCCCCTTGATTAAACCCCATTTCGAGTACCACACTACCACAAATAGTGCAGGCCATGTAGATGGATGTAAGAAATTTAAAATGTCAGGTTCAACCCCCCCCCCCCCTCAACCCCCTCCCCCAACCTATCTCAAACAACTCCCCCCCCCCCAGGGGCTCACATCTAGTGGGACGTGGGTTGGCAACCATGGGGCCCCCGCTGAGTCCGGCGTTGCTTCCATTCACTTGTGCCGGGCACCTCCCCGTCTTCTTTCCTGTCGACCTTACTTGGTCAACTCTTGTTCTCTTCCGACCCCGACGGTATTAGGGTATCCGAGGCCTAGGGAGTCTCTTCCTTTCCCGCCTTAATTGGCCCTTGTCTCATCTTTTCTGATACCCTCCTTCTGCGAGGGGTCAGCCTTCTTTTTATTTTCCTGTTGTCTCCTGCCTTCTGCTCAAGGCCCTCAAGGAGGCAGGGTGTATGTAGCCCCACCACTTCTGGTGCACCCTAGATATTGTTACACCCTCAGGGGCTCACGGCTATTGAATTCGGGAGTTGGCGACCCCGAGGGATTCCTGAGCTGGGTCCGGTTTTCCCCCTTTTATCCATTACCTGTGGGGCGGACCCTCTCCTCTTTCAATTTCCTATTTGCCTTTCATGGCTCTCCTTCCTTCCAAGTCTCTCAATCCGCATTCTTCGAAGGTTGAGGGCATTCCTTTTCCTCCTGTCCTTTATTTGCCTTATTCTCTTTTTGTTTTCCATTTCTTCTTCTAGTATATAAGTTAGTAGTTAGTTTTAGTTATAGTTTACATTTCATTATCATCTTCAAGATCACCCAAACCATTAGGGGCCGATAACCTAGATGTTAGGCCCCTTAAAACAACAATTATCATCATCAAACAATTCTATTCTCTAGCTACCATATAGGCCTCCTTGTCTTGTACTATTTGTACAATACATGACCAAGCCTCTCTGTCCTGAGCTAATCGTTTCATCTCTACATAGCAACTACACATTACATCCAGGCCCGATGAGAGGGAGGGGCAAGTGGGGCTGTAACCCCGGGGCCGGATCAGCTGAGGGGCTCGAAACGGTAAAAGGACAGAGTTGACAACTTTATTTATTTTAATATCAAAACTATTATAAAATTTTCTGATGACACACTTCGATGTAAACAAAGGCAGTGAACAGTGTACAAAACATTACAAAGAGAACATATAATTAATTTTATTAATAACCATTGTAGGGGTAAGAAAGGAGGGAAAGGAGTAATCAAAGTAGGAGATAAGGAATTGGAAGTGGTGAAACAATTCAAATACTTGGTAAGTGAACTGACTGAAGATGGAAGACTAGATTTGGAAATTAGCAGAAGAATACAACTCGGGAATGCTTTCTGCCAACAAGTCCGGGGACTATAGTCAAGCCATCATTACTTCCGACTTTACGTTTCAGTGCTAGGCTAGAATTTTGTTCGCTAAATCGCGACATCGCAAACGAAAATAATTTTGTCGTGATATATCGATTTGAATGGTTGCCTTTGATTGTCTACTTAAAGTGATTTTCCTTCTGACCGCTAGATAACTCGAGGGTAACACAGAAACGTCTAGTCGGAAGTAATGATGGCTTTACTATAGTATGGAACAAGGATATACCAATTAAGGCTATGGAGTTATGTACAAAGCATATTATGTTCCTATAATGACATATGCAGCAGAAACTTGGACAATGACTAAGAGGGATGAGAGCAGAATACAGGCAGCTGAGATGAGATTCCTGAGAAGTATGGTCCAGAAAACGAGGTGAGACAGAGTGAGAAATGAAGATATACGGAAAGAACTACTGGGAGTACAGAAACTAAATAACAAACTGGAGCAAAACAGATTGAGACGGTTTGGACATGTCAAACGGATGAATGAAGAAAGGCTACCAAGACGAGCACTGGAACGACGGATGACAGGGAAGAGAGGACGAGGAAGACCAAGAATCCGTTAGATGGACTCGGTGAAGAATAGCATTAGTAAACGGAACCTGGATTGGAACACCGTGTCGGAAGAGGAATGGTGGAACGACAGAACAAAGTGGAGAGGAACCATATTTGCCCCACCCAGTGTCAGCTGGAAAAGGGAAAATGAAGATGATGAATAACCATTGTGTTTTTCGTTTTCCTGGGAAATGATTAAGTTGCCAGAGCCATCCATTCTCAGAAATCTCAGAAAAGAATGACTCTTTACTTCATACTGTACGGTACATTTTTGGAGGAATTGTGGGTTATGGAATTTGTATGGCACATCGATCAAAATCATTAAATCAAAGAACAACCAATGAGAGACGAAAATAAAGGAGAGTGGCTCAATAACTAAAAATAAAGTAAATTAATAATCATTTGAGCAAACTAAATTCCATGGATGATAATGGTGATTGAAGTTTTATGGGAAAGAACAGCGAGGAGCTTTTTCTTTAGAGGGGGGGGGGGGGGAACAACTAAAATTTATTTGCAAGCTTAATACCGTAATTTCAAACCGACAGTAGTGGCTACGCGGGCTAAAGCGCTGCGTTAGGTCAAGGGGCCAAGCTCTCTGCTGACTCGGTAGACGCGTGGGTTCGAGCCCCACCGTCGGCTGTCCTTGAAATGGTTTTCCGTGGTTTCCCCCATTTTCAACACCAGGCAAATGCTGGGACGGTACCTTCTGACAGGCCACGGCCGCTTCCTTCCACATCCTTGCCCAGTTTCATTCACCATCATTCATTTCATCTCTCATTAACTCCTCTCATGAGGTTGGCGTCAGGAAGGGCATCCGGCCGTAAAAACATCGCCACTAAGACTTCCATCGCATCTCATCCCCGACCCCGTTGGAAAAACGGGAATAATAATGGGTAGACATACAATACCGTAATTTCAAAATGATGTCCCAGGTTGAATAAAAATGGAGAGGCCCGAAAGACCTTGTCTTAGGGGCCGTGATCGCTCTCTGCGGCCGTGATTACATCCGAGGCAATATATACTTACCTTGGTCTACTTCTACAGTTCTTTTCCTTCCTTAACTAAGTTTGCTATTCATGGGTGTCTTAGTTTGTGTCCTACCAGAAACATGTCTCATCTCCCACTCGTCTTAATATTTCTTCATTTTTAGCCTATTTTCAATTTTGAAAAAATAGGCTTATGAGATCACCTTTTGTCCGTGTGTGTGTGCGTGTGTGTGTGTGATTCGTGTGTGTGTGTCCCCCCCCCCCTAATAAAATCTAAACGGCAGGAGCGATTTCAATGAAACTCGGAAAGTTCATAGCACTATTCCCGGCAACCTCGACCGTGCCCTTCAAATTTTGTTACGACTCACCAATCCAACATGGCGGCTGTGCGAAATATTTCACCAGCATTCAATATCTCCGAAACTATTACCGATATTACCCTGACATTTTGTATGGTGATAGAGGGAACTACTATAAGTTCACTTATGTGATTTTTGAAAACCTGCTAACTACAAAACCAACATGGAGGCCAAGCGAATTTGCGACTTTTAAATAGACGTTTCTCGCGATTTGACCAACCAAACGCAATGAAACTTGGTACAGTATATATTTACATACATTGTAATGCACCGACATCTAACTTCGTTCAATTGTTTACATAATCACAAGATTGTGGATGTGCGAAATATTTCACCGGCATTCTATATCTCTGAAACTATTAGCGGTATCTCCCTAAAATTTTGTACGGAGATAAAGGGCACTACTGGAAGTCCACCTATAAGACTTTCAAAAACCGGTTAACTACAAAACGAACATGGCAGCCAAGCGAATTTGAAAATTTTAAATAGACCTTTCTCGCGATTTAATGTTCCAAGCGCACTGAAACCTGGTACAGGAAATATTTATACGCATTGTAATCCACTGGTATCTAATTTAGTTCAATTGTTTACATATAACCTCAAGATGGCAGCTGTGAAAAATTTTAAAATCTCCTTGTTTTTTCTTGTGTCCTAATTATGCGATTGAAGTTTGAATACTACACGTTCACAATAATCTGCATGTAACAGTACATAACTCTAGGACCTACATATATAAAATCCAACATGGCGACCATCCGAAATATTTAGTCGGTTCTTAATATCTACGAATCTATTACAGCAATCAAACAGAAATTGTGTATGTTGATAGTGGCAATTAACATAAGTAGGATATATGAAAATAGGCTGTATAGTTCTACACGGGACTACTTTACTCTATCTACCCATCTGAACTTCATAATCTAGCTCAGGGCCATCCACACAGCACTCCGTCCGCGCTCTAAGCCAGTGCTCCGAGCGCTTTGGTGGAAGGTAGTTTCGTTAGGGGTGGGAGGAGCTTGGCTGGCTGAGCGCGCCTAATCGCTAGTCTAGTCCAATGCGCTTTGTTGACAGCCTGTATGTAAGTCAGTTTCGCAGTGGTCATGACTGAACATCATATTTAAAAAAAAGAGTGGCGAAGCGGCTGCCTTTAAAGCAGAATGGGAAATGTTATGTTTCTGTACAGCTTATAAAGAGCATGCCAAATGTTTAGTGTGCCACCAAGATTTAATGTGTTTAAAGACACACAATTTGGAACGGCACTGCAGTGCCAACCACAGGGATGATTACGGTGATTTGACAGACGCCAGTCGCCAATCGAAGTTGGAAGAATTGAAAGAAAATTTCAAGTAGCACTTTTCTGTAAGTATTATTGTTTTAATTTTTAAATGCTTGTTTACAAACAAACAAATTACTTAATTAACTGAAGAACACTAAAATTGTTACTTGCCGAATTACTGTCCAACAGGAGATAGAGGAGAGTGAGGTTGGTGGACCCAATTTACGAGCAAGTTACAAATGTTCGTTGCGAATTGCCAAAGCTGGGAAACCCTTCCCGGAAGGGAATTTAATCAATGAGTGCCTATTGGACGCGGCGGCATGCCTTCGTCCTACGAAGCTAGTTGAGAAATTAGAAAAAAAAACTCACCCTGTAGGCCTATATGAGGTATATTTTTTTTATGGAAAAACAGCCCTATCAATATGTCAACAATCCTACAAAAGCCGTCGACCGCACGACTGTACTGTACGTATCTAGTCAGCGCGGTCGGAATATCGCCCGTCTCCTCGCTGCCACAGTGTAGTGGTGGTAGGGGAAGAAGCGCAAGTCTGACTGCCCAGTCATAGTGGGTCAAAATCGAAATCTAGGGGGACAAAATTATTTTTACGTTTTAATCACGAATTTAGAGTGAAAGCAACGTCCATAATGTGTTCACTTCATAATAACTATCAGTTAAGACCTTTTTTAAGTTACGTCTTCACTAGCAAGAATTTATCTATGGCTAGGAGTTGGATAGAGCATTCAGTTATCTCATCAGAACAATCTTCTACCCCTAATTTACTTTTAACAAAGTCACAAAGTTCCACTTTTTACATAATCGTCGAACCCAGTGCTTCAATCAGTTGTAAACGTGTGAGAACTGGTTGCGGGGCATCTTCTAAAACGTAAAATAACTAAGTAAGTTGCAAAAAGATGCAAAAAATCTTATAACAGGCGTAAACTACAAGACTTTATCTACATTTTAACATTAAGAAGAAAGTGACGCAGAGTGACGCGACATACTAAAAACCTAAGTGAAAAATATAATTTTAAAATAATAGTTAAATATTATATAATGCAAATATAGCTAAAATTACGTAACAATTACGCCCATTAATAACTGAAACACGTTACAAAGATCATACCTTCAGCTGCATGTTCCATCTTAAAGCATCACACTAACCACAAAGACAACCAAACCACACCCACTTACATTCACCCTCCAATTGAGACTGCTTGAACAGTGGTGACTGATTTACACTAAGATGCGTTTGTATCCCAGAATAGTAAGCGGCAATCATATGAGAATGCTGTAGAATTAATACATTTTGATTATTTAATTATGAAAATAAATAATTTTGTCCTCCTTGATTTCGATTTTGACCCACTGTGCCAGTGCTCCCCGAGTGCGGGTGCAATGACTGGATGGCCCTGACTATAGCTGCATGGCTCAGCGGTAACATTCTCGTTTGCTGTGGCCAACATAGCAAGATCGAATCCTGGCGCAGTCAGCTGACATTAGATGGTGCGCAAATGCGAGGGAGTCGTGTCAGTAGATTTACTGGCACGTTAAAGATCCCCTTCGGGGCAAAATTCCCGCACCCCGGCGTCTCAAAACGCCGCAGTAGTTAAAAGGGACGTACAATCAATTACATGAACGTCCGTGGTATTCAGGACAAACTTCTTAAGAATGGCACTCCCTAGTCTTCAGTCTTTCGACTGGTTTGATGAAGCGCTCCACGCCTCCCTGCCCTGAGCTAATCGTTTCATCTCTACATAGCTACCACACCCTACAACGGAGGCAATCTGTTTAATATACTCTAACCTTGGTCTACCCTACAGTACTTGTCCTCGACCCTTCCTTCCATAACTAAGCGTGCTATTCCTGAGTGTCTTAGTATGTGTCCTACCAACCTATCTCTTCTCTTCATTAGCAGTCGCCAGAAACATCTCTCCTCTCCCACTAGTCTTAATACCTCTTCATTTGTAACCCTATCTACCCTTCTGATTTTCATCATTCTCCTGTAACACCACATTTCAAACGATTCAATTCTCCCCTTTTCTGCTGCGCCAATAGTCCAAGTTTCACTTCCATAGAGCGCCACGCTGATACCTAAATCTATATTATTTGATGTACCGGCCGCGGTGGCCGAGAGCGCTGACGCGCTACCTCGTGCCTCGCTGGCAACGGGAGAGCGTGGGTTCGAATCCCACCTCGGCCGTCCTGAAAATGGTTTTCGTGGTTTCCCATTTTCACCAACAGGCAAATGCCTGGACGGTTCCTTTCAATAGGTCCACGGCCGATTTCCTTCCAATATCCCTTCTCTGACTTGTGCTGAAAAGAAAAGTACATAGCCATTGGCTGCATTAATTATGATGATGATCGTGTGGCCTCCCGAGCCACGGGAATTAACCCCAGGAGATTAAAATCCCTGATGGCTCAGCCGGGAATCGAACCCGTGGCACTTCGGGCCAAAGCCTAGCCACGGAGCCGGACGTCTGCATTAATAAAATTATATTACTTGATGTCAACAGATTTATTTTCTGGAGAAATGCTCTCCTTGTCTGAACCAAGCTACTTTTTATATCCTATTTGATTCGTCCATCATCATTACGGTCGTGAGAATGAATATCTGTGTTATATGCTCATAATAGAATCTGCTGTGTTGCAAGACTCCGTGTGAGAGCTGCGTTACAAAAAAAGCTGAGTGGTGTCGCCTCGCCTCGCCTCGCCTCATGATGTCGCACAATGTGGAGTCGGCTGAATGATTGTGTAGCGCATTCTTGTTGGGGGTCAAACCTACTGCTCGGGTCTAAGCTGCGTGGACTATGCATCGCAGACTATTTATAATAGTAGTAGTGTTGACAAGTGATTAGGTTTCTCGGTCCTTGCGTAGTAACAGAAGCAAATACATTCGTCGGTGACTCAGTCACTCATTCCCAACGCCACACTGGTTTCAGAAAAGACCCATGTTAGCAGTATTGGAATAGACGAGAATGTCAGGTAACACGGCGGGCTGTCGACGGGCTTCTCAATTCTCGCCTGCTCCTACCCTGCCTCTGCTCTTCATCCCGCAAGTTCACAGAGCTTGTATCCGAGCAGTAGGCTACATGGCCAGTGAAGTTAGTTGCGCTGTCGTTACATTGTAATTAATATTGTAGCTTTCATTCGGTTATCGAACCTCGCACAAGGAAGAGGGAAGGAGGCGGCCGTGAACTTACTTTAGGTAAGGAGACGAAGAGGGCGAAGTGGGAAATCACGAAAAACCACTTCGAGGATGGCTAAGGTGGGAATCGAACCCCTTCTATTCATTTGGACCACCTGAGGCTGAGTAGACCCCGTTCCAGTCCCCATATCACTATTCAAATTTCGTGGCAAAGCCGGGAATCGAACCTCAGACCTCCGGGGTGGCAGCTAAGCATGCTGACCACTACACCACAGAGGCGACATGTTTCTTAGTGGTTTTACCCTCCACGGTTGCTTTTTCCCTCGGACTTAGCAAAGGATCACACCTTTACCGCCTCCAAGGCAGTGTGTCCTGAAGCTTGAGACTTCGAATCCTGGGATACAACTGGGGAGATGGGACTAGCACCTCGCACAGGCAGCCTCACCTGCAAAGCGAACAGGGAAGGGAGAGACAAGGAAGAGGGAAGGAGGCGGCCGTGGCCTTACGTTAGGTAAGGAGACGAAGGGACGAACTGGGAAACCACGGAAAACCACGTCGAGGATGGCTGAGGTGGGAATTGAACCCCCTCTACTCATTTGGACCACCCGAGGCTGAGTAGACCCTTTCCCAGTCCTCATACAACTATTCGAATTTCGTGGCAGAGCCGGGAATCGAACCTCGGATCTCCGGGGTGGCAACTAAGCATGCTGACCACTACACCACGGAGGCAATATTGCAGTATAGTTAATTTAATAAAAGACTAGACTAGACTGCCTATAGAGCGTATCTACCTTAAAAGACAGTACGCATTAAATGGAGCGCGCTGATGCCAGATCTACTGCATATACAAAGTTCTGCAAGGCCATGATGTAACATAACTCGTATACAGGCGTGCTTTTACGCAAAACTAGGGAAATTTCCAAAATATTTGAAGCGAAAGACAATATTTAGATTATAATACACCGAAGCTCAGAGCGTGATTTTAATGCACACATTATAATAATTTATAATTTTCAATTATTCAATTATTCATGAATATGATAAGGCCTTTTTCTCGAATATCATAGGTTATAATAAATTATAATATGACATATAATAATTATATATATATATAGTGGTCCACGTAATTTACCCAATTTTGTGTGGTAAAGTGGGGGTATGCAGCCAAAATTAAATTATTCATTTCTTGTTTCTTAAACGAGACGTTGTTCAATTTTATATAGTTCTTCACTTGCGCCCATACCATTTCGATGGGATTAAGTTTACTGTGGTATGGTGGTGTGGTAAGGTGACAAGCAAGAACATATTTCTCTGCTGTGATAGCCTACCTTGTCTATTACTAGGCTAGATCCTTCGGGAACATTGAGCAACAATATTGCTCGGCGAACCACTTTGCATATACTTCACCTGTCATTTTGTCGTGTGTGTACACCGTGTTCTTTTGGCACAGAAACGTTAACTCTGCACCATTAACGAACCCTCGTTAATTACCGGGAGGAACAAAGGCAAACTACGGAAACCACTTCGAGGATGGCTGAGATAGGAATCGAACCCGCCTCTTCTCAGTTTTGTCTCATGGAGTTGAGTACACCCCGTTCCAGCCCTCAGACCAGAATTACATTTCTTGGCAGAGCCGGGATTCAAACCCGGGCCTCCACGGTGACAGCACAGTGACAGCCAAGAACACAACGAGGCGGACAATTTATAAAGAACACACGATCCACTTCATTACATAGTTTTACTTCTCATCATCACCTACCCTCCTTCAATCGTAGTCGGGGGAGATAGCCTGCGGGCCACATTAGTAAATAAACTTCCGGTGCGTCAGCGCTGAGCGGGAGGACTAAGCGAAGTGCCATAATTTATGAATGCTACCTGATATTGAGCTCTGATTTGTTTTAAAAACTATGTCAGACATTAATGAACATTTCTTCTCGCTTAGTCACCAACGTAAAGTCAACAGGAAAAAACTTTCTCGCTACCGGTAGCTAACTTTTCTTTGACACCATACCAGATTTTTCAAGTACCGTAACAATTAAGAAAAAAAATCATAACTTTGTTATTATGAAAATAATTACTGCCCTGAGAAGTAGGGTATCTTCTACCAAGATCAGGCAATCTAAAAATAAATTCTTGATCTGTTGCGATCATTAGTTCATTAACTATGGCGTGATAAGTTTTATATATGCAAAATATAGATTCGCGCTAAAATATCGTAATTGTGAAAATTGGGTCATGTGTTAATTATTTATGGCTTTTATTTTTACACCATCATAAAGAGCGAGAAATTCTCCATAAGACCACGCAAACATTTTCTTAGCTTTGTCACTATCAATTATTGGGACATGGCAACATCGCCGGGGTGGAAGAGGACGAAGATAATTGCAGGACATAGGAGTGCGAGTGAGAGGCAAATACTACATTGAATTCCATACTGTCTTTTAACGTAGAGACGCTCTATAGACGTCACAGTATCAGTCCTCTAATTTTCAACGATTTCACGATACCTATCCACCAAGTGGATAAGTACGTTTCTTTCATTTAAAGAAAATTTCACAGTCCCCAATATTCTTCTTCCTCCTTTTCTCATCAGCCATGATTGTTTTTAACCAAGGACTATACAACTTTTGTAATCTTTTTTCAGTTAACGGCCTGGTTGATTACACCAAAGAATATAGAACTACTGCAACAATCATTATCTTTCAATGAGTTTTGCACTGTATTTAAACATAACGATTCGTTTGCTAATACCAATCGGCGAATATGCTGGTGAAACGCCTGTTTTGTGGTTGGTTCCTCAGTTTAGGAGCTGCGACAACGCGGTCATGTAGCCCCGTATACTTTGGGTGTGTGTAGAATCTGTCTGATAACCGGTGTTAATTGTGATGACTGTATTAGTGTGTGTTTTCTGTTTTTAATGCAAGTAAGGACTGCAGACATTCAATTTTTAAGTATTTCCTACTTTTTCTACGAAATGCCACTGTCAACGACCAACTAGTTTTGAAATTTGTTACTAGATGCCACCGCAGTCGGCTCCTGGCAACGAACGTTGGAACCTAAGAGCATTAGTCAAATATAACCTATAATCACAGAAGTGTAAATAATGGAAGTTTTTTTTTATCATGCCATAAATCTATGACATGGGACCGCCGCGCCGGCTTTACTTCCCCTCCGAAGGAAGGCATACTGAGGGATTTTAACGCTCTTAAAATACGCCGACGACTTCGGCCGGGGTTGAACCCGCGACCTTGGGCATAGAAGCTCAGCATGCTACCAACTATGCCACCGTAGTCGCTTGCCAACTAAACTGACCCGCAAAAAAAAAGACGATCACTTGAAAAATTCAACATAACTTTTATTTAAATCATTTAATATGAACGCTCTCTACCTACATAAGTTACTGTTTATAGCATGGAAGCAAGGTTTCCTGGATGTATTATCCTTCTTCATGCCATTGTTTCACTTAGGTTATGAATATTCCCAAATGGGAATATGATGTAATTTCCGTTTGATCAGATAAATTATCAATTAATATGATAAAATTGTTCCGGCCAGATCAAACATAAAATGCCAGCGTTTCGCCCCAGTGTGCCGTTGGGCTCGTCAGTTGATACAGACACGTGACGTCAATACTACTTGTATTTTGTGTCTTGTGATGGCCTTCTCAGTATGTGCTAGCGATGCGTATTGTTGAGGTGTGTCTGTACCAACTGACGAGCCCAACGGCACACTGGGGCGAAACGCTGGCATTTTATGTTTGATCTGACCGGACCAATTTTATCATATCAATTGATAATTGTTTCACTTAACAATAGTGATTCATTGACATGATGCTATTTCCCGCGGAAAGATGTGCGCGCCACCATTTTCGATCAGAGCCCCTGTCCTGGCGACATCTTCAGGCCTCAAGCGCATATTCGTTTGTGAATTGCACAAGGACAACTGAGGATATGGCAGTATTGATCTCTCCTATGCCAACAAGTGGAAAAAGATAAAGAATAAAACATTGCATTGTTGACGATAGCGATGGCGCGCACATCTTTCCGCGGGAAACAGCATCATGTCAAAGAATCGCTATTGTTAAGTCAAACAATGACATGGAGAATAGTAATGCATCCAGGAAACCTATTAACCTTACTTCCATGCTATAACTACTGTGTGTACTGTACATACATTGGTCGGTGACTCACTCACTCATTCCGAATACCACAGTGGTTTGAGCAACGGCCCAATGTTAGCAGTAGGGCGGGCATCAATTCCACTCGGGTACCTGAGTCAGATAGCCAGGGTTACCTCAATTCCACTCGAAACTCCAGGTAGTCGCCAGAGGAGTCCCTCAACTCCACTCGGTCGCGGTCTCTTTATCCTTATGCATTCTTAGAACGACACAAGTCTTCCATGCTCACTTCGACCATTGATTATAATCAATGCTTCTAATATAACTTCTAATAATGATAACAAATTACATGAGTACAACTTCTCAAAATAACCTAGCGTAGTCAGTTATATATCAGCAGTACAATAACCACTGCTTCAGTGTTTACATTTTTAAGTTTACTAAAATAAGTGGAACAGCTAATTTCAAAACATAGAATACAATTGTTTAACTTTTTGTTGTTACTTAGTCTACTCTTCATTTAACAGACGAGATGATTGCTTAGAAAAAGTGGTGTGCAGACGATATCTTAAATCCGAATAGCTGTTACGGTAAACAAGCCTAGCTCTATTAGAGTTCAAATTCATAACTAATTTGTTGTCTGGGAATGCAGCTGATTTTTCCGTTCTAGGCCGGAAAACAGTATTTTCAGTATCCGCAGCTGAAATCGAAAGTATTTTTAGGTACAAATTATATACCTATTATTATCTAAATTTAATTTTATAATGTCTGGCTAGGTTAAAAAACATACAAACATTTAATTATGCACATGTTAAAAACAATGCATAAAATTTGTAGTGAAAAATAGAAAACTTAGCAGACTTATTTAAAATAATTTTATGATTAATTTTAAATCACTTGTATTTTCTGCCATATAAGTTATAATGTGCCAAACACTGTATACCTGATTTAACGACAATGGCACAACAATGTCTTGCGAACACCACCAAGCCATCGGTCAAGCGCTCTGAAGTCAAACGGAAAAATCAGCTGCATTCAAGAATTCGCTCATGCGCTGCAGAAGGTGTTTGACCCGGCCCTTGGTATGCGAGCAGGAGAGTTTATGGCATTTGTTTACGTCATTGGGGATAACCCCTTTGCCTACCCCTTGCCAAAGCCTGAGCGGAGTTGAGGAACTCATTTTTGGGTCCCTTGGAGAACCGAGTGGAATTAAGGAAGATCGAGGGGAATTGATGTTCGACCTAGCAGTATAAGAATAGAAAGGAATACCAGATATCACGGTGGGCTGTTGACTGACCCTTCTCTTCTCGCCTGACCTTTCCCTGCTCTTTCCCCTCACCCCGAAAGTGCATAGAGCTTGGACCCGAGCAGTACTAGGCCTATACCGTTCGAATGAAAGTAATGTTGAATTTTTCAAGTGATGTTTTTTTTTGTCTTTTTTTTTGTCGGTCAGTGCCTACTTTAATTCCGATGTTAATATGAACGTGTCCCCCAGGGGCTCACATCTAGTGGGTCGTGGGTTGGCGACCACGGGACCCCAGCTGAGTCCGGTACTGCTTCCACTTACTTGTGCCGGGCTCCTCTTTGTCTTCTTTCCTGTCGACCCCCTTGGTCAACTCTTGTTGTCTTCCGACCCTTACGGTATTAGGGTATCCGAGGCCTAGGGAGTCTCTTCCTTTCCCGCCTTAATTGGCCCTTGTCTCATCTTTTTTGATACCCTCCTTCTGCGAGGTGTCAGCCTTCTTTTTGTTTTCCTATTATCTCCTGCCTTCTGCTCAAAGCCCTTAAGGAGGCCGGGTGTATGTAGCCCCTCCACTTTTGGTGCACCCTAGATAATGCTACACCCTCAGGGGCTCACGGCTGGTGAGTTCGGGAGTTGGCGACCTCGAGGGATTCCTGAGCTGGGTCCGGTTTCCCCCTTGTGTCCCTTCCCTGTGGGGTGGACCCTCTCCTCTTTCACTTTCCTATCTGCCTTTCATGGCTCTCCTTCCTTCCAAGTCCCTCAATCCGCATTCTTCAAGGGTTGAGGGCGTTTCTTTTCCTCCTGTCCTTTATTTGCCTTATTCTCCTTTTGTTTTCCATTTCTTCTTCTAGTATGTAGGTTAGTAGTTAGTTTTAGTTATAGTTTCCATTTCATTGTCATCTTCACGATCACCCAAACCATTAGGGGCTGATAACCTAGATGTTAGGCCCCTTAAAACAACAATTATCATCATCATCAATATTAACGTGGCATTTACTAACTGCCAGTTACCACTGTGTTGGTGAATCCGTACTTACGGACAGTTGTTAATCCCAGTAGATCTTCAGGCACTGATAGGAGTTGCGTGTATTCAGTTCACTATATGACTAGTTTATGGCCAAGTGCCTAACCTGATATGGGTGGGCTATAATGATCTGGCTGTGACGTAATATGGGCCTCGTTTTTTGGGTTGCTTAGCAACGCCACTTGGAGGACAGATTCTGCCGCGGGCCCTGCTTACCACGATTAATCACAACACGAACATAGCAGTTATAATAATTGACGCAATCTTCGTGAAATGGAGGTACGTTACCTTGAGGCACCGTGGACCTAAAACAAAAACAAAGCTCCCCCCTCCTTGTATTGAGCTGTTTTCGAGGTCAGTTGAAGCTTGTTGATGTTGATTCATTTAGGGGTCATATAGCCCCGTGAACATGGGTGTGTGTGGGGGGGGGGGATCTGTTTAAAAACCTTTGTCATTGTGAAGGCTGTCCTATAGCGTGTGTGTGCCGGCCTTTCTCACCCGGAGACCTCGGGTTCGATTCCCGGCTCCGTCAGGGAATTTAGAAACTGCCGTGAGGGCTGAAACGGTGTGCTCTCAGCTTCGTGAGGACAATTGAGTAGCTGTCTGACAGCGAGACAGTGCCCCGATCACGAAAACCAAGATTAACGGCCGAGGGGACCGATGCGCTGATCATGCGTTAAAATCCTTCAGTATGCCTTCCTTCGGTGGGGAAGTAAAGCTGGCTGTCATAGATTTATGGCGTGTAAAAGAACTTTCCACTAATTAAACCTGCGTGAAGCTAAATTTGCAGGTTACATTTCATTGAAACGCTCTATCAAAGTTCCAACGTTCACCACTAGGTGTCAGTGATATCTGGGAGCGAAAATTGGAACTACTTGAAATTGAACGGAACTTTTTGCTCACCCCATGGGTGTCGGCATTGAAAGCAGCTATAGCCTCTGGCGAGCCGAACAAGTCCTCGGACACTCCCGGCGCTAAAAGTCATAATTATGCTAAGATAATAAAACAAAAAGTTTGTAATTGTTGTTTTAAATGGCGGAACAGCGAGGTAATCGGCCCTGGCTACCAATATATACCACACAATTAGTGTTTTTGACCGTCACAATTTGTTGTACGGTATCAATTTATTTTATATTTAGGAGCCTTGGCTGTAAAGGAGGTAAAAAAAAAATGAATAGTGAAGGAGACTGTTGTTTGGTTGGTTGGTTCCTCAGTTTAGGGGCCGCGACAACGCGGTCATGTAGCCCCATGTACTTTGGGTGTGTGTAGAATCTGTCTGATAACTGGTGTTAATTGTGATGGCTGTATTAGTGTGTGTTATCTGTTTTTAATTCAAGTAAGGACTGCAGACGATTAATTTTAAGTACTTCCTATTTTTGCTACCAAATGCTACTGTCCACGACACCCAGCTGTGAACTTGGCTACTAGATGCCACCGCAACCGGCAACCGGCGTCGAGCGTTGGAACTAATATAGCGTTAATCAAATCTTACCTTCAAATTTAGCTTCACATAAATGTCGTTAGTGGAAGGTTCTGTTACATGCCATAAATCTATGACATGGGACCGATGGCTTTACTTCCCCTCCGAAGGAAGGCATACTGAGGGATTTCTAACGCTTTTAAAAAATCCTACGACTTTGGCTGGGTTTGAACACGCGATCTTGGGCATAGAAGTTCAGCATGCTACCAACTACGCCACCGAAGCCGCTTTGAAAGAGACGATAACCTGTCTTTGATACTCACAATTTCGTTAGTACGGATGGATAATACATGGTGTCCATATCTTTCTAGGGGACAATCAGAATTGAAATTGTCGTCCACCCAGTGCTCGATTAACCATAAGCCACACTAGGAAATTGCCTGGGGCCCCCGGCTCGAAAGACGCCCTCCCCCCCCCCCCCAAAAAAAAAAATCCACCAAACAAAATGGTGTTTTTTTGTGTTTTTAGGGGGGGGGGGTCTAATACATTCTTGAAACAGAAGGTCATACTGGCGAAGGTTTGAAAACTCAAACTGTGAACTTCGTCACTAAAGATTGCGGTTTGGAAATTCAAGATTGTAGAGGACAGTCCTATGACAACGCACCACACATGTCTGGAAAGTATCAGAGTTTGCAAGCCAAAATATTAGAACTGAATAAATATGCGATTTATGTTCCTTGCGGTACACATTCCCTCGATTTAGTTGGACAATCTGCTGTTAAATGCTGTTTTTACGCAGTTGATTTTTTTTTCGATAATGCAATCATTGTATAACTTCTCTTCGGCAAACCCTCACCGTTGGGGCGTGTTGAAAAATGATATAAAAAAACGCGAAAACTTTGTAATCATTGTCAGATACGCGCTGAGAAGCACATGCTAATGCAACGAACGTGGTTTATGATTTGTTTCACAATATTGTCGAGGCTTTAGAAAGCATTGAAGATGACGAGTAGGAAAATTATGACACTCTGCATGAAGTGGGGTGCATCGCAAATAGAATGCAGAAATTCGAATTCGGGTTCATGTTAATTTTGTGGGATTCAATTTTGACTTCTATAAGAATCGGGATTCAATTTTGACTTCTATCAGAATCAGACTCAGAATCAGACATTTTAAGGAAAATCAACTTCGATGATGTTATTGAAACTTTCTGCGAAACAAAATGCAGAAAAACGTTTTTCTGAAAATGTAGTGGTTGGTTGGTTCCTCAGTTCAGGGGCTGCGACAACGCGGTCATATAGCCCCGTGTACTTTGGGTGTGTGTAGAATCTGTCTGATAACCGGTGTTAATTGCGATGGCTGTGTAAGTGTGTGTATCTGTTTTTTATTTAATTTAAGTTTAGACTGCAACTTAGAATTTTTCAAATAGTTCCTACTTTTGCTGTCAAACGCCATCGTCAACGACTACTAGGCTTAGTTCAGTACTTAGCTACTAGATGCCACCGCAGTCGGCTCTTGGCAACGAACGTAGAAACCTGAGAGCGTTGTTTACATTCTTAACCTATCCAATTTAGCTTCACACAGGTGTAATTAGTGGAAGGTTCTTTAACATGCCAAAAATCTATGACATGGGACCGCCGGCTTTACTTCCGCTCCAAAGGAAGGCATACTGAGGGATTTTAACGCTCTCAAAAAATCCGACGGCTTCGGCCGGGTTTGACCCCGCGATCTTGGCCATAGAAGCTGAGCATGCTACCGACTACGCCACCGACGCCGCCTTTTTTGAAAATGTACATTATGATCTAAATTGTATTCATTATTCATTGTAAATTTGCAAATAAAATCTCTTTCAAAGTTATGAATGACTTTTTTATGAAGGGGGTGGGGTGGGGGGGTGGGGGTGAAAAAAGGGAAAAAGGGGCCTCAAATTAACAATTGCCTAGGGCCATTGTGAATCTTAATCCGGCACTGCGTCCACCATTATCACTAGTGCAGTGCAAATAGGCCTATGTGTGTTCGTTTCTTGCTCATTGAACGCCGCACGAGGTCTCTTAAATGGTTATATAGGCGAACACATTGACTTCACGTTATTGTTGCCAACATTTAAGATATAAAATACACCACCACATGAGGTCAGTCATATGCGTGACTATTTCCACTGTGCATGACAAAAGCCATAGGTGTAAATATGGCAAACGTGGCCTAGTAAATAACCGCCTATACAATTAGTACCCTGTGCGTGGGGTTGGCATTACTGTACTTGTGCTTATTCACCCGGATAATGACTGACACAGCTGGAATCTCTACTTATTACAAAACGAAGTCCCCCATTCTTGTTTGTTCCGGGTAATCTCGAGAACCACTGGATAGATTTTGATGCAGTTTTCACCATCCGGTAAAGCAGGGACATCCAGACAGCGTTCCGGCCACGCTCTAAGCCAGTGCTCCGAGCGCTTTGTTGCAAGGTAGTTTATAAAGTGGTGGGAGGAGCTTGGCTGGCTGAGTGCGCTGAAGTGTGCAGCCGATCCATCAGTCGCTAGTCTAAATTCAATGCGCTTTGTTGACATCGTGTAAGTAAATCAGTTTCGCAGTGGTCATGACTGAACAGCATACAAAAGAATGGAGTGTTGAAGCAGCAAACTTTAAAGCAGAATGGCAAATTTCATTTTTCTGTACAGCTTATAAAGGGCATGCCAAATGTTTAGTGTGGAACAGAGATGTAATGTGTTACAAAAGAAGACAATTTGTTGTTGAATTTTCCTCTCCAATATGTTCACATTTCAGTTTGGAATAAATCACAATATTCTTTACTTAACACTTGTGTTCGTTTCCTGCACATTCCATACATCGGAGTACCATTCGATTTGTATATGCAGTATATTTGTTTTGGCAAAACAGACCTATTAATAAATTAACAATCCCACAATAGCCGTCGGCCGCACGACTGTACGTACGTATCTAGTCGGCGTGTTCCGAACATCGTCCGTCTCCTCGCTGCCACAGTGTAGTGGTGGCAGGGGAGGGAGCGCTAGTCTGACTGCCCAGTGCTCCCCGGGTGGGGCCTCGCTCCCGCAGCGCAATGACTGGATGGCCGTGCTGTAAAGGATTTCTCGAGGAAGGTTTCTGTAGAGGAACATTCATTTATGACCAAAGGAAGCCAAGCAGTAACGATTTCAGTGATAGAATAGAAGAGAAACCTGCCGGTCGTGCGCCTTTTAAGCTTACGCCGGGAATAATGTTAAAAATATCTATAGACTATACTATGAGTGTAAGAATTGTTCAGCATGAAAAGTCCGTGACAGCATGTCACTATCTTCAATACATCGCCCACTATAAGTGTTTTTACGTTTTAATTTCTTCCAACAAACTCCATTCTATGGAAATTAAAATTACTAGCTTCGGTGCGAGTTTACGAGCTAGTAAGTGAGTCTATGACCCCAGCTTCGGCCAGCATCAAACTGTCAAGTCGTGATGAGTTAAGACTTCAGAGAAGAGTATGTGTGTTTGAAGTTTCACTGTTCACCTCGGCTTTTCTGAAATGAGTCAGTGCAACTTTTAAGCTTACGCTGGGTAAACCGTTAAAGATACCGGGCGAAGCCGGAGGTGGGCAGGTGATAGCCAGGCAGCGGAGGAAACTACATCATTTCAGATCTATTTTGAATCATTACAGAATATATTTATGGCTAATTTCAGTAGTTGAGAAAATTTTAACGTGTATTCTCGTCACTTTCACTGTTACCAAAATTTTTTTTTGAATGAAATAAAACAAGATGTGGGATTGTTGACACATTAATGCATGGGTATTGTTATAACTCTTTGTCCTTTTCAAGGAGTATAATTGAATGTTGGTTGTAGTAGCTTGTTGAAATACAACGTGCTATAGGGATATTAAACATGAATATGAGGTACCCTTTGCTAGTGCTACCTCCGTACCAAATGTCGTTCAATTCGGTATTACCGTGCTTGAATTGATAGGGGGAATCGATTTGCACACAATCATGGCCAGCATATGCAAACTATTGGACTGATGACCTTGTAGCTTGGGCAAAGAACGCTTCTCACATAAAGGTATGTTGTTGCGAAATTTGGTAGAGATTGGATGATTAGGTTAGTCGTAATTTGATTCAAGCTTAGAACATTTGGGTGGCCACCATTACGTTTCCGTCAAGATGGCGGCGATATAAAACATGACATTGAGGTGCTCATTGCTAGTGCTACTTCTGTACCCAATTTTGTTCAATTCGGTTTAACCGTGTTTTAATAGATAGGGGGAATCAATTTGCACACATACATGGCTGCCATCCGCAAAGTATTGGGCTGATGACCTTGTAGTATGGTCAAAAGATTTTTCATACATAAAGGTATAATGTTGCAAAATTTGGTAGAAATCAGAAGATTATGTTGGTCGTAATTTGATTTAAGCCTTTAACATTTGGGTGGCCGCATTTCACGTTTTCGTCAAGATAGCGGGAATATAAAACATGACACTGAGGTGCCCTTTGTTAGTTCTACCACTGTACCAAATTTCGTTCAATTCGGTTTCACCGTGTTCGAATTGATAGGGGGGGACAGACATCCGAGTACAGACACACACTCAAACACACTCTCACTCACACACACACACACACAGACAGACACACAATTTTTGGCCCTGAGTAGATCTCATAAGTCTACTTTCATTTTTTGCAAAAATCGAAAGTAGGCTAAAAAATAGGCCTAAAAGAGGAAACGAAAAATAAGAAAATATCAAATCGAGAAATAAAAATTAAAAACACAACATATCAAAATAACAATAAACTTTATTATATTAACCCTGATATAAACATGACACTTGTGCAATGTTACACCATAACTTACGTTGTGTTATAGATTAAGAATGATGTACAAACAAAACTTGTTGTTGGCGCTTCAGTCCACTTCCAGCGTTCTGAAAGAACCTTCCGCTCCGAACATATCTTCAGCTGTCTTGGGCTTCCCTGGTCTTCTCGATTCATCAACTCGATATTTCTCGTCTTCTAAGAAGTAGTCCCTGTAGCTCTCAATCTTGGATTTCCATGCCGCTGAAACGATAAACGAGTCCACGTTATCCTCTAACAGTTTATTTACCGTGTTGGTCCGAAAATAAGCCGCACTTCTTATCGAAATTTCGGTCTTGAGAAATTGAGGTGCGGTTTAAAAGCGTGACCTTACGAAAAAGTCCTTAACGGTAACACATCGCAACATTATACGGGAGAATTCAACATAGCTGGATGGGTGAATGGAGGGAGTGATGGAGGGAGGGATGGGTGGAAGGAGGGATATAGGGAGGGAGCGATGGAGGGATGGATGGAAGGAGGGATGGAGGGAGGGATGTGTGGAAGGAGGGATAGAGGGAGGGAGCGATGGAGGGATGGATGGAGGGAGGGATGGGTGGAGGAGGGATAGAGGGAGGGAGCGATGGAGGGATGGATGGAGGGAGGGATGGGTGGAAGGAGGGATAGAGGGAGGGATGGATGGAGGGAGCGATGGAGGGAGGGATGGGTGGAGGGAGGGATGGAGGGAGGGATGGAGGGAGGGATGGGTGGAGGGATGGAGGGCGGGATGGGTGGAGGGAGGGATGGATGGAGGGAGGAAGGGATAGGTGGAGGGATGGATGGGTGGAAGAGGGGATAGAGGGAGGGATGGATGGAGGGAGGGATGGATGGAGGGAGGGATGGATGGAGGGAGGGATGGATGAAGTGAGGAAGCGATGGAGGGAGGGATGGGTGGAGGGAGGGAGGGATGGCGGAGGGAGGGGTGGAGAGGGACGATGGATTGAGGGAGAGATGGATGGAGGGAGGGATGGGTGGAGGGAGGGAGGGTTGGATGAACGGATGCTAAGAAAGGCCCACTTGCAAGAATTAATTAATTAATTAATTGAGTCATTCATTTATCATGAGACATTAACCTCGTGCATCTGCCATTGTCCACTGTAGTCAGGTGGATTCAATGTGAATATTCCTGTCTAGATAGCGTCCAACATTTATAAACACAATATTGTAATATGCTAAATGTCCCAAGAACTCACCACCAATAGATTTCATTGAGCCGGCCTCTCCAGCGTACTCTGTCGGAAGAATAGCCTTCAACTTGTCTGTCTGGAGAGCGTCCAGGTTTGGGTGAAGACAGAACTGGAACGGAGAAAACACTTAAGTGTCATCATTACTTTCCTAATAACATGACCGCGTGTGCGCTCTTAAGCCTTTATGGTCTCTACAGTGTATTATCCACCGGACAGTTTATGTTTTTGAAGATGCTGATAGTTGAATCTTAAGCCAAATTTCGAAGAATTTTCATGTGGAAGTGCTAGTATTTCTAAAAATCAAATATTATATACTTATCTACTTGATGTAATGTGCTGGATAAAATTAAAAAGAAAACAACTAAAAACATTAACAAATTAAAGTGTAAATTAAAACATAAATATACAAATAAAAATAATATAAATAACATTACAATATTAAAAGAAATATAAAAATTTAAATAATTAGAAAAATCCTTGGACCAAGAACAAATGATGGTGTACATTATCTAAAGCCTAATAAAGACATATAAAAAAATACAGGCAAAATGCGAATGCGAATTTATCCAATTTATGGGGCACATAGAAAGAATGAACCCGAACAGACTGACACACAAAATACATAATTTCTTAAAATACAAAGCTACTAGACCGAATTGGTATAAATTTACAGAAAAAGTCTTAAAGGAATTAGGATCACCAAACTTACATGACCGGAAGGAAATCAGGAAAATCACTCAGACGCGGGGTTTCGAGGAGGAAGAAGAGAAGAAGACTACACAACATCTATGGTCAGAGCAACGGAAACAGACCCACTCGTTGCGAATGACGGAATACTGGGCCAACAGGAAGGCTAGAAAGTGTTGATTTCGCGTGGTCCTAAGCGACCCATTCAAGAAGAAGACGAAGAAGAAACATAGCTATAAAAATATGATAATAATTGTAAAATCAATTGGAAATTGGTTAATTAATTAAATCAATAGAAAAATATCCAAATTAAATATATAAGGACATAAATTGAAAATTAAGAATATATATAAACATCAAATTAGAGAAACAAGAAATTGGAAAGAGAATCCAACAAGCTAATGGGTTTTGCCAGTGTGTGAGAGGTTTAGTATGGAAGTCCCAGAGAAATGCAAGAAAGTTATATTCTCAATGTATTACACACCAATTTTGGCATATGCAGCGGGTACTGTACCCGAGGGTAGGCCATATGGGTACAATACTTGGACCACAACAAAACGCGATAAAAGCCGAATCCAAGCAGCCGAGATGAAGTTCCTTAGAGGAATAATTGGGAAGACACGGAGGGATAAAATCAGAAATGTGGACATTAGGGAGAGAACTGGGTTCCCAAAACTGCAAGTGAAGTGAAGTGGTACGGACATATGATGAGAATGGAAGAATATAGAGTACCAAAAATAATATTTATGGAGAAAATACCAGGAAGAAGACCACGAGGAAGGCCCAGAAAGAGGTGGATAGATACAGTGAAGGAAAGCATAGAGAAAAGAGGAGTAAAAGAAAAAAAAGTATTGAAAGGAGGAAATGAATGGTGGAGGGATTGACAACTGTGGAGGTCCTTGATTCGCAACCCAACCCAGGGAACTGGAAACGGGAAATGAAGAGGAAGAAGAAGAAGAAGAAGAAGAAGAAGAAGAAGAAAATAAATAACATTATTAATAATTATAAAATAAATTAAAATGTAAAAACACATCAAATTAAACAATAGTTTTGCCCATTAAATGGTTAAATCTTAAATCAAATGTATTTCTTTAGTTTACCCTCTTTCTCAGCTTTTCCTGGAGCAAAGATCGTATAAAATTGAGCAGTGTTTCAAAGAACGACGGAGTGTTGATAAAGTTCATGGCTTGCGGTCTGCAAGGATATCCAGCCTGAAACAGAACACCATGTGCTTGAGAACATTTTTCTAAAGTACCGGCATAGGTTAAACTTATTGGAAATCCACAACCTGCTTCCAGTCTCCGACCGGGTCAGGAATGGAATGAATGAAGCCCCCATCTAGCGGCGAGGATATGGACTGTGCCGGCTGCCGAAGCCTGTCGCACTCCTCTGGGGCAATGATTAAATGAATGACAGATGAAATGAAATGATAGTGGAGAGTGTTGCTGGAATGAAATTGTGACAGGGAAAACCGGAGTACCCGGAGAAAAACCCGTCTGCCTCCGTTTTGTCCAGCACAGATCTCACATGGAGTGACCGGGATTTGAACCACGGACCCAGCGGTGAGAGGCCGGCGTGCTGCCGCCTAAGCCACGGAGGCTAGGTTAAACTTATTAACTAGGCCATTTAGATTTGTTAAGTTGTCAGCGTATGGCGGCTTCGGTGGCGTAGTCGGTAGCATGCTGAGCTTCTATACCCAAGATCGCGGGTTCAAACACGGCTGAAGTCGTAGCATTTTTTAAGAGCGAAGCCGGCGTTCTCATGTCATAGATTTATGGCATGAAAAAGAACGTTCCACTAATTACACTTGCATTAAGCCAAAATGTGTAGGTTATTGATAACGCTCTATTAGTTCCAACGCTCGCCGCCAGGTACTGACTGCGATGCCATCTAGTAGCCAAATCCACAAGCTAGGTGTCGTGGACGGTAACATTTAGTAGCAAAAGTAGGAACTACTTAAAATTATTGTCTGCAGTCCTTACTTGAATTAAAAACAGATAACACACATTAATACAGCTATCACAATTAACACCGGTTTTCAGACAGATTCTACACACACCCAAAGTACGCGGGATTACATGACCACGTTGTCGCATCAAAAAAAAACTCAGGAACCAACTAAAATTAAAATAAAATTATTTTGAATAGAAATTTGGGACTGATATAATTCTTTATTTGAGTTTAAAAATTTGCACACCTCTGTATGTTTAATGGTTTGCTCTGATTCTTTGTTTTGTTATTTCTTTATAAATATAGTGTAGAGTTACAAAATGACACGTGTCCAAGTACTTTATATAGAGTGGATCGGGGGATGATGCCTAACTTAGTGTTTTGAGGATCAGAATGCAAGTGAAAAATTTGAAGTTAGGTTTGATACTGAACTAGTATTCTCTGTCAAGTGTTTTCTATATAACGACTAGTTATCATTACCATACCATTAGTAATTTTATATTTTTCTACTTTTTTATGAAAATTTGAATTTAGGCATCTCACCCCGAGTATCGGGGTGAGATGGCAATTTATCTGGAAGGAGATTCAAGTGCTAGTTTTCTGTATCCATGGCACAAATTAGCTAAACTTAATTCACAAAACAAATTTATTTTGATTTTAATACAATACAAGTATAAAAAGTACATTACAATCACATAAAATCAGCCGTAAGTGTGGCTCTTGCATAAGAGAAATATGTAGCTTCCTTATGTACTGTAGGTGACCAACTGGTTCTCGTTCTCTTCACCAAGGGAGCCTGTAAATAAATAAAATATAGTAATAATAGGCCTAAAATAACTATAATAATGATGATAATAATAATAATAATATAAACTGCAGTACGTGTATGCATACTTAAAGTGGATAAATTTGTATGTGAATAATTATTTTTTATTTAAAATGTTACGGTTAACAACCAGTCTCATTTTGCTCCACAATCAAACAAAACATTAAAATTAATAAGAAATTACTTACTTTGTGGGCCCATGGCATGCTTCTTATCATCATTCTTCGACATACGTCATTTCAGAGTACGGTATGGGATGCCATAATTTTTGGAAGCTGCAAAACAATTCATCCCACCGTTCCTCACGTGTTCCATGGCCATTTGTAGACTTTCTTCAGACCACTGACCCCTGTTTGATGTCCTAATATACGTTCTAGGCATTTTCCTATTAAAAGAAAATTGTATGCCTGAGTATTCAAAATCGGCATCTTACCCCGCACAAAAAGTGGCATCTCTCCCGTGGGTCGGGGTAAGATGCCACTTACCGTGACGCGTGCAACATGGCAGCTGCGGAGCAATTGCCGGTAGCAACCTACACTGCAAAGTATTCAGCATGCTCCACATACAATAATATGTGTCTGTTCTACTTTTTTCACAAGCTAATGGGCACTTGAAAACAATTGTGATTTATTAACAAGACGTTAATTTTTGTTTTTACCTTGTATATGTTGATCCAGAAGCAGAGAAACAGTTCATCACAGCTTCATACGCATTGGAATTCTCGGCCGCCTGATGCGAGCAAGCGCGCTCGGTTTGTGTCGTGATCTGTTGGTAGCCGAAGGAACTACAAAGCTATAGGCATCTTCCCCCAATGGGCATCTCCCCCCGATCCAGTCTATTGTTTTAGAACAAGTCATTAGACATACAAAACCAACAACCTCACACATCCTTTCTGGCAGTCATTTCTAGCTCTGGCAAAAATTATTACAAGTCTGTATACATTGAAACTATTCATCAGTGCAGTCAGTTCTGCTACTTAGGAAGCATTGTCACTGACGATAATAGGTGCACCACAGAAATCAGAAGGAGAATTGCCCTCCCTAAACAGGCCTTAAGCAATAAGAGACAGCTTCTGACCAGCAGACACATTAGCATAAAAACTAGAAAATCGTTTATCAAAACATTTGTCTGGAGTGTTTTGTTGTACGGATGCGAAACTTGGGTTCTAAGGAAACAGGACATACAACACCTGTCAGCAGCGGAAATGTGGATGAGGAGAAGGATGCTGAAAATAAGCAGGACGGAGAAAAAGACTAATGAATGGGTCCTCAATGAAGTAGACGAAACAAGAAAATTGATCACTACTGTGGAAAAGAGGAAAGCATAATTCGTTGGCCACACCCTACGTCATAATGAGTTCCTGACCACCATACTGGAAGGAAAAGTTCTGGGGAAGAAAGGAAGAGGAAGACCGCGGTAGATTCTGCGATGCATGGACTTGCCTCTCAGTGCCACGCGCCGATCAGATCGGCTCTCGCTGCTCGCGCCAAAAGTGTCAAAGCCGATTCAATCGGCGAGCTGTTTATCTTATATTTGTAGATTCCTGTAGGCCTATGTCCGTGATTATTTCATACTGTTGGAAAGGTGAGGTTTCAAGCTTGTCAGTGCGGTGCCTACTCTTTTCCTTCGAAGTCCGTTACGCGATAGGTTTGAGTTTGTATTCACGCCTTCCCTTAGCGTTCCCCAATCACGCACGTTCCCGCCTAAATTGCGGTGCAGTTGTTTTCTTCTTGTTGAAGTTTTCTGCCTACAGATGTATCTAAGAACTTTCTACAGCTGGAAACGTAGTGTTTCTTCGAATAGACTCTTAGGTGTCCTTAATTTAGGCTCAAAACTGATGTTTTACTACAACAAAAAATTGAAAAATTGAACAATTATTAGAATAACCTCAATTAAAAAGGTTTAGATGCCGTATTTACTTTTATGTAGGCTACATAATGTATGAAAGACTGAGGTATTGGATATAATGCAAAGCAAAAATAATGATTCTATCGTTGGAAATGTGGTATTTATGATATATTTTTTTCGAATAGACTGCATGACCATTGAAAATGGCTTGGCATTCTTGGCAAGTATTTCAGGAAAAGGCTTGGCACTAAGAGGGTTTAAAACAGTATGCTGACTTAAAACGTTTAGCAAGTGAGAGACAAATGTGCTGCAGTGACAAGGCTCAGCCATTAGATAATAATAATAATAATAATAATAATAATAATAATAATAATAATAATAATAATATCGTATGGCCTCGTTGCCGGGAGGAAGCTTTGTTATTTGACACCCAGAGGGTAGCTTGCATGTCGAATTTTGTTGTTCCTTGAAGCACTATGAAAGTCAAGGAGGTTAGATATCTAAGCTCTTGAACACTATAGCGCTTTCTAGTAGAGAAATGAGGAACTTTGTGTTGGCGGAAACTCCCGAGATTAATTTTGCCATTATGAACTCGGCCTACTGAATTCAAACGGGTTCTTTGACATGCCAACATCGTATGACATGCGTGTCTTTTTTTCCCACCTTTCAAAAATCACTTACCATGGCCAGAGGCGAACCTGCAATCTTGGGGTTAGAAGACCGACACGCTATCCACTCACCCACCGTGGCAAGCTAGCTTTAGATGATGATGATACATTTAATTAACTTTAAAAAACTGTATTTTCTCAAAACTGTGTTCGGTGGACGTGTGCTGTTTTGCATATGAAATGAAACCTACCTGCCAGACGTTGAACATTTTCTTGACAAGCAGTGGTGTGAACTGCATCATGTGGGACATGGTGACGCTATTGAAGTCGATCAGAAGATTCTGTCCATATACCAGGGCCTCGTCGCTCTCCAAGAGTACGATTTCCACCATCATGAACATGATCTTCACTACATCGTTGATGTTGGTTACTTTGGGATCGTAGTTCGCTGGTCGCCAGAACCAAAGTGGACCACAGTCTGGTTCGTTGCCCAGGGTGAGCACCATCCTACACATCAGGGGTGTGCAAATTATTAGACTCAAGGACAGTTTTCCACCATTTCAGTTTTACCTTTCATGATTTAATGCACTAAAGAAAACATCAGAGGAGCAAACCTGTACATAAATCAGGAAAGAATAGAAAGATTCTCACATTACAATTACCTAGGAATTATCATCAATGAACAATGGGATAACTCGCAAGAGATCCGTTATAGAATTGCCAAGGCTTAAAGTGCTTTCTTAACAATGGGCTCGATTTTCAAGAGTCATAGCCTCACCCTCACCACAAAAATAAGACTGGTTGGTTCCTCAGTTTAGGGGCTGCATCAACGCGGTCATGTAGCCCCGTGTAGGCTACTTTGGGTGTGTGTTGAATCTGTCTGATAACCGGTGTTAATTGTGATGGCTGTATTAGTGACTGTTATCTGTTCTTAATTCAAGTAAGGACTGCATACATTTCATTTTCAAGTAGTTCCAACGTTTGCTACCAAACGCCACCGTCAACGACCAACTAGTTCTGAACTTGGTTACTAGAGGCCACCGCAGTCGGCTCCTGGCGACGAACGTTGGAACTAAGAGCGTTAGTCAAATCTTAACCTAGAATTTAGCTTCACACACGTGTAATTAGTGGAAGGTTCTTTAACATGCCATAAATCTATGACATGGGACCGCCGGCTTTACTACCCCTCCGAAGGAAGCCATACTGAGTTTTTTATAACGCTCTTAAAAAATCCGACGACTTCGGCCGGATTTGAACCCGCGATCTTGCATATTAGACTCATCGCCAGTTTTACAAAATTTCAGTTATACTTTTCATGATTTGAAATGAAAATCCACAGCCTGCTTCCAGTCTCCGACCGGGTCAGGAATGGAATGAATAAAGCCCCCATCTAGTGGCGAGGATATGAATTGTGCCGGCTGCCGAGGCCTGACGCACTCCTCTGGGGCAATGATTAAATGAATGACAGATGCAATGAAATGATAGTGGAGAGTGTTGCTGGAATGAAATGTTGACAGGGAAAACCGGAGTACCCGGAGAAAAACCTGTCTGCCTCCGTTTTGTCCAGCACAGATCTCACATGGAGTGACCAGGATTTGAACCACGGACCCAGCGGTGAGAGGCCGGCGTGCTGCCGCCTAAGCCACGGAGGCTCGCTTTTTCATGATTTAATGCACTAAATATATTTACAAGGCGCTGAAGTTATTTGAAATATTTAACCATTTGTCTAAATTACATTTTATTTTTAGAAATGAATTGTAAAATGATTACCTAGACCAGGATTTCCCAAACTTTTTCTGACCATCGCACACTTTCAAGATTTATAATTATTTTTCGCCCACCTCATTTCAAAATACGCACAAATCTTAAAATTACTAACACACACATTCAAATACCTACATATAAGTTGAGAAATGTGGATTTTTACGGTCATTTTTCTCTTAATAGGTACATCATGTTTATTTAGGTATATTTATGTACTTAAAATTTGCAAATAATAGGTCTAAAAAAGGAATAACAACCAATGAAATAAATTAAAGCAAAAATTAAAATTAAAACTGCATGCACTTTTATATCTAATTAATTAAACAACATAAAAACAACAACAAACCTATGTCTAATTAATGTGAGGGATGAATTTGATGAGTATAAATCAATTTGGTGATGTCAGCAGCCATTTTTGTTAGAAAAATTCTAAGATCTCCTTACTTTTCAATTTCTAACCTATTTCTAGACTTCGTGGCAAGATTATTTACCGCACTAAACCCTCTCTCAACCATGTAAGAAGAAGGGAAGGCTACAAACAACTTTTCTATGATAAACTACGGTAGTTGTAAATTTAAAAAGGAAACATAATTTGACATAATTAAATTACTTGTTTACAATTTTAAGGGTCGCCTCCGTAGCGTAGCGGTCAGAATGGTTAGCTGCCGCCCCGGAGGTCCTGGGTTCGATTCCCGGCTCTGCCACGAAATTTGAAAAGTGGTATGAGGACTGGAACGGGGCCTACTCAGCCTCGGGTGGTCCAAATGAGTAGAGGGGGTTCGATTCCCACCTCAGCCATCCCTGAAGTGGTTTTCCGTGGTTTCCCACTTCGTCTTCGGGCAAATGCCGGGATGGTACTGCCCCCGTAATTGAATTATATAGAGACCACGGTGGCTATATTGGAAATTATAAAGAAAGTTATGGCTGTCATAGTTATGACGTGGGTAGTCATGACGTAAGCATGGATGACGCAGACGTTACGCCAGCAGGCTACTTGAGCTGAGATTCTCAGTGACGTCAGCATTTATTCGAGAAAGATCCGAGATTTACGACGCAGTCGCAGGAAACGTGGAATTCTGCTGAGGAAGAAATTATGCTATTGGAGGGGAGACTCGAACCAATGAACGATAGTCTGAAGGAAGACGGAGATTGCTGAAACTACGGTATTTTTATTACTTTTTGGAATGCAGAATTGTGGAAATCCATTTGCAGTAGAGGCATTGTTCTGGAATTTTGGTGAAATTTATTGTCAGTTTTTGAATTTTGAAAATCCGTCATGTATTGACGAAGTTGGAACTTCTAGCGATGACGCAGTAACACGCTATGGAAGGGATGGATACGCCCCTCATGAAGTTTATAAAAGGCCTTGCGCAGAAGAGAGGAGTCTCAATCGTCTGATATCTAATCGTCAATGCTCAGATCATCGAAGCTCAGCTCTTATATAGTTATTTCGGTGAGACGTCGAGTGAGATTAGTAGAAAGAGTCGTCTTTATAACGCGTGGTGAAGCCACTGCAGTGAACGAGATTCGAGCGTACAAGCAGTGCAAGTTTACTGTGAGTAAATCTAGGTGAAGTTAAAACGCACATTATAACGCATCTACAAGATTAGCTATGAACAGTTAGCGGTCGCCTATAAGCTAATTCTATTGTGCATTGCTACAGTAAGGAGTGTAGAAAAGTTGAACAATTTCGAGGAATTATTTTGGAAGATATTGGCAATTTTAGACGACTGACAAAAGTGATTTTCTCGCCACATGAGAAGCACTTTGTATCGCCAGATTCTACGCCACGGCTGACACGGCTAGTGAAATAGGGAGACTTCAGATTGCTTTTGTGACACAACGCTACAGTATTATGGAGCAGTTTAATATGGCTGTTTGTTCTTCTATTACCATAACCGAAGAGAAGATGGAAGGCTAAAGGACTTTAATGCAATTGGGACATATTTCAACGGAGTAAGATAGCAGCATGGAACTTCGCTAATTGCCATTCCACACAAGCGAACATGTGGTGAACAACCATCTACACCCATGTTTCGTGGTTCAACGCTGAATACTATCAAACAGCAATGGAAATGATTTCATACTTACTGAATATGAATATTTCTTCGGAAATTACTACAAAAACTTCATGGCGATTTTCTACTGGAACTTCAGGGATTTTTCAAGAGAGGTCAGGGTTGTCCCGACTCACAAAGAAGATTATTGCCGGAAGGATGTCATTCGTTTTCACGGAGCAGTGCAATTTCCGGAGGAGGAAGCAGTTCGATTCTCCGAGGGTGCTGTTTCCTGTTTCGAGGATGGAGCTCATCTTCAAGTTGGTAAAATGGATCCATCAGCAGTTTTCTTTGGGGAATTTTCCTCTGGAACTTCACCCAGCAGATAAGGTAGTCGTGAACGTTTATTGTATTTGAGTTTCTTAGCAATATTTGAGCAACCATTTTCCCATATTTTTGTCCTCATGTATTTTGCCCTATATTCTTGTTTGAGATTCCTATTCTCAGTTCACCTTGATGTGTTATGCCTTTTTCGACGTTTTATTAAGACATTGTTATGTCATGGGCATAGTTAAACGATTTTGGATCAGTTGAGACTGATAGTTAGATTTTTCAGTAATTTGCTTATTTTTTTTGTAGTCACGATTTGACTGTAAGTTATTGATTTTTATGGCAGATTTAAATTCAGACAGCGTGTCACTTTATTAAAGTAATTCTACCCCAGTTTAATTACTTTGACCAATTTTCTGTCATCATCAAGAAAGAAGAACATTTAAATGATTTTAGAGCGTTAAAATCCAGTACGTTGTCGACGATCTTGGAAATACTAGTCGTTATTTGAATTGATTGCAACACAGACATTTATCGTCAGTTATGAACGACCATTGCATCATAGACCATTTTGTGAAAGATGAACTTTAATTATGAATTATTGAATGCATTAAAGTCGTGAACTTTTGTTAGGAGTTTTTTCTCAATTAGAGATTTATATAATGATGTTTACATTCCCCAGTCTAATTGGAGTCTATTCGACTATTTTGCAGTTTAGTCGCACTTTATTTGATGATAGTATTTTTATACTACAATTCTTTGAAGATGTTAATCTTAAATTTTGATAGACCAGACAGGCGTATATAAGCGTATTCACTATTAAATTTGTTTGTGATTGGCAAATTTTTACTTCATTTCGATTCATGAATGAAATCCACGAAGGTTAAATGACAACAGTTTTGAAACAATTAATGATTATAAGAATTTTTAAGTGGAACTATGAATGTATAATCGCTAGTGCAGCGGACGTGTTGAAAGTCGCTGATGTATAATGCCCTGGAATAAATGAAGGAGATTCCCACAGTAATTAATGATGTTAAAGAATTTGTTAATGGAGGTTTTTGTAAATTCTGTGGAAGATTTTGATGCCATATATATTAATATATGATGAATTTTGGGCCTATTTTTAATGCAGTTTGTGCATTATTTTGTAAGCGAAGTATTTTCCGCTGGAGTGTATTGTCATAGTCCGTTGAAAATTAATCAAGTGAATTTACTGTTATAATTAACAAGAGTTTTGAAAGAATTTGAGATAAGATTTTGAATGAAGATTACCGTTACAAATAATTATAATAATTATTACAACCTTTATTAAACCAGATTGTGACATAAACATGTATAACTAACCTTCATTGGTCGATTATATTGACACGATTATGAAATTACCAACCGGATGAACATGTGGTTAAATGTATTTCTTAAATTAATAATTTAAATAATTTAAATGTTAATATTGTAAATAATGATGTAAATATCTTTGACAATAATGTGGAACGAAAGTAATGTTAGAGGCGTGTTTAAAAATTTTTGTAATTATCTTCGACAATATTATAAACAATTTCTAATTGTTATAAATTATTTATGAGTTTTTGTTATAAACATTTAAGAGTGTGTTTTATACTCTAAACTATGCTTATTAAACATTTGGATGATAATTTAACAAGTTTAGGGATTGTCAGAATAATCCAGTGGTATGTGAGTAAAGCATTTGAAAGATTTGCGTCAATATATATGAGTTGTCTTGCGGACATTTAAAGCTGTTGAGAGGGAGCTGAATTCTTACGCAGTGTGGCGTGACAAGTGAGCCATTTGACAGGTGTGCGTCAGGTTGAAGGGTAGACGGCAGCTGGTCAGACAACTGGTTATCAGCGGGCGAGGTCGTCCACATTCTGGCCTCGTGCCTATAAATACAAGTGTCATGTTTATTAAAAGAAACAAAATGCTCTATATATGTGTCTCGTCTTGACTTCCTTATCCAATCCAAATGTGTTTTGAATGTTACGTTATTTTGAGCTCGTGGGAGCTAACATATTGTTTGATAACTTTGCAAGTCCTTCAGGAGGACATAGTCAGATTGACATGGGCTACTGATAGCCACATTTATTTTGTTGAGTTGTTAAAATCATACCCTTTATTTGAAATAAAAGCTTTTGTATAGTTCAAAGTTCTCGTCTTCGTTCTGGTTCATTTTTAAATGTCATGGTGAAGGTTATTGTGGGAGCATACTTTAGAGATCCTGTTGTCAACCCAATCCCCGAGATAATTTTTAAGAGGTAAGTAAAGGTAAGTATGAACCCCCGTCTATTTTGGTGTGTTCCACAATAATTTCTTGGTAACTTCTGTGCTCAAACCTCGGTAGTATCTGTCAGTGCCATTTTCATTGGCGTAGCTGAGCCGGTGCGATTGATTGTTGGCAATCCGATTGAGGGGGCGGATATCTGACAGCCTACTATCCGGGTAAACGGGGACAGTACCTACTGTAAGGCCACGGCCGCCTCCTTCCCTCTTCCTAGCCTATCCATCCCTATCTTCCATCCCTTCCCCTCCCTCATGAGGCCCCTGTTCGCTTTGCAGGTGAGGCCGCCTGGGCGAAGTGCTGATCACACCTCCCCAGTTGTATCCATCCCGACCAGATATTCCAAGCTCCAGGACACTGCCCATAGAGGCGGGTAGTGGTGAGTTCCCTCGCTGAGTCCGTGGGAACCACCAACCTAGAGAGTAAATTGACTAAATAAAAATATTTTTTATTTATTTTACTCCTTGTTTTTATAGGCAAAAACTTCTCGGTCATATTGTATATATAAAAACGGAATTATTTGCACACCAATTTTTTCAAATCGCCCCTCGAATTCACGTTCTGGCAGTTTCGCCCACTGGCGTGCTAAAATCGCCCACTACTGGGCGAATTCGCCCAGTTTGGGAATCTCTGATATAGAATATCCACTAAAGAGGAGCCTTGTTAATGCAAAATGCCACACGTTTTGTTTTGATTAGTATTATTAAAGTCATTTGGTGCTCTAAGTGCTGAAAAGTTGGAGAGAAGTTTTCATTTTTTGGTTTTCCTTTTTTTTTTTTTTTTTGGGTGCTGATTACTAATCTGAACTTTGCCACCTCAAAAAAAGTCACGGAAATATGATTTTTTTAAAGCTAAATTTGTGTTTTTTCTCGTTGTTTGCTTATAACTCGCTAAATATGCGTTTTATAAACATCAATAAAATAACCAACAACTTGGTCTCTTACGATTTCTCTCTCAGACAGATAGTTCTGGCGCTATCGGGATTGCAATGTTCCTATATATTGCATGATGACGACTTGAACTTTTGGCGCAGTAATAATTGAAAGTGTAGGCGGCTCTCTTCGCGTTTTGTGATCAAGGTGGATGCTCTATCCCTCTTCCATCCTACCTCCTCACACGTCTACTACTGTGCCCCCCTTTCCACTGCGTAACTGTCGTAAACACCCCCCTCCCCTCCCCCCGCTATTGTTGCTTTCATCACCCCATTCCAATTAGTTTATGTCACAAATTGCTGTGGGCTAGTATCTCTGCCAGTGTGCTTTATTTGTGATTGTGCGTTGAATGATGGAACTAAAAAGTGACAGTCAGTCTGAAAGACTAGACTTTGTATCATTTTAAATGCTACAAATGCTGAAAAATGCTCTTGACAAGTTAGAAAATTATCTGCATAATACTTATCTTGCTTATCTTGTTTCAAATTACTCGCGAACGGCAAGTGCAAACCAAGGGCAAAGCATGGTCAAGCGCGCGGGATGCCGTCACGCTCACCAGAGCGCCGGGACGTGCCCCTTCCATCCAGTCTAAAAACACTTATAGTGGGCGATGTATTGAAGATGAGATATTCTCTCGTGGACTTTTTTTTTGTAGAACTTTTCATGCTGACCTATTATTACGCTCATAGTATATTGATATTTTTAACGGTTTGCCCAGCGTAAGCTTAGGAAGCGCACGAACGCCAAGTTTGTTTTCAACTTTTTCACTGAAATCGTTACTGCTTGGCTTCCTTTGATCATTCATAAATTATTTTCTACAAAATCTTTCCTCGAGATATCCTTTACAGAATGGTGAAAACCGCATCAAAATCCATCCAGTGGTTCTCGAGATTACCCGTGATATCCAAGAATCGGGGATTTTTGTCTTATACTAACGAAGTAGAGATTGTCGGGGTACACATGCACCAAGCAGTACTATGACGTCACACACCTCAGTGCATCTGGGTACATTTCGTCTCGTCACCGTAACGTAACGCCAGACCCCAGCGTAACGACGAAGTCGACAAGATCATTTAAAATGATAAAAGAGTGTAGTGAAATAGAAGAGCTTGAAATCGTTCTTGGAAGCGAGTAAGAAAAGGAAGGATGGGATGATCAGTCATGTAACGGGTAAGCAATTAATTGAAGTCCATGATAAATGCAGAAAAGAATAATATGTTAATGAAAAAATAATTTCTGCCTCTCTTAAAAGGGCACAACGAGGTGCAGCACAAACAACTCGTTCTTCTGTACCACACTTTGATTTTAAAACTCACTGTTTTGTGTGTGGGTTAATCATAACTCAACAGTTCATTGAAACACAGAAACTACTTCCACCAGAGAAACGTAATAATTGATAATTTTATTAATGCAGCCAATGGCCATGTACTTTTAAACGTAATAATGGGATAGGTATAGTGCTGGATTACCCATTAGGCCCGACTATGCCCAGGCCCAGGGCCCCCAAAATTTTATTCCGAAGATTTAGAAAATTTTTATCCAGAACTGAGACAGTTTCAGCATTGTATTAAATTACAATGTCCTTTAATAACTGAGTTCACTCATTCTGAACTTTACGAAATTCTTATTCGAGACAAGCCTGATTCTGTTTTTCCGAACGTTGAAATTCCTTTTCGCATTTTCCTGATCCTCATGATAACGAATTGTTCTGCGGAGCGCTCGTTTTCAAAATTGAAACGGATCAGAAGTGCGCAAACAAGTATCATGTCACAAGAACGATTAGACATGCTAAGTTTAATGTCAGATGTTCTGCGGGAAATTGATTTTGATGACATTGTAGAAGATTTCATTGACCGAAAAAACAGAAGAAAAAAATTTTGATTACATTTTACAGAAGTGAAAAATAGTATGATTTGTTAAATTGTTCATCAAATCATCTGAAATGTTTTCAAATAACGATGATCGTTTCAATTGAAATGTATGATTTAATAAAAAGTGTATTATTCATCTTGAGAAAAAAAATCTTGTATATATGTACTTTATTAAATGTACTGGTGCTAAATAATAAAAATTATTTGGAAAACATAAGGGGCCCCAAAAATCTGAGGGATTTGGGCCTCATTTTACCTTATTCCGGCACTGGATAGGTATGAGAAAAGGATCCAAATCAACCTTTTATATAACATTGAAGCCTACACAAGTCATACCAAATAATGAGAGCTCTTAGTTTGTTATTGATGGAGGGTATCTGTCGTACCGAGTTGTGTGGCACAGTGGGCAAACATTTGCAGACATTTGTAACAGTTATGTGAGTTATGTGAAATCTAACTTCAAGACAAATGCAAAAGTTGTTTTTGACGGGTGTCCAGATAATGTTGCTGATGGGGGTACAAAATACTTTGAACGCTCAAGAAGAGCACTCAAAAAGAAATCTGTTGAATTGATAATTACAGAAGAAATGGTACCAAAGGTTTCCCAGGAGATAGAACAGACCCGTCACACCATGTTCCTTTTAAGACCAACTCGTAACGCATAATCCGTACCTTTTTAGGAGAACGAATTCAAACGATTCCCTTTTAAAACAGTCTCATGGGGCACTCCTATTTAGAAGAACGAATTAATAACGCGTTCCTTTTAGAACAAACACAATAGGTCTAACGCGTTGTCTTTCTGTTTCTTAGGAGAAAGGAATTGTAACACGTTTCTTTTTTTACTAGCTTTTGAAATATAAAGAAATATAACTCGTTTTCTTCTTAAATCATCCAACCAATAAATCGTTAATTTTCTTTTATATTAAGAAAATCGTCGTTCTTTTTACAGTTGAACTATTTCGTATGTCCTTTGTGTACCATAACAGTTATGACTATGCGTATCCGTAAAAACCAGCAGGGCTGCCAACTGTTAATAAATGCTCTCTCTATTTGTTTAATATCAATATATCAGGAAGTATGCAAGCCATCAGCTCTTATCTTTGCACGCATATCGTACCTGGCATTCTAGATTAATTTGGAGTAACTAGTATACCTCAGTGTTGCCAACTTGATTCTAAGTTTTCTGATAGTTTCAATTTTTAATTACATGTAACTTCTATACTAACAAATGGATTTTATCCAAAATTGGCACTATAATAGATTGTAATATTCCTGATTAATTCTGAGCATCACATGCATACATTGTTCCCAACATGATTTTACGCGCACTGATAAATCCAATATCAAACAGCATGTAACGTCCATACTATCCATTAGACTTCAACCAAATATTGTATGTGCAATCTATACCTTAAGAGATGGAACTAAGAATATATTCAGAGTTACCAGGGCTGCCAACTGTAGTAAGGTACTCTATTAGACTACACTATTTCAGGTGTATCTCAAACTGCAGTACTTAGAAATGTTAGTACGGTATTGCCAACTTGATTTCGTCATTATTCTAGATTGGCACGGGTCTTGAATTTAAAGAAAAGTAGGCTCTTCAGTTCGTCACGGAACTACTTGTTTGAAACGTGATTCATATTTGACAAATAATAAGTGGATTTTTGCATGCATATTTATTCATTTAATACGGGAGTGCATGATCAACCGGGCCTTAGTACTAATTACTTACGCTGTATTCATGACAGCCTGTAGCTCGGGTAACATGGGGTCCCTGTTGCTGAAGAACTCCGGGAGAGCCGTCCTGTAGGTGTAGTAGGCTTCTATCTTCTCCTTGGTCTTCTCCAGACTGAACTTGCACCCTCGGAGGAATATTAATAGAAACTGGTCATCTGGAATCACAAGAAAATCGTTTTATGTTCGACGATGTAAACATTATATGTGTCAGAAATCTGTATCATAATGACGCTCATTAAAACACTGTTTTCCATTATGAAACAGTTTCTCCCACCAATCAGAGCTCAAGAAACAGTTGTGTGACCAATTAGGTAAGGATACCTTCACGCATGCGCTCAAAATCCATTGACAAGCACACAGAGTGCATGCGTCGGTCGGTCAGAGAGCTTGGAAAACAGAGATATCCTACCCAGCACTGCACTCCGATCACAAAATTCTAGTGACTGAATCTCAACAGATATGTATGAATATTTATGTTAAAACATATAATAAAGTTATAATTATCGTCGAACATAAACAGTCGTATGCAACTCGCCTATAATGGTAATTAAGAAACTCGTATGGAAATTATAAAACTCGCATCGGCTCGTTTTATAGACATACTCGTGTCTTAATTATTGCCATTATAGGCTCGTTGCATAATGTACTATTTCATTACACTCTGCAGGGTACGGTACCTTAACGCGTTAAATAATGAAATATCCTTCGAAGTAATACCCCGAATCCAGAATGCAGGAAATATCACCCTCAGGTATTTATTTGATTTTTCGTATGGCTTTTAGTGCCGGGAGTGTCCGAGGACATGTTCGGCTCACCAGAGGCTGTAGCTGCTTCCAGCGGACACCCATGGGGTGAGCAACAAGTTCCGTTCAATTTCAAGTAGTTTCAACTTTCGTTATCAGATATCACTGACACCTAGAGGTGAACGTTGGAACGTTGATAGAGCGTTTAAATGAAATCTAACCTAGAAATTTAGCTTCACACAAGTTTAGTTAGTGGAAGGATCTTTTACATGCCATAAATCAATGACATGGGACCGCCGGCTTTACATCCCCTCCGAAGGATGGCACACTGAAGGATTTTAACGCTCTTAAAAAATTCGATGACTTCGGCCGGGTTTGAACCCACGATATTGGGCACAGCAATTTAGCATGCTAGCAACTATGCCACCGGACCCCCAGGTGTTTCCATCATAATACGGTATATTGTAAGGATCTGTATTTTCAATCTCTGAATAAAAGTATTGGACATCTACTCCTGTTTAAGAGCGTTAAAAATCCCTCAGTATGCCTTCCTTCAGAGGGGAAGTAAAGCCGGTGGGCCCATGCTATAGATTTATGTCATGTAAAAGAACCTTCCACTAATTACACTTGTGTGAAGCTAAATTATAGGTTAGATTTGACTAACGCTCTCAGTTTCCAACGTTCGTCGCCAGGAGCCGACTGCGGTGGCATCTAGTAACCAAGTTCAGAACTAGTTGTTGTTGACGGTGGCGTTTGGTAGCAAAAGTAGAAACTACTTGAAAATTGAGTGTCAGCAGTCCTTACTTGAATTAGAAACAGATAACACACACTAATACAGCCATCACAATTAACACCGGTTATCAGACAGATTCTACACACACCCAAAGTACACGGGGCTACATGACCGCGTTGTCGCAGCCCCTAAACTGAGGAACCAACCAACCAACTACTCCTGGAGTGGCTTTTCTCATGGCTTTATTTGCTTCGGCATTCCAAACGTGTAGTCTATTTCAATGCAAAGTTACTCCCGACGGAAGTATCATCGAACGTCAACAGTATGGGTTGTGTGATTGGTCGAAATTGAATTCTGACACTTGGTTGGTTGATTCCTCAGCTTAGGGGTTGTGACTATGTGGTCATGTAGCCCCGTGTACTTTGGGTGTGTGTAGAATCTGTGTTATAACCGGTGTTAATTGTGATGGCTGTATTAGTGTGTGTTATCTGTAATTAGGGTTAGGACTGCAGACGATCAATTTCAAGTAGTTCCTACTTTTTCTACCAAATGCTACCGTCAACGACAACTAGCTGTAAACTTGGCTACTAGTTATCACCGCAACCGGCACCTGGCAGTGAACGTTGGAACTTAATATAGCGTTAATCAAACCTAACCTTCAAATTTTGCTTCACACAAGTTTTGTCAGTGGAAGTTTCTTTTACATGTCATAAATCTATGACATGGGCCCGCCGGCTGTTCTTCCCCTCCGAAGGAAGGCTTACTGAGAGATTTCCAATGTTCTTAAAAAATCCGATGACGTCGGCTGGGTTTGAATCCACGATCTTGGGCATAGAAGCTCAGCATGCTATCAACTATGCCACCGAAGCCGTTAAATTCTGACAGTTGAACGCTGACTACTTTGTAATGCGAACTCTGGTGTCAACTGATTGAAACACCAACCACATGGGTTCAGTGTTCGTATCAGTATTCATACTTCTGTATGAAACATAGTAACTAGTCGGCGATACCGCTATTTTGTTTCTACAAAATGGCTATTTAGGTATTATCCCAAATTACCGACAGTAGTGGCTACGCTGGCTAAAGCGCAGTGTTAGGTCATGGGGCCAAGCTCTCTGCTGACTCGGTAGACGCGTGGGTTCGAGCCCCACCGTCGGCCGTCCTTGAAATGGTTTTCCGTGTTTTCCCATTTTCAACACCAGGCAAATGCTGGGACGGTACCTTCTGACAGGCCACGGCCGCTTCCTTCCACATCCTTCTCCAATTTCATTCACCTTAATCAATTCCATCTCTCATCCCGACGCGCAGGTCGCCCACGGGCGTCGAATAGAAAGACCTGCACTAGGTCTCTGAGGAGACCACACGAAAAAAAAAACACATTACGGCAATGCAGTTGCAATGAATTCCGGTTATCCACCAGGTACTATAATTAGAGCCCTGCGCGGATGAACAAAACCTTATCCGCATCCGCCCCGCATCCGCATGACTTTTACCCACATCCGAACGTTTGTTATCCGAATCTCTTGGCTTTACACTAATATTTTCATTTAGATAACAGATTAATGCAACACATTTTGTTTTGAGGAGAAAGTCACTTCCTTAGACTTTGTATGTCAAGTGCTATGTTTAAAATGAATGTTACACAGCCTGAATTGCAACCCTCTACAGTTCGGAGTGTCAATTGTGCTTAATGACATAATTTGAATGAGATTAACGTAAATCATCATCTCACATTAGTCATGAAAAAAAAATCATAACCGCTATCCGCATAGCCATGCAAACTGTATCCGCATGGCGGAAAATTTTGTGGATATTCGCGGGTTTATCCGCATCCGCGCAGGGCTTTAACCATAACTCCCCATTTGGTAGATCTTGGCTACGCTACTGGGGGCGCGGAGTAGTTTCCGACCTGCCATCTAAAGGCCGGTTACACACACACGGCGGATTTTTCCGAGCGGATTTTTTCGGTCGGAGATTTAACTGTCGCCGCTGGGAGGAATCTTTTTTCCGTCACCGTCGTACGAGTAGTTGCAGTAAAAGTTCTGAAACCATCTCACTTCCTCAGATGTTCAAATTATTGATTGCTTGTGTAGTTTGAAATGAACAGAGAGCAGCTTCTAGCGTTATTGTTATTCCGTCGTCCAATGAAAAGGAAAAGAAAAAATCGACTGATTTGCGTTCATCCAATTAATGAAAGGAGAGGTGAGGTTGGCACTTTCTACACGTTATTTGAAGAGTTGAGGCAGGTTACATAGGCCACTATTTCAAGATGGTGGTATTAACTCCTTCGGCTGCCCGGTTATTACTCATTCAACATTTGATTGCCGCTGAGCGTGGCTGCGCCAACATTTGTTGTTTATTGTAGCATAAGCCCGGCGGGGCGAAGCGGAGGACACAGCGATGACATAGTGCAGTCCGCACAAAAGTCAAGCTGCATTGCGTCAGATAAGTGGCACAGGAGCTCATGTTACCACAGACAGTTAAACGATAACAGAGGCTACTTGCAAACCCACTGGATTTTTCCGAGCGGATAAATAAACGTCGCTGCCGTTCCAACAGTAGCCCTTTGAAGTACATTAAAGCAGGGGTTCTCAAACTTTTTCAACCATCGTACCCCTTTAAAAAAATTAAACATCCTGCGCACCCCCTACTAACCTTTCTTAGGTAGTAATAATGGTTATTAAAAATGTAAAAGTTAGTATGGTTTAACCTTTGTAATTTTATAAGGAAAGATATTTTAATAAAACAAAATATAAGGAAAGTAGGATAACGTTACAAAAAGTTAATGAGAAAGTTGAGCTTGCTTCTTTTTACACAGTTGATCAATGTTCGGCTCTAGCTTTGTTAAATACAACCTTAAATCGTCCCCAACATTAAGCTTGTTTCATACTTACTTTTTTAGATAAGTTAAACTCGAAAACCCCCTTTCACATAAGTATGTAGTAGAAAATCCAATAAGAATCTTTACAGCAATAATTGAAAGTTCTTTGTATTCCTTTCCAACACTGATCCAAAAATTTAACAATGCAACTTTCAAATATATTTTTTTAAATGTTGGATCACACGACAGTTTGATTAGTTGTTCCTTCTGGGAAGTAGTCAGATGCTAGAAGTTTCTGTAACATCAAAACTAAAGGGGACACGTATCCAGTCCAATCTTTTGTCTGTAGGTGGGAAGTATTGCCTTATGAGGGTCTTCAATGAGTTCAGGTGATGTCCCATTTGAGTTGTAAGGGTCAGTCCAGTCTGATATGCTTTCTTCGTTTTCTTTCAAAAATGAATCAATCTTTCAAAAGTCTCACAATTGTTGATTTTCAGTTCCTTTTCCCAAAGGGGGATTTTTGCAAGCATTGTGTTAGTTTTCATTTCAACATTGAACATATCAGAAACACTATCTTGCATACACTTATTCCAAATGTACAGTTTTTCAAAAATATCACTTGGGGAGGGGTGGCTGTAGGAGCAGGTAGCGGGTAGGGGAGGCTACAGACAACGCTGGACTGATTAGTCAACACTCCACTGCTCGAGCGCCGTAAATAACTCACACAGTAGTCACGGCACGAAATTACTGCGCATGTGGATCGAGTAGAAGGATGGCCTGCCACTAGGGGCACGCGTACCACAGGTTGAGAACCCCTGCATTAGAGCATACACATTAGACGGAAAAAAAATCCGATCGGTCAGTTTGCCGTTGGTGATAGCTGTGCAGCCGTCGGGTGCTACTGGCGCTGACGGAAGTTTTCCCACCGTTTTGATCTAGTGGCCTACGTCACCAAATGCGCGTTTACACACACAGCGTATTGTCTACCGCTCCAGCTGCTAGCACACTGATTTGAACTTCACATTGGCAGAGAAGTATATAGCGTGAACATCGGTTATATAATATCGTGAATATCGTTTCAGTCCGTAAACATGAGTGACGTGATTATCCCCGCTTCTTATATTATCCTATATTATTTTCAACTTTTCAACTTTATAAGTTATTTTCACTTACCTCAGTGTTATTACCAACATTTCTACTGGTTGAATACAGTTCCTAATTTTGGTATTTTTGCGCTGAATGGTATCTTTCAACCAGCCATGCAATTCGTCAAAGGAAATCATCGACATTTTGAAATAATTGAAGAATGTCATGCCATCCCGCCTCGACTCTTCAAATAACGTGTAGAAAGTGCCAACCACATCTCTCCTTTCATTAATTGGATGAACCCAAATCAGTCGATTTTTTCTTCTCCTTTTCATTCGACGACGGAATAACAATAACGCTAGAAGCTGCTCTCTGATCATTTTAAACTACACAAGCAATCAATAATTTGAACATCTGAGGAAGTGAGTCGGTTTCAGAAACTAGACGGCAACTACCCATTTGAATTCAGTAGGCCATGTTCATAATGGCAAAATTAATCTCGAGAGTTTCCGCCAACATAAAGTTCCTCATTTCTCTACTAGAAAGCGCTATAGCGTTCAAGGAGCTTAGATATCTAACTTCCTTGACTTCTTTCATAGTGATTCAAGAAACAACGAAATTCGACATGCAAGCTACCCTCTGGGTGTCAAATTACAAAGCTTGCACCCGGCGCCCGAGGCCATACGATATTATTACTATTATTATTATTATTACTACTCGTACGACGGCGACGGAAAATTTTTCCGCCGTGTGTGTAACCGGCCTTTAATACCACCAACGGCAAACTGACCGATCGGTATTTTTTCCGTCTACAGTATTGTGTAAGCTCTAATGTACTTCAATGGGATACTGTTGGAATGGCAGCGACGTTAATTTATCCACTCGGAAAACACCGCCATGTGTGTAACCGGCCAATAACAGTATGCACGGTAGTTATAGACTATCATTTCCTCACCTGTCCTTGCAGTAATGTGTGGCTGTTTGTGAAGCCAGTCGCGAATACGGGCGAGGTCTTGTTGTCTCCTCTCCGGCACCTCGTTAATATTCACCAGTGCTGCGGCTTCCAATTCAGGACTCAGTGGACGAATTCCAGCCATAGTGTGTTCGCACTCGTACCTTGAACACACGCACATAATTATATGTCGTAATATTAATCATTTCTCTGAGAAAATTACTACCAGGACCAAGAAATCATGGACGGAAGGACGGAAGAAGATGTTTAGCCTACTTTTAACATTTTGCAAAAATAAGGAAAAAGTAAACTTATGAGATCGATCCGGGAAAATGTCTGTCTATCTGTCTTTCTGCCTGTGTGTGTGTGTGTGTGTGTGTGTGTGTCCCCTATCAACTCCTAAACGGCTGCAGCAATCGAAACCAAATTTGGTGTGAGTAAAGATCTATACCGGAATATCTCAATGTCATATTTGAAAATGATGTTAGTGCTACCAACTGCTGAAAAATCGCAATTGAAATTTGAGCTCCATGTTGGATATCTTGGAAGGTATACATGGGAACTATTCCAAAATTGGCACACATGTAGATAATATTACTTCAGTTTAATTTTCAGGAGGCCATACATGACAGTGTTGCCAAAATGATTCTAAGCCTACTGATAAGTCCAATTTTTAAATGCATATAACTCCTACACTATCAATTGGATATCAACCAAATTTCGCATTTACTATGTGTACATAAACATATATGACTGAGCGTATTTTTACGAGCCACCAGTGCAGCCAAATGTTGATAAATGCTCTCTCTATTTTTTTTTTATCCAAATACCAATATATCAGAAAGTATGCGAGCCAACAGTTTTAAACTTTGCACACGTATAGTGCCTGACATTGTAGATTAATTTGGAGCAACTAATGTATATCAGTGCTACCAACATGATTCTAAGCCTGCTGATAGGACCAATTTTTAAATAAATGTAGCCTAACTTCTATACTATCAATTGGATTTCAACCGAATTTCGTATGTGCTATGTGTACCATAACAGATATGACTATGCGTATTCTTAAGAGCAATCAGGGGTACCAACTGTTAGTAAATGCTGTTTATATTTCATACCCTAATATCAATATATCAGAAAGTATGCAAGCCAATAGCTCTAAACTTTGCACACATATAGTACCTGGCATCCTAGATTAATTTGGAGTAACTAATATACGTCAGTGCTGCCAACATGATTATAAGCCTGCTGATAGGTCCAATTTTAAAATGCATGTAACTTTTATACTAACTAATGGATTTCATTCAAAATTGGCACAACAATAGATCATGTACGGTATTATTTCCGATTATTTCTGACCAATACATGCATGACATTGTTGCCAACATGGCTTTACGCGCGCTGTTAGATCCAATGTTTAACTGCATTTAACATCCATGCTATCCATTGGACTTCAACCAAATTTTGTATTCTGTACCTTAATAGATGGAACTAAGAATATATTCAGTCACCAGGGCTGCCAACTGTAGTGCTCTATTAGGCTACATTAGGCTACATTATGCCAGGTAAACAGTATTTCGAACTAATTTGAAATTTCTATATTACCAATTAATTTCGACATTATTCTAGATAGATCCATATAAATTAATCATTGGCATGAATCTTAAATTTTAAGAAAAGTAGGCTCTTTAGTTCGTCACGGAACTTCTTGTTAGTGTCCAGATGAACAAACAGAATCCTGACATAGAAACCCTCTACTTGTGAGGTGGTATTACTATGACGTAACCGGGTGAGTTAGCCGTGGTCGTTACGGCATGACTGCTGGCAGTCGCTCACATCCGGGAGGCGAGGAGGTTCGAATCCCCCTGCCGGCAACCTTGAAGATGGTCCTCTGTGGTTTCCCATCTTCCTTCCAGGCAAATGCCGGGGTTGATCCCTAACTATAGGCCACAGCCGCTACCTTCCAACTCCTCGTCCTTACATACAAACTTTCCTCCCCAGACAACACTTCACATGCGACGGTACTTGTAGCTCAACCATTGGGTGTCCGCCTCGAAGCAGCTACAAAACTGGCGAGCTGAACATGTCCTCGCACACTCCCGGCGCTAAAAACCATACGCAAAAAAAAAAAAAAAAAAAAAAATATGACGTAGCGGCTTCGGTGGCGTAGTTGGTAGCATGTTGAACTGCTGTGCCCAAGATAGCGGATTCAAACCCGCCGAAGTCGGATTTTTTAAGAGCTTTAAAAATCCTTCAGTATGCCTTCCTACGGAGGTGAAGTAAAGCCGGCGGTCCCGTGTCATAGATTTATGGCCTGTAAAAGATCCCTCCACAGACTAAACTTGTGCGAAGCTAAATTGTTAGGTTAGATTTCGTCGGAACGTTCTATCAAAGATCCAACGTTCACATCTGATGGCGAAAGTTGAAACTACTTGAAATTGAACGGTAATTGTAGCTCACCCTATGGGTGTCCGCTGGACTACAGACTCAGGCGAGCCGAACAATATGTCCTTGGACACTCCCGGCACTAAAAGCCATACGATACATAAATAAATAAATAAATAAATAAATACTGTGACGTTCATTGTGAGGTGAGGTATGAGTAGGCTTGCCATACGTCCCGGTTTGACCGGGACAGTCTCAGTATTTTGCTCTTGTCCCGGTGTCCAGTCCGGTTTTATCAATGTCCCGGAAAACGGCTGTATGATGTAAAAAGTAATGAATTTAAGTGTTAAAGAATCTTTTATGGATCGGTTACTTTTCAACAATCAACATCGTTGACTATCGCGCACAGTGTCAAAGAGGTCAGAAGTATTCAAACGAATGACACAAAACAATAGCCCAAACAAATTGTTTTTTTTTTGTTTGACAAAAAAAAGTTTTTTGTAATTGTTTTTTTAGTCAGACAAAAAGTTGTCGTTTTTCAAAAAATAATAAGACTTAGTAGTTGTTCAATTAAGCAATTTTATGAAGTATATTGAATTGTATTTTATTAACACTTGTTTCTAGATGGTAGACCAGAAAAATTATCATTAAAATGGAAAAATTATATATTTTTATGTAGCAAAAATTCCTATTTTATTTCTAAAAGGTGTGTAGAACTAATAATTTCCAGACCCCCCGGTAAGGCCATCCCATATTAATGTGTCCCGGTTTCAATCACCAAAAATATGGCAAGCCTAGGTATGAGTGACGGGTGAATAATCTTGCTTGTTCATAGGCAGACAAAATCAAACTATTTACTTGAAATTTGTTGTGTTGGTACTTCAAATACTCTAACACACGATACAAGTGCAAATATTTCTCAAAACCAAAGTATAGGTCCTTCGAACTCATATTATGTGTGGAATGCGAAAAAATAAAAGTTTGTTCTGGTCATCCCTCCCTATATTATTCTGCTAAGGCCCCATTCCAGTTTTGTACCGAAAATAAGGTCCTATTAACACCAACCTACACATATGGGGTACCTACAGATTCAGCATAACCCAATGCGTAAGCGAAACGCACTCACTTACTCTTTAAATGTCTCACAATTAAATAAATACCTTAAAACATGTATATTTACAATGAAATAATGAAAGAATGCAACACGGTAACCATGGTAACAGAATCTCACAGGTCCATCGATTTCTGTAAGACGCACTGCAATTCCAATTATCACATTACTGTGAAAGTTTCCAGGCGGTTATCACTGAACCAAATTAAGCTGTAAAATTCATCAATACACACAGTATAATGCGGTTAAGGGGGTCAAGGGGCTCTCTAGATTTTTTCACGCAATTTTCACGTGTGAGTGTGGTACGAAAGGTCTTTTTCACCCGACTATAAAGGGTCTCCGAAAACCACATTTAAAGGCCCTTAAATTAACAGTGTCTGTGATATTCCCAGAAAACTAACTTCGCTCTGATATACCTATGAAGGAATGACAAACCCCTAACCACTGCACCAGTAGCTGAATTGATAAAGTCTGATTATTCATACCAAGGATAAATCAGTCATAGCATTCATGATTGAGATTTTGCTAAGTGTACTCTTTACAACTAGAATATTCGCGGGCGAAGCCGCGACGGGTAATGCTAGTTAGACTTAATTGATAAAAAAATCATTATACAATTATTTAGAAACAAATATACATGGTTGACATAATGAAACATAAAAACATTCTTCTTCAGCTGAAAGTGTATCTCCCGCATGCATGGTAGCGTGGAGCGTTAACTGTGAGGAGCGGGCAATGATACCGTTCGAAAACTTTACAACGCAAGCCGGATGTTTGTTTTAGACGTTTGTCCTTGACCTTGAATCTTGCGGGTGAGCACTCTCGCTTCACAATATTGTCACCAGGGGGATGAGAGATCATAGGGAGCGCGTAGGTTGCGATAAAGCTCCGCTATAGATGTTCTACCAACCAATGAAGAATTAATTTTAGTACTAAGGTTCCGTAGTTGGCACTCATCAACGATCACTTCAAATAGACCGGCGGGAGCGCGAATAGTTGTTTTGATTCATTTTCCTCGTGGTGTTGGTTGTTTTGTTCGCCTGTATTTTGAGTATTTATTATTTATTTGAATTGAATTGAGAATCAATCGAACACCACATGAAGGGAGGAAGAAATGCCAAGCACCGGGATGTAAGAATTATAATGATAGTAAGAACAATACGGCAGATTGAATTATCCTCGACCTGATGTGTTGACCATGTGTAAAATGAGTGGGCAATATGGACTACTCTCGAATAAATGCTTTGTTCATTGTGATAAGAAAGAAAATAGAATAAATGTGTGCATTTCATCTCTTGTTTGTTTCCTTACCCATTCTCCTTTGCATTGCAATGAAATTTGTCGTTTAGGGTGACGGGGTAGGGGTGGGTGGCAATCGGCATGGTAGGCGAAAAGTGAGGTTATGGCAATATAGTATGAGCATTTGGACAGTTCTTTTTATATTCATCAAACAACCCAACAATTCTGTGTAGAAGGAGAGCAATGTTTAATTAGCCTAAAGGTGAATTAAGCTCCAGAACAACATAACTGTGATCTTCGTGACAAATCTATTGCCAACATTGATATATATCAAAACGTATTATTTTCCTATCTGGACGTATTTTCCTATCTGCGCCTAGTGAAAGGCGCAGCTATGTGAGTTATTTCCATCAACTCTTGGTAGAACATACAGTTCAATTACGTGTAATATAGGTGACATTCATATGGCTTTTTACTTTTTATGTTGTTTTTTTTGCGTATGGCTTTTAGTGCCGGGAGTGTCCGAGGACATGTTCGACTCGCCAGTTTTGTAGCTGCTTCGAGACGTACACCCAATGGGTAAGCTACAAGTACCGTTGGGGAGGGAAGTTGGAAGGTAAGGACGAGGAGTTGGAAGGTAGCGGCTGTGGCCTATAGTTAGGGACCAACCCCGGCATTTGCCTGGAATGAAGATGGGAAACCACAGAAGACCATCTTCAAGGTTGCCGGCGGGGGGATTCGAACCTCCTCGCCTCCCGGATGTGAGCGACTGCCAGCAGTCATGCCGTAACGACCACGGCTAACTCACCCGGTACTTTTTATGTTGCCAGACTTGGTATAGCAGTACATGGCCTCAGGCGGTACGATCTCTCAGCAATTCTATAACCAAAAGTGACGAATCTCTTATACAGTAGTATTACTAAGGGCCTTATTTTTTGGCGAAATAAAACTGTTGCTTTCGGTGTTAAAACTGACGCTATTTCGGTGGGTATTTCGCGAAATAAATTGTCATAATGATCGATGTTTCTTCTTAAATCTTCCTTATAGTATAGGGTAAGTCTAACAAATTATGTGTTAAGGGGTTTTTCAACTTCTTTGCGATTTGTGGAGTATCGCCGAATGTTATTTGCAGCTTAGATGCTCATTTCCTTCTTTCTTCCGCTTTTTATGCGTTTCTGAATCCCTGCAGTGTTTATCGCACGTGTCTTTTCGTTCCCACGTAATAAGAACATTGGAGTATTTACACATTAGAATCTTTCTTACAGCGTCAAATACATAGAACCCCTCACTGTTGTATTCCTCGGCCCTCGGGAAAACTGTTGTGACTTTAGTTTTCGGAATTTTTATACTTAAATGCTGGATGTTTGCCAATAAATTTTTATCAGTCGCGAACTCGCACTGCTGTATCTACGACCACAACGCCATTTGATGTAATCTATAACAGATATCGATTTTTATCGATAGCCTTAGAGATCGCGGAACTGAATACACATATGATACTTCCGGCGCAGCACTGCCAATGAAATGAGAAGGAAACCACGACGGTTAATTCCTCAGAAACATTTAAACGCGTTTTGGAGAGCTTTTTCGATAATATTTAGCATTTTCGTACTAAGTGAGGTATATTTCGTGATTATTTATGCAATTCGCGCAATAAATCAGATTTCGTGATATTTCGCGAGTTCATTTTGCTAAAATACGCTACTTTAAGTACCTAGAAGGCCATATACGGGGTGTATCTTAACTATACCGACAAAAAAAAATCAGGGACGCTCTGTGTGTTATGTAAAAGACGATGCCGCAATCGGATTGGCGGAGAAAATTTTTCCCGTCGAGAAAATGAGGTTATTTTGTTATTTCCGGGCGCGCGATTCAAATCTACGAAATCGCCGTATTTGCTGACCCAGGGAGCAAGCCGCTGGCCACTGCTGTGCTTCAAGCGAGGAATGGGAGTGTGATAGAAGGAGACAGAGATATGCTGGCAAACCGGGGCGATCGAGGAAACTTGCGCATGCCCGCCCAAGGTTTGTACAAACCTTGATGCCGCCAGCATATCTCTGTCTCCTTCTATCACACTCCCTTCCCTCGCTTGAAGCACAGCAGTGGCCGCTACAGTGGCTTGCTCCCTGGGTCAGCAAATACGGCGAGTTCGTAGATTTGAATCGCGCGCCCGGAAGTAACAAAGTAACCTCATTTTCTCGATGGGAAAAATTTTCTCTGCCAATCCGATTGCGGCATCGTCTTTTACATAACACACAGAGCGTCCCTGAATTTTTTGTCGGTATAATTAAGATACACCCTGTATATGCAAGAAAGAAGATATGAGAATAGTTCGCGCGTATCGCTGTTACCAAAAAATACGGCTCCTAAGTATTACAGTACATGATCCTTGGTTGTCAACACCGGTCTGATGTAATGGAATTCCAGACTTGAGCACGTGACGACACCATCGTGCTGAACAGTACAGTCCGCGACAAAGTATTGTGTGATGCGGAAGTACACGTAACACATAGTTACGAACAAAACGCCATTTTATTTGACAATGACTGTACTTCAGCAGTAGCGTCAGGTAGTTTTGTCCATCATCGGACTGCATGGGGCAGGTGACAACAACACAGGTACTGTAGTAACTCGCCTCCAGGCTCTCATTATGAATTTTTACTCGTTTAAATCAAACGTCCGGCCTGAAACAGTACCTACAGCTGCACTGAGCTATGTAGTGACTCAAGGCCATGTGCTCGGAATGAACACAAAAGAAAGGGCGGGAAGTAACAATAGAAGTTTTTTTTTTGTGGTCTCCTGAGAGGCCGAGTGCAGGTCTTTCTAGTCGACGCCCGTGGGCGTCCTGCGCGTCGGGATGAGAAATGGAATGGATGAAGATGAAAGAAATTAGGCAAGGATGTGGAAGGAAGCAGCCGTGGCCTGTCAGAAGGTACCGTCCCAGCATTTGCTTGGTGTTGAAAATGGGGAAACCACGGAAAAAACATTTCAAGGACGGCCGACGGTGGGGCTCGAACTCACGCGTCTATCGAGTCAGCAGAGAGCTTGGTCCCATGACCTAATGCTACGCTTTAGCCAGCGTATCCACTGCTGTCGGTAATAGAAGGGATAAAAATAACACTTAAAATATTCTTGCAGTCACCATGACTGCACCTCACATGTACGTATCCTCCCATGAGTTCCGATTCCCACCAGTTCCAAATTCTTTAGCGGATTAGCTATCTGCCAATTACACTACCTGAGCGAGTCCCATCAGGCACGGATCTAGAGTTTGGCTTGGGGGGGGGGATCGAAATTGTTAAGAAAAATGGTATCACTAAAAACGTAATCACAAAATAACCAAACGTACAAAACCAGACCATTTTTTTTTTACAAGATACATGGATAGAAATTTGATGCGTTTAGCGCACCAAAAATATTCGTACACATTGCAACGACGTGGTTTGCGACCTTCACATCGAGCTTTGAGGAAAGTATCAAGGTACGTTACAGTTTCCGCAAGTCGAGTTGGTACCGACAAAGGGAGAAAGTCACAGCTTAAATTGCCAACCAAGCTTGCAGTTTGGACGTCGGCAAAATTGTTTGGTGCGAAAAAAGCCCCAAATTCCTATCCGTGCATTGCTGCACATTCATCGTGACATCACTATAAACATCGATTTGGTAATCACAAGGTTTGCTAAACAAAATAGACGAGTTGATTTTGTTATATAAATAATCGTTTTTATATAACAAGTATGAAGTTGTAAATATGTACAGTTGTAACAGAACATAATAATTGCATTAAAGATATTTTCAGTATTGAATAAAGTGAAAAATACTGTTTTTCAATTAAAATTCGTTAAGTTTTATTTGTCTGGTTATTGTGTTTTCGTTTTGTGAGTTTGCAAAAACAATTGGTCTCCGTTTGGGAGGGGGGGGGGGGGGGCATGACCCCCGTGACGCCCCCTTGAATCCGCGCCTGAGTCCCATCAGTTCCGAACACTACCTGAGCGAGTTCCAGCTTAGTTTTCGACAGCAAAATTGTATTAATGTGTTTATTACTGAAACAAATAAGGTCCATTGTTAGCGCCAGCCGGGAGTGCGTGCCATTGTAATGAACTGGTTCTCTAATAGAGGCGGGGAGGGGGGAGGGGGCGGACGCCATGGAACGGTAGTTCCCATAAGCAGCTTTCGCCTTGTCAGTATCTGTATCAGCATGTGCCTTCGTCAAGATAATCTATTAACTGAATTATTCTTCTCTTTATACTCTAATTAATATGTACAGCAAAAGAAACATTTCTTAAAAATACTGTTAATTCACCGGTCTCTTCAAACTGTTGAGTTGCTCTTTGAATTGCAACATATATGCTTTTCCTTTTCGTGGCTTGCAAATTCAACTTTGGCTGCATAATTAAATTTTCCTAGCCATGAAAGCTGCTTTGACAACTTCAACGCTGGCCACATCAGGAACACAATCATGGTCCACTTCTTTAATCAATTCCTAATTTTTAAAATCACTTTTCCGGTACATGGTTTTGCAGCACATATCCACACTTCACTTGATTTGTTGTCGCGTTTCTTATAAAAACGGTAACCATTAAATATCAAAATTTGGTTTCCATTAATGCTAGTTGTGAACTCCATGTTTATCTGCTCCACTCAAAGACACAAACACAAATTACATACCTGGTGATAAGGCCATTAAATCTTCTAGGTCGCGTCGTACTACACACATCAAAAAAAGTTTTGCATCACCTCGGTTCCAAGAGTTCCGGAACCTTTAAATACAAAGGGAATAGAGATCAACACAAACAACATTTCAGCTCGTTTTATTGCTCATGAGACCCACACATTGCATGTTGTACCATCATACAGCTAGACTTTCAGCATTTGTGGTCCAGATTGCAGTACACACCACTACCTCTAATACCCAGTAGCACGTCCTCTTGCATTGATGCATGCCTGTATTCGTCGTGGCATACTATCCACAAGTTCATCAAGACACTGTTGGTCCAAATTGTCCCACTCCTCAACGACAATTCGGCGTAAATCTCTCAGAGTGGTTGGTGGGTCAAGACGTCCATAAACAGCCCTTTTCAACATATCCCAGGCATGTTCGATAGGGTTCATGTCTGGCGAACATGCTGGCCACTGTAGTCGAGCGATGTCGTTATCTTGAAGGAACGCATTCACAAGATGTGCACGATGAGGTCGAGAATTGTCGTCCATGAAGACAAATGCCTCTCCAATATTCTGCCGATATGGGTGCACTATGGGTCGGAGGATGTCATTCAGGTATCGTAAAGCCGTTTCGGAGCCTTCCATGACCACCAGTGGCGTACGTCGGCCCCACATAATGCCACCCCAAAACATCAGGGAACCACCACCTTGCTGCACTCGCTGGACAGTGTGTCTAAGACGTTCAGCCTGACCAGGGTGCCTCCAAACACGTCTCCGACGATTGTCTGGTTGAAGGCATATGCGACACACATCGGTGAAGAGAACGTGATGCCAATTCTGTGGGGTCCATTCAGCATGTTGTTGGGCCCATCTGTACCGCGCTGCATGGTGTCGGGGTTGCAAAGCTGGACCTCGCCATGGACGTCGGAAGTGAAGTTGCGCATCATGCAGCCTATTGCGCACAGTTTGAGTTGAAACACGACGTCCTGTGGCTGAACGAAACGCATTATTCAACATGGTGGCATTGCTGTCAGGGTTCCTCCGAGCGGCAATCCGTAAGTAGCGGTCATCCACTACAGTAGTAGCCCTTGGGCGGCCTGAGCGAGGCCTGTCATCGACAGTTCCTGTATCTCTGTACCTCCTCCATGTCCGAACAACATCGCTTTGGTTCACTCTGAGACGCCTGGAAACTTCCCTTGTTGAGAGCCCTTCTTGACACAAAGTAACAATGCGGACGCGATCGAACTGCGGTATTGACCTTCTAGGCATGGTAGAACTACAGACAACATGAGCAGCGTACCTTCGTCCTGGTGGAATGACTGGAACTGATCGGCTGTCGTACCCCCTCCGTCTAATAGGCCCTGCTCATGCATGGTTGTTTACATCTTTGAGCAGTTTTAGTGACATCTATGAACAGTCAAAGGGACTGTATCTTTGATACAATATACACAGTCAACGTCTATATGCCGGAGATCTGGGAACCGAGGTGATGCAAAACTTTTTTTGATGTGTGTATTATTAGCCGGTCAAACCTCAGAACTGACAGCTGTGTTTTCCAAATATATTCGGAACTAGTGGGACTCATTAGCTTATTTACTCAGGCGTGAATACGCGTTCGGAACTCATGGGACGTTTTTCCTAAGATTTTTTTTTTCGGAACTCATGGGAATGGAACTCGTGGGACGAAACCCACATGTAGAGGATTATGGAAACTTAAAGTGACTACAGTCTGGATTACTCAGGTCCAAATAGATCTCAGAGGTTGTGAAGAAACACAGAATTGTATCAAAGTAACGAACGACTGTTGGATTCCATAAAGAAGAAAAGGCACAAATTCTATGGTCACCTATTTATAATGGACGAAATGAGGTTGACTAGTAGAATTTTCACCATACTTGATGACAGATCTAAAATCTCTGATAAGTGGTTCAGGGAGGTTAGGAAGCATTTGGAGAAAATGGGTATGAGGCGTGAAGACATCGCTACAAGTCTACAGGTCTGCAACTTTAAGGGCTTTTGGCAAGCTGAACAGTGGGAGACAGACTGGGTAGCAAAGAAGGCTTCTATGAATGTACCAGTTGTTTGACGTGGTCTATAATGGCTAGGGGCCGTACTTTTTGGTAATAGCGATCAGGGGCGTATGTAGAATTTTTTCGGTGGGGAGTGTGAATATCCTGGAAAATTGTGAGTATTCATAGGGGATTGTCACCGCAAAATACCCAGAAATATCAACCAATATCTGAGAGCATATAACTTTGTGTAATTATTTTATATAACAGTTAATTGTAAAATTCTTGGTTTATAAGGCCTACAATAGTGGCAATACAAAAATAGTTGTAAAATACAACACAACACAAAATAAAATTTTATACTAAATTAATTTTCTATTATGGCCTATGGAGTATATTTGTCAATTTATTAAGCAGAAAGGTAATCAGGTTCTTTCTTTTTACAAATTGATAATGTATTTCTCAAAAGTACCGTACTGTGGAATTCTCAGTTTTGCCTCACAAGGCTGAGTGTACCCTGTTCCAACCCTCAGACCAATATTAAAATTTCTTGGCAGCGCCGGGAATCGAATTCAGACCTCCGGGGCAGCAGCCAAGAATGCTAGTCACTACACCACGAGGTAGTCTAATTTCAATCTTAATATTGTTTATAACTTAGCCAATAAGTTAAGATTAGGGTGCAACCAAATTCAAAATTATTATATGCTTTTACCAAAGCAACACTTTCTTAAGTTTTATTGGCTTTACGCCCCTGATAGCGATACGCGTGATCTTTTTTCATATATTCTTTCTTGCCTGTATATGACCTTCTAGGTAGACGTCTAAAAGTAGCACATTTTAGCAAAACGAAATCGCGAAATATCACGAAATCTGATTTATTTCGCGAATTGCGCAAATAATCACGAAATATGCTAAATATTATCGAAAAAAGCTCTCCAATAAACGATTAAATCCTTCTGAGGAATTGACCGTCGTGATTTCCTTTTCATTTGATTGATACTGCTGCATATTCACTACACAAATGTCCACAAAGCCAGAAGTATGTGAATTCAGTTTCGCGATCTGTAAGGCTATCGATGAAAATCGATATCTACTATCGATTACAACAAATGGCGTTGTGGTCGTAGATACAACAGTGCGAGTTCGCGACTGATAACATTTTTTTAATATTTGGTTGTTATATGATTTAATAACAAGGATACATTAAATGTTTGCGCTTTATAAACCCTTAGGCTATCACATAATCTGTTAGATTTACCACATACTATAAGGAAGATTTCAGAAGAAACATAGAACACTAGCGCACCCGTGCGAGAAATCTCGCATGTTCATAAACCACACTTTCCCCAATGGATTTTGCAAATCGAACCCTTCTTACAAAAATTGATATTTAAGAAATTAGAATGCAATTTGTCACTGATAATATCATTTGTGTGCTGAGTGTGCTGTGACACTCGCCGGTTATTCGATATTTATGAAATTATACGATTTGAGTACTCATTCCTTTGATTTACTGTTTCTGAAATACATGCAAAATGACCAAAGAAAAACCTCATAAGGTTAAAATGACATGAAATGGGCGTCACAGCGACCAAAATGTGAAGTGGACAGAAATTATGGAGCATATTTTCATACATCAACAGTAACTGCAAATCGCACACTTCGTACATTTTTTAAAAGTAATTTTTTAAGGAAATTATTGATATTTATGGATTTAGATTGCAATTCGTCACTGCTAATGTTTATTCTCTTTCATTTGAATGCTCATTTTCACGATCGGTCGCTTGTGAGTGCCACAGGAGGGATCTATACTACTGAAATAATATATATGATTATGACAATTTCTTTCGCGAAATACCCACTGAAATGGTGTCAGTTTCAACAGCGAAATCAACAGTTTTATTTCACCAAAAAATAAGGCCGTTACTAATGGGCGTATTTTTTTTTTAATTTGGTTAACATCATTTTGCTACAAACTCCCGGATGAGAGCCAACACTGCATGGACAGCAGCAAGGAAGAACAATCCTAGTGAGAGAATGAAGGATTTTGGAAAGAGAGGAGAGCTAATTGAAATTCATCTGTGAAATAGGTTCAATTGCGATCCCTAGTTGGGCATAACGCCGTAAAAAGAAAAATAATTTGAGAAAGGGATGATGGAGAAGTTGGAAACCAAGGAATGGAAGATTTTGAAGATAATCGTAGGTCCAGTCAAAGAAAATTGTGAGTTTAGAAGACGTCATAACCAGGATGTGGAGAGAATTAATGACGCGATGCTGAAATGGTGGATTAATTTTTATGGGCATTGGAATCCATTGTCGCCTATCAGGATTTCATTATTTTTGTTTTTTGGTGGTTATTTCTTTTTCTTCTTCTCCTCTCGAATTGGCCTACATAGCACCACGTTTATTCAACTGAAGGGTCTTGATCTTCGCCCAGTATTGACGTATTTTCTGTCAGTTTAACCCCCTTCTTTCAGTAGTCCAGGGGAGTGCTGGATTACCCATTAGGCCCGACTATGCCAAGGCCTAGGGTCCCCAAAATTTTATTCCGGAGATTTAGAAAAAAATTATCCAGAACTGAGACAGTTCCAGCATTATATTACATTACAATGTCGTTTAAAAACCGAGTTCACTCATTCTGAACTTTACGAAATTCTTATTCGAGACAAGCCTGAGTCTGTTTCTCCGAACGTTGAAATTGCTTTTCGCATTTTCCTGACCCTCTTGATAACGAATTGTTCTGCGGAGCGCTGGTTTTCAAAATTGAAATGGATCGAAAGTGCGCAAAGAAGTATCATGTCACAAGAACGATTAGACATGCTAAGTTTAATGTAGGCTATATCGAGTCAGATGTTCTGCGGGAAATTGATTTTGATGACATTGTAGAAGATTTCATTGACCAAAAATACAGAGGAAAAAAATTTTGATTACATTTTACAGAAGTGAAAAATAGTATGATTTGTTCATCAAATTATCTGAAATGTTTTCAAATAACGATGATCGTTTCAATTGAAATGTATGTATATATGATTTAATAAAAAGTGTATTATTCATCTTGAGAAAAAAAACTCTTGTATATACTTTATTAAATGTACTGGTACTAAAAAAATAACAATTATTTGAAAAAAATAAAGGGGCCCCAAAATCTGAGGGACTTGGGCCTCATTTTACCTTAATCCGGCACTGGTCCAGGGGGTACCTTTCCTCCGAGGTTTCTTCTGAAAACCATGGACTTCCTTCAAAGCACGCCTTTGTATTAACCCTTGAGAAGTGGCTTGAAAAAAATATAACATGAGAACAGGCGCTGGGTCATTTTGACCCGTAGTGTGTTACTCCATTTTTGTCGTAGTCGTACGGAATTTAATGAAGTAATTTTACACCTGATGTCTTCCTATGAACTATTCCCAAAATCAAATGAGGTTTATTTATATTTTTCAAATTGAACAAGCTGAAAAATGACAATAATTTTCGTAAGTTTATAATTGGTCTTGATAGTGGCGGTAAAGCAGCCAATCAGCTTTTTGAACAAAGGATGATGACCAAGGTGTCCCCAGACCATAAACATGGATACACAACAATGTGATTTTGCTGCACCAAAATAAGTAGATTTTCCCCCTTATTTTTATTTTTACAGATTGTTCCAACTATCAGCCGAAAATTGTCACGCGAGGACTGGCGCCATGGGTAAATCTGACCCGACCGTAAATAATATAGAAGTAACTTGAGTGTTCAAAAAGCTATGGACATTTTTTTTTCAGGGTGAAGTCCAAGGCCAGGAAGGTACAGTAAGTGATAGGAAATAAGGGCTGACCAAAACGAAAATATAGAGCATTATTTTAGCCTCTGGTAAAAAAATACTCATGTGTAATTTGTTCTGCGTTTGATTCTAAATCCCCTTTGTAATCATTTTTTCCCCAGCCCCCTCCTACACACAAAATCAAACATTTGATTTTTTAGGTTTGTTTACATTCAAGATTTGAAATCTGTGACTTTTGATAAGTCAAAATCAATGAGTTGACTGTCAAAGCCGGTCTCCCAAGAAAAGTGATCGCAATCTGGACGCTGGAATGTTTATAGTTCTTCCCTAAAATGAGGTGACCGCAATCTGGACTGCTAATGAGGGGATCGCAATCTGGAATGACCGCAATCAGGAAGACACCCATTTCCTTTCCAACAATGCAAATAAAAACAGATGGTTTAAAGTAGCTTTTTAGGTATATTCATCACATCAGTTTTTTTTTACTACTGGAGTGTCAAATATAGCAAGTTCTTTGAGTTCGCTGCACAGTTAGTGCATAAATAATGATCCCGCGTTCACAACAAACGGTAAAATAGTTCTATGTCCAATACTGTTGTAAACAGGTAAGCATTAAACAAAATGAATGTTTTACTGTCTTGCTCTTTAGTTCGTAAACATTGTTGGTTGGTTAGTTCCTCAAATAATAATAATAATAATAATAATAATAATAATAATAATAATAATAATAATAATAATAATAATAATATCGTATGGCCTCGGTTGCCGGGTGCAGGCTTTGTTATTTGACACCCTGAGGGTAGCTTGCATGTCGAATTTCGTTGTTCCTTGACTATGAAAGTCAAGGAGGTTAGATGTTAGATATCGAAGTTCGTTGAACACTATAGCGCTTCCTAGTAGAAAAATGAGGAACTATGTGTTGGCGGAAACTCCCGAGATTAATTTTGTCATTATGAACTCGGCCTACTGAATTCAAATGGGTTCTTTGACATGCCAACATCGTTTGATATGCGTATCGTATTTTTGCCGCCTTTCAAAAGTCACTTACCAAGGCCAGAAACGAACCTGCAATCTTGGGGTTAGTAGACCGACACGATATCCACTCACCCACCGAGGCAAGCTAGTTCCTCAGTTTAGAGGCTGCGACAACGCGGTCATGTAGCCCCGTGTACTTTGGCTGTGTGTAGAATCTGTCTGATAACCGGTGTTAATTCTTGTGATAGCTGTGTTAGTGTGTGTTATCAGTTTTTAATTCAAGTGAGGACTGCAGACAATAATTTCAAGTTTTTCCTACTTTCGCTACCAAATGCTATCGTCCACGACAACTAGCTGTGAACTTGGCTACTAGATGCCATCGCAACTAGCACCTGGGAACGAACGTTTGAAAATTAAGAGCATTAATCAAACCTAATCTACATATTTTGCTTCACACAAGTTTAGTTAGATTTATGGCATGTAAAAGAACCTTCTACTAAGACATGGGACCGCCGGCTTTAATTCACCTCCGAAGGAAGTCATACCGAGGGATATTTGACGGTCTTAAAAATCCGACGACTGTGACCGGGTTTGAACCCGCGATCTTGGGCATAGAAGCTCAGCATGCTACCAACTACGCCACGGAAGCCGCCTCTCTCACATTTCACAGGTTAATGGCTGATTATTCATTTTTCCAAACAAGGAAATATATATCTCAGCAATTCTTCCAGGTTTGTGCCGTGCCTTGTGAGGGGTTTCGCTTAGGACACCAAGCTGGCTCATCAGCGGGCTCTTGGTGTCCTTGCCCAGACCCCCCCCCCCCCCCACAGGAGTAGCGAACTGCGCGCTACCTCCCTTTATATGAAGTGCAACTGCACCACAAACTTGGAGGAATTGCTGAGTTTCAATTCACTGGCCGTGTAAGTAAATATACCATATTTAAGGAAATATATAATACTAGCTGTTACCCGCGGCTTCGCCCGCAATAACATTTGTAATCCCGTTATAACATCAGTTATATACACACATCAAAAAAAGTTTTGCATCACCTCGGTTCCAAGAGTTCCGGAACCGTTAAATACAAAGGGAATAGAGATCAACACAAACAACATTTCAGCTCGTTTTATTGCTCATGAGACCCACACATTGCATGTTGTACCATCATACAGCTAGACTTTCAGCATTTGTGGTCCAGATTGCAGTACACACCACTACCTCTAATACCCAGTAGCACGTCCTCTTGCATTGATGCATGCCTGTATTCGCCGTGGCATACTATCCACAAGTTCATCAAGACACTGTTGGTCCAAATTGTCCCACTCCTCAACGACAATTCGGCGTAAATCTCTCAGAGTGGTTGGTGGGTCAAGACGTCCATAAACAACCCTTTTCAACATATCCCAGGCATGTTCTATAGGGTTCATGTCTGGCGAACATGCTGGCCACTGTAGTCGAGCGATGTCGTTATCTTGAAGGAACGCATTCACAAGATGTGCACGATGAGGTCGAGAATTGTCGTCCATGAAGACAAATGCCTCTCCAATATTCTGCCGATATGGTTGCACTATGGGTCGGAGGATGTCATTCAGGTATCGTAAAGCCGTTTCGGAGCCTTCCATGACCACCAGTGGCGTACGTCGGCCCCACATAATGCCACCCCAAAACATCAGGGAACCACCACCTTGCTGCACTCGCTGGACAGTGTGTCTAAGACGTTCAGCCTGACCAGGGTGCCTCCAAACACGTCTCCGACGATTGTCTGGTTGAAGGCATATGCGACACTCATCGGTGAAGAAAACGTGATGCCAATTCCGTGGGGTCCATTCAGCATGTTGTTGGGCCCATCTGTACCGCGCTGCATGGTGTCGGGGTTGCAAAGCTGGACCTCGCCATGGACGTCGGGAGTGAAGTTGCGCATCATGCAGCCTATTGCGCACAGTTTGAGTTGAAACACGACGTCCTGTGGCTGAACGAAACGCATTATTCAACATGGTGGCATTGCTGTCAGGGTTCCTCCGAGCGGCAATCCGTAAGTAGCGGTCATCCACTACAGTAGTAGCCCTTGGGCGGCCTGAGCGAGGCCTGTCATTGACAGTTCCTGTATCTCTGTATCTCCTCCATGTCCGAACAACATCGCTTTGGTTCACTCTGAGACGCCTGGAAACTTCCCTTGTTGAGAGCCCTTCTTGACACAAAGTAACAATGCGGACGCGATCGAACTGCGGTATTGACCTTCTAGGCATGGTAGAACTACAGACAACATGAGCAGCGTACCTTCGTCCTGGTGGAATGACTGGAACTGATCGGCTGTCGTACCCCCTCCGTCTAATAGGCCCTGCTCATGCATGGTTGTTTACATCTTTGAGCAGTTTTAGTGACATCTATGAACAGTCAAAGGGACTGTATCTTGGATACAATATACACAGTCAACGTCTATATGCCGGAGATCTGGGAACCGAGGTGATGCAAAACTTTTTTTGATGTGTGTAGATAGATAAGCATGGGTCCTAGAGGAAAATAATTCTATCACCTGAAACCAAAAATGCATGGGACGAAAAAAAAACATCAAAATATCATGTTGGTTTCGGACCCTAAAAGACGTGAAAAATATAATAAAAGTATTTTTTTTTTTTTGAAATTTCATACGAATCAATTTTTATGTCATTTCTGGGACTTAGAAAATTCCGGCCAAAAAGTACAAAAGCATTAATAACTCCCTAAGTATTCGTCGTATGATGAAATAGCAGGAGACAAAAAAGATGTAATGTGTTATTGTCTACAAGATAGGCCATGTATAATTTTACATATTACCTTTCCCCCCCCCCCCCCAGAATTTCACCCCTCCCCATGGGCCCCTTAAATTGGATTTATGAAAAAAAAAGCGGTCAAACACCTATTTACTTATTTTTATGCTGATTTTTTTCCCGCTGAGTTCCAAACTCAACGCCTATGTCGCTTAAGAGATACACGCTCCGTTAGGAATCCTTCAATCCCCACTTTTCACCATTTTCACCTCATAATATACACCACATCGAAAAACCCTCAGACACGTGTCTTCTTATTTTTAATGATGAGTTTATATGCCGAGTATCAAATCCCCCCAATAAAACCAATCGGGAGATATTGCTATTCAATGAAATGCAGGTCTACCCCCTTATCACCCCTTTAGAACCTGAATATCCAAAAATCCATTCTTAGTGGGCGTTTGCGGCCCTTGAGGAAGCTGCATACAAAATTTCATTCCAATCCGTTCGGTGGTTTCTGAGATTTCGTGATGAATGAATGAGTCAGTCAGTCAGTGAGTGAGTGAGTGAGTGGCATTTGAGCTTTATATGGTAGATGTTTATCCAGATCTGAGAAAGTGGATACACTACTAAGGCGGCTATCTCTCTTTGTACGTTGTCATTTCTGGCAGCCAACATTGGATAGGATGTTTTGAGAGAGTATTATATTAGAATGAAGTTATCCAGAATTCAATGCTTACCATTACACTAGCAACCCACCCCAGCTTCGCCCGGTACAGGTATTTTTAATTACCCAGCGTCAGCTTAAAAGGCGCACAGACGGCACGTTCCACACGTAATTCAGAAAAGCCGAGATGAACAGCGAAACTCTAAACACAGTCATATACTTTTCCCTGAAGTCTTTACTTGACACAAATCGACAGTTTGATGTTGGTCGAAGCTGAAGGGATAGGCTTGCTCGCTAGCTCGTAAACTCGCTTCGAAGCCAGTAATTCAAATTTCCACTGAATGGAGATTGTTGGAAGAAATGAAAATGTAAAGAAAACTCTTATACTGGGCGATGTGTTAAAGATAGAGATAAGCTCTCGGGGACTTTTGTAGAACTTTTCATGCTGAACAATTGTTACACTCACGGTTTAACCAGCGTAAGCTAAAAGGTGCAAGAGCGGCGGGTTTTTCTTCGACTCGATTCACTGAAATCATTACTGCTCGGCTTCCTTTGGTCATAAATGAATATTTTTCTACAGAGACCTTCCTCGAGAAATCCTTTACAGAATGGAGAAAACCGCATCATATCCCATCCAGTGGTTCTCGAGATTACCCGTTACACCCAAGAATCGGGGACTTTGTTTTATATTATGTAGAGATAGTTTATGTTGTGTAATGGTGTGACGATTGCTTTGTATAACTTCCATACAACTTCAGTTTTATAACATCTCTATAATAACAAGAAGTTCCGTGACGAACTTTTCTTAAAATTTAAGATTCATGCCAATGATTAATCTATATGGATCTATCTAGAATAACGACGAAATGAAGTTGGTAATATAGACATTTCAAATTAGTTCGAAATACTGTATACCTGGCATAATGTAGCCTAATAGAGAACTATAGTTGGCAGCCCATCTCTTAAGGTGCATAATACAAAATTTGGTTGAAGGCCAATGGATAGCATGGACGTTACATGCAGTTAAACATTGGATCTAACAGCGCGCGTAAAATCATGTTGGCAACAATGTCATGCATGTATTGGTCAGAAATAATCTGAAATAATACGATCTATTATTGTGCCAATTTTTAATGAAATCTATTAGTTAGAATAGAAGTTACATGCATTTTAAAATTGGATCTATCAGCAGGCTTAGAATCGTGTTGGTAGCACTGACGTATATAAGTTACTCCACATTAATATAGAATGTCAGGTACTATACGTGTGCATAATTTAAAGCTGTCGGCTTGCATACTTTCTGATATATTGGTATTTGGATAAAAAATATTGAGAGCATTTATTAACAGTTGGCAGCCCTCAGTCATATCTGTTTATGTACACATAGCATATACAAAATTTGGTTGAATTCCAATTGATAGTGTAGAAGTTATATGCATTTAAAAATTGGACCTATCAGAAGGCTTACAATTATTTTGGCAACACTGTCATGTATGGCCTCCTGGAAATTAAACTGAAATAGTATTATCTATATGTGTGCCAATTTTGGAATAGCTCCCATGCATACCTTCCATGATATCCAACATGGAGCTCAAATTTCTAGTGCGTTTTTTCGCCAGTTGGTAGCACTGACATCATTTTCAAATATGGGCTTGGGATATTCCGGTATACATCTTGACTCATACTAAATTTGGTTTCGATTGCTGCAACCGTTTAGGAGTTGATAGGGGGGACACACACACAGACAGACAGACAGACGGACACACATTTTCCCGTATCGATCTCGTAAGTCTACCTTTCCCTCATTTTTGCAAAATGTGAAAAGTAGGCTAAAAATCAATGTTGCGGGATAGTTTGTCTGTATGTCCCCTATGCGTCCGCCAGCTCAAGGTCCGTGGCAGGAATGCAACGAGTCAGCTAGAGTCAGCTGAACTCTGGCGCGAACGACAATAGTGCCAACCTCAGATACTTACGCGCTCCACTCCGCACTGGCGGTATTATTAGGGTTGCCAGACGTTCCGTTTTACCTGGAACAATTCCGTTGTTTCTTGTTTTGTTCCGCGTTCCGTTTCAATCTTTAACGGAACGCCAAATGTTCCGGTTTTCTTTGTTAATTTGATAATATTATTCAATTTCGCGCCAATTTTCAAATGTCCCGCTTCACAATTGATTGTAATATCTAGCTGGTTTTCTGGCGATACAGGTGCAAGTTTGATAGAGAAAATGATATTTCTATGTCTGTGTCAGATAGATGGGTTCATGTTATAGATTTATTAGGGGCAACAAAATTAAGGAATATCTTAGTCCTTGTGAAGTTAATACTCAGCATTTTCCCCTCCAATGCTTTCACAGAGAGAGTTTTTTTTTCTGTCATGAATATCAAATGGAGAGATGATAGAAACATAAGCTCCATTAGTTTGATAAAACACGAATTGTTCACATATTACAATTATGACGAAAATTGTAGTGAATTTTATCAGAAGGTTCTTACAAATAAAAATTCCTTGCAAAGGGTCGTTCAAATGAAAAGGATTTGTAAGTTGCTGGTGTAATTAGTCTATACAGTATGTTTTTTTTTTAGCGTATGGCTTTTAGTGCCGGGAGTGTCCGAGGACATGTTCGACTCGCCAGTTTTGTAGCTGCTTCGAGACGGACACCCGATGGGTGAGCCACAAGTACCGTTGGGGAGGGAAGGAGGGAAGTTGGATTGTAAGGACGAGGAGTTGGAAGGTAGCGGCTGTGGCCTATAGTTAGGGACCAACCCCGGCATTTGCCTTGAAGGAAGATGGGAAACCACAGAAGACCATCTTCAAGGTTGCCGGCGGGGGGATTCGAACCTCCTCGCCTCCCGGATGTGAGCGACTGCCATCAGTCATGCCGTAACCACCACGGCTAACTCACCCGGTTATACAGTATGATGTGACAGCAATATCTAGTTTTAATTTTGTGTATTTGATTATGTAATGATTGTTTAATACATATGTGTATTATTTATTACAACATTAAACAACCTTGATTATAAAAAACAATGTTTTGGGATGTGTGTTCCGTTTTTCCATTCTTGAATTCTGGCAACCCATGCGCAATTCACTGCGAATGCTGGGAATACACATTTCCAGCAATTTGAAGTGGAATGTACACGTTGAAGAATCTAGGTGTAAGGCATTTAGAATTCTAGGATTTGCAAGACGTAATCTTCTGGGATTCAGAAGCCGTGCACTCCGAGCGGTGTATCTCTCCACGATACGGCCCATTCTTCTGTATGGCCTTCCTGCCTGGCATCCCACTACCGAGGAAAATGTGAGGAAGTTAAGTGCAGTCCAACGTCGAGCAGAGCGACTCATTTACAATCAGGGTAACAAAGTTTCGACAAAACCATTAACATCCATCAATGACATATGTAGCCAAATAGATCTCACCTTTCTCCGAAAATCTCTAGCTGGCACCATTATACTGTACCCATTTCACCGCCTTCAGCAGTCATATCGTTCAGTCCGTAGAGCACAGGGTGTCACCCTTGTTCCTCCATTCGCTAGGACAACAGATTATCAATCTGGATTCTACAATCGCTCTGCTCGACTTTGGAATGACCTGCTTCGTGAAATAAAAGACCTTCCTCCACGACAATTTTGCCGCAAAGTGAAGGCTCTAAAGGGACTAAAACCCCATGTAAATTGAATTTATATACTGTATAATGTAACTTTGTGAGTGATTGGGAGTGTGCGCGTGCGTGTATATATGTATGTATGTATGTATGTATGTATGTATGTATGTATGTATGTATGTATGTATGTATGTAATGTATGTATGTATGTATGCGTGTGTGAGCGTGTATATGTGTGCTGTGTCTTCCCTTTTATTTATGAATTGTAAGATATAGACGTCATGTACAGCAGATTATGTGTATATAGCAAATGTAAATGTGTAAATTTTATAATGTAACATTTGAGATTTGTTTAGATTTAATGAACGGAGATGGAGACACTGCTGTGTATGTGGGGCTTGCCCTTTCTCTATCTGCCGTCCATAAATTGTAGGCACAATTTTTGGTAAATAAATAATAATAATAATAATAATAATAATAATAATAATAATAATAATAATAATAACCCTAGGCGGTGTGGCAAACACGGGCTTTGTGTGTGTGTGTGCGTGTGTGTGTGTGGATGGTTTGGACACAGCACAGTGAGAATTTCTAAGTAATATTATCGTACAAGTTTAGAATGTGTATTCACGCTTAGATTAAAGATGAAAGGAAAGAGGTCGCTGAAAATACTGAAACTTCAACGTTATTCAGTAAAATTTTGCGGATATCCGCGGGAGGGCTTTAGTTATAACCTAGTTTGTTTGTTAGTTAGTTCCGCCCCTTAAAACAACAATAATTAACTAACTAACAAACTAGGTTATAACTAAAGCCCTGCGTGGATATCCGCGGATATCCGCAAAAGTTTTCGCCATGCGAATATAATTTGCAAGGCTGTGCGGATAGCAGATGAGCTGCGGTTAATGTTTGGAGTAAATTTGCGGATAGTTTTTAGAATACAATCCGAACTTGTTGAATATCATTATTTATTATTATCTTCCTTTCGCTCTAAGGCGGCCCCGCGGTGTAGGGGTAGCATGTCTGCCTCTCACCTAGGGACCCCGGGTTCGATTCCCGCCTCCGTCAGAGATTTAAGAAACTGACGTGAGGGCTGGAACGGCGTGCACTCAGCCTCGTGAGGACAATTGAGTAGCTGTCTGACAGTGAGGCAGCGCCCCGGTCATGAAAACCAAGAACAACGGCCAAGGCGACCCGATGCGCTTACAACGTGTCACCCCAATATCTCCAGGCGAAATGGCTGGGCAGCGGTCGCTTGGTAGGCCTAGGCCCCTCATGGGCTGTAGTGCCAGGGGTTATTATTATTATTATATATTTCTATCTGTCTTTGATTGGCATTGCAACGTATGCCGGGTATAGCTATAGTCTATACATTAAAAATCAATGTTACGTGATAGTTTGTGTGTTTGTGGGTCTGTGGGTATGTCTCCCATGCGTTCATATACCATTCATCCAATTGAGATTAAACTTGGATGAGATGTTGAGTACACTCCAAGGAAGGTTTCTGGCTTAGTAAATCCATTTTACAATAGGCAGCGCACGAGTAGATTCAACAAATGAGTGACGACGCGCGAAGCGTTTCAACAAAGTCCCGTATGCATTCATAGTCTATACCATTCGTCCGATATCAATGAAACTTGGGTGAGATGTTCTGTGCACTCCAGGGAAGGTTACTGGATTAGTAAATACAATTTACAATTAGTAGCGCACGAGCATATTCAACAAATGGGCGACGACGCGCGAAGCGTTTCAAGAAAGTCCCGTATGCGTTCATATACCATTAGTTCGATAGCGAAGAAACTTGGGTGATATGTTGTTTACAATCCAGGAAAGGTGTCTGGCTTAGTAAATCAATTTTACAATAGGTAGCGCACGAGTAGATTCAACAAATGAGCAACGACGCGCCAAACGTTTCAACGAAGTCCCGTATAAGGTCATATACCATTCGTCCGATAGCGAAGAAACTTGTGTGAGATGTTGTGTACACTTACGTGAAGTTTTCTAGCTTAGTAAATACATGAGTAGATTCAACACACGAGCGACGACACGTGAAGCGTTTCAACAAATTCCCGTATGCATTCATATACCATTCATCCGATAGTGATGAAACTTTGGTGAATTGTTGTATACACTCCAGGAAAGGTTTCTGGTTGGTAAATCCATTTTACAATCGGTAGCGCACGAGTAGATTCAACAAATGAGCGATGGCATGCGAATCGTTTCAACAAAGTCCCTTATGCATTAATATACCATTCATCCGATAGTGATGAAACGTTGGTGAATTGTTGTATACACTCCAGGAAAGGTTTCTGGCTTGGTAAATCCATTTCACAATTGGTAGCGCACGAGTAGATTCAACAAATGAGCGATGGCATGCGAATCGTTTCAACAAAGTCCCGTGTGCGTTCATATACCATTCATCCGATTGCGATGAAACTTTGGTAATTGTTGTGTACACTCCAGGAATGCTTTATGGCTTAGTAAATCCATTTTACAATAGGTAGCGCATGGGTCGATTTAACAAATGAGCGATGACACGCCAATTATTTTAACAAAGTCCGGTATGCGTTCATATAGCATTCAACCGATTGCGATGAAACTTTGGTGAATCGTTGATTACATTTCCGGGTAGGTTTCAGGCTTAGTAAATTCATTTTACAATAGGTAGCGCACGACAGATTTAACAAATGAGCGATGACACGCGAATTACTTTTACAAAGTCCTGTATGCGTTCATATACCATTCATCCGATTGCGATGAAACTTTGATGAGTTATTGTGTACACGCCAGGGAAGTTTCTCGATTTAGTAAATTTATTTCACAATAGGTTGCACACGAGTAGATGAAAGAAATGAGTTTTTTTTGTTTATTATTTGTTTTTCTTTTTAGCATATGGCCTTTGGTGCCGGGAGTATCCAAGGACATGTTCGGCTCGCCAGAGTTAGTAGCTGCTTCCATGCGGACACTCATGGGGTGAGCTACAAGTACCGTCACGTGTGGAGTGTTGTATGGGGAGGAAAGTGTGATTGTAAGGACTAGGAATTGGAAGGTAGCGGCTGTGGCCTATAGTTAGGGACCAACCCCGGCATTTGCCTGGAAGGATGATGGGAAACCACAGAAAACCATCTTCAAGGTTGCCGGCGGGGGCATTCGAATCTTCTCTGCCTCCCGGAGGTGAGCGACTGCCTGCAGCCACGCCGTAACAACCACGGCTAACTCACCCGGCAACAAATGAGTGACGACGCGCGAAGCGTTTCAACAAAATCCCGTATGCGTTCATATACCATTCATCGATTGCAATGAAACTTTGTTGGGTTGTTGTGTAAAGTTACGTGAAGATTTCTAACTTAGTAAATCCATTTCACAGTAGGTAGCGCACGAGTAGATTCATCAAGTGAGTGACAACGCACGACTCGTTTGAACAAAATTCCGTATGTGTTCATATGCCATTCATCCGATTGCGATGAAACTTTTGTGGGTTTTGTGCACGCTACCACGAATGTTTCCAAATTTGTTAATCCATTTTACGATAGTTAGAGGCAGTTAACGGAAATTTAAAAAAAAACAACATTGTGTATCCAAAAGCACTACAAGAAACTTGATTGACATTGCAACGCATGCCGGGTATAGCTTGTATTTCATAAAATTTCATTAAAAAATGTATCTGATAGTGAAACACCGGCAGTCAGTGAGTTTGTACGTTTGGGAGGAGAGGTGATGCAGTATCTGAGCTCGCAGGGCAAGCAGCAGGTGTTCCACAAGTCTCTCATCGCTCAAGCCATGCTGAGCTGCAACACCACCACATGCCACCTACTACAGTAGGTCAGTGGGGGAAGTCGATCAGCTGTGGAGCTAGCCCAGACCCAGCCAACACACGTCGCCTGCAAGCAAGGGGGGTGCGAACGATGCAACCGCACTGGGCGCTGTCACATGAGGGGCGCAGAAAATGCAAAACATAAAACACTATCGCCTTATTAGCCTACTACTTAACCCTACCCGTATTCTATACACAGTGAAACCTCTATTAAGAGACCAGTGTCGGTTCCATGGAAAACTGGTCTTTTAGAGGGATGGTCTCTTAACAGGGTTAAGTTTATACTGCATTATTAATAAAGTACAGTTGGAACACATACTTGATTACAATTTATCTGCATTGGTTCACATTTAGTGCAAATTAATTATGAACGCCGGCCGTGAAAGCCTAAGCTAATTACAATTAGTTATTTTCTGAGCTTTGTCATTTAAAAAAGTCACGAATTGATCTCTGTTTCCGATTAGCACGTCTTTTTTTAAACTATTTCACTTTCTAGAATATCTCTGAATGAGTTCGAAAGTCCATTAATTTGTTCTGGGTTCGAACAATCTTCTAGGAGAGCCGTTTTGCGTATTTCTTATACGTTACATAACACTTTTTCTAATGACATTGTATGCTGATGCAGTTCTGTGCCAACAGATCCATTGTTTACATCATCACCCTCATCACCTTCACCAATGGTAAGGCAGACGAGAAGTGGTCTTTTGAAAGAGGTCAGACTGAGAAAATGCCTGGTCTTTGGTCGGGGAGAGGGGTGGTCCTAAAATAGAGGTAACAAATACATTGACCTTATGAGGTTTTAAATCGGTTCCAAGAAAAATCGATCTTTAAGAGGGGTGGTGTTTTAGAGAGGTTTCACTATATAAGTGAGTTGGGGTGCGTGCATTTCAAAGGTTATTTATTTATTTATTTATTTAGCGTATGGCATTCATTGCCGGGAGTGACCTAGGACATATTCGGTTCGCCAGAGCCTGTAGCTGCTTCAATGTGGACACCTATGGGGTGACCTACAAGTTCCGTTCAATTTAAAGTAGTTCCAACTTTCGGAACTAAGAGTCACTGCCACCTAGTGGTGAACGTTGGAACTTTCATAGAACGTTCCAACGAAGTCTAACCTAGAAATTTAGCTTCACACAAGTTTAGCTAGTGGAAGGATTTTTACATGCCATTTTTTACATGGGACCGCCAGCTTTACTTCCCCACCGAAGGAAGGCATACTGAAGGATTTTAACGCTCTTAAAAAAACGACGACTTCGGCCGATCTTGGACACAGCAGTGAGCATGCTACATTTCAAAGGAATAGACATATAACGTGAAATTCACACTTAGCATTGTGAAAACATTAAAGTACGAGTTGAAACCAACGTCTAGTGTTCTGTCCGTCGCCCGTTTTCTTGGCGTTCGATCGCGTGCGGGTGCATGTGGGTTGTGATTTGTGTCTGTGTTGTAGGCTACGAATGAAATTAAACCTTTACTTACTGTTAGAACGTTAATACTATACTGTGTTGTTATGTTATGTAATGTATGATATTATAGTAGTAGCATCATATTAGTCATACAATATTAGCCTGGTCTAAGCGCGACTATAAGCGAACAATATTGTTTAATATCTCTACTTAACTGAGTAATAAACAGGTTAAAAGTTCCGCCTAATCAATACTTTTTATTAAATATGATCACTGTGTGGTCATTGGTGGGACATGTTACGAGGCATAATTAATATTTGGCCCCTTCATCAGCCGATATGAATGAATCAATAGATGCCTTAGGTGTGTCAATGTAGGTTTCGTAATTTGTAACGCAAAGGTTGTTTTTTATCGAGCTAGTAGAAAAGGCATTGATGTAATTGTAACATGAAAACAATTAAAATAATATACAGCGTTAAATTGGGTTTATTGTCTACGCTGTTACTTTTAACCGCTACTTTACTAAGGCAAGGCGTTTAATGACCAAAAAGTAGCAAGAAAATGCAAAATAAAAAGTGCATTTATGACCTAAAAATTGTTAAAAAATGACACAAAATTTGAAAAAAGAAAATGACCAATAAATTATTCGTAAATCACTTATTTATTAATCCTTTAAGACACAATTAGCTGATTTGAGATAGAATTTTAATGGATGACAATGCATTAAGCTTAAATTGTTTTTGTTACTAACAAAGTAAATACCACTTTGCCATCCCTAGTGAAAAAAAAAATGAAATATTTTAGAACTGGCATATTCTTCAAATACTCTCCTAGCAAATAGGTGTCATTTAATTAACAAAGAATATTTAAGAAAACAAACTTCAATGGCTGTTTACAATAAAGTCCAATTGAAATGCACAATGGAAACTAGTGGCAGCAGGTTATGTTGCAAGTCTACTTTATTTCTTGAGCAAGTTATTTGCCTAAGTTAAACATAATAGACACGTATTGCAAACTTAATATTAATTAAATATCCAAATAACACGAAATATAACACCAGAAAACAATTTAAAATGCCAAAAATGACGTAAAATTGCTCCAAAAATGACCTATCTCTTGTAAACGGTGAATAATGCAAAAGAATGCCCTAACAAATTGCCCTTATTTATTCAGTCAATTAATGAAACACATGTATATATACTAGGGCTTTCTTTCGGCCTTCGTACAAAAATTATGCAAAATCATCAAATGCCTTGCCCTAGCCATTACTAATAACTAGGGCCCGTGTGTTGATGCCGTAAAAAAAGTTTATGTTCGACCCTCACTATTATGTGTCAGAAAACGGCATCATAATGATGGTCATTATAACACTTATTTTCATTATGATACAGTTTCTCCAGCCAATCAGAGCTCGTTCATTGACCAATTAGGTAACGATACCTTCGCGCATGCGCTCAAAATCCAACATGTCGGACATAAACACAACATCGAACTATAATAAATTACCGACATGGAATGCGCACCGTCCATATGTTCGCGTAAATAAACTGGCGAATATGAAACAAGAAATAGCACTGTACCTTAAAATCACCAACACTAATTTCTACACAGCGCATTCAAACGACTCCGGTGACAATATTACTGAGGGACGGCAGATGTAAACACATGGCCTGCGTATGGCATTGCAAGCACACAGAGCGCATGCGTCGGTCGTCCTGAGATCTTGAAAGACAGAGATATAACACCCAACGCTCACTCTGCGATCACAAAATTCTTGTGGCTGACTCTCAACAGATATTTATGAATATTTATGTTAAAACATATAATAAAGTTATAATTATCGTCGAACATAAACAGTCGTATGCAACTCGCCTATAATGGTAATTAAGACACTCGTATGGAAATTATAAAACTCGCATACGCTCGTTTTATAAAAAATATTCGTGTCTTAATTATAGCCATTATAGGCTCGTTGCATAATGTACTATTAAAAAATGCACTTAAAATTTTCAAAAAGGACTGTAATAAATGACCTGAAAATTCGAAAAATGCACTGTAAAATGGAGAAAATGATCTTATAATAAGTTTAATAAACCAATATTTCAAAAATTCTAAAAATGCACTATAAAACGGAGAAAATGATCTTATAATAATAAACTCACCATTATTTCAAAAATGACCTCTGAAGCTCAAACTGAAAAGCCAATCCAAATAGATTTCTAGCACTTAACAAAAGGTTTATGTTCACTTTAGTATGAGTTGCACTGCAGTAAGAATGTCATTCTGATGTCAAATGAAAATGATCTGCGATTATCAGCCAACAAGTTTGTATATCTCGAAAAGCTGCGTTCATCATAAACTGATGTGATCGGAGCGTACTTGAAGTGAGGAAGGTCGTTTGCCGCTAACTCGTAGACGTAACTCCCTCATATAAAGCTGTGACATGACTAAATTGAAAACAAAAATGACCTTAAAAGGCTGATTTCTCTAAAATATGACCCAAAAAATCTACCGAACTTAAAAATATGCTCTTAAAATGCAAGAATAGCAAAACATGCTAAAAGATGCAAAATAAAAATGATATATAGTGGAACTTGGATAATTCGAACCTCAAGGGACCAGTAAAAAAAATCGAATTATCCAAAATTTCGAATTAAGAAAGTTCTTTGAAAAGGGTAGAGAAAATATATTTAATTACGTTTACATAATGATTTACGTTCAACAAAGCAGATTAACAGACAACGGTACTTTATAAAGAGTGTATCGTGAATAACCTCAAAAGTTTCACATGAAAAATAAAACCAAAATGTACTATTCACCTATTTAACGACAGTAGTAATCCAGCAATCTAGTTAAGTCTTAGAGAAATCTACTGTTTTTCAAAATAGTTTGAGATTTCTACCTGTTACCTACAATGAAGTCTCTCAGCCATCACAAAAAGTCTAACAAATTTAAGGGACGGAAAACAGAACTACTTACGTCATTTCTACTTTAAACAAACAACTTAAGTTCTGTGATGTGGTTTGTTCCTTGGGGCTGCACTCAGAACATTTATTTCGAGAATTGTCCCAACTGTTTGGCTTCCGATTGGCTTTTTACACTAAAAACTTCGAATTATCCAAAACATAATTCGAATTAACCACGATTTTTTTTAGCATTGATTGTATATAAAATGCTAGGGACCAGGAGAAAAATTCGAATTAAAAAAGATTTCGAATTATCGAAGTTCGAATTAACCACGTTCCACTGTATTTGAAGACGGGGTGGCCCGTCCGGAGTTTCTATGTACTTCAGCATTGTTTTAGACAGCTCAGTAAAAATATGACATGTCATCAACATCCGGGCCCTAGTGATAACCGATACTTTGCGGAAACGCCGTTACTAATCACCGTTACTTTTCGCTAACGACGTTACTAATAAATAATATCATCAATCATCAACTTCTAAAGGCAATGCCTTGTCTCGGCAACCATTGTTCTCTGTCTTCAGTACCTCGTTTCATTTCATAGTACGAACCATAATAAAGAGTTGGTGTGATGTCTTGAAGGAAATATTTTCTCGGTCCACGGCCTTTCTTCCCTGTGATTTTTCCTTCCAGGAGATTAGTTAGGAAAGCGTTATGTTGCAAAATGTGGCCTGTGAATTTAGCTTTTCTTTTATGGATCGTTGGTCTCAGTTCCCTTGCATTTCTTGCAGGATGCTGATGTTAGTCCTCTTTCCAATCCATTTAACGTTAACATACTCCTCCACACCCACATCTCAAACGCTTCAAGTCGCTTCCAATCCTGACCTCTGATCGTCCAAGATTCACATCCATACAGAAGCACACTCCACACAAAGGACATGACAAATTCCTTTAGGTGGCTTCAGTGGCGTAGTTGGTAACAATGCTGAGCTTCTATGCCCAAGGTCGCGGGTTCAAACCCGGCCGAAGTCGTCGGATTTTTTAAGATCGTTACAAATCCCTCAGTATGCCTTCCTTCGGAGGGGAAGTAAAGGCGGCGGGCCCATGTCATATATTAGTACATTATGCATCGAGCCTATAATGGCTATAATTAAGACAAGAGTATGTTTATAAAACGACCTTTAGCGAGTTTTATAATTTCCATACGAGTGTCTTAATTACCATTATAGGCGAGTTGCATACGACTGTTTATGTTCGACGATAATTATAACTTTATTATATGTTTTAACATAAATATTCAGAAATATCTGTTCAGTAACTAGAATTTTGTGATCGGGTGGTGCGCTAGGTAGCATATCTTCGTGTTCCAAGCTCTCTGGCCGACCGACGCATGCGCTCTGTGTACTTCAATGCCAGATGTGCAGATCGTGAACCATTCAGTAATACTGTCACCGTAGTCGTTTGAAACCAACGCGCTGTGTAGAAATTCGGTTTGGGTATATTAAGGTACTGTGCTATTTCTTGTCTCATATTCACCAGTTTATTTACGAGAACATATGGACGGTGCACTTTCAGTAATTTATATGGACATGTTGGATTTTGAGCGCATACGCGAAAGTATCCTTATCTAATTGGTCAAACAACTGTTTCTTGAGCTGTGATTGGTGGGAGAAACTGTTTCATAATGAAAAATAGTGTTATAATGACCATCATTATGATACAGTTTTCAGACACATAATAGTCATGGTTGAACATAAAAGTATTTATGGCATGATAAAGAACCTTCCACTAATTACACCTGTGTGAAGCTAAATTAAGGGTTATCTTTGACTAACGCTCTTATGTTCCAACGTTCGTCGCCAGGAGCCGACTGCCATGGCATCTAGTAACCAAATTCAGAACTAGTTGTCGTTGACAGTGGCGTTTGGTAGCAACAGTTGGAACTACTTGAAAAACAAATGTATGCAGTCCTTGCTTGAATTAAAACAGATAACACACACTAATACAGCCATCACAATTAACACCGGTTATCAGACAGATTCTACACACACCCAAAGTACAGGGGGATACATGACCGCATTGTCGCAGCCCCTAAAATTTCTTTTTAATTGCAATATCCAAATTTGCATTAATCAATAGATTTTTCTTATTATTGAACGCCTGTTTTGCGTGCACTATCCGCCTTCTAATCTCTTTACTACTCCTGTTGTCATTGGTGATTATAGACTTCCCAAATAAGAGAAACTGGCGACTTGTTCCTTCAAGTCAGTAAGCTCAATGTTTGAGTGAATACTTTCAGGATGTTTACTCACAACTAACACCTTGGTCTTCTTAGCATTAGTGTCCAAACGTAACTTTGACAATTCAAAAATTCAAGTCTTATTTTGAACGTTTCAAAATAGCAACAGACTATTCATGTTTTTGTGGATTGCGCCAATCGGTGTGTCACCTTGTATTTGAGTGTCCAGTTTTTGAAAAGAAAAGATACTATTTATAATGCCACCTTAATAGCTGTAACCTGTAACTTTCTAAACCGCTGTACCATATTTTCAAGAGGCCGTGCTGTTTAGGACAATTTCTCAGTTTCACCAACAGTTTTTTGTAAACTATGTTAGTAATATTTGTATTTGCTTTCTTTTTAATCTACAACCATAATGAACCTCTGGTTCCTGTATTGTTTTTTCTTTTCGATATTCAATCTATATTTTAAAACACTAAGGTGATGTTTGTTCCCGCGAGATTGAGAAAACGTCTTAACCGATTGACTTCGTAATGCATTCTAACGAGAGCTCTTGGCATGTAGATTTGCAGAGTGACTTTAAGAGGAAAATATATGTTGGGGTATAGTTTTAAATTATTAAAGAAAAATGTAATATTTGTCACTCCCGCGGTTGCTCACAATGGCTCTTTTCCACGAGAGAAATGGCAGATCCCGCCGCGTCTTACTGAGATCTTTGTTTATGAGAACTAAGAAAGTGGGATATATTGTTTTTGCTCTATGGCTCAAACTTTTAGAGTAAGTATATAATTGTATTAATGCAGCCAATGTCCATGTACTTTTCTTTTCAGAACGGGTCAGGTAAGGGATATTGGAAGGGGATGTGGAGGCAAATCACTTAATGGGCAGAGAGCGCTACAATCCTTCGACTTGATTTAACATCTTCTGATAAAACACTACAATTTTCCAATTTCCAATTCGCTTGGCGTACTTTATCACAATCAATAAAGCTCAAGGAAAAACTCTGGAACGTGTAGGTCTCTATTTGCCTCATCAAGATTTCAGTCATGGCCAGTTATATGTTGCGAAGTCGATCTTTCGACGCCCATAAAGTTGCAACAGTGTCAAAAAGTAGACTAATAGTTCAAAAAATGCATACTGTATAAGAGAATCCTTCAGTAAATATTTTCTCAATGACCGTCATGTTTTGACGGGTATCAACTAGTAATAATAACTTTGGCAATTAGTATATGGCAAGAATATTAAAAAAAACACGCTCTCTCAGTTTTGAATCTCGAGTTTCCACTCATGCTTTCTAGAATTACAATACAAGCACATTTCTCAAAGTATAATAATTCTTACCTCTTCTGCTAGACGGAAGCGAGTTGAACCCTTATGAACACAGATGGTCCTCTTGTGTCCACTTGTCAAGACGCACAGAGGTTTTGAAAGCAAAGGAGGAAGCGCTCCAGGTGATATAACAACGCCAAACTGAAAGGATCATGTGTCTACTTCATGTTGTAACTAGACTGCTACTCAACAATCAAGTCGCACGTGCGATTTAGCTTGTCCCTCGTAGCTAAAAGGGAGAGGTTAATCATTTAGAAGGAAATATTGTACGTACGTCTCTTTCTCGGTAAGTAAGGCAACTACAAAACAAACAAAAAACAAGTAGCTCAGTGACGAACTAAAGAGCCTACTATTCTTAATATTTACGATTCGCCAATTATTTCTTCTTAAACAATGATTAAATTAAGTTGGTAATACTTTTCTTTTAGTCGTTTACCCTCCAGGTTGGTGGAACCCATGGACTCAGCGAGGGAACTCACCACTACCGCCTCTACGGGCAGTGTCCTAGAGCTGGGAATATCGAATCGGAAGGGATACAACTGGTGAGGTGGGATTGGCACCTCGCCCAGGCGGCCTCACCTGCAAAGCGAACAGGGGCCTCATGAGGGAAGGTAAGGGATGGTTAGGATGGATAGGCAAGGAAGAGGGGAGGAGGCGTCCGTGGCCTTGAAGAAGGTACCATCCCGGTATTTGCCCGAAGACGAAGTGGGAAACCACGGAAAACCACTTCGAGGATGGCTGAGGGGGAATCAAACCCCCTCTGCTCATTTGGGCCACCCGAGGCTGAGTAGACCCCGTTCCAGTCCTCGTACCACTTTTCAAATTTCGTGGCAGAGCCGGGAAACGAACCCAGGACCTCCGGGGCGTAAGTTGGTAATACTAACATTTCTAATTAGTTCGAAATAAACCTGAAATAGTGTAGCCTAACATAGCACTACAGTTGGCAGTCCTGGTGACTCTGAATATATTATTAGGTTTATTTTTTAGCGTATGGCTTTTAGTGCCGGGAGTGTCCGAGGACATGTTCGGCTCGCCAGTTTTGTAGCTGCTTCGAGACGGACACCCAATGGGTGAGCTACAAGTACCGTTGGGGAGGAATGTTGGATGGGAGGGTCGAGGAGTTGGATGGTAGCGGCTGTGGCCTATAGTTAGGGATCAACCCCGGCATTTGCCTGGAAGGAAGATGGGAAACCACAGAAGACCATCTTCAAGGTTGCCGGCGGGGGGATTTGAACCTCCTCGCCTCCCGGATGTGAGCGACTGCCAACAGTCATGCCGCAACGACCTCGGCTAACTCACCCGGTATTCTTAGGGTATAATACTATAATAATATCGCATGGCCTCGGGTGCCGGGTGCAAGCTTTGTTAATTGACGCCCAGAGGGCAGCTTGCATGTCAACGTTTATCGCTCGAAGCGCTATGAAAGTCAAGGAGGTTAGATATCGAAGCTCCTTGACATTATAGCGCTTTCTAGTAGAGAAATGTCTAGCTCCGTGGCTAAATGGTTAGCGCACTAGGCCTTGGCCCGAAGTGCCCCGGGTTCGATTCCCGGCCGAGCCATCAGGGTTTCTAATCTCCTGGGGTTAATTCCCGTGGCTCGGGGACTGGGTGTATGTGCCGTCTTCATCATCACTTCATCCTCATTACGACGCGCAGGTCGCCCACGGGCGTCAACTGGAAAGACCTGCACTCGTCCTCTCCGGAGGCCACACGATCATTATTTTGTAGAGAAATGAGGAACTTTGTGTTGGTGGAAAATCCCGAGATTAATTTTGCCAACTGAATTCAAATGGGTTCTTTAACATGCCAACATCGTATGACATGCGTATCGTGATTTTTGTCGCCTTTCAAAAATCACTTACCACGGCCAGGAGCGAACCTGCAAGCTTGGGGGGTTGGCAGTCCGACACGATAACCACTCACCCACCGTGGCAAGCATTATTAAGGTACAAAGTGCACATAGAAAATTTGGTTGAAGTCCAACGGATAATAAGCACGTTACATGCAGTTAGACAATGGATCTATCCACGCGTAAAATCATGTTGACAACAATGTCATGTATGTGTTGTTTACAATTAATCTGAATCTATTAGTGTGCCAATATTGGATGAAATCCATTTGTTAGTATAGAAGTTACATGTATTTAAAAAATGGACCTTTTAGCAGGCTTATAATCATGTTGGCTGCACTGACGTATATCAGTTGCTCCAAATTAATCTAGAATGTCCGGTACTATACGTGTGCAAAGTTCAAAGCTGGTGGTTTGCATACTTTCTGATATATTGGTATTCAAATACAAATCCACAGCCTGCTTCCAGTCGACCGACCGGGCCAGGAAATGGAATGAATGAAGCCCCCATCTAACGGCGAGGATATGAACTGTGCCGGCTGCCTAAGCCTGTCGCTCTCCTCTGGGACAATGATTAAATGAATGACAGATGAAATGAAATGACAGTGGAGAGTGTTGCTGGAATGAAATTTGTGACAGGGAAAACCGGAGTACCCGGAGATAAACCTGTCTGCCTCCGCTTTGTCCAGCACAAATCTCACATGGAGTGACCGGGATTTGAACCACGGACCCAGCGGTGAGAGGCCGGCGTGCTGCCACCTAAGCCATGGAGGCTCGTTGATGTATTGGTATTAGGATAAACAAATATACAGAGCTTTTATTAACAGTCCCTGGTGGCTCTTAAGAATACGCATAATCATATTTGTTATGTAAACATAGAACATACAATATTTTGGTGAAATCCAATTGATAGTATGGTATAGAAGTTACATGCATTTAAAAACTGGACCTATGAGCAGGCTTAGAATCTTGCTGGCAACAGTGTCATTATATGGACTCCTGAGAATTAGTCTGGAATCTTATTATATATTGTGTGTGCCAATTTTGGAACAGTTCGCATGCATAACTTCTCAGATATCCAACATAGAGCTCAAATTTCAACTGTGATTTTCAGCAGTTAATAGTACTGACGGTCATTTTAAATTATGGCCGTGATATATTCAAGTATCGATCTTTACTCATACTAAGTTTGGTTTCGATAGCTGCAGCCGTTTAGGAATTGAATCGGGGGACACACACACAGACAGAAGGACAGACAAACACACATCTGCACGGGTGATCTCATAAGACTACTTTTTCTTCATTTTTGCAAAATGTGAAAAGTAGGCTAAAAATGGTATCACAGAACCAGAACGTCAATCAAGTATTGCAAGTATCATGCAAAGATCGAAGCCCGGCGGAAGTCGTCGAATTTTTTAAGATCGTTAAAAATTCCTAAGTATGACTTTCTTCGGAGGGAAAATAAAGCCGGCGGGCCCATGTCATAGACTTATGGCATGTAAAAGAACCATCCATTAACTACAATTGTGTGAACCTAAATGTGTAGGTTAGATTTGATTTACGCTTTATTAAGTTCTAACGTTCGCCGCAAGGTGCCGGTTGCGGTAGCATCTAGTAGTCAAGTTCACAGCTAGGTGTCGTTGACGGTAGCATCTGGTAGTAAAAGTAGGAACTACTTGAAATTGATCGTCTGCAGTCCTTACATGCATTAAAAACTGAAGCACACACTAATACAGCCATCACAATTAACACCAGTTATCAGACAGATTCTACACACACCCAAAGTTCACGGGGCTACATGACTGCGTTGTCGCAGCCCCTAAACTAAGGAACCAACCAACCAACCAACACTCTTCGGCGAGTGAGAGGCCTGCACTTATTGCCATGGTAACTATGATGTTGGGATATTGAGGACATTATTTACTGATACATCTCCAAACCAAAATCATCTTCTTCTTCCTCGCTTTTTCCCGTTACGCGGGGTCGGCTCTCTAATAAGGTGCGTATACACTTGCGCGCCGCGCCGCTCGCGCGCAGCAAGTTCGCCACATTAGTACGGGGTTTCGAAGCTGCGCCCGCGCGGCGCACGACGATCCATCTCTTGTCGGTTTTTTCCACGTGAACTTTGAGTGTTCGCAGTTCAGATTTGGACGGGATTGTGAGAAGTTCGTTGTTTCTCGCGCGCATCTGATTGCAATATTTGTGCGTTTTGAGTGGTGATAATGGAGTGGTCAGATGAATCTGTGATAAAATTTTCGATGCTTATCGCAAAAAGCCTCTTCTGTGGGATCCTCAACATAAGGATCATTTTAAGAAACCAATAGACTAAAAGCCTGGAGGGAAATAGGAGCTGAGATGGATATATCTGCGGACCAATGCAAGAAGAAGGTGATATCTCTGCTGTCTTCCTACCGGCGTGAGAAAAGTAAAATAAATCGCAGGGCGGAAATACGTATCTTCTTTGGAGATGTGGGGTCCAATCTTCTGCTGCAGATTCTCAATGTCAGAAGGTGACAGTCGAGTAAAATTCTTATACTGGCCGCTTATTTCTTGTGACTTCAAGTCCATCATTAGCTCCGCACCATTCCTTTTTTTTTTTTTATAACATGTCAGTGTGCCACCAACGTCGTCGTCGTTTCTTTTTCCTTTTGCACAAACGTGCCATTGAAATAGCCGCACCACTCATGACCGCAATCACGAGATTTACCTCGTGCGGCGGAGACATGATTATATTTACTACACTCCAAACTGACTAGTGAATGTTCGTGGGTTTCCTATGGATCGCGAGAGGTTCGTTTAAATAATAATTCTGGTCGAGCAACACATGCACCGCGCGCAAGTGTATACCCACCTTAATAATCCTGAGGCGCCAGTGGTTTCGTTGTAATGCGACATCAGCAGACAGACCCAATACCCTCATGTCCCTTTGGACATTCATCATCCATGTTGTTTGAGGTTTGCCGCTGCCTCTCTTTTGTGTAGCCTTGGAAAGGCACTTCTTCACTACATGATTCTCCGGTCTTCGCAAAACATGTCCATACCACCTTAGCCTGGAATCTAAATGTTTCTCGGTTATAGGCGCTACTTTGAAACTGCCTCGCACGTGATCATTGCGGATGTTATCTTTGAGGGTAACTCCACCTGCCCAAAAACACATCCAGGTTGATAATACTACCACTACTGCTACTACTGCTACTACTACTACTACTACTACTAATAATAATAATAATTTCCTGCGCAATTTGTACTGAGGGAATGTGGACTAAACGTAAATCACAGGAACTTTATCAGGATCCGGAGAAAATCTCGTACACATTCAAGAAAAGACGTTTGCAATTTTATGGGAATATTTTGAGAATGAACGCTCACATTCTGACTAAAAGAATTCTGTACCTTATCCTCTCAATGAATGGTAAGAAAAACAGTTTGCTGGAAGCTCAGAAAGACCTCGAGGAAATAAGGTTCTAAATGCAGAAAACGAGTGGAAAATCATCAATTTTGGTTGGTTGGTTCCTCAGTTTAGGGGCTGCGACAACGCGGCCATGTAGCCCCGTGTACTTTGGGTGTGTGTAGAATCTGTCTGATAACCGGTGTTAATTGTGATGGCTGTATTAGTGTGTGTTATCTGTTTTCAATTCAAGTAAGTACTGCAAACATTGAATTTTCAATTAGTTCCTACTTTTGCCGCTAAACGCCACTGTCAACGACTACTAGTTCAGAACTTGGTCACTAGATGCCACCGCCGTCGGCTCCTGGCGACGAACGTTGGAACCTAAGAGTGTTTGTCAAATGTTAAGCTATAATTTTGCTTCACACAAGTGTAATTACTAATTAGTCATTAGCCATAAATATATGACATGGGACCGCCGGCTTTACTTCCCCTCCGAATGAAGGCATACTGAGGGATTTTTAACGACTTCGGTCGGGTATGAACCCGCGATCGTGGGCATAGAAGCTCAGCATGCTACCAACTACGCCACCGACAACCCAAACATTACATCCAACAGAACATGGACAGAGGAACGCAGAAAGAGCCGTGGCGAGAAGACTGAGATTTTTGCGGGACAAGAAAAATAATAGATCAGCTAAATTGATTTTATCGCGGTCTTTTGAAGGGCTTAACGATGTGAAAGCCAATATACCATATTTTTGGAAGCCTTTATAGGGAGGAGGCTGCTTGAGCTTTTAGCACTCGCAAGAAATGCACGCGCGCTTCATAAGAAAGGAGGTAGTGCCCAGTTTGCTACTCCTGTGGGGGTTCGGGCGTGGACACCAAGAGCCCGCTGATGAGCCAGCTTGGTGTTCCTAGACAAAACCCCACACAAGACACGGCATAAACCAAGAATAATTGCTGAGTTTTAATAATAATAATAATAATAATAATAAAATGGAAATGGCTTACCATTTATCCAAATACGTTTACAAAACACGATCATTTTCCTTCAAGGCCAAACTGAGGCACTTCGTTACCGTTATTCGCCCGGAGGCGTTATATGCATCAGAATGCCTGGCGATGAATAAGAAAGGCCTGGCAGAACAACTCGAAACCAAAGAGAGGAAGATTCTGAGAAAGATCTTGGGCCCGGTCAAGGAACGAGGAGAGTTTAGAAGACGACACAACGATGAACTTTGTGGAGAAAATAACGGACACCATTCGCAAAATAAAACGCTCCTTTTATGGCCATTTAACACGAATGAACTCTGGAAGATTGTGCCTACTTTGTGGGAAAGAAAACCAAAGGGATCTGGTTTACAGAGGTGGAAAAAGACCTAGAAGAACTGGGGATATCACATGAGGACATCTTGGAATGTGACTCTTTGAAGAAGAAACTTGGGGAGATACAGAGATTTCAGCCAAAACCTATGTTGAAAACCGGCAAGAAGTGGACCGAAGAACGGAAGGAAGCTCACCGAAGAATGCGCGAATACTGGGCCAATGTGAAGGAAAGAGGGAAAAGGCAGTTGAAATAACGTGGTCCATAGACGACCGAAACGATTATAAACATAAAATTAAAAAATAATAAGGTTATGGAAGAATGGGAGAAGGAACTCAAGAAATGTGAATTTTGGAAGCCAATCCGACTGGGCTTTCCCCAAAACAACCTCTACATGCCATAGCTCGCATTTGCGGATGATCTGGCGATACTAACTGAGGATGAGGAGACTGCTCGAGATACTTAAAGAAAGTGCAGAAAAGGTGGCACTACAGATCTCGTTTGAGAAAACGAAATTCTTCTGTTGAAAGACATATATCACGAGCCTGAAAACAAAATATGTTAAAATCGAAAGGGTAGCGCACTTTAAATACCTCGGAGAATTTATCGAACCGACAGGCCTTGAAAAAATCTCGCAACAAAATCGTCTCCAAAATGTCAAAAAAAAGCATTAGTCCAAAACATCTACAACAAAAATCTTTGTCAAAATACACAAAAATTCGGCACTACAACACAGTCATTAAGCCAACAGTACTTTACGTAAGCGAAACTCTGACACTTAACAGTAAACATGAACTTGAAGACATCAAAAAGGAAGAGAGGAAGATCATTAGGAAGAGTTTTGGAGCAAGATATATTCGCAAGATGGTTACAGACTACAATCTATAAAAACAACAGAAAAGTATTCAAACATCAAAATTGACATTAAGAAATGACGAATGAAATTCTTTGGAGATCTCACTAGACTACCAGAAAATCGATTGACAAAAAGGATAATGGATTATTTGACCACACTCAAGAACTCAACACCTTGGTTAGAGGAACTTCGAAAGGACCTCAAAATCGCAAACATAAGTTCACCTGGCATTTTAGAAAGGGATGCCTTCAGGCACAAAGTTAAAAAATAGGAAGTTATATCAGAGCAACCACAACAAAAACAGTACAGACCAAAGTGGTCGGAACAACGCAAACAAGCCTTCTCGGAAAGAATGAAAGTCTATTGGAACAACAAGGGGAACCAAGAGATAATCAAGCTTGGAGACATAATAAATATGCCTTTGAAAAATGCGGGAACCTGGTGCTCTAACTGAGTTCCTTATGTCCCGTTTTATCTTGAATTTTTGGTTTTGTTTTATTTTGTAGTGCGTTTTTTGATTTGAGATGTTTTACTGATATACAGTATGTCAGTAGCGGGTGCAAAGTATGATTGCATTAAATTTTTTGTTTGATTTTAATTTTATAATGAATTTAGATTATCTCTCTTTTCGTTCTTCACCATGGCTTTGTCCCTCAGTTCCTGGACATATGAGTCAAGGTAGACCATCCATTCCCTGGGGGACAAGGTGTTTATTAATTGTTGTTGTTGTTGCAGCAGTGGCAGCTTCAGCGATTTAATAGTTTGATAATAATTGTAAAAATGGTTGAAATTTTTGCGTTAAATTGTTATTTGAAGTTAGAAAGACCTTGTAGTAGGTTGGTTTTGGTAGTATGAAAAATTTAAAGACCTTTAGTAGGTTGTGGGTTGGAAAAATAATAATAATAATAATAAGCCTCAGATGTGTTATTTGGGTTTAAGTGTAGGTGTATGTATATGTTAGTATATTGTGTATTTGAAGTTTGGGCTGAGGTTGATCGAACCCACGACCCATGGGGCACCATCCCGAATAAGTCGGCCGTGGCCGACCCCGCAGTCAGGTACCCAGTGCGGTCGTGGGTCGAGTAATGAGTGTGTTAGCAGACTGTGTAATTGAAATTTTGTGAAGTTTTGTAGCGGTAGTTTGCATTTTGTAGGCGCCGGGCTCTTATTGGCCGCTCGTGTCTTGGAGCAGCCAATCAGAGCCCGGCAAGTCTGCATGACGTGTTTAAATGGGCTTTTAGTTGGGTTCTGGGTTCGAGTTGGCTATGGTTTAGACGGTTATGGCTGAGAGTTGCTGGAGCAAGTTTAGCAACCGTGTCAGAGCAGAGGCGTGCTGTGCGGTGTAGGGGGGGGTTAACGGTAAGAGACATGAGGGCTGGGATGGAAGTGTTATAACGTTGCCTGAGGTTTAACGTCTTTGCCTTATGGCTGTTTTTATGTACCGACAGCCATCATAAGACGCAGCATGTGCTCCCTCACAGTTGGCTTAGGCTTGTCACGGGGTACCTTACAGATAGAGTGGTGATGTGAATCTCCACATCTATTGCAGCGGGTGCTGTGAGGGCAGCTTGCAGCATTATGATCCAGTCTTTGATAGTTATAACACTGAAAAATTAGAGTAGCGTGTGGTTTGCGAGGGGGGCGAGAAGTCACCCGTGTTCTTGGTTGTGGTGGTGGAGCCACCATGTCAATGGGAGGGGAAGGGGGAGCTTTACTGCCACTAGTGCCAGTGCTAGTTTCTTCTGTTGAATTTAGCTGTGATTTTAAAGTTATGGCGGCTTTTGGTTTGCTTTTTGTTTTTGATGTGGGTTCATGAGGTTTTTCAGGGACCAGTGAAATTTGAGCTGTTGGAGTGACTGTTCAAGGCTTGTAGAGAACAGGTTGCCTCGTTCTCATAAGGTCTGTGGTAACAGTGCTCCCCTGCTGCGTGACGTCATCAGCCGACCCGCGCTGAGCGGGAAGGACTACGGTTACGGCTAGCCTTGCACTACTGCAGAAGGTAACCACGGGGTTGATGTACAACATAAGAACTCGTGATACTTGTAGCTATAAATGCAGTTTAATATAATAGAGCTTTAAATAATCAGAGCGTGTAAATACACTTTCTGTTTACCATTTCCTCTTCTAGTTTGCAAGAGAGAGTTTTAGTTGTAGGTTTCATTTGATCATCTTTCATTTTCACTATCACCCAAACCATTAGGGTCCGATAACCTCGAGTTAGGCCCCTTAAAACAACAATTATTATCATCATCATCATCATGAATAATTAAATATAAAAGTTCGGAATCGACAAAGAACGAGAATTCTGAAGCTTCAAAATTGAGTCATAATTGATAAAGTTCAACATAATGTACAATACACAGCGCCGTTTTAATTCTATTAAAATTCATGCTCAATTATACTGTTGAGATTAAGTAGGGAAAACTATTACCGGTACATTTGCTCACTGTTCACGAACTCAATCGAGCGTTCAAGCCTGAAAATATATTCACCTGGTGTATTTTTTCATCTTCTTGGATATTTTGTCATGAGAGACTGAACATTCATTACTCCTCTTGTAGCTCCCCTGTGTTGTCTTCAGTGCATTCATGAACTTCATTCGTATGAAGGTCCTCTGTCGAACGAATGTCTCTACCACTACACGATTTATTTCAGGATATTTCTTGTAAAGAGATTCAACCAAATTGGTAATGCACAATTTACCCCTTTTGAGACCATGGTACTTCTTAAATTTATCTTCTAGCAATTTTGCTTCTTTTTTCCAGCTTTCAGAAGGCTCTACGAGTCCACCGAACGACAAACTTTTGATCCATGCATTTTGTGGATTCATAGTCTGAGATTCAGAGCTAGTAAATGTATAGCTACCAAGGTTTGGACATGTCGATCTAAGCTTTTTTGCTACCCACCCAGAAAGGTAAAACAATGCATTGGCTTCCGTTTCAGTTAGGGGGGTGCCCAATTCGTTTTCAGGAATCGAAGATGCAATCATTTCTTTGGTGACATCTATTTCGCTATCTTTCTCCGGATTATCCTCTTCCTTCTTGCATAATACGAAGCACTTTGGCTGGAATATATTCGGAATCATCTTCGGTTCCTGTATTAGAATTATTTTGAAGGAGCCCTTGATTTCGCCCTAAAATAATCATTCTTAAACGATATAATGTGTCTAAAGGAGAAGGATGATCATTCAGACCCCCTTTCGTCCTAATCTGAGAAAACAGATTTTCTAAAGCGTCCTGGTTGAGACGGTGGGTGAGTATGTACTCAATACCATGGACACTCTTCAAATCTAATAGAAGATACTTCAAAGATTTAATTGATGTGATGATTCCTCTCTGAAAAAGCTGTATATTTTTCTTGCCACAGCATCTCATTGTTTCAATTAATTCAAGCATGTCGTTGAGAATTGCGTCTTGAGATTCCAGATCTTTTCCATATGGGTTCTTGGAAGGTCTACCTGAAGGTTTGGGAGTGTATGTATTCATCACATCGTGCCACCTATCAATTATTTCAATACATTTTCCAGTTTCTTCAGCCAGCTGAGGATCAGCTCCCGGTTTCATAAATTGCAGAGCAGTAGCTGTCTTGTGCGACAATAACTGACACGCTTTCCTCACATTTTGTCTCTGAGTCTTTTCCACAGTGATGTGACTTTCGTTCAGATTATGCAACATTTTGAGATCACTTTTCTTCTGATCATTTAATAATGCTACGATAGGATTTCTATTTACAATCTGTCCGCTCTTTAGCTGGAACCCAGTGTCTAAAAACCAGTTCCGCACTAGTTTCAGAAGAAGTGGCGCGTCAGCAAACATGTATATTTTTTCTTCCGTAGAGGGATGAGTGAACCAGGTTTTTTCAGTACTAATTCCTAGTTCCTTCCAAAGTCCAACATTTCCACCCCCCATGTCGCTAACACATGCTTTTACAATGTACCCTATATCGGAAAGTTTTAAAATAATAGAGTTTAAAATCTCGCAGGTTATTTTCACGTCAAAATCAACAAAGAGAGGCACCTTCCATTGAGCAAAAAGTCCCCGAGCCATTATTATTTGCACATTGGAGTGTGGCCCGATAACTTCATCTCCTTTCCGGTCATATTCCATGACGCTTTTAACTTTCATTTCATCAAAAAGAAGAACGGTAATTTTTTCTTTCTTGCTCAGAGATGAACCAGCAACGCACAGAAAGCGGAAAACATCTTGGAGAATACCATTGTTCATATCGACTGTTGATGCCCATTTTTGCAGTGTAGACAGTCCAGGCAAGGAATGTTCATTTTCTTCTTCAGAAAAAGATATGAACGCTTACTAATATATCTCAGGGAAAATGCAGGAGATATTTCATCGTCTGTCCATTTAACTTTCTTTTTCTTACTTAAAAGGATGTCTATTTGATTTTCGGTGAAAACTGAACCGAGTATTTCCCGGGCCTTTTTACGCACTCTGGTTTCATCAATCCTTTTTCTCTTCATTTTACAAAGTTCTCTTTTAAGCCTGCCAATTTTTTGGCTTTTTAGTACGATTCTCTCCTCCAGCTCTGCGTTCTTTTGTCGCAACTTTTAATTTTCCATCTTCAAAACATCTATTTGATTTTCCTCCGTTGTAGTATGGACGTCATCACACACTTCTTGAACTTTCTAAAATTTGATTCACAGTTATTTTATTTTCTCTCTTCTCACTACGTATTTCACGTTCACGTATCTGCACCTGGGTTTATTCGGGTATATCAGTTCCTTATTTAAGTGAAGGCACAGCAGTCTGTTTTAGTTTTCTCTTAGGAATTAAATTCAATAATTCTGATTTCAGATCCCTCTCATAGTCATCATCCGTAAAATGTTCAGAGCATATTTGTGAAGTATTCGGTTTCCACTTCCCGTCTCTTCTAGTACACAGCACCCATTTTTGCCTAATTAAATTGTCTTTAGGGAATGAATGATACTTTATATGCGCACTTCCGGGATCCCGCTTCGTTTTAATAAGACTGTTTGTACACAAAGCCATCGTGCATCTCATTCCAGGCATCGTAGAAAACTGAAAGAAATAAAAAACATCAAAACTATCAGGTCGTACCACGAAGCTAATGATACACAAATGGCTCTTTCATTTACCGAGCACTTACCTATTACTAGGGGAAACGTGTAGAGCAGTACTTAATGAAGCACTATCAAACACCACTAAATAATGACACGTAACGAGAATAGATAAACACATCAACACAACATCATAAAGAATAGCTGAAGCTGCCAGCTTACTGGAGACTGTGGTGTTGACTTGTGTCTCGGGACAGTCGGATGAGGAGCCAGAAAGATGCGCGCGCACCCGGCAGGGAGGAGCATTTGAATAGCGCAAGTTTTAAGAAATAAAATATGGAGGACGGTTGTCGTTTCGGGGTAACATTTACAGTCGATTTGCATTATTAACGCAAAGCGGTCGTGAACTTGCTTTAAGTACATTTGAAAATATGCATTCCAATCAATATTCAAGATCTAACTGTAATAATTGAATATTTAACCATACGCACTAGTAAGGACCATAACAATATGCAGTAATGTCTGTCGGAAAAGTGTGCGAGTGGTATCGCGCTCGCTTGTTGTTTTGAAGATCCCGGGTTCAAGGCTACCCAAGGGCGGAAATTTTTACTTCTTTTTAATTATTTTATTATTTCCTCCTCACGTCGTACAACAATATTGCAACTTAGTTTTGTCTACATGATCTACGAGGACGATAGTAAACATGTTTTCTCTCATTTAAAATTCTATTTTCCCTAAATACTGTTTAAGACCATGGACGGATACTATTTAAATAGTTCAAAATTTATCCCAGAATAATAATATTAGCCTATGACACGTTCTGTATTTGGTTGGTTGGTTCCTAAGTTTAGGGGCTGTGACAACGCGGTTATGTAGCCCCGTGTACTTTGAGTGTGTGTAGAATCTGTCTGATAACCGGTGATAATTGTGATGGCTGTATTAATGTGTGTATCTGTTTTTTAACTCAAGTAAGGACTGCAACTTTGAATTTTTCAAATAGTTCCTACTTTTGCCGCCAAACGCCACCGTCAACGACTACTAGGCCTAGTTCAGAACTTAGCTACTAGACGACACCAAAGTCGGCTCTTGGCAACGAACGTAGACACCTAAGAGCGTTGTTTACATTCCTAACCTATACAATTTAGCTTCACACAGGTGTAATTAGTGGAAGGTTCTTTAAAGGGACACTATAGGCTACCCCAAGAAAATTTTTTTGCTCCCAGTGATCCAAACTGCACCAAATTTTATTTCCATACGACCAACATCTTTCATAAAGCAAAAAGTGAAAAATTATTCCTTTCAGTTGATCAGTATGGGCAGAAATTACTAAAAGATAGTCTTTTCCTTAAAAAAATGATAGGAACTATTTACCACTAACAATTACTGAAACTTTACAATCTTTTTACACTATGTACGCATTGCACAGACTAATAATTCTGTGCATGGGTTTGGAAAAATATGAAACAGTTCCTGAAATAAAAAATAGTTTCACAAAATTATGTTTTATTTCCAAAAATTAAAGTTAAACATTATTTAAAAATAAACGATAACTATTTTAACTAATATGGATGCACAGAATTATGGGAGATAGATATCTTCACATGCTACAAAAATATTATTGAAATTGTAAAGTAAAAAAAAAAAAATAATTGATTTACAAAAGAATTTTAAATGAGAGAAAACATGTTTACTATCGTCCTCGTAGATCATGTAGACAAAACTAAGTTGCAATATTGTTGTACGACGTGAGGAGGAAATAATAAAATAATTAAAAAGAAGTAAAAATTTCCGCCCTTGGGTAGCCTTGAACCCGGGATCTTCAAAACATCAAGCGAGCGCGATACCACTCGCACACTTTTCCGACAGACTTTACCGCAAATTGTTATGGTTCTTAATAGTGCGTATGGTTAAATATTCAATTATTACAGTTAGATCTTGAATATTGATTGGAATGCATATTTTCAAATGTACTTAAAGCAAGTTTCACGACCGCTTTGCGTTAATAATGCAAATCGACTGTAAATGTTACCCCGAAACGACAACCGTCCTCCATATTTTATTTCTTAAAACTTGCGCTATTCAAATGCTCCTCCCTGCCGGGTGCGCGCGCATCTTTCTGGCTCCTCATCCGACTGTCCCGAGACACAAGTGTGGTGTTGGCTGTTGCCGGGTCTGAGCAATACGTCATCAGCCGGGGGAGTAGAGCGCATGCGCGCGGAACGAGACAACCTCTTATATACGAACCTTGGTGACTGTTAGTGTATGGACTGTTTGGGTTTCTCTACAATGTTTCAATATGGCCATAGGCGGTGGAATTGGAATTGTTTGCGTGTCCTGTTCTGAGTTCATGCTAGTGTCTGTTTGTACCTACATGTCGTAGTATTCAGGAGCGTGTGGACTGAAGTAGGAGATGGGTGGAATGGCTGAGTGTTCACTGAGCGCCGCGCCCAGGGTGGCAAGGTGTCTGTCATGCGTTGGGATGACTGTCACATAATGTTGGACAGTCACCTCAATGCATGCTATGAGCCTGAAGTGAGGGGCTAGTGATTGGCAGTCCTCAATGCATGCTATGAGCCTGAAGTGAGGGGCTAGTGATTGGCAGATGGCCTGTCTGAGTGCAGTAGAATGTAGATTGCGGGGAGGATGGATCATAACCATAGTGTTCCGTTGTGGAACTGGTTTCTTTGAAGCAATAGCGTATAGTTGTTCAGATGTGTCTGTTGCTAGGATCCAGTTTGAGCGTGTTGATGAGCGTGTTGTGTCCCTGAAGGTATCCCAGGCAGGATCTGCTGGATCATACTCTTCGGGATTGTGTCTGGGTGTAGATTTCATGTTTATGAAGTGAGTGTAGCTGAGAGTGACAAGAGTGAATGTATGTATAAGTCAAATGCTTGGCAGACCTTAGGGGAACGTAGAATTCGGCTTCGCCTAAGAGAAAATACCAGTCGTCAAAGGTTTCCAGTTGTTATGCAGAGGGGCTGCGACAACTGACGAGCTGGTTTGAATTTAAATTTAATAATTAATTAATAGTTATTAATTAATTATTGGCTGCTGGGGGAGAGAAGGAATGAGTTTGGCTTGGCGGCAACTCTGGACGATGGGATTTGCTTGATTTGGATTGACTGAGGGTGGGCTATGAGCTTGGTTGCGGACGACAACGGGTAACGGTTTGAAAGGGGATTGTTGCTTGAATAATGCAGGGCGGGAAATGAAATTGGCTAAAGGCTGGGTAGGGTTAGATGGTAGCGATGTGTAGAACTTCTGTCTCGGGACAGTCGGAAGAGGAGCCGCAAGGAAGCGCGCGCACCCGGCAGCGAGGAGCATTTGAACAGCGCCGACTTGAAATGCTCCTCGCTGTCTCATTGTGTCTGTGTGATTGTTTGTTACCTACAAGAATTATCCCACCTGCGTACTTCTCTTTCATTCCTGTATGATTCTGTTCATCCTCGTCGAACACCAGCTTTTATGACTGAAGTGTATCACACGCTAGCATTTCGTGCGCCAAGTTGTATGAAATAAAACATGGAGGACGGTTGTCGATTCGGGGTAATATTTACAGTCGATTTGCATTATTAACGCAAAGCGGTCGTGAAACTTGCTTTAAGTACATTTAAAAATATGCCTGGTACAGAATGAATGCATTCCAATCAATATTTAAGATCTAACTGTAATAATTTGATATTTAACCATACGCACTATTAAGGAGTGTAACAAAATGCGATAAAGCTTGTTGGAAAAGTGTGCAAGAGGTATCGCGCTTGCTTGTTGTTTTGAAGATCCCGTGTTCAAGGCTATCCAAGGGCGAAAATTTTTACTTCTTTTTAATTGTTTTATTATATCTTCCTCACGTCGTACAACAATATTGCAACCTAGTTTTGTCTACATGATCTACGAAGACGATAGTAAACATGTTTTCTCTCATTTCAAATTCTATTTTCCCTAAATACTGTTTAAAACCATGGACGGATACTATTTAAATAGTTCAAAATTTATCCCCGAATAATAATATTAGCCTATGACACGTTCTGTATTTGGTTGGTTGGTTCCTCAGTTTAGGGGCTGCGACAACGCGGTCATGTAGCTCCGTGTACTTTGGGTGTGTGTAGAATCTGTCTGATAACCAGTGTTAATTGTGATGGCTGTATTAATGTGTGTATCTGTTTTTTAACTCAAGTAAGGACTGCAACTTTGAATTTTTCAAATAGTTCCTACTTTTGCCGCCAAACGCCACCGTCAACGACTACTAGGCCTAGTTCAGAACTTAGCTACTAGACGCCACCGCAGTCGGCTCTTGGCAACGAACGTAGAAACCTAAGAGCGTTGTTTACATTCCTAACCTATACAATTTAGCTTCACACAGGTGTAATTAGTGGAAGGTTCTTTAAGGGGACACTATAGGCTGCCCCAATTTGTTTTTCTCCCAGTGATCCAAACTGCACCAAATTTTCTTTCCATACGAACAACATCTTTCATAACGCAAAAAAAGTTAAAAATTATTCCTTTCAGTTGATCAGTATGGGCAGAAATTACTAAAAGATTGTCTTTTCCTTAAAAAAATTGATACCAACTAAGTTATTTACCACTAAAAATTACTGAAACTTTACAATCTTTTTACACTACGTACTCATTGCACAGACTAATAATTCTGTGCATGGGTTTGGAAAAATATGAAATAGTTCCTGAAATAAAAAATTGTTTCACAAAATTAATTTTTATTTCCAAAAATTAAAGTTAAAAATTATTTAAAAATAAACGATAACTATTTTAACTTATATGGATGCACAGAATTATGGGAGATAGATATCTTCACATGCTACAAAAATATTACTGAGATTGGTTAATATTTTCTACTGAATAGTTGGTGTAAAGTCCAAAAAAATGAATTGTGCACCAAAACAATTTTAAAACATTAGAATGTTTCTCTTCTTCACCCACTGTCTAAAAGTCCCCAGAACCATATGTTTCCCTTCCTTTTCTCTTATGGCGTCTTCTTCACCCAATGTCATCTCCTTGGACTGTTTTCTCATGAATTTCATTGCTCCAGGCTGCGTCCAACACTCGGCTGAATTCGCCGTTGATCCCGTCCTTTGCAGAAATATTGCTATGTGGATATATTACAAGGAATGGGAATCCTAAAACTCAGCAATTTTTCCAGGTTTATGCGGTGTCTTGTGTGGGGTTTTGCCTAGGAACACCAAGCTGGCTCATCCGTGCATGGACCCCGACCGAGTTATCTACTTCAATAAGTGGTGTGGAAATGATAACGACGAGAGTATCAATTTTTTATCGCTAAATAGTTTGTTGATTTTTTTTTTGTGTTCACTTTTTTCACTCTCGTTGATTTGTTGTTCTTGTTGTTGTAGGTAACAATCACACAATGAGACAGCGAGGAGCATTTCAAGTCGGTGCTATTCAAATGCTCCTCGCTTCCGTTTGCGCGCGCATCTTTGCGGCTCCTCATCCGATTGTCCCGAGACAGAAGTATGTGTAGAAGCCACGGTAGAAGGTGGACCATCGATTAGCATCTGTTCTCAAGTGTACTTGTTCGACTTGACGTTACAGACAGTTAGGAACAGGGCTCCGAGTGAAAGCCGAAGTTAAACGATTGACTTCGCGTCACCACATGGTAGCTTTACGATTAGTTACGAAGTGGGAAGCTTATTATCCTCTCTGTTTCAAAATAAATCATGTGATTGTGCCAGAGCTTATCTATATTTACGACACTTTACTAAATGTAAAATACTGTAGTATAATATTCAACATTATCATATTCTCAGAATACATTACATTGAAGTAACCCCATTTTCTGCTCACAGCACGTCGGCCTGTTGGTTTAGGGGCATAATTCCAGCTTCGGGAGCGAGAGGTCCCGGGTTTAAACTCCGGAGATGCCCAGCATTTTTATTTTTATTTTATCTCTTGAAAAGATTCATTTTTTTTTTATTTAGTCAATTTGCCCTGTAGGTTGGTGGTTCCCACGGACTCAGCGAGGGAACTCACCACTACCGCCTCTATGGGCAGTGTCCTGGCGCTCGGAACATCTGGTCGGGATGGATACAACTGGGGAGGTGTGATCAGCACTTCGCCCAGGCGGCCTCACCTGCAAAGTGAACAGGGGCCTCATGAGGGATGGGAAGGGATGGAAGATTGGGATGGATAGGCAAGGAAGAGGGAAGGAGGCGGCCGTGGCCTTACAGTAGGTACCATCCCGGCATTTGCCCGAATACGAAGTGGGAAACCACGGAAAACCACTTCGAGGATGGCTGAGGTGGGAATCGAACCCCCTCTACTCATTTGGACCACCCGAGGCTGAGTAGACCCCGTTCCAGTCCTCATACCACTTTTCAAATTTCGTGGCAGAGCCGGGAATCGAACCCTGGACCTCAGGGGCGGCAGCTAAGCATGCTGACCGCTACGCTACGGAGGCGACGAAAAGATTCAAAAAGTGTATAAAAGAGCCTAAGGAACGTTCTTTTTTTCGTGCGAGACTTGTACTTATACCGGTAATATAAATGCTTAGTTTGAGGTAAACGCTTCTTTTTTTCTTTCGTCGGTTTACCCTCCAGGTTGGCTTTTCCCTCGGACTTAGGTTGGTTGGTTGGTTGCTTGCTTCCTCAGTTTAGGGGCTGTGATAACGCGGTCATGTAGCCCCGTGTATTTTGGGTGGGTGTAGAATCTGTCTCATAACCGGTGTTAATTGTGATGGCTGTATTAGTGTGTGTTATCTGTTTTAATTCAAGTAAAGACTGCAGACATATTTTTTTCAAGTAGTTCCTACTTTTACCGCCAAACGCCACCACCAACAACTACTAGTTCAGAACTTGGTTACTAGACGCCACTGCAGTCGGCTCCTGGCAACGAACGTTGGAACCTAAGGGCGTTAACCAAATTTTAAGCTATAATTTAGCTTCACACAGGTTTAATTACTGGAAGATTCTTTAACATGCCATAAATCTATGACATGTGCCCGCCGGCTTTACTTCCCCTCCGAAGAAAGGCATACTGAGAGATTTTTAACGCTGTTAAAAAATCCGACGGCTTCGGCTGGGTTTGAACCCTTGACCTTGGGCATAGAAGAACAGCATGTACCAACCATGCCACCAAAGCCGCTACCCTTCCTTGGACTCAGCGAGGGATCCCACCATAACCGCCGCCAGGGCAGTGTCCTGGAGCTTGAAACACCTGGTTGGGGGATACCACTGGGGAGGTGGGGCCACCCTCCTTGCCTATCCCTCCCAATCTTCCCCTCACTTTCCATCCCTCACGAGGCCCCTGTTCGCTTTGCAGATGAGGCCGCCTGGGCGAGGTGCTGGTCCCACCTCCCCAGTTTAACCCCCCTCCAGGTGTTTCAAGCTCCAGGACACTACCCTGGCGGCGGTAATGGTGGGATCCCCCGTAGAGTCCGAGGGAAAAGCCAACCTGGAGGGCAAAGCGACTAAAAAAATAGCGTTTGACATCAAACTATGTATTTATATTACTGGCACACAGTAAGTACAAGTCTCGCTCGACAAAAAAACGTTCCTAAGGTTCTTTTATACACTTTTTGAATCTTTTCAAGAGATAAAACGAAAGTAAAAATAATGGGCATTCCCGCGGTTTGAACCCGAAACCTCTCGCACCCGAAGCAGAAATCATTCTCCTAGACCAACAGGGCAACGTGTCAACTGTAGAAAATGGAGGTACTTCAATGTAATGTATTCTGAGAATATGATATGTTTAATATTATACTACAGTATTTTACATTTAGTAAAGTGTCGTAAATATAGATAAGCTCTGGCACAATCACATGATTTATTTTGAAACACAGAGGATAATAAGCTTCTCACTTCGTAACCAATCGTAAAGCTACCAGGTGGTGACGCGAAGTCAATCGTTTAACTTCGGCTTTCACTCGCAGCCCTGTTCCTAACTGTCTGTAACGTCAAGTACTTGTTCGTGGCAGGTGCTCGGAGACGTGGCAGGTGCTCGGAGACGTGGCGTGCGACTTGTTCTGCAGCTAGACTCGGATGAACAACGACGAAGAGGAACCAAAAGAAAAGTTATTGAGTCATTTGCTTAACGTCTTCTATGTATTGGGAGAATTCGCTTCAAATAAATAAATAAATACTATTTATAATAATAATATCGTATGGCCTTGGGTCCCGGGTGCAAGCATTGTTAATTGACACCCACAGGGCAGCTTGCATGTCGAATTTTATCGCTCCTTGGAGCTCTATGAAAGTCAAGGAGGTTCGATACCTAAGTTCCTTGACACTATAGCGCTTTCTAGTAGAGAAAGTAGGAACTTTTTGTGTTGGAGGAAAATCCCGAGATTAATTTTGACAATATGAACATGGCCTACTGAATTCAAATGGGTTCTTTAACATGCCAACAACGTATGGCATGCGTACCGTGATTTGTGTCGCCTTTCAAAAATCACTTACCACGTCCAGGAGCGAATTTGCAATGTTGGGGTTGGTAGTCTGACACGATAACCACTCACCTACCGTTGCAACCTATAATGATAATAATAAATAATTATAATAATTTAAATATTTAGGAGAAATTATTCAGCCCTCTGGTATAAACCGCGAAGCAAAAAAAGAAAGAATTTCCAAATTACAGAAAGCTTATAGGATCACTTGGAACAGGTATAATAAAAAATGGATATCTCGGAAAGTAAAACTTAAGACACTATATTACTGTAATCAAACCTGAAGCGTTCTATGCATCGGAAACCAAATCATCGGTGGCGTTTCTTTAATCAAAGACATAGAGAAATAAGAGGAAACTTTTACGAAAATATTTTTGTTCCAGTTGGTATCGAGGGAATATGGAGGAAAAAATCATCCCAGGAAATATATTGTCAATCTGAAAAGATCTCTCACACTTTTCGGAAAAGACAATTGAAATTTTATGGACACATTATCAGAATTGATCCGTTACTATTTTATAAACGGATCGACAAGATACGAGATATTGTATAGACTGTCGTCTGCAGGTTAATATTTGAAACGACATCGGATCTGGGATAAATAAAACGCGCCCGCTATGGAGAATGTGCTCTGAACCTAAGGAACTCGATTTCAGTGATTGTTATGTCGAGAGAGTTGTGATGACAGAGAGAAGAAAAGAAGGTCGGGAGACATAACTTGTACTACTTTCGGGTCTATTAAAATGTTTCATTTTATTAATCATAAATTTATCTACGGAGTTGGAAAATATTGTGAAGACATGATGGGATTCTGGTATTTGATCCTACCGCTAAAAAGGCAGGAATATGGCTTTATTATAAAATGTAATATCATCGAGGACCCTCCAGAACATCTCCTGAAAGCTAAGTGTCATATTCTATTTTGAAGGTATCATCAAAGCATGAAGTGTAACATGCAAATGAGTAAATAACGCCATGTCCTCCAATCTTTTGGTGATAAAATGTCCCAAGATCCTTCTGTATTTAAGTTAGATTGGAGATTGTCATTCTTTTAGGTTATACGGTCATTGTTTATTTTCCTCCCCTTTTATGTATACGTAGCGTGGAGAGGAATCGTGTTGTTGTTTGGGGTGTAATTAATTTAGGGTTATTTGCCGTTGTTGTTCTTGGTTTCGTTTTCTTGGTGTTATTTTTCTATTCGTGTTTTATCTACTTTTGTTCGTCATGAAACGTGATTGTAATTATGGGAGGTATTTCTAACTAACTTCTAATTCCTTGTATGAGTATGGGATTTTACAAGGGTCTTTAGGGGTTGGTAATTTAGGGTTAGTTCGCGATTTTGTGCCTTGACGAAGGAGGGTGTGTGTTCATTGCTTTGGATGGCTTTATATCTTATGTCTGTATAGTCGGAACACACATCAATTTATTTTAATGTATTAAGGGTAGTTGTGTTTTATGATATGTCTGTCATTGTGCAACCTTAAGGACGGCCGACTAGGTTTTTATTTTTCCTTAAGGACTGGGCACACATTAAACATGTATGTGTCGGAAATGCTTTTCACTTTATAATCACGGTTCTAGACCTATGTTTAAGGGTGGGTTAACGTCTTTGTTTAAGTGGGAGCTTGACTGAAAGTTGAGGGTCATTATAGTGTTTTGTTTAGCTTCTTGTTGCTTTCGGTCAAGAAGCAACACGTGAACTCTTTACGTTTATTAAATGAGGTATATTGGTTATTCTTTCGGCTGATGATATGGGTATTTATGGCAAGTACCCGGGACTATGATTGATGCTCATATTACTTTCGGTAAGATAACCGAATCTCATACCTTCGTCTGAAAAGAAGATTTATTCAGAAAGTTTATGAAGTCAGTTGCTGTTTAGTTTGGGAGGTTGTAGGTCTATCTTTCTTAAGGGTTGTGTATGTCTGACTAATCTTTTCATTTTATGTTTGTTGTTGTGTAATGCTGTAGTATGTGGATGATGCTTTGACCGATCGTTATCTTTTACTGTGGTGGTTGTTTTGTGAGGCATACTTTGGTTTATATTAAAGGAGGGTTTGTTCTAGGGTTGTACGACTTCATACACTATTTAGAATATTTCTTCTGGTTACTTTCCGTAATCAGCCTGTGGTGGGACGAATGTATTATTTCTTAATTATTTTAATTAGCTTTTCCCTTTGATATAATTCTAGTCATTTCGATACGATCTCCAATCCAGCGAGGCTTCTCTACTCTTCTCTTTTGATAGTTCTTTGATTGTGTGTGTTTTTATATTTTAATGTTTTATCTTTGCTAATATGTATCTACAACCCCATCATCCCTCATTCTACCTTTTCATGCGCTACTCACGTCCCCTTTTGTTATGTCTTTTGTTTTATTAAAATTTTGTCTTCAACCTTTACTTGAAAAGTGTAGTCATTCCGAGTTAATTCTCCATCTAGTTCGGAATGCGCGAGTGAGCTCAAAAAGGTCTTACACGGTCCACGGACCGCCGCCACAAGAATGAACAATAACAGACTAACTAAAATAATTCTCAACCTGGCCCTTTCATTAAAAACCAAGAACAGCTCACTTCGTAAAATTGAAACAGATCTCCAGGAAATTAACATCTCAGACGACATTGTACGGGACAGATGAAAATTCAGAACCAAAATCGACATCACCAATTTCGAGACAAACCCAACACCAGAGCCGCTATAACTTGGACAGAAGAACGAAGGAAGGAGCTCAGCGAGAGGTTGAAGGGATTTGAGGATAAAATGAAGACCAACACATCAACTAAGAAGGTTCAATCGTGCTCCTGAGTAGGGGGTAACGATGTAAAATTAAAATAATAATAATAATAATAATCACTCCTCTTTATATGCTTTATATGACTCAGAAACCGTATGCCAGGGTGGCCACTCTAAAATTGCAGACATTGAAAAACATGAACAGAAAAATCTCCGGAAAATGTGTGGTCCCACGAGAGAAAATGGATTGTGGATTAAAAGGAGAACAGTGGGCCTACTCCTTCACTGACAGGTTCGCCGATGCCGTACGGAAGTGACGCCTGAATTTCCATGGCCATATCTACAGAATGAACAGCGACAGACTAACTAAGAGATTATTCAAAGTAATCAACTCAAAGAAGGTCAAGATAAAATGGCTAGAAGAAACTAAGGCGGACCTGCAAGAAATGAATATCACAGACGACATCGTAGACAATCGTGGAGCTTTTAGGACAAAGGTAGCCAACCATAAATTTAGGGAGAAACCCATGAAGAAAAGTGACAGTCAGTGTGAAAGACTAGACTTTGTATCATTTTAAATGCTACAAATGCTGAAAAATGCTAGAAAGGCTGGAGGCTTCTCGCTTCGTTCGAAGCCAAAGACTCTTGACATGTTAGAAAATTATCTGCATAATACTTATCTTGCTTATCTTGCTTCAAATTACTCGCGAACGGCAAGTGCAAACCAAGGGCAAAACAAGGTCAACCGCGCGGGATGCCGTCACGCTCACCAGAGCACGCGGGCACGTGCCCCTTCCATCCAGTCTAAAAACACTTATAGTGGGCGATGTATTGAAGATAGACATATGCTCTCGAGGACTTTTTTGTAGAACTTTTCATGCCGGCCAATTCTTACGCTCATAGTATATTGATATTTTTAACGGTTTGCCCAGCGTAAGCTTAAGAAGTGCACGGACGCCAAGTTTATTTTCGACTTTTTCACTGAAATCGTTACTGCTTGGTTTCCTTTCATCATACATAAATTATTTTCTACAGAATCTTTCCTCGAGATATCCTTTACAGAATGGTGAAAACCGCATCAAAATCCATCGAGTGGTTCTTGAGATTACCTGTGACATCCAAGAATCGGGGATTTTAGTCTTATACTAACGAAGTAGAGATTGTCGGGGAACACATGCACCAAGCGCTACTATGACGTCACACACCTCAGTGCATCTGGGTACGTTTCGTCCCGTCACCGTACCGTAACGCCAGACCCCAGCGTAACGACGAAGTCGACAAGATCATTTAAAATGATAAACCTGGTAGGAAGTGGTCGACAGAACGCAAGATGCAACACAGTGCATTCATGAAGAGTTTTTTGGGAGGATAAGAAGGCGAAACCATCAGGCCAACTAACAAGTTCAAACGCGCGCTTTGAATGGGCATAACGACGAAAGAAGGAAGAGGAAGAATCACTCCTCTTTAACAACAAGCGAACAGTGTCCCGCAATGCCAAACTAAGACACTATTGTACAGTTATCCGACCTGAGACGCTGTACGCAGCAGAATGCCTGGCAATGAATAGGAAGCGTCTGCTTGATATATTGGAAGCCAAGGAAAGGAAGGTTCTGTGGAAGATCTTAGGGCCGTTGAGAGACGATGGTGAATACAGGAGACGTCATAACAATAAGCTGTACCATCATGTAGAAATGATATCTCAAGTAATTCGGAAGAGAATAATATCTTTCTATGGCCACTTAACTCCTATAAAACCCGAGAGAATCGCCAATCGGATATTTACCTATTTTCTAAACAAGAAAACCAACGGCCCCTGGTTTTGTGAGGAAGACAAGGATTTGCAAGAAGTAGGGATTACCCACGCAGACATTATGGAACGTGATCGTTTGAAGGAAAAGCTTGGAGCACACCACCAATTCCAAGAAAGAGCGAAATTAAAAATCAGCAAGAAGTGGTCTGATGAAAGAAAGGAGTTTCACAGGCAGCGAATGCGTGAACACTGGACTAAGATCAAGGCTCAAAGACGGAAGCAGTTGAAATGACGTGGTCATTGCTGGCCTAAACGAAATAAGAAGAAGAATCACTCCTCTTTAACCTGTTGAGGGCATTGCCCGTGTATAATCGTTGCACAAGAACAAGTTCTTTTTATATATTTCTCATTTGCTTTCGAGTGCCGAGTGGATTTCTGGCATGCTCTGCAATCTAATGGGCATTATGTGTTGCTACTTTGATTCTTGCTTCCGGAAGTAACTAACATACCATTTTGTAGACGTCTGTCTCTTACAGCTCTGACATGTAAACAATCATGACAAGCAAATTCTTCACATTGTGTTGGGATTTTGGATCAAAGAATATCAATGTTTGCACTAGTAAGGAGCCTACTGATTTTAGAGACATGTTATTTTAGACCCTTCACCTCAGACATGGGCAAACTTTTTGGGGCAGGACCAGGTGCAATATAAAGTAATCTAGGTGGGCTGTAAAAAACACATGTTTATAGATACTTTATAAACGTTTTATTGCTGCATTTTAAAACAAACAAAACTTAAAGGCTACAAAGGTAAAACATCAGTATGCCTTCCTTCGGAGGGGAAGTAAAGCCGGCGGTCCCATGTCATAGATTTATGGCATGTTAAAGAACCTTCCACTAATTAGGCTACACCTGTGTGTAGCTAATTTGTATTGGTGAAGAATGTAACAACGCTCTTAGGTTCCTACGTTCGTTGCCAAGAGCCGACTGCGGTGACGTCTGGTAGCTAAGATCTGAACTAGTAGTCGTTGACGGTGGCGTTTGGCGGCAAAAGTAGGAACTACTTGAAAATTGATCGTCTGCAGTCCTTACTTGAATTAAAACAGATAACACATACTAATACAGTCATCACAATTAACACCGGTTATCAGACAGATTCTACACACACCCAAAGTACACGGGGCTACATGACCGCGTTGTCCAGCCCCTAAACTTAAGAACCAACCAACCAACCAATGTAGAACAGTTAGGAAGAAAGAACACACCTTCATTATTTGTCAGAAGAGGAAGAAGTAAGTGACCAAGTGAAACTGTGACTGTGCTTCTAAATGTTTTATGTTCGACGACGTCGAATGTAAACATTATGTGCCAGAAAACTCTATCATAATGAGGCTCGTTATAACACTATTTTTCATTAGGAAACAGTTTCTCCCACCAATCAGAGCTCAAGAAACAGATGTTTGACCAATTAGGTGAGGATACCTTCGCGCATGCGCTCAAAATCCAACATGTCTATCTTTATATACAGTATATAATTCTTCGACACGTGTGTATGTGACTGAACTCCTCCTAAACGCCTGGGCCGATTTTGTATGAATGTTAGGGTGGGCCCATGTATGGTTTAGATTCACAATTTGACCAGATAGGTGGAATTTTAGAATTTTAGATCCACAATTTACACACAAATTTAGAACCAAAATATACAGTCATAAACAGTCGTCATTGAAACCGCTAGCCTTAGTTAAAAGTGATCCTTTTGGACTGTGTGTCTCTGCACGTAGAGCCACCTGGTCGCAACCTGTGCAACTACCGCCATAACATATACTCCGCCCATGGCGGAAAGTTGTGTTTTATACCAAAGGTGGCAGTGATGTCGAATTCTACTGTTTGTCTCTGCACGTTAGAGCGTTTCAAAGTCCCGTATGCGTTCATATACGATTCATCCGATTGCCATGAAATTTGGGTGATATGTTGAGTGAGCTCCAGGGAAGGTGTTTGGCTTAGTAAATCCATTTTACAATAGATAGCGCACGAATAGATTAAACAAATGGGCGACGACGCGCGAAGCGTTTCAAAAAGGTCCCGTATGCGTTCAAATACCATTCGTCCGATAGCGATGAAACTTGGGTGAGATGTTGTGTACACTCTAGGGAAGGCTTCTAGCTTAGTAAATTCATTTTACTATAGGTAGCGCACGAGTAGATTCAACAAATGAGCGACGACGCGCGAAATATTTCAACAAAATCCCGTATAAGTTTATATACCATTCATCGATTGCGATGAAACTTTGATGAGTTATTGTGTACACTTACGTGAAGGTTTCTAACTTAGTAAATCCATTTCACAGGAGGTTAAGCACGAGTAGATTAAACAAATGAGCGCCGACGCACGAATCGTTTCAACAAGGTCCCGTATGCGTTCAAATACCATTCGTCCGATAGCGATGAAACTTGAGTGATATGTTGTGTGCACTTAAGAGAAGGCTTCTGGCTTATTAAATTAATTTTACTATAGGTAGCGCACGACTAGATTCAACAAATGAATGACGACGCGCGAAGCGTTTCAACAAAATCCCGTATAAGTTTATATACCATTCATCGATTGAGACGAAACTTTCATGAGTTGTTGTGTACACTTACGTGAAGGTTTCTAACTGAGTAAATCCATTTCATAGGAGGTTGCGCACGAGTAGATTCAACAAATGAGCGGCGACGTGCGAAGCGTTTCAACAAGGTCCCGTATGCGTTCAAATACCATTCGTCCGATAGCGTTGAAACTTGAGTGATATGTTGTGTGCGCTCCAGGGAAGGCTTCTGGCTTAGTAAATCCATTTTACAATAGGTAGAGCACGAGTAGATTCTACAAATGAGTCACGATGTACGAACGTTTAAACTAAGTCCCGTATGCGTTCATATACCAATCATCCGATTGCAATGAAACTTGAGTGAGATGTTGTGTACACTTACGTGAGGGTTTCTAACTAAGTAAATCCATTTCACAGGAGGTTGCACACAAGTAGATTCAACAAATGAGCGACGACGCGCGAAGCGTTTCAATAAGGTCCCATATGCGTTCAAATACCATTCGTCCGATTACAATGAAACTTGGGTGAGATGTTGTGTACACCCTACGGAAGGTTTCTGGCTTAATAAGTCCATTTTGCAATTGGTAGCGCACGAGTAGATTCAACAAATGAGTGACGGCAAGAGAATCATTTCAACAAAGTACCATATGCGTCCATATTCCATTAATCCGATTGCGATGAAACTTTGGCGAATTGTTTTGTACACTTCAGTAAAGTTTTCTGGCTCAGTAAATTCATTTTACAATAGGTAGCGCACGAGTAGATTCAACAAATGTGCGATGGCGTGCGAATCGTTTCAACATAGTCCTGTATGCGTTCATATACCATTTATCCGATTACGATGAAACATTGGTGAATTGTTGTGTACACTCCAGGAAAGGTTTCTGGATTAGTAAATCCAGTTTTTAATAAGTAGCGCACGAGTAGAATCAACAAATGAGCGACGGTGCGTGAATCGTTTCTACAATGTCGCGCATGCGGTCATATATCATTCATCCGATTGCGATGAAACCTTGGTGATTGATTGAGTACACTCCAGAGAAGATTTCAGGCTTAGTAAATCTATTTTACAATAGGTAGCGCATGAGTAGATTCAACAAATGAGTGACGGCACGCGAATCGTTTAAAAAAATCCCGTATACGTTCATATGCCATTCATCCGATTCTTCCGATGAAACTTTGATAAGTTGTTGTGTATACTTACGTGAAGCTTTCTAACTTAGTAAATCAATTTCACAGTTGGTAGAGCACGAGTAGATTCAACAAATGAGTGACAGCGCACGAATCATTTAAGCAAAATCCCGTATGTGTTTTATGCCATTTATCCAATTGCGATGAAACGTTGGAGAGTTGTTGTGCACGCTCCCACGAATGTTTCTAGATTAGTTAATTCATTTCACGATAGTTTAGAGGCAGTTAACAGAAATTAAAAAAAATATTGTGTATCCAAAAGCACTTCAAGAAACAAAGTTACAACACTTTCTTTGATTGGCAGGACAACGACTGCCGGATCAGCTAGTATAAATATAAATTACCGAAAGTGCACCGTCCATATGTTTGCGTAAATAAACTGCCAAGCACACAGAGCGCATGCGTCGGTCGGTCAGAGAGCTTGGAAAACAGAGATATCCTACCCAGCACTCTCACTCCGATCACAACATTCTAGTGACCGAATCTCAACAGATATTTATGAATATTTAGGTTAAAACATATAATAAAGTTATAATTATCGTCGAACATAAACAGTCGTATGCAATGTACTATTTCATAATCTGGGATGAGCTGATTCTTAGTAGCGCAGCTAAATGGTGGTCTGTCAATTTATTTCTGAAGCTATTTTTGCGAAGCTTCACTGTAGGAAAGGTCTGTTCACAGATATTGTACAGTACTCCAGGGGTACGCACCCCTTGGAGACCATCCCCCCATCATCTACTTAAATCTCCTAACTGGCAATCCTTGTAAAGCCAGACCAACATCTATCAAAACCGCAAGGACAGCTTGCAATCCTGGAAAGCTGGCCCAATCCTTGCACAACTACTACAAACATCGACACACTATTAACTAGGGCAGCTATGCCATCACAATGCTGACAGCATAGCGCCGAAGAGTATAAGAAGGCGTCTTAATCAGGTCAAGCTCTCAATCAATTATCAGTCTTATAGTGTGACGGCCGAAGGCTACGCTGGTATCATCAGGTGAGTGAGTCAGAACGTGTTCAGAATCCTATAACTTTGTAACCTTACTCCCAATTTGTATAGACAAGTTTGTACACATTGTAACATCACTACATCCCTTAAAAGGGACTCACATATCCATTATTACTGACCAATAAACACTTGGTCAGTACCTTACACCTGCTTTACTGTTTACACGCTTCTTTACGCCCTAACTCCCTTCCTGAACCCTCCGTCACTATTAGACGTGACTTATAGTAGCCAGATACTTGCTAAGGCAAGCATCATCGTATTCCCGTACCGGCCTGCCTGCTAGGAGCGGCCCGCGCCATATAGCTGACACGTACAAGTCGATTATCTAACCAGTCAGCTGGACGACCAGCACAGTGACCCTTGCATTGAGTTCCATCCCCTAAAACACTCCTACATCATTTATAGGAGCACCCTAACACTAAAACAACACTCCACACTGATCAGCTTGCCCGACTACGGGAAGCTACCCCCTTTTAGGCATTTCTTCTAAATCAACACAATAACTCTTCCGTTTTAGATCCTGCTACCCCCAAAATAGGGATCTAAAACAGATGGTGGAGGCCGGGTACTACGCACAGTAGAACAGGACTCAACCAACGAGCCCTCGTAGTAAAAACGGCCCGTACCGCACATAGCCAAGCGAGACTGAAAAAAAAATTTTTTTTTGACCTTATATTACGTCACACATTTTTTATATACATATAGGAGTTTGTATTATTACACCAACCCCCATTCGCCCCATAGTGTAAACGCGGTGGAAATTAGATGTCCACATTTAGAACTACACTAAGAGACTTTGCGCACCATTTGTCGGCTAGTACGACTCGACTCCTGCCGAAGCTAAAAATTAGGAACAGTGACTTAATAACTGACCAGACTGCAGTACAACTTCTCAGGGACCTTGAATTCAAAACATCACAGATCCGTGCTCAACACCCCACCGCCGCAGCACAAGTTATACATTTTACACGGTCCCAGGCCAGTGAACACACACAAGAGTCACCAGTATCCAGCGCTAGTGAAGTAGATTGCCTGCCAACACTCCATCCCCTATTGTTGCAGCAACTGCAAATCACAGAGCAGAAAGCCAGTAATCTGCTCGAGCGCATTACAGAGCTACTAGAGACAGACACTATCAAGTCCAATAATCATACGACAGAAGCAGTTCTTGACATCCACACTATTTTGGAAACAGTAAAACAGGATTTAGACAGGACCGTACACATAGTCAAATCCACACAGTACGACAACACACCATCCATCAGCACAGACATATCAGGTGACGAGCCACCTGGTAACATAACACAGGTGTCGTACACGGGAAGCGAGGCTAATTCCCCTCTAAATAGCCCAAACACCTCGGCACACGACAGCGGTGCGAACGGCACAAACAGACCAGAATCACTACACAGCCAACGAGACACAGCCGAGAACGAAATGAACAGACACACTGAGTACCCCATGATCCACCCCACAAAGTTCACGGGGGAAGGCCAGGATCCCGAGGAATACCTCAAGGCCTTCAATAGAACGGCCCGGATCAATGGTTGGAGCGAGGAAGTTAGGAAACGGCTCCTTCCTGCTTACCTCACAAAGGCGGCCATGACATGGTATGAGCTCCATGAGGACACACTAGAAGCTGCCACATGGGAGGAAACCGCTTTACTCTTGAAGAATGAGTTCCAGCTCATACCAGACGATGACGATCTCTATGACCAGATTAGACAGAGGTCACAGGGACCCAAAGAAAGCGCCCAGGCATACATCAACGTAAAGTTGATAATGTGCGACGACAAGTACAATGCAGCCATGACAAATAAACAGAAAGTCAAGCTGTTAATGCAGGGCCTCAGACCAGCCATAGTGGAAAAGCTGTGCATAATGAACAACCCCACGGTCCAACATATGTTAAATAACATAAAGACCATAGAGGAGGGAAGAAAGATCACGGAAAAGGCTACGGAAAAAGCCGTGGATCTACACTTCCAAACACAAAAAGACGACACTAACGACAAAATGGACGAATTAGTGGACAGGATGGAGAAACTGACCATAGCTGCCATCCAAGCAGGCGGGAGACCGCTAAGGGATGAGCACGCAGACACACAAGAACACTATTATACCGAGAGGGACAGGGGGTACACAGACAGGAGACGCTACGGGAGGGAGGAAAATTACTACCCTCCACAGCGGCCAACAACACCTCCCCCACAGGATAGGCCACACTACCCTCCTCGATATTCACCAGTAGCGTACACGAACACAGAGCAGACATACCCCTCACGGCGTTCACCATCCCCGTACACACAGGAGTACTACCCTGAGGAGTACAACCACGACATCCCCCGACGAAACAGCCCGCCACCAAATAGACAGTCCTACGCTGCCCCACAATACAGGGCAGACAGGGAGTACCGGGAAAACTCGCCCCCACGCAGGCAGGACTATGCAGCCCCGCAGTACAGGGGAAATGGGGAATATCGGGAGAACCCGCCCCCGCGCAGGCAAAGCTACACACACCCACAGTACAGGGGAAACAGGGACAGGCGAGGAAACCCACCCCCGACCAGACAGGAGTATGCAGCTACCCAGTATAGGGAAAAGGGGAACCGACGGGAAAACCTGCTCCCCCAGCATCAGACATACACCCCACCCTGGCGGAAACAGGAAAACAGACCCCCGGGCAATAACAGACAGGGAAGAAAACCCACAAGGGGACGGGACAATATGGTTAAACACACGAAGGGCCCGGAACACTACCCCCTCCCCGACGAATACCCGAGGGAGTTCAGGGATGAAACACCCCACAGGATAGACAGGGGGCAATACTCCCTACGCCTAGCCACACACCGCAGGCGGGGAGCTGGCGCAGCCACCCCGAGGGGGGGGGGGGGGGGGGCGCACATACATTACAGGCAGGCGTACACCCACGTTTCAAAAAAACGCCTAGACGGGGAGGGTCGGCTAGCGGATGAAGCAGCTGATGTTCCTCCCCCAACACAACAACAGAAAGGCCCTTCCCCCAAGCAAATTCGCAAGAGTAAGGGGAAGAAGCAGCCAGCTAAAACTAAGGCTGACGATCCGCCCCCGGACCGTTTCCAAACACACCCCGTGCAAGGAGACGGCAACTGTCTGTTTAGGGCCATGAGCTTCCTAATCCGGAATACCGAGGATTATCATGGGAACTACAGACAGAAAACGGTCAAACATATCCTGGCCAACTGGAAAGAGTACCGAGACTTTGTGTCGGACGAGCGGGAAAACCCATTCCAGACCGGGGCGGATTACAAAAAATACATGGGTAGAGACGGCACTTATGCCAGTGCCGTAGAGGTGACCGCTCTCGGCAAGGTGCTGCAAGCCAACATCCATGTATACACTGATGTGCACTCGCCTCCGCTATTTTCCACTGCGGGATTCGATAGGGACCTGCATGTACTTTTTACAGGAAACCCTAAGGCGGGACATTATACGCCCCTCATAATTACACACAAACAGCCCGAGAACATACCCACACCCTCCAAACAGAAAACCCTACCCCCTACACCACAATGCAGGATGGGAAGTGAACACACACAGGCGCAGGACGCGAGCTCGCTCGGCACTGGGAAGCCAGCAACAGGAGTCGAACTCGCGAACGCCTGGAACAAAAAACGGGGTAACAAGGGCAAACTCAGGGTCACGTTCGCAGACACACCTTCCCGAGGTGAAGGAAACAACAGTACGCCTACACAAAAGCTGGGAACGGTCAATTCATTAAACATTCGCCAGCAAACTTCTATTTCCACAGCGCGAGCGATTAAGAGAGCTGGCAATGTACTTGCGGAGCGCACTTTGCTGACCGAGCCAAATTACTCGGGACAGGAAGTCAGCCGAGAGGCGAAGCGTGCCAGGTACGATAAGCGGCCCACTCCATACCTTCCCAGTACACATGTCACTCCGGTAACAACAACAACAACAACTACATACATCCTACACAATACATCGGTGCAGGGCCGTGAATTTCATGTATCGGCCCTCACGATACACGCCACCATAAATGGCCACAGAGTGCAGGCCCTAATCGACACCGGGGCAGCAGTAAGTTGTGTTAATAGAAGACACGTTACCGAAGCCCAAATACACGATGTCACGAGTGACATCCGGCTGGTAGCGGCCAATGCCCAGACGCTAGACAACGCGGGGGTGGCAAACATACATCTTAGGATAGACCATTTTGCCACAACGCATCCCATGTTCGTTATCGAACACCTTTCTGCGTCAGCCATAATTGGCATGGATTTTCTCGCTAGATATGAGGCTAGCATAAATTTCGCTAGTGGTCAGATGCTTTTAAAGCACGACCAGAGGCTCACCACACATCCCATGATATACACCAGGAACAAAGATGGGATTCGAGCGGAGCGAGAAAATCACGAGCACCAGGCCTCTGTACTGCATACTATCAGCCAACACACACACACACAGATAAGGCGGCCAACCAGAACCACAGGCAGGACCTGACTCCGGAGCAAAATAAAAGGCTCACGGAGCTCCTGGAGACCAACAGGGATATTTTTGCCCATTCAATGAAGGATCTCGCTGTGACAGACCTCATTGAACACCATGGCACACTCACTAGTGACCGGCCAGTACACCAGCCTCCCTTCAGAGTGAGCCAGAAGGAGAGACACGCCGTCGACGCTCAGATCTCAGAGATGCTCGAGGCAGGGGTCATTTTTCCCGTTATTTCTAACTACAGCTCACCAGTTCTGCTGACCAAAAAAAGGGACGGATCGCACAGATTTTGTACTGACTACAGGAGGCTCAATAAGTTAGTCGAAAATGATAGTTATCCACTACCAAGGGCAGACACCTATTTGGACGCCCTTGGTGGAGCTAGCTGGTTCAGTTCGATGGATTGCTATAGTGGATTCTATTCAATCCCCGTCTATGAACCAGATAGGCACAAGCTGGCGTTCGTTACAGAGAACGGGCTATATACCTACACAAGGTTACCCATGGGCCTCCGTAACGCCAGCCAAACCTTCCAAAAGCTGGTGGATAAGACATTTTCAGGGCTTAAGTGGCGTTCCGTATTAGTATACGTGGACGATATAACAGTTTTCTCCAATACCTTCGACGAACATATCGTACATTTGGAGGAGGCTTTCGCAAGGATCAGAGAAGCTAAACTAAGGCTTAAACCTGCGAAATGTCAATTTGCCAGACAGCAAATTAACATATTGGGCCATATTGTCAACAGGGAGGGCATTATTCCCGACCCAGCTAAGACTGACGCAATAACGGGCATCCCAATGCCCACAAATTTGAAACAATTGCGCAGTTTTATGGGTTTGGCATCGTATTACCGGAAGTATATCTACAGGTTTGCGCACATCGTCCACCCCCTAACTGAACTCACACGGGAAAAGACGCCCTTCAGCATCAAGCAGGAGCACATAGATGCCTTCAACACATTGAAGCAACTATTGACCTCACCACCATTACTGCAACACTTCCATAGTGATAGGCCCACATTTTTACACGTGGATGCCAGCCTGTATGGGCTGGGTGCGGCCCTATTGCAGGAAGACGCAGAAGGGCGCATACGGCCCGTCGCTTTCGCTAGCAGGAAGCTAACGGCCGTTGAGACTAGATACTCTGCCACAGAGCGGGAAATGCTGGCATTTTCGTGGGGAGTGAACTATTTCAGGGTATACCTCTATGGTATCAAGTTCACGGTAGTGACTGACCACGCGAGCTTGCTTTTTTGGGACAAATTTAAAAACCCAAATTCGCGGCTCAACAAGTTTATATTCCGCCTGTATGAATATGACTTCGTGGTCAAACACAAGAAAGGCGCTACACACCTAGACGCAGATGGGTTGTCTAGGCTGCCAGTAGCCGATCCCCCGGATGACAGTAAGGACCACGACTGGGACGATATGCCCACCTTTGCCCTGACGGTGATTAACATCAAGCAGGAGCAAGAAAGTGATCCGTACTTGAAACAGATTCTATTGGCACTAGAAAACTTGGATAAAGTGGACTCCAAGACAGCACGGCTGTCTAGGCGATTTTTCCTAGACAAAGACGGGGTACTGAAATTTAAGCCCACGGCCATGCACGATAACGCACCTATATCGGTTCCGGAATCATTGAGAGAAAATATCATGATCGGACACCACAATAGCCCACTGGCAGGGGCACATCTAGGCACGCACAAAACATACCTTAGAATCCGTGACAAGTACTATTGGGTAAACATGAAGGCCGACATAGATACCTTTGTAAAGACATGTCACACTTGCCAACGATTCAAAACAAGACCTGGCAAGCCTCATGGACTACTCAACCCAATTCCCGTGGGAGAGTTATTTCACAGAGTCGGGATAGATGTGAAAGGCCCCATTACGACAAGTCAGAAAGGTAATAAATATATCCTGGTGGCCACCGAGTATCTCACACGATACATGATTACAAAGGCTGTTCCCAAAGCAGACACGAACAGCATAGCCGAATTCCTATTTGATATAGTTACACGATACGGCCTATTCCAAACCTTATTATCCGACAGAGGTACTATTTTCACCTCGAGAGTGCTCCAACAGTTTCTGGAGATACTCAGGATTAAGGCATACACTACCACGAGTTTTTCCCCGCAAACCAACGGACTCACGGAGAGTATGAACAAAATACTTGGAATAGCGCTGACCAAATTTACAGAGGACGCAGGAACAGACTGGGATGAATACCTGCAAGCCATTACTTTTAGTTATAATACCTCTATATCCACGGCTACGAAACACTCTCCACACTTCCTACTGCACGGATACACACCCAGAAGTCCCATAGACAATATATGTATCCCACAGGACACTTACACGGACAACGCTGCCCGACTAAAGCACTTACAGATAGCTCGAATGAACGCTAGGAAGAACATAGCCGCGGCTCAGAAGAAACAAAAAGAGCGGTACGATCGGAATAGGAAGACCGTGGAATACACACCCGGGCAATTGGTCATGGTCTCCAATTCTGCCCGTAAGAAAAACGTGTCCGAATTCCTCCTGCCACGCTGGTCAGGTCCCTTCAAAGTCTGCAGGAAGGTATCTGACCTAAATTATATAGTCAGCGTGCGCCATGGGAGACAACTCATTAAAGACACTATTCACGCCCGCCGTATGAAGGCATATCATACACGCCAAGCTCACACACCTACACGTACAGGCGGGCACACTACTAAAAGAAAAGGAAATGATCCCGCTGGCAGACGTGGAAAGAAGGCCAAGAAATAGCCTTCAGACCTCACTGACCGAACCGGGATACGTTCCTAACACTACCAAACTGTCCCGGAGACACAACCTGAATAGTGCCAGAAACAATTACTCTGAGAAAAGACGGTCTCCAAACCCGCAACCTTCTGAATACCAGGAACATAAGGTCGGGTAGCTATCCAATTACAGGATAGAAAGACAGGAAGCTAAAATAGATTGGGACAGTTCCACTAACAATGTCATAAATGAAAAACAACAAAATCACCTCCGGCACATAGTCACCAAACAGGCGACTATCGGCCCGGAGACACTCGTGTATAACGACATTTTGAACAATGGATAGGAATATACTTGACCCACGTTACAAGTAACACAAAATTTGGGGACACAAATGTAAGTAGTGAGAGGTTCTTTTACAGTGCGGCCAATGCATGTGAGACTTTCGATGTGAAATGCCATGGCCTGTGGTTTGGATTCCACGTAAAACGGAAGTCCCGTGGCTCATGATCTACAGATTAACGGTCATGTTAAACTACAGGTTTCCTTCTTTTTTTTTTACAGTGCGAAAAGCACTGCTCACAGTCACAGAGAGCAAGCCGATTAGACACACGTGCCGGACACACAGCATTATCGAAACAAGTAGCAAGTGAGCACGCATGACATTGTAATCCAATACCGCCACGCTCAGCGATAACACAGGTCTCATGAATAACCTGCACGCTCACAGACAGCAATACACTACCAGCTCTCACAGCAGAACACACGCCATCATTTAAGCCAAGTCTAGAACCCCACAAATCCTCAAATTACACTACGAGGAAAAATCAAAAACATACAAACTCTGCACAGGTATGAGTACTTTCATTTGCGCATTGCAAATACACGGGGAATATGCCATAATATATACGGCACAAATAGCGGCATACCAAGTCTTTACAGCACCCCGGGCCCGAACCCATGATCACACACCACACTCGTACCAAAAACTAACTAGCCAACGGTATTTTTGGTACGAGAAACACAAGCAAAAATCACAAAGAGGACACCTCAATCCCTGAAACACAACGCAGACATATAACACAGAGAATGACATAAAATCACGGGTTCCAATCCCAGTGAAAATTAGACACCAGGGAAAACAATTATCCAGGTTGCCAACCACACCGAAATTGGCCCATACAGATACATGAACAGGGAATACCACATTTCCTCCCGCCAAAAAAAAACAGGCATAAAAATTCAAATTACACCAGACATGGAAAATACATTTCCCAGACACAGGCATAGAAATTTCGTAAGGCAAAAGTCTTATGAAATAAGGGCCACACAACACCACTAGCTAATTAGGGCGGATTGCCACATTAGTCCGGCAGGAATTTAGAACAATAACAACATGGCATACGTGCAAGAAGGCACATGGCGACAGCTGACATACATAACGTCCGAGCCATTACACATACAAACTGCTGATGTGCAGATTTCGTCACATGGCAATATTGCTGGTGACAGACACTATTGTAGTATCGGCATTGACCATGACATTACAAGCATTAAGCAATCATAATACCAACACATTTTTAACACTGCAAAAACATTTAGCAATGGACAAGACGTGACAGATCGGAACTTATCTTGGGCCCATAGGAGCACGTTCGCAAAGGCGTTGACAGGCCACGGGCACCTCTTGCCCATACACGCGATACATATTACGACTTAGCCTGTAACAGACCAACCGTCCGCATGGTGTAGCGGAACATAGGCACACACACACGCGCTCACTAATTAGAAGCGAACACAGACAGGGGCTCTGAGGAAACAAGACCTCCCCCCCCAATAACTTCTTTTCGCGATTCTATTCCTAAAATAAATCATTCCAGGCGATTAGGACATGGCCAGTCGCACTACGACCACTGGCCACATTCACACTACAAACGGCAGACCAGATTAGGTCGTGAAGCTTTACTATCCCAAGGCGCGGATAGAAAGCCAACATGGACCAAGGGAGGATGACAGGAGAACAGGCTACCAGCGTACCACCTTACTCCCTTCCAATAACCTTCTCACGTCCAACATAACCAACGCAGACACATGAACACGACCAAAACAGCTACACTACATTACAGAGTATACACAAGGGGTTGATAGACTTCATGCGTCTAAAGAGAAGGCCTACTACGCCTTGGATCACGATGCTACCACCTGAGTATTAGGGGTGGGTTGGCAAACATTAAATAAGCATAATGCGCATCTCCAAATGAGAGATGAGGCCACAGTTACATATATTAACCATCTTTTGTTAATTAAATACTCCCGCATGACAGGAATATATTAGTATTATGCCTCAACCTACACCTATCCTTATATGAGTGCAGACGCCTCATATCCAGATACATGCATGAGTATCCCATCCATTTACCAGGGGTATTACTATCAAACCTGCATGGAATTTTTTTTTTGCAATCCCGGGAATTACCTCCCCAGTCCACTCATTGTAGGAGCAATCCTAGTAGCATTACCGGCTCAAGGCCACCATTTATTTGAGCCCAAAGATGCATAACCCCTTCCTACCATACTTTAAGCCCACTCTACAAATAACTACCCCCAGATCATAATAACAGGGTACCTGACGCCACAGACCCTACTAACACCTCCATTAAGGTAAAAAGAGCATTATCGCTGGAAAGCTGACGTAGCAATAGTAGACCAGAAGTAGTCTATGTACTTAGAAGTTCTACAACCCCACAACACTTGAAATATTTTACATTTTACATTTTTAAATCATTTACAAAGGTTACGCCCATATTTTTTTAAAGGTAAAGGAATCTGTAACACTCTGATGGATGATAGCGGCACAAGCCGAAGGCCAAAGGCACCACACTTTGAGAGTGGGGAAGGTGATGTGGACCCTTACCCCAGCTGGCTCAACAGCTCAGTGACCTTACTTAACTTCACGACCAGACCAAACAGACGAACCACGTAAGGTCGAGGCACTCGCGGCCTGGCACGGGCAAACGTCAAGATCTAGAGGTGCATCTAGCCTATCCCCCTTGTCGGAGACAGTTACACCCACTATGTGCCACGGTCGTCGAAGCCAAGACCTGCAGGGAAGTCTTTCTGAGGATGGTGGGAGAAATAGCTCACTCCGCGCCGGACTCAGGGGATGACCCTAGAGACGACCCCATTATGACTAGAATTCTAGCTAAAATTAAGTAGGTAGGGCTTCTATAGCGGGAAGCAAGACTCCTGTGCGTTGGAGTGAAATATTACTGCGGCCGATAAAGGCGAAATGAAATGTTGCTGCGAAAAACATACTACTGCGGCCGATAAAGGCAAAGTGAAATATTAATGCGAAAAGCATACTACTGCGGCCGATAAAGGCGAAGATATTCTTATACTGCGAAAAGCAGACTACGATTGCCGACGAAGGCGAAGATAATATTATGCCATTGGACGATGTCCAATGCCCACCTAAATGGCGACGCAGCGGGCAGGCAGAGGGCATTAAATAGACATGCAACGAGCTGTCTACAGGGGTTACAGTGGGCAGACCCAACTATGACAACATATCGACAACAATGGCAACGAGCAGGATGGTACAGCAGGCGAAACGGTTTGCTCAGGGGCACCGTAAGCCGCCTGCGACTAGGTTAATACTAGTTGATAAGCGTCGACATCTAGAATTAAGGGGGCGGAATCCAGCGATTCTAGAGACAACCGGTGTTTCTGGACTCTTGCGGGTGGTGCCCTGAGGAAGTAAATTGCCTCAGGCGATCGCCCTGGTCGAAATTTTAGCTGTAAGACGGTTGCATTTGACACGCAACCTAGAATTAAGCAAATTTACTGACCGCTGTTGCCAGGTAGTGGCACAGCACATTTCGGCAATAGAATAAGGCCATCCATTCGGCTTAAATAGTAGTAGCCATTTTTTTTTAATTTTCAATCATAAGTAGAATAGATAGTGTTAAGTAACGCCGCTCGGCACCTGATGACCAACAAACCCGTCATCAGGGTAAGCCGGTAATACATTAAGTTAGATTATACTAGGATAACTTACATTAAGGTAGAATATTTCGGCACTTGGTCACCAAAAATCGGTACCAGGGTAAGCCCGGTAATATAACACAATAAGTAGAGTAAGTAGGATAAGATAGGACTCTAGCCGGCATAGGTTAGGAGACAGCAATATAGAGTGCCAAAGGCAGGCGATATTGGCATGCGTCTATAAATGATATATATGGCTTGTATTTTATTTCTATGCTCTATTACAGATCACCCGAGCGGCAATCCACTAATACATTTTGTCCACAGGTCCACAACGCAATAAACATGTCTTTTGTAAATATATTGCCAACACCAAATTGTACACACTCTCCTCTGTCGCAAACATATACACTCTCCAAAACTTTCAGTTGCACCCTTTAACGGTGACAACACAGTGGTCAACGATGCACAGTAACCGTGGAATACTGAGTATCAATGAACACAAAAACACGTGATGCACGCAAATGAAGCGTGGATTCAGTGTCTAAGGGCGGCACAACGCTTGTAAGCGCCGCGCCTTCGACGCTAAGGTGGAATTCCTAACCACGGTGGGAAAACCACTAGGGCATAGGAGAAAACAAAATGAGACAGCGGATTAGCCACTGTACCTTAGCAGGAACGGCCACTTAAGGACGCTTCAGAAGCAAGGTTGAGAGTTAACAGCGCAAAAGGGTATCTAATAAATGGCCACCTATAAGAGCTCTATAAGGTAATATATATTAGTTATAAATTATTTTGTATTCCATAATTATATCATGACAAGGTTATACACATACATGTTCCACATGGTTGGATAATATACCCATACATAGAGTACCAACGCGGCAACCATCATTACTACTGAACCCTTATCATTGTGTCCAATAATAATGTTTCATATTAATAAAAACGATGGAAATACTAAATACATGATATGCTGGATATTTGAGTAATATTGATGTAGCAAGAAATCTGGACTTGGTAAGACATGCTACGTGCTGGCTGGAAATGACCAATAGTTTCACAACCAATGTTATTCTTGGATTTCTGAGAAAATCAGATATGACGCTGTGGCGTACGTGACCATCGAAGGCCAAAATGCTGCGTACAAGGCAAGGAGTGAGAGAGAGGAGAATAGTCGTGACGTCAAAATAAGGGCGGGATTTGTAAGGTCAGAGCTCCAACGCCAACTTATCTGACCAATAAGAAAACATGACGCCAGAACATAGCGTCAGTGTGTTTTGCGCGGCAATCGGATATAAAAAGATCTAGCGATCGGTTTGCATGTTCGACGGCAGATTCGCGACCTGTGAGAAAATACAAGAATTTTGAGAGGTCACACATAATTATAGGCCCATTACTTAAAATATTGAGGAGCTGTTTTTCTCCCACCATTGAAACTTTAGGCTTTCTGTATATATACACATGTCTGAGATGAACCGGGACACTCCTAATTATTCTTCGACAGTCATTTAAGACGTCCTTAAGACGATATGGTTTTAAAATTATAGTTGTGTGTCGGCAACGAAGTTGGAAATTTTCATAAATTGTGAGATGGCAATTAGCCATAGAATAGGGAAAGTCGACGATTCTGCATAGGACGATCTGAGGAAATAAAATACTTAGAACGCAGATAGAACAGTTTAAAAACTTTGATTTAATTGTGTTTTAACAGCAGCAAAATGTCGACCATGGAGAGAAGACAGCAAGCTTCATCCTCCATTACCATCAGTGTTATGGGCTAACGGCCTAATGATGGGAATTGACGAGGCGGGAGGCCTCTGGAAAGCAGTTTAAGTGATGAGTATTAAAAAATTGATTTATTGATTTTGGACGAGGGGAATCGCGAGAGATGTGTGGAACTTTGTATAGATTTTATTTGTGTGGTTTAATTTAAATTTCAGGGTTTGATTTCTTAACTGACATGCGTGTAGTAAATTTTGGCATTGCGTGACAATTATGTTGTACAGTAAATTTTGTAATTTAAATGTTTTCCTTATGTATACGTAATTCTTATTGCGAAACGGCCGCATCGATTAACGTATCTATAAAAAGTGTAGCCATGAATGAGAACCTAGGAACGACAATGATAAATGGACTGATTTAATGATATGTTAAACTAATTACTACGTGGGGGGAATATTTGCATTTTGTTGCTTTGATAACTCGGGCTAGGACTGATCCTGTTATTAATTCTTTATTGTCATTTGGACATGTTGTGTGTCATTATCTGAGAGGTGTGCTGATTCATGCTACGACGAGATCTTCGAGAAATGTGCCACGTATTTTTGGGTGTAAGTGATGATGATGAGGAGAGGTAAAGCCTGTCCATGACTGCGATATCATTCCGGCAAACTAGTTATCCGTGGGGATAAGTTTGACCTGGGAATGTATTCTTAAAAATCCCTGAGAGGATGTTTTGAGATAATGTGTTATTTATTTGTACGCGTTTAACAGGTGGCGATTAGCAAAGGTGCTGTACGCTGGCTATGGGCCAGAATCTATATTTAGCATGGCACTAATTACTACTTGGGGGAAGAAATCAGCCACTCTCTCGGTGATGCGATAACAGGCCCGGTTGTCTCCAGCTCGTTATGACACGTTATGTTTGCTTTAAAGCCTAATGAGTTAAGGTTATTTTATTTGGTTTAATTTGGGAAGTTGCCATGTTGTCGATCCAAGTTTCTTTTATCATTACTACGACTTATTTGTTCATTGTTTTAAAACGCCAAACTTTCCGGCGTAAAAATTAAAAGTTGTATTTTGTTGTTGTTGGCTCTTATTTTCAAGGCCATTGTATTCATATAAATATAATTTGGCAACCGGCCAAACCTGTTCATGTCATGTTATGCCTTCCTAGTGTTTAAGGTATAAGTCGGTAATTCCGCAGCCCTTATTTTAAATAATACACACGTGTATTTGGTTGTGGTAATCTAAGGTTAGAGCATGTCAGTAGTGTATATAATTATGTAATTGTTGTTCCCACATTTCCGTAATTCGTCCTTCGCAGTACGGAGTCCGTTCCCGAACCAACTGTTTTGGTCGGAAACGAGCGCCCGTCAAAATGCTCATTACTTGAACTAGTCTTAAAACCCGTGTCGCTCATAAATATTAAATTTTTGTACTATTTTATTTGTTTGTTATATTTGGATCTTGTGATCCGTTTTCTTTTGTTACTCTGATTTAGGTGACATTGCAGTCACAATGCTTGTTGACAGCTGTCATACCGTGTCGTCATGGTACGTCAGGCTGGTCAGTTTCAGATCTGTTCACGCGAGTGAACAATAAAAGGGTGGTTATAGTTTACCTTTTATGTTGGATTCAGTTAATAAATTTCATTGTTAGTAGATCCTGTTGTTTTTCTTGGCTTTATAATAATAATAAGTTAACCTTATGAACCTTGGAAGTTATGTTGATAGCAAAACCTCTAAATCACATTCACAAGAATCCATTACGACCCCGAAATTTTGAATCTTGTCTACATGCTATTTTCCAAAGGGTTTATAAGAGTTACTTTGGCTTCCGAACGTGTGGCATTTGTGTTTTAGAGTAAAAAAAATAGATCACCGGCATGTGATAAGTTTATTAACGTAAGTTAGGCGAAGATAGTACCGCCAAATGTTTGAAAATATAAAGTCATGGAGTTTGCAATAAAGTAAATGTGGAACAAGTTAAGTGTTTGAACTTTGATTAAAATTAGAACAAACTGTTCCAGGCGCCCAATAAAATTAAATTAGCTTTGTGTAGAAAAGCCAAACTCAAAGAATTATTTGACAGGAAGGTTAGACCTTAAAAACTAATTAATACTCTATTAATTGGTTAAAATTTGTAAGTAAAGTAAGGTCAGGAAGATTATAACTGAATCAAAGGGTTAAAATTAAATGGAATAATAAGTAAATTATACTCAGTGATGCTATAGTTTGTGGGAGTAATTTAAAGTAAATGAACTGAGTATGTAAAGGGTTAATGTGTGTATATTTAATATGTGTGAGCGCGCGTATCCAGGGCTCCGCCCTTATGTCATTTCCCTATGTCTCAAATATATTATTGTTGTGATGGCAACTCTGGGAGAAATCCGCGAAGTGATTGAATTAGCATCCGCTCGTACGCGAGAACAACTTAGTGAGATGAGAAAGGACATAACCAATGAAATACAGACACAGTTAGCGGCAAATAGTGAAGAAACGCAGACACAGTTAGCGGCAAATAGTGTAGAAACGCAGACACAGTTAACGGCTATAAATAAACAATCGGCAGAAACGCAGACACAGTTGGCGGCAAATAATGAAGAAATGCAGACACAGTTAGCTGCTATAAATAAACAATCGGAAGAAATACAGACACAGTTAAACACAAAACTATCCGAAGTTAACGAGAATATAAATCAGAAAATCGCTACACAAAACATTCTGGTTAGTGAACAATTACATAGGCAGTCTGAGAAAAACAATGAAATGTTAAACGCACAAGACGAAAGGAACACTCAAAATCTAGCTGCGCTAACGGTAGAAATCAAAGAGCACACAAAAGAACAGCTAATCCAATTAGCAAAGGACGTTAGCACTAACAATACCAAACAATTAGGAATAATAAAAGGTATCGAAGATTCGTTTAAAAAGGAAATAAAAGGAATGGATGAGACTGTTATGGCAAAACTAGCACAAATCGAGCAAGCGTGTTTGACCAGCTCATCTGAGATTAAAGAAGCACACACAAACTTAGAAAAAAGGTTTGAGAATATCGAACGAGGGACACAGGGTATGCAAGATCAGATAATTACAGTAGATAACAATATCACGGGCTTAGTGACGGAACTCAACAAATTAGAAATACAATCAATTAAGAAATGGAAAAAGTTAGAAATTGACCAGGAAGAAATTAAACAAACATTAGAACAGAACAACATTTCTCTGGGAGAAAGGATAGATAAACTTGAAGATAATCAGGAGGCTAATCAACAGGAAGTCGAAAAACGCTTTGTTAAATTGAAGGATACTATTAGGAAAGATTGGACCAAGATGAGCGCTGATTCGAAAGATGAACGGCTCGCAGTAAGCAAGAAGCTAGGGGAAAATAACGCGAAAATACAGGCGTTAGAAGAAAATATGAAGTTAAGGTTTCAAATTCAAGAGGACCGCATGATAAAATCGGAGTTGCAGTCACTTGGACATAATACGATGTTTGCGACACTAATGGAAAAGGGGAAAGGGGAGAATGCGGAAAGAGAGCACACAATAGACAGCCACGAGCTTGGGCAAAGTCCAAGAACGGTAGACACGCAAGCATTCCAGAATTATGAGGGTCGTAGCTCGACACCTCAAAACACACAACTTCCCACGCAAGTTATACAAGTCATCCGTGGAAACGAATTTAAACCGAATAAGTTTTTACCAGAGAGCGGAGGGACACCTAAAGCTTTCTTAAGGGAACTGACAGAATATTTTTCGGACCAAAATGTTAGCTCAACGCGACAATTAAGAATGGTTGAAAAATTTTTGGCGGGCTCAGCACTTACCTGGTATCTTGGATTTAAGAACACATTTAAATCAATGGAAGGTTTCCACAAGGCCTTCCTAAGCAAATACTGGAGTGGGTCGTATCAACAAAGCTTGCGAATGGACTTATACTCGCGCAAATACCATTCCACGCATCAGACGAAATATGCAGATTTTTTCGCCATGCAACTTGTCAAATTGCAGGATCTTGATAATCCCCCGAACGAAATGGAGCTAATAACTACTATAGGAAAGCAGATGCCTATTAGCGTTCAGCAATTCTTGGTGGCGGCAAATATTACGACCGTGGTCCAGGCAGAAGAGGTATTAAGGAAGATAGATGAAACCACTAATTACATCAACCCGAGAGAGAAGAGACAGATAGAGTTAGTTAATGCAGTCGAAGTAGTCAAGACACCAAACAAAAACACGAGGTCGCAAGCTACAAACACTGGGGATAACCATAGACGGCAGAGCACCGAAGAATATGAGCCGAAATCTCAACCGAGATACGAAAATAGGGACAGAAACCATAACAATCAGGAAGAAACTAACCGCTACCGGAACACAAACAATCAGCAGTGGCGAGATAATAGGAGATACCAAACGTCATACAATAGGAATAATAATAATAACGCACCTTACAATCGGGGATGGCGTGGAGGACACTATAATCAACAATATAGGCCCAGAGACAATAGGCGTTACAACCAGCAACATAACGCACAAGATAACCAGCGGTTTAACGAGCAATCGGATCCAAGGGACGATCAGAGAAATTGGAACGAGAGACACGCTGACCCGCAACAGTACCTGGAGGAGCCACGTAACATGGAAGGAAATAATGATAAATGGGAAAGAGCGATAGATCGGCGGAAGAATCCCGACAACCACGAGGAGGAAAACGGAACACATCAAATGTTGGAGGCCATGCATGTAGAAACCCAGAGATATTTGGAGGAGCTGCATGGAGAAGAAGAAAATAGAGCAGCCGAAAATAGGAAACAGAAGAATAGCAGGAGAGATTCGCAGACCGTGTCAGGCAAGGGTCTCGAAATATGGTAAAAAAGGAAGTTATTGTACGGGAATAGGAGAAGAAGAAGGGAGAAGGAAGAAGATGGCAACGCGGGGGAGAAGAAGGAGATGACATCACGGTAAAATGGAGAAGAGACAGGAGCGGCTTAAGGAAGTTCAACTAGGGGTTACGAACTTAGGTAACAACGCCTACAGAGTCCGAGAGGTGAGCACAGGAAACATGGCTGTGTATAATATTTCACATTTAAAATTGTATCATCAGAGAGAGCCATACGAACCGAGAAATAATGTTACTGCAGCAAATTAAACATTCGCGTGATAACATACAACAAAAGATACGGGGGTACTCTAGTGGTTAAAGCGCTCAAAAGACAGCTCTGACGTGTTTACAAGTTCAGGCGGAAGTCGTTAATGAATATGTTGATGTTTTGAAAGAGTGAGAGGGGAGACGAGTAGCAAGGAAAGAGGCCGGAGGGCATAAGTATACAGGAATTTCCTAATGAGTTTGGAACGAGACGGCTACTGAAACAGACAGAGGCGGACAGTCATTATATTTTGAGGGTGACCAGCAACTTCAAATTTGAGCCAGAAAAGTAGGGGATGTGAAATTCGACTTCATTTGAGTTCGAATTTCATCAACTAGGGGTCGGATGAACCCTTATCATTGTGTCCAATAATAATGTTTCATATTAATAAAAACGATGGAAATACTAAATACATGATATGCTGGATATTTGAGTAATATTGATGTAGCAAGAAATCTGGACTTGGTAAGACATGCTACGTGCTGGCTGGAAATGACCAATAGTTTCACAACCAATGTTATTCTTGGATTTCTGAGAAAATCAGATATGACGCTGTGGCGTACGTGACCATCGAAGGCCAAAATGCTGCGTACAAGGCAAGGAGTGAGAGAGAGGAGAATAGTCGTGACGTCAAAATAAGGGCGGGATTTGTAAGGTCAGAGCTCCAACGCCAACTTATCTGACCAATAAGAAAACATGACGCCAGAACATAGCGTCAGTGTGTTTTGCGCGGCAATCGGATATAAAAAGATCTAGCGATCGGTTTGCATGTTCGACGGCAGATTCGCGACCTGTGAGAAAATACAAGAATTTTGAGAGGTCACACATAATTATAGGCCCATTACTTAAAATATTGAGGAGCTGTTTTTCTCCCACCATTGAAACTTTAGGCTTTCTGTATATATACACATGTCTGAGATGAACCGGGACACTCCTAATTATTCTTCGACAGTCATTTAAGACGTCCTTAAGACGATATGGTTTTAAAATTATAGTTGTGTGTCGGCAACGAAGTTGGAAATTTTCATAAATTGTGAGATGGCAATTAGCCATAGAATAGGGAAAGTCGACGATTCTGCATAGGACGATCTGAGGAAATAAAATACTTAGAACGCAGATAGAACAGTTTAAAAACTTTGATTTAATTGTGTTTTAACAGCAGCAAAATGTCGACCATGGAGAGAAGACAGCAAGCTTCATCCTCCATTACCATCAGTGTTATGGGCTAACGGCCTAATGATGGGAATTGACGAGGCGGGAGGCCTCTGGAAAGCAGTTTAAGTGATGAGTATTAAAAAATTGATTTATTGATTTTGGACGAGGGGAATCGCGAGAGATGTGTGGAACTTTGTATAGATTTTATTTGTGTGGTTTAATTTAAATTTCAGGGTTTGATTTCTTAACTGACATGCGTGTAGTAAATTTTGGCATTGCGTGACAATTATGTTGTACAGTAAATTTTGTAATTTAAATGTTTTCCTTATGTATACGTAATTCTTATTGCGAAACGGCCGCATCGATTAACGTATCTATAAAAAGTGTAGCCATGAATGAGAACCTAGGAACGACAATGATAAATGGACTGATTTAATGATATGTTAAACTAATTACTACGTGGGGGGAATATTTGCATTTTGTTGCTTTGATAACTCGGGCTAGGACTGATCCTGTTATTAATTCTTTATTGTCATTTGGACATGTTGTGTGTCATTATCTGAGAGGTGTGCTGATTCATGCTACGACGAGATCTTCGAGAAATGTGCCACGTATTTTTGGGTGTAAGTGATGATGATGAGGAGAGGTAAAGCCTGTCCATGACTGCGATATCATTCCGGCAAACTAGTTATCCGTGGGGATAAGTTTGACCTGGGAATGTATTCTTAAAAATCCCTGAGAGGATGTTTTGAGATAATGTGTTATTTATTTGTACGCGTTTAACAGGTGGCGATTAGCAAAGGTGCTGTACGCTGGCTATGGGCCAGAATCTATATTTAGCATGGCACTAATTACTACTTGGGGGAAGAAATCAGCCACTCTCTCGGTGATGCGATAACAGGCCCGGTTGTCTCCAGCTCGTTATGACACGTTATGTTTGCTTTAAAGCCTAATGAGTTAAGGTTATTTTATTTGGTTTAATTTGGGAAGTTGCCATGTTGTCGATCCAAGTTTCTTTTATCATTACTACGACTTATTTGTTCATTGTTTTAAAACGCCAAACTTTCCGGCGTAAAAATTAAAAGTTGTATTTTGTTGTTGTTGGCTCTTATTTTCAAGGCCATTGTATTCATATAAATATAATTTGGCAACCGGCCAAACCTGTTCATGTCATGTTATGCCTTCCTAGTGTTTAAGGTATAAGTCGGTAATTCCGCAGCCCTTATTTTAAATAATACACACGTGTATTTGGTTGTGGTAATCTAAGGTTAGAGCATGTCAGTAGTGTATATAATTATGTAATTGTTGTTCCCACATTTCCGTAATTCGTCCTTCGCAGTACGGAGTCCGTTCCCGAACCAACTGTTTTGGTCGGAAACGAGCGCCCGTCAAAATGCTCATTACTTGAACTAGTCTTAAAACCCGTGTCGCTCATAAATATTAAAATTTTGTACTATTTTATTTGTTTGTTATATTTGGATCTTGTGATCCGTTTTCTTTTGTTACTCTGATTTAGGTGACATTGCAGTCACAATGCTTGTTGACAGCTGTCATACCGTGTCGTCATGGTACGTCAGGCTGGTCAGTTTCAGATCTGTTCACGCGAGTGAACAATAAAAGGGTGGTTATAGTTTACCTTTTATGTTGGATTCAGTTAATAAATTTCATTGTTAGTAGATCCTGTTGTTTTTCTTGGCTTTATAATAATAATAAGTTAACCTTATGAACCTTGGAAGTTATGTTGATAGCAAAACCTCTAAATCACATTCACAAGAATCCATTACGACCCCGAAATTTTGAATCTTGTCTACATGCTATTTTCCAAAGGGTTTATACTATGGTTATTATTATTATTATTATTATTATTATTATTATTATTATTATGTTTAGTATGTTTATTTATAAATTATAATAATACTATAAATGTCATGACCATTATTATTATCCGGTCATGCCCGGCATCATCATGATTACCAATGTCCTTATGCAATGCTCCCATAATTACCATAGTACTATCACCAGCCTATATACGGCACCATTATTGCCATCAGCGCCACGGCGAATATTGTTATATTTTTTTCCCAATGTACACATGTACACAGTAATCATGCTTTTGTTGCTTTCAATTTCTTTCTTCTAACTTCCCCATTTGTCAGGGTGTTCCGTTTTATCCCAAACCAATAAATGCACTTTGAATATTTCCCTTAAATTATACCCTGGAACACCCATTTTTCTATTTTCTTCTACCTTTCTTATTGCAGGGAGCACTTTTTCCCTAAGATAGGGCGGACGACGCAATCATCCGTTCGGCCCTGGGTTTTTCTCCTCCCTGCACAACAATGTACCATCAGCACCATGTATTTTTTTTTTCTCTATCAAACTTCCAAAATGCCAATGTCAATTTCTGTTGCAATATTTTTTATGCCAATGTCAATTTCTGTTGCAATATTTTTATGCCAATGTCAATTTCTGTTGCAATATTTGTATGCCAATGTCAATTTCTGTTGCAATATTTTTACGCCAATGTCAATGTTATGTATATATGTATATCCCATAACCCTCCCCTCTGAACACGAGCTGATCTCACGCACACACATCAGCACGACATCACGACGACGAGGAAGACATCTACAGAAGATACGAGGGGACTTCAAGAATAACCACATCGACTACATCTATAACATCAACATCCCAACCCCAAGTTGCGTTCCCGTTCGCGGGGACGCGAACTAAATAGGGAAAGAGGCTTGTACAGTACCCCAGGGGTACGCACCCCTTGGAGACCATCCCCCCATCATCTACTTAAATCTCCTAACTGGCAATCCTTGTAAAGCCAGACCAACATCTATCAAAACCGCAAGGACAGCTTGCAATCCTGGAAAGCTGGCCCAATCCTTGCACAACTACTACAAACATCGACACACTATTAACTAGGGCAGCTATGCCATCACAATGCTGACAGCATAGCGCCGAAGAGTATAAGAAGGCGTCTTAATCAGGTCAAGCTCTCAATCAATTATCAGTCTTATAGTGTGACGGCCGAAGGCTACGCTGGTATCATCAGGTGAGTGAGTCAGAACGTGTTCAGAATCCTATAACTTTGTAACCTTACTCCCAATTTGTATAGACAAGTTTGTACACATTGTAACATCACTACATCCCTTAAAAGGGACTCACATATCCATTATTACTGACCAATAAACACTTGGTCAGTACCTTACACCTGCTTTACTGTTTACACGCTTCTTTACGCCCTAACTCCCTTCCTGAACCCTCCGTCACTATTAGACGTGACTTATAGTAGCCAGATACTTGCTAAGGCAAGCATCATCGTATTCCCGTACCGGCCTGCCTGCTAGGAGCGGCCCGCGCCATATAGCTGACACGTACAAGTCGATTATCTAACCAGTCAGCTGGACGACCAGCACAGTGACCCTTGCATTGAGTTCCATCCCCTAAAACACTCCTACATCATTTATAGGAGCACCCTAACACTAAAACAACACTCCACACTGATCAGCTTGCCCGACTACGGGAAGCTACCCCCTTTTAGGCATTTCTTCTAAATCAACACAATAACTCTTCCGTTTTAGATCCTGCTACCCCCAAAATAGGGATCTAAAACAATATAAGATGCGAACATGGCAGTTATCTTTTGTGCACGAGTTTTCAATTTTGGGAAGCGTGATTTTGGTAGGTACTTGTAGAACTGAGCCGGCCCCGGAGGCCCCGGGTTCGATTCCCGGCTCCGTTGGGGATTTTAAATCTGACGTGAGGGTTGGAACGGGGTGAACTCAGCCTCTGCGGACAGTTGTGTAGCTGTTTGACAGTGAGGCCGCGCCCCGATCACGAAAACCAAGATTATCGGTCGCGGGGACCCGATGCGCTGATCAAACGTTATCCCAATATCTGCAGGCCAAATGGCTGGGCAGCGATCGCTTGGTCGGCCTAGGCCCTTCATGGGCTGTATAGTGCCAAGGGTTGACTTGACTTGTAGAACTCAACTTTCGAAACGTTGAGGGATAGTTGCTTCAATGCATTGTTACTCAATCAGTTCTAGCTGCAACTCGAATACACAAAATGCATAAACGCAATGGGATTGAAAAAGTTTTTCAGTTCTAGATACACACAACAGAATATAAGGTGCGTTCAAAAAGTAACGAGCCGGAGGCTGTAATGCGCAAACCGGTGACGACATCGGCTAATTGTGGCGTGTGTAACGAGGTGTGGTTCCGACCAGAGCGTGGAAGGTCACAGCCCATCGCTAGAGGGCACGCGTGCACGTCACGTGACGATACAAAGCGAACAGCAGCATGCATCAATCGTCCAACCAAGACCAAGACAGTAGGCCATTCGACATGCTCCCTGGTGTAGTTGAAGACTGTGGGGCACCCATTGGGCACATATTTTGCGCAAGTGCAGTCGTTCCTTCATGATGGTGTGCACACTTCCGACGCTCAATCCAACCACGGCGGCTATGGCGTTCACTGTCACTTGGCGGTCCTGGGTAATGAGTGCATCACCCAGCTGGACGTTGTCATCGGTAATGCAGGGGGGTGCCCCAGACCGGGCATCATCGGCTAACGACACCCGTCCTTCCCTGAAGCGCTTGTGCCACGCCTTTACCTTTGCAAGGGACATGCAGTGTTCGCCGTACACTTGTGACATTCGGCAATGAATATCCGTTCCCTCTACTCCTTCCGCTATCAGAAACCGAACAACACCACTTTGCTCTTCGTTTGACGCCTCGATGCCACTGTTTGCAATGCGACTTGCAGCGTTGGACGATTGATGCATGCTGCTGCTCGCTTTGTATCGTCACGTGACGTGCACGAGTGCCCTCTAGCGACGGGCTGTGGCCTTCCACGCACTGGTCGGAACCACACCTCGTTACACACGCCACGATTAACCGGTATCGTCACCGGTTTGCGCATTACAGCCTCCGGCTCGTTATTTGAACGCACCTTATATATGACCTGTGTGATTGTAGGTAGTGGGGCCTGCGTGGCGCAGGAAGTGGGTTTGATCCCCATCCAGGTAGTGGATTTTAGAAACATAACTACCACTTTCGGACACGCAAATAGCCCTGGGGTTCACTCAGCCTACACCAGAAATGAGTAACAGGGTAATTCCTGGGAGCAAAGACGGCCGGGCGTGGAGCTGACGACTCCATCCCATCTAGTGCCGATGTCACAAGTGGAAGCCTCTACCTTCCACTACTCCCAGGGCCTCCATGGCCTGTACGAAGTTGGCATTGCTTTGATTATAGATACAGTGAAACCTCTGTTAATTAAGATACCAGAGACGGTCCCATGGATAACTGTCGTTTTAGAGGGGTGGTCTCTTAATAGGGGTAAGTTTATACTGCATTATTAATCAAGTGCAGTTGGAAAACACACTTGATTACAATTTATCTGCATTGGTTCACATTTAGTACAGATTAATTACAATTAGTTATTTTCTGAGCTCTGTCATTTAAAAAAGTCACGAATTGATCTCTGTTTCAGATTAGCACATCCTTTTTTTTTTAACAATTTCACTTTCTTGAATATCTCTGAGTGAGTTCGAAATTCCATTAATTTGTTCTGGGTTCGAACAATCTTCTAGGAGAGGCGTTTTATGTATTTTTAGCCTACTTTCGATTTTTGCAAAAAATGAAAGTAGACTTATGAGATCACTACAGGGCGAAAAAAAGTGTGTCTGTCTGTGTGTGTGTATGTGTGTGAGTCTGTGTGTGTGTGTGTGTGTGTGAGTGTGTGTACTCTGAATGTCTGTCCCCCCCTATCAATTCGAACACGGTGAGCGCAAATTGAACGAAATTTGGTACAAAGGTAGCACTAGTAAAGGACACCTCAGTGTCATGTTTTATATCGCCGCCATCTTGACGGAAACGTAATGGCGGCCACACAAATGTTCAAAGCTTAAATCAAATTACGACTAACCTAATCATCCGATCTCTACCAAAATTTGCGACTACATACCTTTATGGAGGGAGCATCCTTTGACAAATCTAATAGGTCATTAGCCTAATAGTTTGCGGATGGCGGCCATCTTTGTGTCAAAATCGATTACCCCTATTAATTCGAACACGGTGAAACCGAATGGAATGAAATTTGGTTCAGAGGTAGCACTAGCAATGAGCAACCCAGTGTCATGTTTTATATCGCCGCCATCTTGACGGAAACGTAATGGCGGCCACCCAAATGTTCAAAGCTTAAATCAAATTACGACTAACCTAATCATCCGATCTCTACCAAATTTTGCAACAACATACCTTTATGAAGGGAGCATCCTTTGACAAATCTAATAGGTCATTCGCCTAATAGTTTGCGAATGGCGGCCATCTTTGTGTCAAAATCGATTACCCCTATTAATTCGAACACGGTGAAACCGAATGGAATGAAATTTGGTACAGAGGTAGCACTAGCAAAGGGCACCCCAGTGTCATGTTTTATATCGCCGCCATCTTGACGGAAACGAGATGGCGGCCACCCAAATGTTCAAAGCTTAAATCAAATTACGACTAACCTAATCATCCGATCTCTACCATATTTTGCAACAACATACCTTTATGGAGGAAGCATCCTTTGACAAATCTAATAGGTCATTAGCCTAATAGTTTGCGGATGGCGGCCATCTTTGTGTCAAAATCGATTACCCCTATTAATTCGAACACGGTGAAACCGAATGGAATGAAATTTGGTACAGAGGTAGCACTAGCAAAGGGTACCTCAGTGTCATGTTTTATATCGCCGACATCTTGACGGAAACGTAATGGCGGCCACACAAATATTCAAAGCTTAAATCAAATTACGATTAACCTAATCATCCGATCTCTACCAAATTTTGCATCAACATACCATTATGGAGGGAGCATCCTTTGACCAAACTAATAGGTCATTAGCCTAATATTTTGCGGATGGCAGCCATCTTTGTGTGAAAATTGATTCCCCCTATTAATTCGAACACGGTGAAACCGAATGGAACGAAATTTGGTACAGAGTTAGCACTAGAAAAGGCCACCTCAGTGTCATGTTTTATATCACCGCCATCTTGACGGAAACGTAATCGCGGCCACCCAAATGTTAAAGGCTAAAATGTAATTACGACCAACCTAATAATTTAGTCTCTACCAAATTTTGCAACAACAAATCTTTATGTGGGAAGCATATTCTGACCAAACTGCTAGATCATCAGTCCAATAGTTTGCAGATGGTGGCCAAGTATGTGTGCAAATCGATTCCCCCTATCAATTCAAACACGATGAATCCGAACTGAACGAAATTTGGTACAGAGGTAGCACTAGCAAAAGGCACCTCAGTGTCATGTTTTATATCGCCGCCATCTTGACGGAAACGGAATGTCGGCCACCCAAATGTTAAAAGCTTAAATCAAATTTCGACCATCCTAATAATTTGATCTCTACCGGATTTTGCAACAACATGCCTTTTTGTGGAAAGCATCTTATGACTGACTACAAGGTCATCAGCCTAATAGTTTGCAAATAGCAGCCATGTATGTGTGCAAATCCATTCCCCAGATCAATTCAAATACGGTGAAACCGAATTGAATGATTTTTTTTACAGAGGTAGCACTAGCAAAGGGCACCTCATATTCATGTTTAATATCCCTATAGCACGTTGTATTTCAACAAGCTACTACAACCAACATTCAATTATACTCCTTGAAAAGGACAAAGAGTTATAACAATACCCATGTATTTAGGAGAAAGTAGGCTATATGTTCTTTACTGAACATCTTGTTATATGTTACATTACACTTTTTCTAATGACATTGTATGCTGATGCAGTTCTGTGCCAACATAACCATTGTTTACATCATCACCCTCATCACCTTCTCCAATAGAAAGGCAGACAAGAAGTGGTCATTTGAAAGAGGCCAGACTGAGAAAATACCTGGTCTTTGGTCGGGGAGAGGGGTGGTCCTTAAATAGAAGTAACAAATACATTGACCTTATGAGGTTTTAAATAGGTTCCAAGAAAAATCGGTCTTTAAGAGGAGCGGTCTTTTAATAGGGGTGGTGTTTTAGAGAGGTTTCACTGTAGTATAATTCGAAACCATGTCGCGGACCCGATTAGACTAGTTCAAGGGCGGTACTTTGCCCATGACATTTCCCTGGTACGGAGGTGATGCAAGCACGGGCATAAACATTTTCAATTTAATCCTCTCAAAAAATAAAGTTTTACATAAACGTGGAATTTTGAATTTAAAATTTAGATTAATAATCCTCCCCGCATCCACATGAATGTTATCCGAATCCGAACGTTTGTTATCCGAATCTATTGGCTTTACCATAATATTTTCATTTAGATAATATATTAAAGCAACAAAAAGCCTCCGTGGCTTAGGCGGCAGCACGCCGGCCTCTCACCGCTGGGTCCGTGGTTCAAATCCCGGTCACTCCATGTGAGATCTGTGCTGGACAAAACGGAGGCAGACAGGTTTTTCTCCGGGTACTCCGGTTTTCCCTGTCAAAATGTCATTCCAGCAACATTCTCCTCTACCATTTCATTTCATCTGTCATTCATTTAATCATTGCCCGCAGAGGAGTGCGTCAGGCCTGGGCAGCCGGCACAGTTCATATCCTCGCCGCTAGATGGCGGATTCATTCATTCCATTCCTGACCCGGTCGGAGACTGGAAGCAGGCTGTGGATTTTTCATTAAAGCAACACATTTAGTTTTGAGGAGAAAGTCGCTTCCTTAGACTTTGTATGTACTTTGCTATGTTTAAAATGAATGTTACACAGCCAGAATTACAACCCTTTTCAGTTCGGAGTGTTAATTGTGCTTAATGACATAATTTGAATTACTATTTATTTATTTATTTATTTATTTATCGTATGGCTTTTAGTGCCGGGAGTGTCCGAGAACATATTCAGCTCGCCAGAGGCTGTAGCTGCTTCCAGCGGGCACCACTAGGGTGAGCTACAAGTTCCATTCAATTTCAAGTAGTTCCAACTTTCGCTACCAGATATCAATGATGCCTAGTGGTGAACGTTGGAACTTTGATAGAGCGTTACAACGAAATCTAACCTAGAAATTTAGCTCCACACAATTTTAGTCTGTGGAAGGATCTTTTACATGCCATAAATCTATGACATGGGACCGCCGGCTTTACTTCCCCTCCGAAGGAAGGCATACTGAAGGATTTTAACGCTGTTAAAAAATCCGACGACTTAGGTCGGATTTGAACCAGCTATCTTGGGCACAGCAGTTCAGCATGCTACCAACTACGCCACCGAAGCCGACATAATTGGAATGAGATTAGCTTAAATCATCATCATTTAGCTTGCCACGGTGGGTGAGTGGATAGCGTGCCGGTCTACCAACCCCAAGATTGCAGGTTCGCTCCTGGCCGTGGTAAGTGATTTTTGAAAGGCGGTAAAAATACGACACGCATGTCATACGATGTTGGCATGTCAAAGAACCCATTTGAATTCAATAGGCCGTGTTCATAATGGCAAAATTAATATCGGGAGTTTCCGCCAACACAAAGTTCCTCATTTCTCTACTAGAAAGCGCTATAGTGTTCAAGCAGCTTAGATATCTAACCTCCTTGACTTTCATAGTGCTTCAAGGAACAACAAAATTCGACATGCAAGCTACCCTATGGTTGCAAATTACGAAGCTTGCACCTGGCACCCGAGGCCATACGATATTATTATTATTAACTTATATTTGCCATCTAATAATAATAATAATAAAAAATCGTATGGCCTCGGATGCCGGGAGCAAGCTTTGTTATCTAACACCCAGAGGGCAGCTTGCATGTCGAATTTTGTTGTTCCTTGAAGCACTCTGAAATTCAAGGAGGTTAGATAGGCTAACTAGTAGAGAAATGAAGAACTTTGTGTTGGCGGAAAATCCCGAGATTAATTTTGCCATTATGAACACATGGGTTCATTAACATGGCAACATCGTATGACATGCATGTCGTGATTTTTGCCGGCTTTCAAAAATTACTTACAACGGCCAGGACCGAACCTGCAAGCTTGGGGTTAGTAATCCGACAGGATACCACTCACCCACCGTGGCAAGCCCTTTTGTCATGAAAAAAAAAAAAAGAGACATAACGGAAAGAAATGATATGTCATAAATATTCGGGTCCTGGTAATGATATTCGACAAGTTCGGATTGTATTCTAAAAACTATCCGCAACGCAAATTTACTCCAAATATTATCCGCAGCTTATCCGCATCCACACAGGGATTTACTTATAAGTCGATAAGTTAAGAAATTATGACTTCTACAAATTCTTTAAATGCGAATAATAATAAATATAAAAAAACTCAGAGTGGCTTCGGTGGTGTAGTTGATATAATGCTGAGCTTCTATGCCCAAGATCGCGGGTTCAAACCCGACCGAAGTCGTCGGATTTTTTAAGAACGTTAGAAATCCCTCAGTATGCCTTCCTTCGGAGGGGGAATGAAGCCGGTGGGCCCATGTCATAGATTTATGGCATGAAAAAGTACCTTCCGCTAACTAAACTTGTGGAAGCTAACATTTGTAAGTTAGTTTGATAACGCTATATTAGTTCCAACGTTCGCCGCCAGGTGCTGACTGCGATGGCATATAGTAGCCACGTCCGCAGCTAGTTGTCGTGGATGGTAGCATTTGGTAGCAAAAGTAGGAACTGCTTGAAAAAATTAATCGTCTACAGTCTTTCTACCTGAATCACAGATAACACACACTAATACAGCCATCACAATTAACACCGGTTATCAGACAGATTCTACACACACCCAAAGTACACGGGGCTACATGACCGCGTTGTCGCAGCCCCTAAAGGAAACAAAAAACTCATCACTTGAAAGGTTAATTATATAAATGTATTTTTGTAAAATGGAATGACATGAATCTTATGACGAAACATTATAAAGTGGAACTTTGAACCGCTCAATTACGAAGTATTGAAGTACGTCTAATATCAATACCAGGAAAAGAGCACATGGTTTATTTCAGTAACAGTTATGTCCCAAGTATATAATTCCTCTAGTTAATTATCCATTTACTTTAAACTAACGAGATGGTAATTACATGTCTAATTAGAGTTGAGAAACTGACAGAAGATGTCAGATGTCAGGCAGCAGACACACCCTCTTCCTCCCACCAATCAGGAGAGCTCAGCTGATCGTGGAAATCTGTCTCTACACATGGAACGAGGTTACCTGCGGCATGGCCTTGCGCGTTATAGGTTATTGGTCTAAATATTAAGGACTATGGATGTCGAATTGGCGGGTGAACAGCTAAAGGAAGTAGGTTACTTCTGTTACTTGGGAAGCTAAATAAAACGTGAGGGACGAAGCAAAGAGGATATAAGAAGTAGGCTAGCACAGGCAAGGAAAGCATTTCTACAGAAAAGGAATCTGTTGACATCGAATATAGATTTAGGTATTAGGAAGTCATTTTTGAAAGCCTTTGTCTGGAGCGTGGCGCTCTATGGAAGTAAAACTTGGACTATTCGTGGAGCAGAAAAGAAGAGAATTGAAGCGTTTGAAATGTGGTGTTACAGGAGGATGAAGGTCAGATGGTTAGATAGGGTTACGAATGAAGAGGTATTAAGACGAGTGGGAGAGGAGAGATGTTTTTGGCAACTGCTAATGAAGAGAAGAGAGAGGTTGGTAGGACACATACTAAAACACCCAGGAATAGCAAGCTTAGTTATAGAAGGAAGGGTCGAGGATGAGAACAGTAGGGGTAGACCAAGGTTAGAATATGTTAATAATAATAATAATAATAATAATAATAATGTTATTGGTTTTACGTCCCTTTTAACTACTCTGGCTTTTAGAGACGCCGGGGTGCCGGAATTTTGCCCCGAAGGGGATCTTTAACGTAAATCTACTGACACGGCTCCCTCGCATTTGTGCACCCTCAAATGCCCCCTGACTGCGCCAGGATACGAACCTGCAACCTTGGGCTCAGCAAGCGAGAACGTTACCCCTGAGCCACGCAGCCAGGCTAGAATATGTTAAACAGATTGCCTCGGATGTAGGGTGTGGTAGCTATGTAGAGATGAAACGATTAGCTCAGGACAGGAAAGCATGGAGCGCTGCATCAAACCAGTCGAAAGACTGAAGACTCAAACAACAACACTATAGGGACAATAATTTATATTTTCAATTTCGCTGATGGTTGAATCTTCCAGCCATATGCATGTATCAACAAAATTTGTTTTGGAAGTGTTAATTATACTAAAAACCAAAATTTATCTCTTTATCTCCATGAACTAAAAATAAAAACATTTGAAATTCAAAAGTTTAAATAATGGCAGGTCTAATAAAATTATAATTAAAAATAAATAGGTTAGCTCATAAAAAATAAAGTTAGTTATTAGGGTTTTAAGGGGCGGAACAACAAGATCATCTGCCCCTATAAAATTAAAATGATAATACTTTTATAATCTGAATTTTAAGAACTTTAAAATGTTAATGAAAACAGAAATTGATGTTGGGATGAAACAATACATTAAAATTAAGAAGTAAAAGAAATGATTATAAAATTAGAATAAAAAATAAATTAGCTTATAAAAATTAAAAATTCTATTCTTAATGCTGAGTAAAATAATCAAAAGAATTAATGCCATTAATCTCGAAAAATAATCTAAAATAAAAATATGCTTGTAGTTATATTATTAAATTAAAAACGATATGCAACTTATTCCTCATTCCTCATTAATAATTCACAGGTCTGGGATGAAAAAATTGTTTGAAATTGTTATAGTGATTCTTATGGTATTTTTTGTACTGAATACACAAAAATTAGTGAAAACATTCCATCACTCTTTGTTTACCCACAAATCACACATTGAATGATTTACTTTTAAGGTTTTATTAACATACGTACAAACTAAAACCTTACGGTAAAATCTAAATAATAATTTTAAATTATAACATTTTTTTGCCTAATAAGTTAATTTACAAATTGAGGTTGCCATCATGAGACAGCCTTTCTTTTATTAGAGAAACTAGATTTGCTGCCAGTATGCTGTCTGTGTAACATTGCACATAAATAATACTGATATAAAAATGACCTTTTTTTAGGATTTTTCCTAAAAGTTTTACCTCATTTTGTAGACCAACCTTGCGTGATAGAAAAAGAAACAACATTATTTCTGAAATCAGCGCCAAAAAAAAAAAAAAAAAAAAAAAATCAGTTATCAAAACTAAAACAATTTTCAAAAATATTTATTTTGCAGGCCTGTGTAATGAATAAGATTACACATTTGATATCAAATAAGAAAAGGAAATTTATTGACAGCGGATTCTCTACAATTTTATTTATAAATATATAGAAGTATTTAACAGTCCATTTGTCTCCTCTAATCGAAGTTTAACTGTCTGAAGGAGCCCTCCAAACCAAACAGATCCTCTTGAGTCTTAGGTCTCCCAGGTCGCTTCTTCTCGTTGGAGCAATACTTGGAGTCCTCAATAAAGTAGTCACGGTAGCTATTGACCTTCTCCTTCCACTGGGCTGTTGAAAAGAACAAGGGATCATTACCTAAGGGGGAACATGCAGCTGGTATATACGTATCTACTTGACGTAACGTGTTGGATAAAATTCAAAAAAATTAAAACTAAAAACATTAACAATCAAAGTGTTAAAGTTAATTATAAATATAGAAATAAAAATAAAATTACAATAATAATAATAAAAGAAATAACTATAACAAAATTATGAAAATAATTGCAAAATCAATTGGAAATTGGTTAGTTAATTAATTCAATAAAAAAACAAGATGTTCAGTAAAGAACATATAGCCTACTTTCTCCTAAATGCATGGGTATTGTTATAACTCTTTGTCCTTTTCAAGGAATATAATTGAATGTTGGTTGTAGTAGCTTGTTGAAATACAACGTGCTATATGGATATTAAACATGAATATGAGGTGCCCTTTGCTAGTGCTACCTCTGTAAAAAAATTCATTCAATTCTGTTTCACCGTGTTTGAATTGATATGGGGAATGGATTTGCACACATACTTGGCCTCCATCTGCAAACTATTGGGATGATGATCTTGCAGTTTGGTCAGAATGTGCTTCCCACATAAAGATATGTTGTTGCAAAATTTGGTAGAGACTAGATTATTAGGATGGTCGTAGTTACATTTTAGCTTTTAACATTTGGGTGGCCGCGATTACGTTTCCATCAAGATGGCGGTGATATAAAACATGACATTGAGGTGCCCTTAGCTAGTGCTACCTCTGTAGCAAATTTCGTTTCATTCGGTTTCACCGTGTTCGAATTGATAGGGGGAATCGATTTTCACACAAAGATGACCGCCATCCGAAAAATATTAGGCTAATGACCTATTAGTTTGGTCAAAAGATGCTCCATCCATAAAGGTATGTTGTTGCAAAATTTGGTAGAGATCGGATGATTAGGTTAATCGCATTTGATATAAGCTTTGAACATTTGTGTGGCCGCCATTACGTTTCCGTCAAGATGGCGGCGATATAAAACATGACACTGAGGTGCCCTTTGCTAGTGCTACCACTGTACCAAATTTCGTTCCATTCGGTTTCACTGTGTTCAAATTAATAGGGGTAATAGATTTTGACACAAAGATGGCCGCCATCCGCACACTATTAGGCTGATGACCTATTAGATTGGTCAAAGGATGCTCCTTCCATAAAGGTATGTTGTTGCAAAATTTGGTAGAGATCGGATGATTATGTTAGTCGTAATTTGATTTAAGCTTTGAACACTTGTGTGGCCGCCATTACGTTTCTGTCAAGATGGCGGCGATATAAAACATGACACTGAGGTGCCCTTTGCTAGTGCTACCTCTGTACCAAATTTCGTTCCATTCGGTTTCACCGTGTTTGAATTAATAGGGGAATCGATTTTGACACAAAGATGGCCGCCATCCGCAAACTATTAGGCTAATGACCTATTAATTTGGTCAAAGGATGCTTCCTCCATAAAGGTATGTTGTTGCAAGATTTGGTAGAGATCGGATGATTAGGTTAGTCGTAATTTGATTTAAGCTTTGAACATTTGTGTGGCCGCCATTACGTTTCCGTCAAGATGGCGGCGATATAAAACATGACACTGAGGTGCCCTTTGATAGTGCTACCTCTGTAGCAAATTTCGTTCCATTCGGTTTCACCGTGTTTGAATTAATAGGGGAATCGATTTTGACACAAAGATGGCCGCCATCCGCAAACTATTAGGCTAATGACCTATTAGTTTGGTCAAAGGATGCTCCCCCATAAAGGTATGTTGTTGCAAGATTTGGTAGAGATCGGATGATTAGGTTAGTCGTAATTTGATTTAAGCTTTGAACATTTGGATGGCCGCCATTACGTTTACGTCAAGATGGCGGCGATATAAAACATGACACTGAGGTGTCCTTTGCTAGTGCTACCTTTGTACCAAATTTCGTTCAATTCGCGTTCACCGTGTTCGAATTGATAGGGGGGACAGACATTCAGAGTACACACACTCACACACACACACACACACACACACACACAGACTCACACACACACACACACACACACACAGACTCACACACACACACACACACATACACACAAACAGACAGACACACACACTTTTTTTCGCCCTGTGTTGATCTCATAAGTCTACTTTCATTTTTTGCAAAAATCGAAAGTAGGCTAATATCAAAATTAAATATATAAATAGGAAATTAAAAATAAATATATAAACATTAACATTAGAGAGACAAAATATAACATTATTAATAATTATAATTTGAAATAAATTAAAATGTAAAAATACATTAATCAAGTAGTTCCGTGAAGAACTATACAGCCTATTTTCATATATCCTACTTACGTTAATTGCCACTATCAACATACACAATTTCTGTTTGATTGCTGTAATAGATTCGTAGATATTAAGGACCGACTAAATATTTCGGATGGTCGCCATGATGGATTTTATATATGTAGGTCCTAGTGTTATGTACTGTTACATGCAGATTATTGTGAACGTGTAGTATTCAAACTTCAATCGCATAATTAGGACACAAGAAAAAACAAGGAGATTTTAAATTTTTTCACAGCTGCCATCTTGAGGTTATGGAAACAATTGAAATAAATTAGATGCCAGTGGATTAACATTCGTATAAGGATTTACTGTACCAAGTTTTACTGCACTCGGATGGTTAAATTGCGAGAAACGTCCATGTGAATATTTATAATTCGCGTCACCGCCATGTTGGATTTGTGATTACCAGGTTATTTAAAGTCCTATAGGTGAACTTAAGTTCATAGCCCCTATGAACATTAAAAAATGCAGTTTGATTGCTAAAATAGATTCGTAGATATTCAGTATCGTCTAAATATTTCGGATGGTCGCCATGTTGGATTGTTGAATGGATAGGCCATAGAGTCATGTACCATTAAAGGAAAATTATTACGTAGGTTCATTATTCAAACTTTCACTTCGATCGCATGACTACATCACAAGAAATAAAAACTTAATTTTAAAATTCGCACTGCCGCCATCTTGAGGTTATGTAAACAATTGAACTAAATTAGATACCAGTGGATTACAATGTGTATAAATATTTCCTGTACCAGGTTTCAGTGCGCTTGTAGCATTAAATCGCGAGAAAGGTCTATTTAACATTTTCAAATTCGCTTGGCCGCCATGTTCGTTTTGTAGTTAACCGGTTTTTGAAAGTCTTATAGATGGACTTCCAGTAGTGCCCTTTATCTCCGTACAAAATTTTAGGGAGATACCGCTAATAGTTTCAGAGATATAGAATGCCGGTGAAATATTTCGCACATCCGCCATCTTGTGATTATGTAAACAATTGAACGAAGTTAGATGTCGGTGCATTACAATGTATATAAACATATACTGTACCAAGTTTCATTGCGTTTGCTTGGTAAAATCACGAGAAACGTCTATTTAAAAGTCGCAAATTCGCTTGGCCTCCATGTTGGTTTTGTAGTTACCAGGTTTTCAAAAGTCACATAAGTGAACTTATAGTATTTCCCTCTATCACCATAGAAAATGTCAGGGTAATATCGGTAATAGTTTCGGAGATATTGAATGCTGGTGAAATATTTCGCACAGCCGCCATGTTGGATTGGTGAGTCGTAACAAAATTTGAAGGGCACGGTCGAGGTCGCCGGGAATAGTGCTATGAACTTTCCGAGTTTCATTGAAATCGCTCCTGCCGTTTAGATTTTATTAGGGGGGGACACACACACGAATCACACACACACGCGCACACACACACACACACACACACGCACACACACACGGACAAAAGGTGATCTCATAAGCCTATTTTTTCAAAATTGAAAATAGGCTAAAAATAGTTGACCTATAAAGGGTTAATGAGCCAAAGTGAAAACGGTATTATTATTTTGATCTTGTACAACAATTATATCCATTTCCAAGGAAGCACTCACATTGAAGCAAAATTCAAATCGTAACTATTTTTATCCATTTTTAGCCTATTTTCAATTTTGAAAAAATAGGCTTATGAGATCACCTTTTGTCCGTGTGTGTGTGCGTGTGTGTGTGTGTGTGTGCGTGTGTGTGTGATTCGTGTGTGTGTCCCCCCCCTAATAAAATCGAAACGGCTGGAGAGATTTCAATGAAACTCGGGAAGTTCATAGCACTATTCCCGGCGACCTCGACCGTGCCCTTCAAATTTTGTTACGTCTCTCCAATCCAACATGGCGGCTGTGCGAAATATTTCACTAGCATTCAATATCTCCGAAACTATTACCGATATCGCCCTGAAATTGTGTACGGTGATAAAGGGCACTACTAGAAGTTCACCTATGAGACTTTCAAAAACTTGGTGACTACAAAACCAACATGGCGGCCAAGCGAAGTTGAGATATTTAAATAGACTTTTCTCACGATTTAACAATCTAAATGTAATGAAACTTGGTACAGCAAATGTTTATACACATTGTAATGCACTGGATTCTAATTTAGTTCAATTGTTTACATAACCTCAAAATGACGGCTGTGCGAAATATTTCACTGACATTCTATATCTCCGAAACTATTACAGATATCACCCTGCAATTTTGTACGGTGATAAAGGGTACTGATACAGGTATACCTACGTATATTTCATAAACCTGTAAAGTACGAAACGAACATGGCGACCAAGCGAATTTAAAATATTTTAATAGACTTTTCTCGTGATTTAACTCTCTGAGCGCAGTGAAATGTGGTACAGTAATTGATTTCGCAGATTGTAATGCACTGCCATCTAATTTAATTCAATTGCTTACATAACCTCAAGATGGCGGCTGTGCGAAATTTTAAAATTAAGTTTTAATTTCTTGTGTCTTAATCATGCGATCGAAGTGAAAGTTTGAATAATGAAGCTAGGCAATAATTGTCCTTGGATGGTACATAACTCTATGGCCTATACAAATAACACTCCCGAAATATTTAGACGGTTCTCAATATCTATGAATCTTTTACAGCAACCAAACTGAATTTTTTAATGTTCATAGAGACTATGAACATATGTTCACCTATAGGACTTTCAGAAACCTGGTGAGCACAAATCCAACATGGCGGTGACGCGAAGTATAAATATTTAAATGGACGTTTCTCGCGAATTAACTATCCGAGTGCCGTGAAACGTTGCACGTTAAATGCTTATACAAATGTTGATCCCCTGGCATCTAATTTATTTCAATGGTTTGCATTATCACAAGATGGCTGCTGTGCGTAATTTTAAAATCTCGTTTTTACTTCTTGTTGTCTAATCATGCGATTGAAGTTTGAATACCACACGTACACAATAATCTTAATGTAATAGTACAAAAATAAAAATCCAACCTGGCGATCATCTGAAATATTTAGACGGTTCTCAATATCTACGAATCTGTTACAGCAATTAAACTGAAATTTTGTATGTTGATTGTGGCAGTTAACATAAGTAGGATATATGAAAATAGGCTGTATAGTTCTTCACGGAACTACTTGTTCAATATTTGGTTCAATCTTTGTGCTGATCTTGACCGTTTCCCTCATATCTCTCATGTTTATAGGAAGTTTTGAACTGCCCTTTTCTTAAAGTGGATGTTAAACCTTCAGCTACAAAATAAATAACACTCAATCCTTTGTGGCTTTAACCCTCAGATACTCTTATTTTGTTGTAGCGCAGAGTATATTCTTTGCTAGGAATATTGAGAATCTCTGTAGCTGCCTGTTGATGCTGTATTTAACAGACAGGTGTGCTCCCGATAGCCCGCGCGAGCATCGCTGTTTCAGATTTGAGCGTGCGAAGTAAACATTACCTCACCGGAGGTGGCCATGTAGACAAAATATTCGTACAAATTGCAACAGCGTGTTTTGCGACTTTTACATCGAGCTTCGAGAAAAGTATCAAGGTAAGTTACAGTTACGGCAAGTCAAGTTGGTACCGACAAAGGGAGAAAGTCACAGCTCAAATTGCCAACCAAGCTTGCAGTTTGGACGTCGGCAAAAAATTTTGATGCGAAAAAAGCCCAAAATTCCTATCCGTTCATTGCTGCACATTCATCGTGGCATCACTATAAACTTCGATTCGGTAATCACAAGGTTTGCTAAACAAAGTAGACGAGTTGATTTTGTTGTATAACTAATCGTTTTTATATAACAGGTAGGCCTATGAAGTTGTAAATATGTACAGTTGTAACAGAACATAATAATTCTTATAAAAATATTTCAGTATTAAATAAAATAAAATAAAACAGTTTTTCCGTTAAAATTCGTTAAGATTTATTTGTCTGGTAATTGTGTTTTCGTTTTTTGAGTTTTCAAAAAAATTTGGTCTCCGTTTAGGGGGGGGGGGGTCATGACCCCGTGACCCCCCCCCCCCCCTTGGAACCGCGCCTGCTTGTGTGGACGAGGAAGGGATAAATCAACAAGGAACAGATGCGCAAAGTGCAATGAAGATCTTCTCGGATAATTGTGTCCATTTGCACAGAATCCTTGGGTGACAAATTTGTGTGAGCATGCTTATGGATTTCCAGGGCTATTAGCCCAGGCATTATATGCAAAAAACACGGCCAACCTAAAAAAAAATAATGTAAAGCTGAAATTTGGCATAGATGTTCCCTAGTGCCCTAGAAACAAATCCTGAAAAGTCCCCATCTCTGCGGTGTCCGCGTCATAGTGTTTGGAGGGTTCAAAAGGGCTTAAATGGGGTGTAAGTGCCAAAAACAGCATTTTTGCTTCCTGCGTTCAAAATATTGATCAAAATTTAGTTCTTGCGAGCTTTAGCAATTAATAAAAATGAACCAGTAGGATAACGGACTTATCAGGCCTAATTATTGCTATTGATGAAGGGGAAAAAACGACTAATTTAACATTTTTAGCACAAATTTTACACGAAAATTTGGTTAATTTGTCATTAGCAGGTCATTATTTCTAAACAACTGCTGATATTGACTAAAGACCCAGAATGAAAGTTATAAAGCATACTTTTAGCTTTACATTGGTCCATTACCCATGTCTATGCAGAAAACGGTTACCGAGTTACGGTCCCAAAGCATAACCGCTGTTGAAAAGGCACCCGATCGCGTTTCTAGGTGACAGTGCTCGGCCTGTCGGAGCAGGCCAACAATACTCGAAACAATTAATTGAGCTTCTAAACAGTCTTGGATTTTCAGTAAATGTGGCGGAAGTCCACAGGTACGAAGTTTCAGCGCTTCGTGAAGAACGTCCAATCCCAAATACTGGAGCGTTCACGCAGTTTTGCTTTGACAACGCTGACTATAATATAAGGACATTGGACGGGCGAAACCAACGAGCTAGAGAAAGGAATATAGAGAGGCAAGGAGCCGCGTAACAGCGGAGGCAACCTGAGTTACGGCGGCCATGATTCAAAACGTCGTCTGACAAGAGCGATTATTCGGGCTGTGCAGGAACATGTGTTGAATTAAATTTATTTAAAAATGCATAGACCATGCCGTCAGTGTGTTCGTCATTCAATTGTACGATTATAAGTAATAGGACAACAGGAGTGTCGTATTTCAGGTAAGAAATGTCATCCAAATTCATAAATTAATGAGGTAGACTCTTAACGAAAGCGTGATGCAGCAGTTTAAGTTTGTGTGATATTTACATTTCTGATTCCCTTTGCAGAAGCAGGAACTAACATTTCCACTCTATATACCTTTCTCTAGCTCGTTGGTAACGATGTCTAATTCTCAAGAGGCTGCTCACGCCGTGCCTCATTAGGGTCTTGTGCACAAGGCAGGAGATACAATGAAAAGAACAGGTCTGATCCCTTGAAAAATGAGGCAAAGATGAGTCAAGGGCCAAATAAGACATGAATTTGAAAGACTCTCCTGGTCTTGGATACCGTTAGTGCCTGAAGAGAACAAGAGGTGACTAAGGAAGGTTGACGGGTGGATTTGCAAGCAATGTCAGTCTCAGCTGTGGTCCCGTGGCCGCCAATCCACGTCCCACAAGTTGTGAGCCCCTGGGCGGGGTATGCTTATGAACGATATGTATGTAGAAAATTTTGTTCAGTACCGGTACATAGCAGGAAGTGTCGTTCGAAAAGTGTAAATTAACTTGTATTTGAATGCCTAGAAGTGCTTTTATCGGGTCAAGATGTTCAGAAAGAAGGACTGATTAAAGAGAAAGACGTGAAAGATGGCCTTTTGAATCCATCAAATGATGTAGTGAAATTATGTAAAACAGCTGAGATTGTCATCAGGAATAATGACAGTATGTTGCGAAAGGACACGAAGAATCTCATGCTGAAGTTGCAGACAGATGCCCATGCTATGCTGCCGGGTTATCTGTTTCAGAAATCTGACCATCTATTTCCCGCTACTGAACTTGGGGAAAAGTCTCACTATGCTATTCGAGGGAATTGTGAAACAGTATTATAAATGCAGGCTTCACCACTTCTGCAGAAATACAGCTCAACGTGAGAGAGGTCAAAAGGTGCGTCAGTTGTACACAAAACTTATTCTTTTTAAAGGACAATGAAATCATGCAATGTACTGTGCATAAGCAACGTAGCGTATTGTCTTGTAAGATGTTGTGTTACGGTAGTTTTCGTTCAATGTACAAATTAAATTGTCAGGTCTTGCGTAGGCCTAATCTTAAATTACGCCTCGTTAGTCACACCTCTCCCTCCCTGACTCCCACCCTCTTGACAGTGTATATCATGGCGGCTACCAGTTCAACCTGCTTCCAAAATGGCGGCCCCATTTCCACTCTATATACCTTTCTCTAGCTCGTTGGGCGAAACACATTTCACTGCATGGGAGGCATCAAATGCACAGGTCCAGAGCCTGACAGTGAAATATCTCCACTCCCACGTACACGAGAAGTTTCTAAAGCTGGTGTGATTGCGGCGATGGGAAAGTTCAACATTTCGTGGTATCGGAAACCCTCTTCTCCTGGTTCAAAGGACGTCAAGATTACTGTGGAAGCCCCAAACTCTGTGGCTATTGCGTCGATAATGGACTCCTTGTGGTTATCTGGACGGACGGTGGTCAGGTATTAATTTACCCGCTTCGTGGAACGGCTTCATGAAGACGTCACTGTCTGCTCATGCTCAACCAGCTTCCCAGACAACGTCAGTTGATGCCCTGCCGTTCATTAACTTGGAACCGAGCTATCCATCAACTATATATTCCGCTTTGAAGTTTGCCGCAAGAGAATGCGCGGAACTGAAAGAAAGCACTTGTTTCGTAACCTTTGACCAGCCCCTATACGCGAAAGTTGCAGAGATAGTCGCATCGGACACGTGGTTGTTCGTCTAGGCGGATTTCACCTTCTGATATCGTTTCTTGGGGCAATCGGCTACGTGATGAATGGAAGCGGTTTGGAGGAGCTCTGGGCGGAAATATACGCTAAATCGTCAGTGACTCACATGATGTCTGGACACGCATATTCTAGGTAGGCTTGCAATTAGCTCGCTGCTAATGATTACGTTATGCCTTCAATTTCAAATGTATCAATAACGCGAAACTGTGCATGTTCTAGGGCCCACAGAGCGAATTTTCTGACAAAACAGGCTGTCGGGACAATGTTACTCAACAAGAACGATGGGTTGAAGGATGACAAGGGCGAAATACAGGCGCTTTTTACCGCATTTGAAGAAGGCACCGCCAACGATTTGCCTTCAACGTCTCAAAGAGTCGCTTCATGACACACTTTCTTCAATGAGCCAGAAATCTCGCACAGGAAGTCTGTGGGTAGAATACATCAAACAGCAGGCATGGAAAATATTGAAGGATTCCACATCTTAATGTGAGGAAATGAAGGTAGGCCTATTCGTTTCTACGGCTCCAGATGAAAAGGCCATAATATCAGCTGGAGAGAAGTTCGCCATTTGTCTCGACGATAGTGCCAAATTGGAGTGCAAAAGCCTCGACGAACTTCGGGTAGTGAAATACAGCCAAAAAATTGCCAAACAACCGGTCACAGCATCATTTCAGCTGGCTTCACTTCCGCCAACTTCGGCGGCATGCAAACAACATTCACTGCGGGTATATTTGCAAGTTTAGGATTTTCTTTGGACCCGACCCAATGGGGATGGAAAATCCAACACTCAGCTTTAGTACCAGTGACAACTCATCTTCCAGCTGCTCCAGATCATCTCCTCAATTTGGTGTCCTGCAACTGCAAGATCTCTTGTGGCGGCTGGTGTGAGTGTGTACGTTCCGGTTTAGAATGCTCCTTAATGTGTGGACACTGCAGTGGAAAAGCGTGTTGCAACGTAACATTTGATGGCTCAGACGATGAGGAGGACGATTGAGTCCGATGTAAGCTTTGTTTTGCAAGTGTTCTTTGTCTAAAGAAAGCTTTTTAAGCTTTGTTTAGTTATTATTTGCATTATGCATATTATGAATGTACGTCTAACTGCTAACTGCATAGAACAAAACGAGTTTAATGCAAACTGTTTCTGCTAGTTTACCTGTATTCAAAGAAATACATTCCTAAAAGCTCTTGATCAAAGATACAAAATGGTGTCAGCAAAGGTGAATAGATGGAGTCAACCAGCGTAAATGGGCGTTCGTTCGGAAAGCGACTGCCACACTTGCACTGTTATATTTGTAACTGTATCTCTGCTGCTGTTTGTCGGATGAACATGGGCAATGTATCGTTTTAAAGCTACAAGTGTGCTTTACAACTTTTACTTCGGGTCTTTAGTCGCTATCAGCAGCTGTTTACACGATAAGTCCCGGCTAATGACAAATTAGCTAAATTTTCGTGAGAAAAGTTGAGCTAAAAATGTTTGATTACTCATCTGTTTAAATGTATGGCAATAATTACGACCAATAAGAGCGTTATATTTAACGCAGTCCTTCTCTTATTACTATCAAAGCTCATTATAACAGATTTTGGATCAATATTTTGAACGCAGGAAGCAAAAATGCTTTTTTTGGCACTTAAGCCCCATTTGAGCCCTTTTGAACTCTCCATAAACTATGACGCGGACAACGCAGAGATGGGGACTTTTCAGGATTTGTTACTAGGGTACTAGGGGACATCTATGCCAAATTTCAGCTTTACATTTTTTTTTTTTTTTTTTGAGGTTGAAACTTAATATGCCTGGGCTATAGATTGTAGCCAAAAAAAGCAAAAATAAAGTTCAAAAATTCGAGAAAAAATAAATGAAAGTACTAAAATTGTTCATAGTAAGTGCAGATTTTCGAAGGAAATTATCTAACCTAGAAATATTTTTGTTTAATTCCAATCCAAATATGCACTATTGTAAGTATTTAGGTTCACATAAAAATAATTTAATAGTTTTAGTTCCATTTGTTTTAATTCTGTTGCATTTTTACCGAACATGTACGATAAAATTGAATGTTCTTCTTAGATTTATATTTTCTCTCCATATGAAAATAAAAGCCTACATAAAATCCTAAGATTTAGCTTAGAATACTTCTATATATTACTATTTATCATATTATTAAAACTGAACACCAAAAATAACGTGTGCGAGTCCATCAGATCAAATAACTGTTTGGGCTACAGCGATTATCGCTGTATCTATTACTAGCGCGAGTGTCCGAGGGTTTTAATTACTCTTACTATTTCTGTAGTAGTTTCATTAGTTATCGTTCTGATCTTAAATCTAACTAATTTCGAAAATACCGTATCGTCGTAAATAATCATCTCTTCTCGTTCTTGTTAAATTATTCCAGATATCCTCATTTTCTTGCAGGCTATGTTTCCACCATAAATTTAGTACGCCATCTTCTCAACTTTAATAGTGTTCAGAAGTGTCTCTCTGAATTTCAGTATAATATTCATCATGATAATTTTGAAATATATGGATTTTGCGAAATATGTCTGGTAGATTTGTTTTAATAATGTTCAACACAATGCCGCAACTTCGTATAACTCTGATGAGTATAATGTTCGTTGAAGCCTGCCTTACAATAATTAGAATAATTATTTTGCGAAAAATCCTCGTAGTAATTATGGAATTCAATAGTCAATGTTTCTCGTAACAAATGTCAATCAGTTTCAATTGCTCACGTCTCTGTAAAAATATTCACTTATCAAATGACTATCACTTGTAGAAATATTCCGAGTCCACTCTTCAATTCTACTAAATATTATCAAGTCCTCTTAACGCATGAGTAAGGTCACAAGCCTACAATTCGCCCAGATTAAAATATATATTATTTGAGTTTGCTAGGAATAAAATTGAAATAAAGTAATTACGCTTAATTAATAATTAATGTGACAATGAATGAGATTCATTTTGTAGCTGGAGGTTTAACACCCACTTTTAAAAAAGAAGTAGTTCCGTGAAGAACTATATAGCAAATCCTACTTATGTTAATTGCCTCTATCAACATACAAAATATCAGTTTGATTGCTGTAATAGATTCTTAGATATTGAGAATTGTCTAATAATTCGGATGGTCGACATGGTGGATCTTTATATATGTAGGTCTTAAGAGTTATGTACTATTACATGAAGATTATTGTGTACGTGTAGTATTCAAACTTCAATCGCATGATTAGGACACGAAAAGTAAAAACGAGATTTTAAAATTTCGCACAGCTGCCATCTTGTGGTTACGAAAACAATTGAAAGAAATTAGATGCCAGTGGATTAACATTTGTATGAACATTTACCGTACCAATTCTCACTGCACTCGGATGATTAAATCGCGAGAAACGTTCATTTAAGGGAACCAGGACATATGATAGGCTCAAAATTGCCAACTTTTATTAGCTTAAAAAATCTCCCACCCATCTTTCCTGAAGAATTTATTGTAACAATTATTGTGCTGAAGTGTTATTTGATGCAATAAAATTAGGTTTAAACATAATGTTTTAAGGCTATACTGTAGCTACTAGTCAAACATTCTTTTTGTGTTTTTCGTAAGTATTTTTTTTTTAACTTCACGTACCCTTTTCTCAGAAACTATCCGATCAATGTATCTGAAACTTGGTAGTCTCTAAAACCCTATATTGATCTACTAGTGGAAGTACATTAATTCAGGTATCTTGATTAGTTCATGGAGACCAGCTTGAAAAGCACTGACAATTTTACAGAATCTTTCAGCTTTCAACTAGGATGTAAAGAAAAAAAACTCAACTCCTGTAAACAATAGGACAATACTTTTACTTACGAAAAAACTCAACTCCTGTAAACAATAGGACAATACTTTTACTTACGTAGCTCAAAAATGGTTTAAATATTATGCATGCAAAGTTTGTTTGGTCTGGTTTGAGAATTTCCTCAGAAAAAGGGACATAAGTTAGGGAATTTTTAACAATATATTTCTTTAAGATTGTTTTTGTAATGCTCTCTCTGACACGAAATATTCAACATAGAAGCTTCAAATATTACCCACATAATGATGAATGTACTCTGAATATACCAAAAGAACATGCAAGGAAATATCTATTGTAGTTTCTGAGATATGTAACTTAACATCCGAAGTTACATTTTTCTATCGATTCACACGTCCCGGTTCCCTTAAATATTTATACTTCGCGTCGCCGCCATGTTATATTTGTGCTCAGCAGGTTATTGAAAGCCATATAGGTGAACTTATATTCATAGCCTCTATAAACATTTAAAAAAATAAGATTGATTGTTGTAATAGTTTCGTAGATAATGAGAACCGACTAAATATTTTGGATGGTCGCCATGTTAGTTTGTTATATGTATAGACCATAGAGTTATGTACCATTAAAGGAAAGTTGTTACATAGGTTCATTATTCAAACTTTCACTTCCATCGCAAGATTACGACACAAGAAATGAAAACTTAATTTTAAAATTTCGCACAGCTGCCATCTTGAGGTTATGTAAACAATATTGAACTAAATCAGATGCCAGTGCATTACAATATGTATAAACATTTATTGTACCATATTTCACTGCGCTCAGATGGTTAAATCACGAGAAAAGTCTATTAAAATATTTCAACTTAGCTTGGCCGCCATGTTCGTTTTGTACTTTAAAGGTTTTTGAAATTTACATGTATAAATTTGTAGCAGTGCGCTGTATCACCGTAAAAAATTTCAGGGTGATATCACTAATAGTTTCGGAGATATAGAATCCCATTTAAATATTTCGCACATCCGCCATCTTGAGGTTATGTAAACAATTGAACTAAATTAGATGCCAGTGCATTACAATGTGTATAAACATTTGCTTTACCAAGTTTCATTGCGTTGGGATGGTTAACTCGCTAGGAAAGTCTATTTAAAAGTCTCCACTTCGCTGGCGGCCATGTTGAAATTGCATTTACGAGGTTTTTGAAAGTCTCGTAGGTGAACTTCTAGTAGTGCCCTTTATTACCGTACAATTGTTCGGGTTGATATTAGTAATGTTTTCAAATATATAGAATGGCGGTGAAATATTTCGCACAGCCGTCATGTTGGATTGGTGAGACGTAATAATATTTGAAGGGCACGGTCGGGGTCGGCTAAAATAGTACTATGACCTTACCGAGTTTCATTGAAATCGCTCCAGAAGTTTAGAAGTGTACATACGTACACAAACATACGGACAAAATGTTATATCATAAGCCTATTTTTGTTTCATAAAATGAAAATTGGCTAAAAATCTAAAATTCCTATAAACATGAGTGAAACGGTGAGGTCAGCAGAAAGCAAGGACCACATTTTATAAAATGGATATAAATACTTACGATTTGAATTTGAAGAACTCAATTTAAAACCCCTCTTAAGAGATGGCGGAACGTGAACCCCCAACAGAAGGAAGAAAAGAAAGAAAATATGTAGTAGAAACTCACCGGTCAGCTCTGGTACCGAAGGACCATCACCACCATACTCTTTGGGCAGAATTCTTTTAGGAATGTACTTCTCTATAGATGCCAAACCGTCCGGATGTACATAAACCTGTAACACAACGCAAGTATGATTCACCACCCTTCAATTGTTTTCATGGTGGGATTAGAGCCAAGCCAGTTCCGATGAGCCTCGCTGATGACAATGAAGAACAGAAATGTCGGAATTGGAATTGGAACTGCTATTTCCGGTAACCTGGTATCTGATACGATGAGTATTGACATTCTCGTTTGGCCTGGTCAAAAGGTGTAACAGCACAGGGATACCGTTCATTCCATTGACTTAATCTGCTCATATTGGTCTCTAGAAGATGATAACGATTTAAAAATCAATTCCACAAGCTTTCCAGTACACCAGGCGTTCCTTTTTTCACAACCTGACTTTTCTAACAGTTTCAGATTTCAAGTTGCTAGTCTCTTCCTTATTGAGAAAAGCCATGTTAACAGTACCAAATAATACTTTATTATATTTGTGGAAAGTAAGAATAAGGAATGGTTCACATTCTTGGGCAACACAGAGCTTTGACTTGACACGTTCAGCGGTTTGAGTGAGCCTGGGGTTTTCCTTTAAATCGACAACACTGAGAATAAGGAATTCCAGTAATATCGTGGTGTCCTTAATAGCATTTAAATCCTTCAGTATGCCTTCCTTCGGAGGGGAAGTAAAGCTGGCAGGCCCATATCATAGATTTATGGCATGTAAAAGAACCTACCACTACAATTGGAAGCGTATAGCCAAATGTGTAGGTTATATTTGGTTAGAAACTCTCTATCAAGTTCCAACGTTCACCGCTAGGTGTTAGTGGCAGTAGCATCTGGCAGCCAAAGTGTCCCATGTCTTATCATTAGGGCTCGGATCGATATGCTCGAAAATATCTCCAGATATGCTCGAAAATATCTCCAGATATGCTCGAAAACCATGTGTTTTATGCTCGAAAAAACCATTATATGCTCGATAGATATGCTCGAAAAAAATTATATGCTGTTAAGTATGCAGAATATGCTGAAAAACACCGTTAAAAACTATAGAAAGGAAAGTGAAACGAAAAAACCAATAACATATCTTTATATACGGGCTTTATTCTCTAATTTTATGTATGATACACTGCGATATACTCGCATTCAAGTTTCAAGTATATATAAGAGAAGTTCTCTTATAAAAGTTACAGTTTAAAAGTTCATTTACAAAATGTTCAAAATTAGGCGAGTCATTGAAGTATCTGCATTGGTCTGTACAACAAGTATTTTATGTTTTCAGTTTTGAATGATTTTCTTAAATTAGTCAATAAAAGTTTCAATGACGAGAACGACCTCACTGAAGGCTAAAAACCTGCGGTTTTATTATGCGCACCAGATAGGCTTTTCAATAATTATTTCTGTTTTCGAACCTTAAGGATGGTCAGGGCCCAAATTCGGCATGGGGGAATTCGAAGGAAAACAAACTATTTAGACGAAAACCACAATAATATGGATTTATGTGCTTCTATTCTGAAAACCACGGTTTTATGCATTTATATGCTCGATACATTTCAATTCTGTTGGTCCCAGTGAGGTGAAAATACCACCGAAAGGCTTCTTTCAATGTGTAATATTCAGGGGAAAAATATGCAAATATGCTTGAATCCGAGCCCTACTTATCATCTTGGTTGCTGTTACCGACTCCTGTAACCCATTAGATGTGTCGGAATGTGGCTCTGTCCTGGATGTTTTGTTCTGTGATGTTTATTTCGTGCAGGTCCTTCTTGGCGTTAATAAACCATTTCGCATATGAGCTACCTTTCTTGTTGGACTCGTGAAAAAGATTGAGCAAATTTTTAGTGACCCTGACGTTTCTATGTCACTTTCAACAAGTAGTTCCGTGAAGAAATAAATAGCCTATTTTCATATATCCTACTAATAATAATTGCCTCTATCAACATACAAATCGTCAGTTTGATTGCTGTAATAGATTCGTAGATATTGAGAAGCATCTAAATATTTTGGATGGTCACCATGTTGGATTTTTATATTATAGACCATAGATGTATGTACTATTACATGAAGATTATTGTGTAGGTGCTTTATTCAAACTTCAATCGCATGATTAGGGCACAAGAAATAAAAGCAGGATTTTAAATTTCGCTCAGCCGCCATCTTGTGGTTATGAAAATAATTTAAATGAATTACATGCCAGTCGATTAACATTTGTATAACCATATACCGTATCAAGTTTCACTGCGCTCGGATGGTTAAAACGCAAGACACGTCCATTTAAATATTTAAATTTCGCGTCGCCGCCATGTTGGATTTGTGCTCGCCAGGTTATTGTACGTCCCATAGGTGAACTTATGCTTATAGCCTCTATACACTTACAAAATTTCAATTTGATTGCTGTAGTAGATTAACAGATATTGAGAACCGTCTAAATATTTCGAATGGTCGCCATGTTGGATTTTAATATATGTAGGCCATAGAGTTATTTAATATTAAGTGATGATTATTGTGTACGTTCATTATGCAAATGTTGATTTGGATCGCATGATTAGAACACAAGAAATAAAAACTTTATTTTCGGAATTCGCACAGCCGCCATCTTGAGGTTACGTAAACAATTGAACTAAATTAGATACCAGTGCATTTCAATGTGTATAAACCTTTTCTGTGTCTGGCTGCGTGGCTCAGGGGTAACGTTCTCGCTTGCTGAGTCCAAGATTGCAGGTTCGAAACCTGGCGCAGTCAGCTGGCATTTGAGGGTGCGCAAATGCGAAGGAGCCGTGTCAGTACATTTACTGGCACGATAAATATCTCCTTCGGGGCAAAATGCCGGCACCTCGGCGTCTCTAAAAGCCAGTGTAGTTAAAAGGGACGTAAAACCAATAACATTATTATTAAACATTTTCTGTACGAAGTTTCATTGCGTTTGGATGATTACATCGCGAGGAAAGTCTATTTAAAACTTTCAACCTCGCTTGGCCGCCATGTTCGTTTTGTAGTTAACAGGTTTTTGAAAGTCTCATAGATGAACTTCCAGTAGTGCCCTTTATCTCCGTACAAAATTTCATGGTGATACCCGAAATAGTTTCAGAGATATAGAATGCCGGTGAAATATATCGCACTGCCGCCATCTTGAGTTATGCAAAAAAATTGAACGAAGTTAGATGTCGGTACATTACAATGTGTATAAACGTTCATGGCTTTTGTAGACTTAGAAAAGGCTTTTGATAACGTTGATTGGACTAAATTGTTTGACATTTTGAAATCGATTGGAATAAAGTACAGGGAAAGGAGGGTGATATACAATCTATACAGAAACCAGACAGCAGTCATTCGAGTTGAAGGACGTGAGAGAGAAGCTGGTATTCAGAAAGGTGTAAGGCAAGGCTGCAACTTATCACCCATACTTTTCAATCTTTACATTGAACAAGCAATGAAGGAAATTAGAGAAAAATTTAAAGTGGGAGTGAAGATTCAAGGAGAAATAATTTCAACTCTGAGATTTGCTGATGACATCGTCATCTTGGCCAACAAGCCTGAGGATTTGAATGAGTTTTTGAATGGTATGGACTCCGTCTTACGGAAAGAATTCATGATGAAAATTAATAAATGTAAAACAAAAATACTGGAATGCAGCCGAAATAAATCAGAAACCTCTATGGAGATCAAATTGGCAGGTGAAAAGCTGAAGGAAGTAGGAGATTTCTGTTACTTAGGAAGCAGAATAACCAGTGATGGACGAAGCAAAGAGGATATAAAAAGTAGGTTGGCTCAGGCAAGAAAAGCATTTCTACAAAAAAGGAATCTGCTGACATCGAATATAGATTTAGGTATTAGGAAGTCATTCTTGAAAGCCTTTGTCTGGAGCGTGGCGCTCTATGGAAGTGAAACTTGGACTATTGGTGCAGCAGAAAAGAGGAGAATTGAAGCATTTGAAATGTGGTGCTACAGGAGAATGATGAAGATCAGATGGGTAGATAGGGTTACAAACAAAGAGGTATTAAGACGAGTGGGAGAGGAGAGATGTTTCTGGCGACTGCTAATGAAGAGAAGGGATAGGTTGGTAGGACACATACTAAGACACCCAGGAATAGCAAGCTTAGTTATGGAAGGAAGGGTCGAGGACAAGAATTGTAGGGGTAGACCAAGGTTAGAATATGTTAAACAGATTGCCTCGGATGTAGGGTGTGGTAGCTATGTAGAGATGAAACGATTAGCTCAGGACAGGGAGGCATGGAGAGCTGCATCAAACCAGTCAAAAGACTGAAGACTCAAACAAACATATAGGCTACTGTACCAAGTTTCATTGCGTTTGGTTGGTTGGTTAAATCGCGAGAAACGTCTATTTAAATGTCGCAACTTCGGTTGGCCGCCATGTTGGTTATGTAGTTACCAGGTTTTCAAAGGTTACATAGGTGAACTTCTAGTAGTTCCCTTTATCACCGTACAAAATTCCAGGGTGATATAGGTAATAGTTTCGGAGATATTGAATGCTGGTGATATATTTCACACAGCCGCCATGTTGGATTGGAGAGACGTAACAAATTTTGAAGGGAACGGTCGGGGTCACCCGGGATAGTGCTATGAACTTACCGAGTTCCATTGAAATCGCTCCAGCCGTTTAGAAGTTATTAGGGGGTACACAAAAATCCATCACACACACACGCACACACAGACAGACACACGGACAAAAGGTGATCTCATAAGCCTATTTTTTTTCATAAATGAAAATAGGCTAAAAATCTCTTAAGTACAAAACGAACATGGTGGCCAAGAGAAATTGAAACATGTAAATGGACTTTTCTCGCGATTTAACCTTCCGAGCGCAGTGAAATATGATAGAGCAAATATTTATACACATTGTAGCGGCTATGCGAAATTTTAAAATCTCGTTTTTTATTTCTTGTGTCCTAAACATGCGTTTGAAGTTTGAATAATACACCTACGCAATAATGATTGATTAATTCTGAATGAATAATGCCTCCCCATTCCCGCAAAGATTCCTCCTTTAGCGTCTGGACAGTAGCACTTACTGTAAGTTAAGTATCAGTAGTGGAGTGATGGTGCTTCTGACCCACCCATTTTATTTGTACCAGACTGTACAAGTTAAAATAATTAATATCTCTCAAACGCATGGTCGGATGTTGAGAAATGAGGTGTCCTAGGACTCGGGCTGACGTCCTCTTTTCTATGGACCATGTATTATATTTTTCAAAATTTTTTTAAAATTTTTTGTTTTCGAAAATAGGTAATAGTTTGAAAACCAAAAATGATAGAACGTTGTGCCATGGCTCAAACGAATGGTCTTTATGACCTTTATTTTCTATAATAAAACTTTTTTACTTTTTATGTTTTTTTGAAAACACTCGAATTTTGAAAATCCTATATTTTGGAAACTAGGAACTCTACAAAAAAAATTGTTTGACGTAAATCAATGGTCCCTATCCCCTCTACCTCCAAAATAAATTTCAAGTCTCTAGGATGAAAACCTGCAGTAGTGTGGTAAGGACAGAGCTGTTCCACTTAGGAAGTTGTGAGCCCTTGCGACCTTGGAATGGAAGGAGCCATGCTAGGAGGGCGTGCTTGGATTCGTTTTTTTTGTCTCGTCGTGCTCTTTACGGGAATGTCGGTGTCGAAAATGTGAAAATCTGGAAACACAGTCTTTTTGGGGGAAAAACGTGATTTTAGACATTTTGCTATATCTCACGAACCAATAACGCTAAGGGCATGTACGACAGGTCCAAGGACTCGGGGTGACGTCCTCTTTGCTATGGACCACTCGTTATAATTTTTAATAAAATTGGAAACGCAATTTTGGGGTAAACACGTGTTTTTGTGATTTTTGCCGATATCTCACGAACCAATAACGCTAGAGACGTGTACGAGGTGTCCTAGGACTTGGGCTAACGCCCCCTTTCAAATGTGGTAGATATTTTTTCCAAAAAGATAATTCACAAAGGGCCTAACGCCATACATGTTGAAATAACGTTTTCTTTTTCTTTGCCTGTTTATAATGTCCATGAAGCGTGGCGGTTGAGAGAGACGATACTGCTGGATGTGTGTGTTTCAACAAACCTGTCGCTGACCAAGGTGGCTGTGTTCAATAGATCAATCGCTATTTCGGCGGGTCGGTGTATGACAGAGCGAGGGTGCGTTTTCTGATATTTTACCTTTAACGTGTAAACGGTGATGAGAACTTGGTTCTATGTTGGTCGAAGCGAGTAGAGAAAACAAACTTACAGGAGGTGAATGTCATTTGAGCTTATTGGAAGGCATTGATCTGACTTGACAACAGGTGACGCTTGAAGGTGAAATAATCTGACCATCGTGGTTGCAGGGGAGTGTGAAAGGCATGCACACACATGTGTGAAACCACATGTAGGCTAAACCAGTGACATCCTGTTTTGCTTCGTACGTGACAAAATGCAAGTCCATGTGAAATTTGATCTACCGCAGGTGTTCGCTTGGGACGTTATCTGTCCACATGCGCGATAACTGTTAACAAGTTACATCCTGTCTTGCTTCGTACGTGACAAAATGCAAGTTGACGTGAAATTTGATCCGGCACAGGTGTTCGCCTGGGACGTTAGCTGTCCACGTGCACGATAAGAGAATCTTCAAAGCATGGGAATCGCTGAATCAGTAAAAAGTATGATGCAACTTGTCGGAATGATGTCACAACCAATAGATAGGCAAGAGCTGCAAACACCAGTGGTGGGAGGTGGAGGGGGGGGGGGAGAGGGGGAGGGGTAATGTAAGAGAGAACACAAGTGGAAAGAGAAAGAAATATGTGGAGCTGAAGACTGTACACATAGAGCTATAGGTGGTGTACAACATGTGTGAATAAATAAAAAGTACACAGGTTCACACAACATGTAGTTTATTGATCCAAGAATTAAACGTAGAGTTAAACCCTAACCATTTGACGTAGAGTTTATTTCCTTTTTGTTTCAACACTTTTTCCACAAGATAATGCTGAGGAAATGATGTTTTCTGAAGTTCATGGAGATAAAATCTACCTTTTATGGGTTGATGGTTGAGGTCCTCGAGTAAATAGGTGACTGGACTGTCCAAGTAGACTCGACGAATTCGAAATAGTTCAGTCCCCCACAGAGGCGTGTAGCCCTTATTGAAGGCAGACTTAAATTTGCTCACACGAACAAAATCCCCAATGTTCAGTCGGTGACGTTTAGGATCGGCTGTTTTTATGGGGTTAAACAGTTTATCCAATCGCTGAATATTTTTAGTTACGAGACGTGGCTTGGTCCCAATCGTTCTATGGTTGGTGTCATTGTAACGTGACACTAGCTCAGGTAACATGTCCAACCAGCGATAACTGCCCTGAGCGGTAAACGCTTTCCACATATGGGTTTTCAATGTTCGGTTGAACCGCTCGACCACACTGGCTTTCAGATTGCTGTACGTGGTGTAATGGTGAATATCCTTAGATTTGAGAAAACGGGAGAAGTCCTTGTTGAAAAATTCTTTCCCCTGGTCAGTTTGTAGCAGTTTAGGTTGACGTTGGGAGTGTTGAATAATATGTTGAAAGGCCTTGGTAACTAGTGGACCAGACTTGCGACGCACAGGTTCAACAAAGGCCATTTTGGAATAGACATCAATGACGGTCAACATATAGCGTACACCGTCATTAACGCCAGCATAGGGTATCATTTCATCCAAGTCAGCCTGCCAAAGTTCATCCACACCTCGTGAAATCACCTTGAGTCGTGGATAATGACGCCTAGCTGGGCGATGCAACTCGTGAGCAATACCCATTTTAATGGGTGAGGGCTTAAACAATAATTTTGGCATTTCGAAGTTCTTGTTCAATTTCTTGAATTTCCCAATCGTGACCGGTGTGGCCAGCTTGACGTGAGGCATGCAACAACTGTAGCCGCTGGACGAGCTTATTGGGATTGTGCCAGTAGGTAACATCCACAAGGGGTTTTAATGGTTTAAATGTCACTCCCGAAGCGGATGCTTTACGACGAGTACTTTGACTGGTGGGAAACATTTTTGCAATGATGGTTTTATATTTTTGAGATATATTGGCATTCACTTGTTGCGTGGGATCATACTGTCTTTTGTGAGCATGGGTATCCAATAAAATGGATTTATATTTGTCAAGGTCCTCTGACGTATAATCATGGGAAGAGGGGGTCCGAGAAAAGAGCAGCTTTAACAGTCCTGGTGTTAATTTATAGTTGATGTTTTTAATGACAGCTTTAGTACGAGCAAATTTAATGGATGAATCGCCAATTTTAAAACTATCATCCTCATAGCGAACACCATACGTGGTATCTGTGTTTCCAAGAAATAGATCGGTGAAATAGGGTTCCAATGTTGATCCATAATATTTTATTAAAATGGTTTTCAGTTGAGCTTTATGTTGAGGGGTGGCCAAGAGTTGTGAAAACGGAGACGCTCTGGAAGGGCAAGGTGTTTCGACCATGGCCAAGGATTTCTTTTTTCTCAAAAACTCTGCAAGGGGTGCGGCCTTTTTTTGAGGCGTAAACACGTGTTCCTCCTCAACCTCAACTTCACTAACACTAGTCAAATCATCCTGTTCCTCTTCCTCTTCCTCAGGGTCCTCGTGCAGCGTCTGCGTGGCTTGTGAAACGGTGGGTAGCGTTTCAGATGGCTTGAAAGAGGGTTTCAACATGGCTTTTAGTGGAGGTGCTAAATGTTGCTGAATAAACAAAGCATGATTGGCACGTGATTGTTTCAATTGACGAAACTTTTGGCGAATAGTATTTTTTGCTCTAATAATATGCTTTTTCAATTGACTCTCTGCTAACGCCATGGTGTCTTGACAAATGACTTGCCGGGGAATGAGACAAGGCCTTAAATAGCAATAAAATGATCAAACCCTAAGCGATACCGTCCTTGGTTGAGTTCACTTTGTTTGTCAATCACTAAACAGGCATGACGTTGAGTGTTCCAGCACTTGGCACACAATTCTGTAAACATTTGAAAGGTCATATCCGGATTCACATGTTCATTATAAATGTGACGACTGTTCCTCTCGTCCTGACGAAATAAAACAATGACATTGGCATTGTCACGAATCAACTGTTTGGACATTTTAGAATACGTTTGCCCAAGATAGAAGCAATCGATATGTTTGTGTCGACCCATGCTGAAATAGCTTTGAATGATGCCTTGACGTTCAGTGGATACATCATCGAAAATCATGAGTGAATCAGGCTTTACCTCATCCGGTGAAATCACATTTTCTTGCATGGAAAATGTGAAATAACCCATATTCTCTTTTTGTAATCCAGACATGATTTGATCCAGAAACACGTAGAGGGGTTGGTAGAGAGATTTTGCAAAAATATAAATATTTTGAAAACGCAGACCATTGGGCGCTGTAATGAGGGTTAGCAAAAGATTAGTCTTTCCACAGCCGGAAGGCCCCACAATGATGCAGCGAATGGAAGATGGAAACAGTGAACCATGGCGTTGTTCACGTGATGTGGGACAGAGATGGGAAACCATGTCCCCCACGGGGAATGACTCTTGCTGCTTAATAATCTTCATGTCAACTAAGGCTTAGACAGGCTAGCCGGCTGTCTATATACAGGACACCGAACCTTGTCATAGAAACAGTAGACTGGTACTACAGGTTGACGATGGATGTCTTTGGACGTGCGTTGATGGCCAAAGCTAGGCCTGTCCTCATACATGATCCTAAACAGGAAACAGATCCTGCTAATAAACACTATGTGGATACGTCAGTAGTGCCACGCACAAAACAGGGAGATTATGACTTTAAGGGAACGCGGTTAACCCATGTAAAACATCCTCAAGTGTCTACAGACGTTACTACGAAAAAGTGTGTGGATAACAAAGTGTATGAGTTTTATGACAAAGTGCCCCAGCTTATGGTGAATGGCTATAGCGCTAATCACCATCGGATTATTCACGTGGAAGACCCACAAGACGAAGACGATGTTTGTACCAAGCGTTACATGACCCATGAAATGAAAAGGCTTTATAAATTTATCCCATCTGTATTTTTAGTGTATCTGACAAATGAAAAACCTGTGAATGACAGAAACCATTTACCGCTAGTCCATGATCAGCACTTGACCTATGCGCTTGCTTCGGGTTTAAGCCACTATCGATTACACTATGATGGAACCATTCACATCAAATATGCCATACCTGATGAGAACCATTTACAAATAAAGATAAATGGTCATAGGATGTTGATCCATAACCATGAAATGGTCAATGCTGGTGACGAATTATCCTTTCACCTCATGTTGACATGGGATGAAAAGCAAGCGGGAAAAACCATAAACGACTTCCCACTTTATGTGGAATTGGAATATACAGCCATGAAATAACCATCTGACGTTAGTTGTGATTTAAACTTTCTTGTGAAAGGTTGTTGGTCATTATCATCATGGTGAAACAAAGGTATGTGGTGAGAAAGACTAAAAAAAGGACATTGTCCTTGGCAAAGCCAGGGTTTTCAACATTCGAGGACAAGCCCTTGCGAAAGAAAAAAAGAAAAAATAATGTATTGACCATAAGGAAAGCCCTTCGAGCAGCACAGAGACAGGTTATTCCAAAACGTCGGCGACAGGTTTCAAACCAAGGGCGAGTGATTCCAGTCCCCAAACGAGCGGGATTTTTACCTGCATTATTTGCCGGGTTGGCTGCTCTGGGCTCACTTTTGGGCGGTGCCAGTGCAGTGGCGAAAACCATTAACGCCGCGCAGCAGGGCAAGCAGCAACTCAAAGAAAGTCAGCGACACAATGAAACGATGGAAGCGATTGCCATGGGGGTTAGAAATGCCAATTTAAAGCCAGCCTTTTATCAACAAGGATTTGGGATTTCACCATTTCGAAATATTAAAAAAAAAAAAAAACCTCAGCCATAGCGAGACATGCCCTGACGCATCAACAAGTGGAGAGCTATGCTAAACAACTAAAGCTTTCTCATTTTCGAGGTGTGTTTATGCGAAACCAATTACCCCCACGACCCTGGAAACAGGAATGTGCTGTTGTCAATTTGGATGATCACCGAGGACCAGGAACGCATTATATAGCTTATGTCAAAGAGGGATCCACGGTATGGTACTTTGACAGTTTTGGGAATTTGCCTCCGCCCATGGAACTAGTGACCTATTTTGGAAACAGGATCAAGATATATTATAATGTGAAACGAGAGCAAACGTTTAACAGCCAACAGTGTGGACGTTTGTGTTTAATTTTTTTTATATAAGACGCAGCATAAGCAAAAACGCCACCAGTATGTCGGCAGAAAGTAAAACGTTTACATTGCATGGACGTGGACCTGAAGTCAGCCTAGACTTTTACCCGCCTATCGAATTGAGTGAAAAACCCTATGGTTTAGGACTTGTTTCTCTTGAAACGTACAATCGAATATACAACATACGTGAAAATGTGAACAACAAGTTTTACTATGATGATTCTGTGCTCACCTTGAACTCTGGTGGATACACGATCGATGACATTTATGAACACATTTATGTGGTGTTGATCAATCAATATGGTTTAAAGTCATTTCTCGACGGAACGCACAAGTTTGAACTTGTAGGCAATACCAACACTCATCGCTGCAGTATTTTCTCCTCATTCAACATTGACTTTAAAACACACCCCGATTCCATTGGCCCATTACTAGGATTTAAACCACGTGTGTTGGAGCCCAACAAAAAACATGAATCAGACCATGAAGTGAAATTCATTGAGGACCATCATGTGTCGGTGACGTGTAATATTATTAGCCAAGTGTACACCAATCAGGAACCATCGCATTCACTTTATGACTTTATTGTGACATCGCCCAATGGCTATATTATTCGTCAAAAAAACCCTCCAGTGGTGCTTTTTCATGCTGTGGCTGTTGATAGTATTAGTAATATAACATTAAGACTGATCAATAGAGATCAACAACTCATTGATCTAGATTCTACCACACCAGTGACTTACAAGTTGGTGCTAAAGCCACTATGAAGTTTGTGTATAAAGCAACAACACCGTCTAGGAATGGTGTTAGTTGTTTGCCACGTGAATACACGTTAACATCTCAGAACAAGCAGATTTTACAGCATTTGGGTTACCACGTCAACCCTCATGATGAATTCTATCCTAGAGATAGCGAACCGCATCGAGGAGCAACCAGGAGTGGTAAGAATTGATCTCCATTCCTATCAAGCTCAAACACCTGGACTCAATAACAATGATGAAATTCAATTTGTTATCAACAACCAAGATATTTACACCCTACCGCATGAAAGTGTCATTCAGATTGAAGGTCGGCTCACCAAAGCCGATGGCTCTACACCTACCACATCCAAGTTGGCCAACCATGGTTTAGCCTTTCTGTTTTCTGAAGTACGTTATGTCATTAACGATATCGTGGTGGATAGCACTCGAAATGTGGGCATTTCCAGTGTCATGAAACTATACCCCTCTTATAGTGAGGAAGAAGGTAAAACACTTTGCATGGCAGGTTGGTGTCCTGACTCGACCAATGACTGGATGGTACACACCGATGGAACCTTTACTGGATATTTACCTCTTAAACTGATTCTAGGCTTTGCTGAAGATCACCAACGCATTGTGGTCAACGCAAGGCAAGTGCTTTATCTGGTGAGAGACAGGAGTGATAATAATGCACTCAAGGGAGCCGACAATGCCCCCATCGATTCAAAAGTTCAACTACAACGCTTGCTATGGAAAGTGCCTCATGTGACCCTTAACGATAGCAAAAAACTGGACATACTCAAAATGGTAAAGAGAGATATGCCTCTACCCATGGAATTTAGAAGCTGGGCACTCCATGAGTATCCGCTATTGCCCACCACCAACACACACAGTTGGTCTGTAAAAACAGCTCGCTATACAGAGAGACCTCTCTACCTGATTGTGGGTTTTCAAACGAATCGCAAGTATCAACAAACCAAAGATGCCACGCAATTTGATCACCTGCAATTGAGAAATGCACGTCTTTTCCTCAACGGAGCGGTGTTTCCCTATGAAGGACTGGATTTGGATTTTTCAAAAAATAAATTTGGCCCCCTGTACGACTTGTTTTCTAAATTTCGATGGTCGTATTATCAAAAAGAGAACGGCCCCATGCTACTACCCCAAGCGTTTAAGGCAAGAGCGCCACTGATTGTCTTTGACTGTTCTTACCTGGAAGAGTCTGTCAAGCCATCCAATATCGACATTCGACTAGATTTTGAAACGCATGACAATGTACCAGCCAATACCACGGCCTACTGTTTGATTATTCATCACAAACAAGTCAACTATTATCCACTATCCAACCAAGTGACGAGTGTATAAATAACAGGTCATCCCACGTCAAGCCGCTCAGTCATGTCTTGCTTTAAAGCCTCAAGAGACGTCACATCCATGAATTTAAACTCTGAGGAACAACGTTTCAAGACGTTTGCCACATGGCCAGTGCCTTTCATAAACCCTCAAACCTTGGCGGCTGCTGGATTCTACTATTTAAAAACAAGAGATGAAGTGAAATGTGCCTTTTGTCCCATCATTATAGACCAATGGCAGGAGGGCGATGAACCCATGCAGGAACATCAGCGCTGGTCACCCACCTGCCCCTACCTGTGTAGAATGAAAGTGGGAAATATACCCTGTCATTCAAGCTATCCCTCACTTGTGTCACTGGGTGATGAAAAAGAAACAAGTTACGATACGTGTGGACCGTATGGTATCCATGGTGCTTCGGTGAGCAGCTCACCATCAAAAACACCTAGTTTAGAGACATTGGGACATCATCGGTGTTATGGACGTTACAAACACAAGAGACTATATTGTTGTATCAGTTGCTATCGTCCTTATCCTAAAATGAGAAAAGCCTGTAAGACGTGTTATGATAATAAAATGATGTAATTCTTAAATTCTAATTTTTGCATGTCCCCCTGTCCTACCCTAACCTTCTTTTTTGAAACTAGCATGGCAGGTAAGTCCATGTCATGATCACACCTGATCGTCCGTCAGTCGTCAGTTGAACTTGGTCCAGACAAGCGTCAACATGTTGCGCACACTCATTGTGGATTGCCAAGGGTTTAAAATTGGTGACAACAAATTTATATTTAAACAAGTGGCCATGATCGATTGTACCACGTTTTGGATATCGCAAGCTACGCATTTGCTATTTAAACCACCCCATGCTTTTGATTTGTTGTGTGAAAAAGACCGTAAACAAACCCAGTGGATTGAAAATCATAGGCAACTAGACTGGAATCAGGGAACCATTTCCTATAAATATTTGGACGTGGTTATGAAAGCACACTTGTCCTCGGCCAATGTGGTATTTGTGAAAGGTAATGAAAAACGTCAATGGTTGCAACCATTTTTGGCGTCTTACTGCCAATGTATCGACCTCATGGAGTTGGGCTGCCCCTCCCTGCAAACGCTCATGGATACTTGTTCCTGTGGCAACATTACCCATACAGCCCTATCACATGCGTGGCATCTCTTTCATTGGTTAACCACCCATGCCTGCTGGGAGTTGTTGAACAAAATTATAACTCAAGATTTACCTGTGAATGACGTCAGTGAGATTTCTACAAGCGACGTGTAAACATCTACAGCACGTGATACCATGGAGAAAGGCAATGCTACGGACAAAGCCATCGGCAAGTTCTTTGTGTGCAAAAAGAAACTAGACAGTTTTACCAAAGAGGAACTCTTGGCGCTGCCCAAGTCGTTCATTTATTATGTGGCCGCCAACGCGGTCAAAGAAATCTGGCAACATGTACCAAAATCATGGACTCAAGATCCTGTGTTGAGTGAATTGCAACCCTGTACGGATTACGATCACCATAAGCAAGTGGCCATGGCAAAAATACCGTCTATGCGTCAGTGTGCGACTTGCCAGCTAGTGAAACTGTATCACGGTCATAAAAGTCCATGTAAAGACTTTGTTGAATCATTCCACGGGTGTCATGGCGAGAAAAAGCAACAACAACAAACACAAACATCGTCCACAGAGGAGGAGGAAGACCAAACCTTTTTACCATCGATGGAAAAGGATATGCCAGACCTGTACTGGCAATGGCGTCATTGACAAAGTGATTCAATACCTACCTTTCGAAATCCATCTTCCAGGTTATCGTTTTTGCGGCCCTGGAACTCGTCTCGAAAAACGTTTACAACGTGGTGATGTACCCATTAATCTTTTGGATCAAGCATGCAAGGAACATGACCTTTCTTATCGCCATAGTCATCCTGGTTTAAGACATGTGGCAGATAAATTGTTATTGAAGAAAGCTAAACAACGTTTCACATCCAATGATGCCTCAGTGGGTGAAAGAATGGCAGCCCTGATTGTCATGAGTGCTATGAAAGGAAAGTTGATGATGCATGGACATAAACATTGAGGAGTGAGGAATTGGGATTTGTTTGTATTCTATTTTTCTTTTGTCAATTCACTATGACTATGAAATAAAAACAAAAGTTTTCCAGAGCACGATGTTTTGTTATTTTTAATTTTAAGAAATCGTGATGTTGATGGCTGATTTTTTCATTTTACACATTTCACACATGATGAATTCCACACACTGTCATTTATCATTTTGCAATTTACAGTTTTTGAAAACGTTCGTTTCAAGTTTTATGATTTGATGAAATGGATTTTTCCAGTTTGTTGATGACACTTTTTAAACAATGTCTGTTTGAAGTTTTTGAATTTTCAAATTTCACACATGGCCATTTCCAGTTTTTAAAAATGTCCGTTTTAAGTTTTGCTGTTTTGGTGATATGGAAACATGGAATTTCCATTTTGCTGTTTTCACATTTTTCCATTTGGTGTATGTCGAAAGTTGAGATTTGACAATGATGTTGATGCGAGTGCTTGACCTTGATAATACTGCAATGTGTTGATGCGTGTTTGGAGAAACGTCGAGGTCTACGACTACTGCAGGTAAGACTGTTTTTACAAAAATAATGTCTATTGTCTGCCACATTTCAATGAAAAAACGAAACTATTTAAAACAAAATGAGTATATAAGTGACCATTTACCCACTCCCCACCCACCCACCCTACCTCACCGTGTTTGCTCTGGTCAATCATACGCATCAGCTTTCTCTCTCCATTCATACATTCACACCTGTCTTTGGGAACAAACACAACCACTTTATTTATTCCCAAAAGCACATTCTCGACATGCACACTCATCCCAAAAAAACACTTTTTTTAGTTTACCATTTTACAATTTCAAAAAAAAGAAAAAAAAAGCTACTAAAAATCTTACTTATTTCATATTTACAAAAAAACAACTTTGTACAGCGTTAAAAGAATCAAACTATTTACCAATCAAAAAATTTAAAAAAAATAAGGTTGCATAGAACGTTTTAAGAGCAAAAGGTCCAAGTGGGTTGCCACTATTTACAAAATCTACTATTTACAATGACAGAAACCAATATTTACAAAATTCTAAATCTACAAGTTACATAAAGCTATGTCCCATAAACGATTAAACAGTGAAATCACACCTCCTCCTCCTTGCGATCATAACCCCAGGGCAGGCTAGTGAGCAGGTCATCAGCCCACACACGCTTGTTATCCATGGAGGCGAGGGTGCGTTTTCTCTGTTCCACAAGATACAAATGATGGTTGCTGGATTGTATCCTGCACTGTGTATGAGACATAGCTTTGCCAGTGCGTAAAACCGCTAGGTAATCGTCTACACGTAGCGATTTTACCACTGCCCTACCTACACCTTTTGCTCTTTTGGCTTCCTTACAATCGAGTGTGCGGTAAGCATACATTTTCGAAGCCAAACCTACGAATTCCGTCATAATGGAATCACCGCATTCATCTTTTAAAACGCCCATTTTCTTTTTGTTTTTTAGGGGCAGCTGAAACACGTTGTCAGCGCTATAGCAAGAGGTGTCGAACCAGTCACTATGTTGCCTCATGACGTCATAGGGGTTGCAGTGGCGAATGTGGTAAATGAATGAGTCCGTGTCCATATACAAAAGAGAGACGTCTTCAAAATGGCGTTTCGCAAACTCATAGTGGAATCGATACATGACCGATTTAGAAAATTCTAAAATGACTTGACCCAAGTAAATGGGTTTATCCATGGTCACGCTGGTCTTACTCATTTCAATAGTAGCCAAATCCTCATCGATAATTTTGATCGATTTGAAATTTGGCTTGGCAATGTACCGCCGGGCACCCCACTGCCCCTCCCAGACATTCACCAATTTAATGTCACGGTATTTGCGGACATTCTCCATAGACTTGCCATAGATGCAGTTGTTCATTAATTTAAAAAAATTAATTTCAAACTGCTGTGTTGCCATTTGTCGGTGCTCCGTGTTGAGTCGCATGTATGGCTCAAGCCATGCTTTTTGAGCAAAAGAAATACCCCTGTGGATTTTCTTTAACACCAAGCCTTGGGCGAGGCATTGCACCAACATTTGGATATGTAGCACATACCGATTTTTGTTGTAAAGTGTGCCCATGAGTTTTTCAATTTTCACTTTACTGTCAGGGGGAACCATTTGCTCAAGACAGAATGGGAAATCGGCATGTTCATCATACAAGGATGAGGGATATTCAATATCCACTTCTAGCACATATCCACGGCCTGTTTCTTGGCTAGCCATGTTCACATCAAATTCTAACACTTGTTTGTCTGTCAGCCAAGCAAACTTCCCATAGGGCAAAGGCTGACTCATGGCGTAACCGTACAAATTATTCACGTCATAGTACATTAAGTACGATTCTTGTTTTTCCGGTGAATAATCAGGCATGTAGACATTGTTCGCTTTGGCATGGCGCTGGTTAAGTGACACAAAGCCGCCACGAATGCCCTTTTCAAAAAATAGAACAATGTCCACGTCAGTGAGTAAATCCAATTCCACTTGAGTGTATTTCAAAGCGGCATCAAACGAGAGTCCAGGACTCGTGTAATAGTGAGCCGGGTCAAGACCGTAAATGTGTTGACACAAGTTACGGAATTTTTCAAACACATCAGTGAGCAGCAATACATCCAGTTTTAGGTAATGCAAAGCATATTCACTTAGCGTGTTCATGCCAAACACTCGCCAAACTTGACATGCATGTGCATAGTCTTCATCGGAAACGGTACTGCGTGTTAGTTTCGAGTAAAATTTCTCTTGTGGAGGGAGTTTTCTTTGCTTTAACACGTCCCAGCTGTTGCAGAAATCATACGGGAATATACCTTTCCGAATGCACAATTGAAATTGCTTAGGATCATTAAAATGCATTCTAGTATTTTTTAATTCCTCCTCATTCAAGCCATTCACAAGACTGTCTAGCGAGGATGCCATAAACTTAAAGGAATCCAAAAATCGAATGCTAAAGTTGCTCAACCTCCATGTCAGGGCTGTAAAACGCTCATGGTTTTGGGGGATAATGGTAAACGAGCCCTTGTTGACATGACCCAATTCACGAATCAAAAACTGAATGTCATAATTTGCCAGATTGTGGAAAAAGACACTGATGAAACGAGGAGCTGGAAAGTTCAAGTTACATTTACTATGCGCAGCTCCACGAAACTGCCCCGTAAAGTGTGAGTGATCACGAACGGTGTCTTCAGCACTGATCAGTGGCTTTTCGCAAATATGGCATGTCATGGCATGCTCATACTGCTGCTGCTGTTCTGGAGATAGGCTCATGGGTACTGGGTGGTCCAATAATTCCTGTACATGGTCGGCCAACTTGACAAGTTCATCCAAGAACCATTTGGCACAATCTGGCCCCTCGCGATATTTGTAAACGGATTGTGTGGGGTCATAGGCACACACCACATTAAATCCTATGGCAAAGGGTTCATGTTTTTGAATGGGTGTGGTTGAGCTCATGGAGGGATCTGGTTCACATCCCGCCATGGGTGTAGTGAGAGCTTCAAAATCTGCATATACCACATAGGGGACAGTGTCACGCTTATGAATGACCTTAAACTTTAACACAGCCTTGTCCCCTTGTGGCAATATCAGTCTCACCGCTTCCTGAGTAACACAATCTACCCTATGACGTTCCAAAAGCGTAGGGGTTGTAAAATATTGCAAGCATCGATCACAAATATGTTTTACACCAGCGTGCTTAGACACTTGTCTGCTTAGCAATCTACTCAGGCTTTTAATTAGGCAATAGTGATTCACCTCTCCTACAGATAAATATAAAAGATGAATGTGGTGTCGTTTCGGTTCTTTTGTAGCATAAAAAGGACCCACAATCTCATCACCATCAAGGCCATACACCATGAACGAAAAGTCCTGGTTATCTTGTTCAAACCTATGGATCTCGGTTAAGTCCATAGGGAACGATACTCGAGTTAAATTTAAAGTCTGTTTCAATTCTTCAAACTTGGCCTTGTACTTCCCCGGTCGACAACCATGATGTTGTACCGGCTGCAAATAGGCAGCCACAGACCACAGAAAGCAATCATTGTCATGGTTCTCAATATTGACCACTGCCTTTTTCGAAGCTATTGCTGGTGGTGTTTCAATAAAGCTAGACCCAGCATTCAACGGGTTGAATTGACACATGTTGATTTGCAAATGATGAATTTTGTCTAAGGCTAGACCACTCGGTCCTTGTTGCAGTTTATCAAATTTTGATAACAAGGCATTCACCACGTGGGTTTCATACCACTGTTCCAAATTATGGGCTATGAATAACTCTTGCATTTTACTGCAAATATAAAATGTCTCTTTATGCTCTACGTCCTTCTTTTTATATATGAAATCGCACACCAGTTCTGTATTCACCTTTAAAGCTGTATGCAACCTTTGCGCTGTACAAATTTCAATTTTAAAAATTTCAAAACAAGATTGTAAAAATTCTTTGGGAATCAAACTTTTTCTAACATTGACCACGCGTCCAGAGCACACACGTGATTTGAAACAACTATTTAGGCGTTCCCAAGTTAGGCTATCGGTAGCAGTGGCAAAAGACATTATTTTGAAAGAACACTCTCACCTGAGTTTTCAGCTGTAGACTGCTTGACAATGATTCCACTCTAAAGCCACTTGGTTTTCAACTGTATTTGCAATAGCAGTGAACCTTTTGTTTTCCAAATATCTAAAAAGAAATAAAATAAACCACCATAAGTATATCCATTCCATATAGTTTATGCATTTCATAAACAAAACAAAATCAAGCAGGTTATATATATATATATAAAAAAACAAATCTCACCTTGACGTGTAATGCTTTGCTATATTCCCGTCTCGTGGGCTAGTGTGGAAATGGTTTCCTCTTCTATCGGTCTGTCTTTCTCTTTCTTTAATATATTTCCCACAGACACACGACAGGTAGGCTATACACGTTATCTGCAAACAAATAAATAAATAAAATCATTAATTACCTAATCAATAAATAATTGCATGCATTTATATAAAAATCAATAAATATATAAATATATACCTACCCCACAACAAAGTTAAGTATTTTCCACCAACACCAAAACTGATAAACAAGACCAGGGGTTTCATGCAACGCAGTGTGTTCAAAGGTAGTCACCTAAGTGAGCGTGGAAATGATAACGACATGTCTTTATATATGCTACGTTGCATGTATAATCTTTTTTTTTTCCATGCTTTGAAGATTCTCTTATCGTGCACGTGGACAGCTAACGTCCCAGGCGAACACCTGTGCCGGATCAAATTTCACCTGAACTAGCATTTTGTCACGTACGCAGCAAAACAGGATGTAACTTGTTAACAGTTATCGCGCATGTAGATAGATAACGTCCCAAGCGAACACCTGCGGTAGATCAAATTTCACGTCAACTTGCATTTTGTCACGTACGAAGCAAGACAGAATGTCACTGGTTTAGCATGCCTGTGGTTTCACACATGTGTGCACGCCTTTCGCACTTCCCTGCCACCACGATGGTCAGATTATTTCACCTTCAAGCGTCTTGGTGATTTTTTTCCATTGCACCTATTGTCAAGTCAGATCGGAGCCTTTCAATAAGCTCAAATGACATTCACCTCCTGTAAGTTTGTTTTCTCTACTCGCTTCGACCAACATAGAACCAAGTTCTCATCACCGTTTACACGTAAAAGGTAAAATATCAGAAAACGCACCCTCGCTCTGTCATACACCGACCCGCCGAAATAGCGATTGATCTATTGAACACAGCCACCTTGGTCAGCGACAGGTTTGTTGAAACACACACATCCAGCAGTATCGTCTCTCTCAACCGCCACGCTTCATGGACATTATAAACAGGCAAAGAAAAAGAAAACGTTATTTCAACATGTATGGCGTTAGGCCCTTTGTGAATTATCTTTTTGGAAAAAATATCTACCACATTTGAAAGGGGGCGTTAGCCCAAGTCCTAGGACACCTCGTACACGTCTCTAGCGTTATTGGTTCGTGAGATATCGGCAAAAATCACAAAAAACACGTGTTTACCCCAAAATTGCGTTTCCAATTTTATTAAAAATTATAACGAGTGGTCCATAGCAAAGAGGACGTCACCCCGAGTCCTTGGACCTGTCGTACACGCCCTTAGCGTTATTGGTTCGTGAGATATAGCAAAAAGTCTAAAATCACGTTTTTCCCCCAAAAAGACTGTGTTTCCAGATTTTCACATTTTCGACACCGACATTCCCGTAAAGAGCACGACGAGACAAAAAACGAATCCAAGCACGCCCTCCTAGCATGGCTCCTTCCATTCCAAGGTCGCAGGGGCTCACAACTTCCTAAGTGGAACAGCTCTGTCCTTACCACACTACTGCAGGTTTTCATCCTAGAGACTTGAAATTTATTTTGGGGGTAGAGGGGGTAGGGACCATTGATTTACGTCAAACAATTTTTTTGTAGAGTTCCTAGTTTCCAAAATATAGGATTTTCAAAATTCGAGTGTTTTCAAAACAACATAAAAAGTAAAAAAGTTTTATTATAGAAAATAAAGGTCATAAAGACCATTCGTTTGAGCCATGGCACAACGTTCTATCATTTTTGGTTTTCAAACTATTACCTATTTTCGAAAACAAAAAAATTTAAAAAAATTTTGAAAAATATAATACATGGTCCATAGAAAAGAGGACGTCAGCCCGAGTCCTAGGACACCTCATTTCTCAACATCCGACCATGCGTTTGAGAGATATTAATTATTTTAACTTGTACAGTCTGGTACAAATAAAATGGGTGGGTTAGAAGCACCATCACTCCACTACTAGTATCTTTAGAGCAGGCGTTGCAAGAGAAGTATCGCAATATTTAAGTCACATGAAAAATAGCATAGAAAAAGTACGGTATTCACATCTTACTTACCCTCTTTTGTAGCTTCTCCTTCATGAATGATTTGAAGAAGTTGAAGATTTTCTCGAAAGCAGAAGGCATGTTCATATGATGCATGGCTTTCATACGAATAGGGTAAGCTTCCTAAAACAAGAAACAATAACTGTATTATACAATGTATATTCATATAGCCTTTCATGGCCAGTTGAGCAATGTTCAGAAATCTGAAGTGGCGCTTGTATTAGGGTCGAATAGCCTGTTGGAATGTTCCCGAAAAAACATGAAAATGAGCGGTTTCTGGTAGCTTTTGGTTCATAGTGTTCTCTTGTTTCGATCCCACGTGGCTATGCTATTGCTGTCCCGTTTATCCGAAACTCGATTAACGGAACTCCGGATTACCCAATCGAAAAAGAAAAAGTCTTATAAGTAGATTAACATCCGAGAAGATGCTCGAAAGATGCTTGAGCATCTTCATGAAATAGCTGGAAGAACAGGTCTTCATATCTCCTATGAGAAAATGGAATTTATGGAGTGCAGACACCAAAATGAGAAATATATGGAAGTAACTCATGGGAATATTAAGAGGACAGAGAAGTTTAAATACTTGGGGGAATGGATCCAACCCAACGGACTGGATAAGAAAGCAATTGAAGGAAGAACCAGAAAACTGGACCTGGCCTACAAACTAACACAGAATAAATACAACAAACGAGCTTTATCATACAAGCCCAAAAATCAGACACTACAAATCGGTGGTACAACCTGAAGGATTGTACGCTTTAGAGTGTCTTATTTTAAGTAAAAAGGGAGAACTTCAAGTACTAGAAAAAAGAGAAAGGAAGATACTGAGAAAAAAAACTTGGACCACAAAAGACTACTGATGGGACATGGAAGAAGAGGAAAAATGAAGAACTTTACAAGTGTACTGAAAAGATCACAGAGGTAATGAAGAAGCGGAGGCTAAAGTTCTGCGGACATTTACTACGAATGGATGAAGGCAGGCTGACCAAAAGGATCTCCAGCTACATCATGGGGTTAAAGGTTGTAATAATAATAATAATATCGTATGGCCTCGGGTGCCTGGTGCAAGCTTTGCTATTTGACACCCAGAGGGTAGCTTGCATGTCGAATTTCGTAGTTCCTTGACTATGAAAGTCAAGGAGGTTAGATGTTAGATATCTAATCTCCTTGAACACAATAGCGCTTTCTAGTAGAGAAATGAGGAACTTTGTGCTGGCTGAAACTCCCGAGATTAATTTTGCCATTATGAACTCGGCCTACTGAATTCAAATGGGTTCTTTGACATGCCAACATCGTAAGACATGCGTATCGTATTTTTGCCGCCTTTCAAAAATCACTTACCACTGTCAGGGGCGAACCTGCAATCTTGGGGTTAGTAGACCGACACGCTATCCACTCACCCACCGTGGCAAGCTGTTAAAGGTTGTATCTAAATGGGTAGATGAGGTGAAGAGGGATGCAGCGGAAGTTGGAATTACTCCACCGATGGCCCTCGATAGAAGAGCGTTCCGCAGTCGAGTTGACGGAGTAAAATCATTTTAGGAGAAACCACCAAGCAGGAAGCCCGGACTGATCATTTCCGAGGAGAAGAGAAAACGATGAAGTGACAGGATGAAGAAGTTCTGGGATGAGAAGAGAAAGAAAACCAGTAAGTCTTGAGTTTCATGCGGTTCATAGTTGGCCAAATTCGATAATAAAAATAAAAAAGATTAAGGATTTCACGGCCCGGAATACTATTAAAATGCTTTCGGGATATCGCCGTGAGAAAATAAAATTTATGTTCGACCCTAAATATTATGTCAGAAAACTGTATCATAATGATGATCATTATAACACTATTTTTCATTATGTAACAGTTCCTCCAACCAATCACAGCTCAAGAAACAGTTGTTTGACCAATTAGGTGAGGATAGCAACGCATCTGCGCTAAGTTCCAAGGCCTTCTAATTTAAATTTCACTGCCTGGGCTAGTGTCATAATGGGGCAATCGAGGAGGCCATGGCCAAATACAAGGTATTATGTGCGTCCCATACGCTCTGTTCAGTACATAAAACTGGCGATATCTCGACAGATACACACATCTAAAAAAGTTTTGCATCACCTCGGTTCCAAGAGTTCCGAAACCTTTAAATACAAAGCGAATAGAGATCAACACAAACAACATTTCAGCTCGTTTTATTGCTCATGAGACCCACACATTGCATGTTGTACCATCATACAGCTAGACTTTCAGCATTTGTGGTCCAGATTGCAGTACACACCACTACCTCTAATACCCAGTAGCACGTCCTCTTGCATTGATGCATGCCTGTATTCGTCGTGGCATACTATCCACAAGTTCATCAAGACACTGTTGGTCCAAATTGTCCCACTCCTCAACGACAATTCGGCGTAAATCTCTCAGAGTGGTTGGTGGGTCAAGACGTCCATAAACAGCCCTTTTCAACATATCCCAGGCATGTTCGATAGGGTTCATGTCTGGCGAACATGCTGGCCACTGTAGTCGAGCGATGTCGTTATCTTGAAGGAACGCATTCACAAGATGTGCACGATGAGGTCGAGAATTGTCGTCCATGAAGACAAATGCCTCTCCAATATTCTGCCGATATGGGTGCACTATGGGTCGGAGGATGTCATTCAGGTATCGTAAAGCCGTTTCGGAGCCTTCCATGACCACCAGTGGCGTACGTCGGCCCCACATAATGCCACCCCAAAACATCAGGGAACCACCACCTTGCTGCACTCGCTGGACAGTGTGTCTAAGACGTTCAGCCTGACCAGGGTGCCTCCAAACACGTCTCCGACGATTGTCTGGTTGAAGGCATATGCGACACTCATCGGTGAAGAGAACGTGATGCCAATTCTGTGGGGTCCATTCAGCATGTTGTTGGGCCCATCTGTACCGCGCTGCATGGTGTCGGGGTTGCAAAGCTGGACCTCGCCATGGACGTCGGGAGTGAAGTTGCTCATCATGCAGCCTATTGCGCACAGTTTGGGTTGAAACACGACGTCCTGTGGCTGAACGAAACGCATTATTCAACATGGTGGCATTGCTGTCAGGGTTCCTCCGAGCGGCAATCCGTAAGTAGCGGTCATCCACTACAGTAGTAGCCCTTGGGCGGCCTGAGCGAGGCCTGTCATCGACAGTTCCTGTATCTCTGTACCTCCTCCATGTCCGAACAACATCGCTTTGGTTCACTCTGAGACGCCTGGAAACTTCCCTTGTTGAGAGCCCTTCTTGACACAAAGTAACAATGCGGACGCGATCGAACTGCGGTATTGACCTTCTAGGCATGGTAGAACTACAGACAACATGAGCAGCGTACCTTCGTCCTGGTGGAATGACTGGAACTGATCGGCTGTCGTACCCCCTCCGTCTAATAGGCCCTGCTCATGCATGGTTGTTTACATCTTTGAGCAGTTTTAGTGACATCTATGAACAGTCAAAGGGACTGTATCTTTGATACAATATACACAGTCAACGTCTATATGCCGGAGATCTGGGAACCGAGGTGATGCAAAACTTTTTTTGATGTGTGTATTTACGAATATTTATGTTCGAACATAAAATAGTTATAATAATTATCGTCGAACATAAACAGTCGTATGCAACTCGCCTATAATGGTAAATAAGATACTCGTGTCTTAATTATTGCCATTATAGGCTCGTTGCAAAATGTACTATTATGTTCGACCCTGACGAAATGTAAATATTATATGTCAGAAAGCTGTATTATAATGAGGCTCATTATAAGACTATTTTTCATTATGAAACAGTTTCTCCCACCAATTAGAGCTCAAGAAACACTTGTTTGACCAATTAGGTAATTAGATGCGCTGAGTTCCACGGCCTTCTAATTTAAATTTCACTGCCTGGCCTAGTGTCATAGTAGGGTAATCGAGGAGGCCATGGTCAAATACGAGGCATTCTCTGCGTCCCATGCGCTCTGTTCAGTACATAAAACTGGCGAAATCTCGACAGATACCGGTATTTATGAATATTTATGTTCGAACATAAAATAGTTATAATAATTATCGTCGAACATATACAGTCGTATGCAACTCGCCTCGTATGGGAATTATAAAACATACTCGTGTCTTAATTATTGCCATTATAGGCTCGTTGCATAATGTACTATTAAAACTCTATGTTGTTGTTGTAGTCGTCAGTCTTTTGACTGGTTTGATGCAGCCCTCCATGCCTCCCTGTCCTGAGCTAATCGTTTCATCTCTACACAGTTACCACACCCTACATCCGAGGCAATCTGTTTAATATATTCTAACCTTGGTCTACCCCTACAGTTCTTGTCCTCGACCCTTCCTTCCATAACTAAGCTTGCTATTCCTGGGTGTCTTAGTTTCTGTCCTACCAACCTATCTCTTCTCTTCATTAGTAGTCGCCACAAACATCTCTCCTCTCCCACTCGTCTTAATTTGTTTGTAACCCTATCTACCCATCTGATCTTCATCATTCTCCTGTAACACCACATTTCAAACGCTTCAATTCTCCTCTTTTCTGCTGCACCAATAGTCCAAGTTTCACTTCCATAGAGCGCCACGCTCCAGACAAAGGCTTTCAAAAATGACTTCTTAATACATAAATCTATATTCGGTGTCAACAGATTTCTTTTTTGTAGAAATGCTTTCCTTGCCTGAGCCAACCTACTTTTTATATCCTCTTTGCTTCGTCCATCAATGGTTATTTTGCTTCCTAAGTATCAGAACTCTCCTACTTCCTTCAGCTTTACATCTGCCAATTTGATGTCCATATAGGTTTCTGATTTATTTCGCCTGCATTCCAGTATTTTTGTTTTACATTTATTAATTTTCATCATGTATTCTTTCCGTAAGACGGAGTCCATACCATTCTAAAACTCATTCAGATCATCAGGCGTGTCGGCCAAGATGACGATGTCTTCAGCAAATCTCAGAGTTGAAATTATTTCTCCTTGAATCTTCACTCCCACTTCAATTTTTTCTCCAATTTCCTTCATTGCTTGTTCAATGTAAAGATTGAAAAGTATGGGTGATAAGTTGCAGCCTTGCCTTACACCTTTCTGAATACCAGCTTCTCTCTCATGTCCTTCAGCTCGAATGACTGCTGTCTGGTTTCTGTACAGATTGTATATCACCCTCCTATCCCTGTACTTTATTCCAATAGATTTCAAAATGTCAAACAATTTAGTCCAATCAACGTTATCAAAAGCTTTTTCTAAGTCTGCAAATGCCATGAACGTTCTCTTATCTCTCCTTATTCTACATTCCAAAATCAGCCTAAGACTTAGTACAGCTTCCCTTGTTCCTACATTTCTCCTGAAACCGAACTGGTCTTCACCCAACTCCGTTTCTATCTGGCTTTCAATCCTCTTGTAAATTATTCTAGACAGGATCTTTGAAGCATGAGTAATCAAGCTGATTTTATGGTAATCTTCACATCTGTCAGCTCCCACTTTCTTTGGTATAGGAATGAGAACATTCTTCTTGAAATCAGGAGATACCTCACCTGTCTCCTAAATCCTACATACCAAGTGAAATAACCTGATCAGACCTTCATCTCCTATTCAGCATAGCAACTCAATCGGTATATCATCTATGCCTGGTGCTTTGTTCCTGCTTAAGTCTTCCAAAGCTCTATCAAATTCTGATCTCAATATTAAATCTCCTTTCGCATCCTCATCAATTTCCCCCTCCCTTTCCATTACATGATTCTCAATCTCCTTTCCCTTATACAAACTCTCGATGTAATCTTTCCATCTCTCAACCTTTTCTTCCCTATCTGTTAGAGGCTTTCCATTTGTGTCCTTAATATTACAGCACTTAGTCTTCTTTTCCCCAAAAGTATTCTTAATCATTCGATAAGCTGTGTCTACTTTTCCTAATTTCAGATAATTTTCTATACCTGCACATTTCTCTTTCAACCATTCTTCTTTCGCTTCCTTGCACTTGTTGTTAACCTCATTTCTCAGACGTCTGTATTCCGCTTTCCCCTTTTCATCTCTTACATTCTTGTGTTTCCGCCTTTCATCCATCAATTCTAGTATGTCCTGAGTGATCCACGTTTTGTTACCTATTCTTTCTTTCCTACCAATTTTCTTCTGCGGATTTTGTTATTTCTTTCTTCAAAAGTGCCCATTCGTCTGCAATTGAAGTTTGTTTAGGGATTTTCATTAGTCCTTCCTTTATACTCTACCTGAATCTTTCGTTTACATCCTTCACTTTCAGTCTGTCTATTGCCCACCTCTTTGGCTTTTGACTTTTCTTCAGTTTCTTCAACTTTAATCTGCGTTTCATAACAACACGATTGTGGTCAGAGTTTATGTCAGCTCCAGGATATGTTTTACAATCCAAAATCTGGTTTCGAAACCTCTGTTTGACCATAATGAAGTCGATTTGGTAACGCCCTGTATCTCCTGGTCTCATCCATGTGTATATTATTCTATTGTGGTTATTGAATAGGGTGTTAGCTATGACCTACTCATTCTCGGTGCAGAATTCCATCAACCTGCTTCCTCGATCATTCCTTTCACCTAATCCGAAATCTCCCACTATCTTCCCTTCTCTCCCTTTTCCTACCACAGCATTCCAATCTCCCATTACTATAACATTTTCATCACCCTTGATATATTCCTCAGAATTTTATCTATTTCTTCGTAGACCTTTTCAACATCTTCATCATCAGCTTGACTGGTAGGCATATAGACTTGTACCACTGTGGTGCACGTAGGTTTAGTATTGATTTTTGCCACAATAATCCGTTCACTATAATGCTCATAATATTCCACCCGCTGTCCATGAGGCCAACCCCTGCTTGGCCATTGTTTGATTTATTGCTAATGACCCTATAGTCTCCTGACCAAAAGTCCTGTTCTTCCTGCCAGCGCATTTCACCTATCCCAACCAAATCCAACCTCAACCTATGCATTTCCCTTTCTAAGTTTTCTAACCTTCCAATTCCTAGCAGACTTCTAACATTCCACGCTCCGATCCGTAGAATGTCAGATTTCCTCTTTGTCACTTCTGTGATGTTAACCCCCTCTCGAGTAGTCCCCACCCGGAGATCCGAACGGGGGACTACTTTACCTCCGGATTGAAATTTTCCAAGGGAGGAGGCCATCATCACATGTAATTATGCATAGAGAGGTGCATATCCTCGGAAATAGCATTACGGCTGTAGTTTCCCGTTGCTTTCAGCCGTGCAGCACAACGCAGTGTAGCCATTAGTTGGCTTATATTATCAATATCTTAATCGTCTATAAGACAAGTAAAGAATTGATTTATTTTGAAAGGCTGCTACTCCCTTTCAGAATAAGTAAAGAGCAATTCTACTAACAAAAATACTACCTTCTACTAACAATTATGTACCAAAATTCTACTAATGAAAAAATACTAAAGTTCCACCAACAACAAATCCTACCACTAAAACAGTCTGTCACCAGGCACACTCACATGCACCCTCACACATCACAGTCTAATGAAACAATGAACTATTATCTAATAAACAATGCAACTGCCACCAGACATACTCACACACCACAGTCTAATAAAGTAACTAAATACATACTTACAACTAAACTAACTACTTGTTGATCTTCTATGACTGGTATTTTGGATATTCTCCACCACTATCTGTAGAACAGATGGGACCAGATTGTCGTCTAACATTTATTAAGACATGCACAATCGTGAAAACACAAGTGCTCAGTTCTCTGAATATAGACTTAAGTCCATGGACAGCACGTCCAGCGACTAAGTTCTCCCGTAGACAATAACGACAGTATAAATACTCGATTCAGGGTGCAGCGGCGATGTTCACACAAGCAGTTGCTTGGCAGAAGTACATGTCTCCATGAAGTTGCTCGCTTCTTATATACCCGCAGCGGTCAAAACTTCTAGAACATTCTAATCCGTATCTCAGCTCTTACTGAACGGATTTCCTTGCTTGATAGCTCCATCATCTCCAAATTAGCTTGCCACGGTGGGTGAGTGGATAGCGTGTCGGTCTACTAACCCCAAAATTGCAGGTTCGCCCCTGACCGTGGTAAGTGATTTTTGAAAGGCGGCAAAATACGATACGCATGTCATACGATGTTGGCATGTCAAAGAACCCATTTGAATTCAGTAGGCCGAGTTCATAATGTCAAAATTAATCTCGGGAGTTTCCGCCAGCACAAAGTTCCTCATTTCTCTACAAGAAAGCGCTATTGTGTTCAAGGAGATTATATATCTAACATCTAATCTCCTTGACTTTCATAGTCAAGGAACTACGAAATTCGACATGCAAGCTACCCTCTGGGTGTCAAATAGCAAAGCTTGCACCAGGCACCCGAGGCCATACGATATTATTATTATTATTATTATGTCTCCAAATTCAATAGCCAGAAAACCGAGCTACTTTTCAAAGTTCAAATCCATCGTCTTGAGGAAATTCTAAAAAAATCATACATTCACGTGTGCCACGTCACAGGCTCCGCGTCATACCTCACTCACTGTTCGAAGTCTTTCAGCGCGCGATTCAAATTCAGCCGCTTCGTTGCAAACATAGACTAACGTCTCTTCGTCTCTATATCATGACGTCACTATTATCACGGACGTGTACGCGATCCGGGTACATCCACCCCTCACGCCATTAAAATATATATAATACCTTTTTTTTCTACTGTTGTCTGGTTCTTGAGTGATATATCTTCAAACTTGCAGCGTTGAATTTTCCCACGACGTTACCAGAGTCTTCTTCAACAAGTTTATAACTTCCGTTATCATAGCTTTCTGCAATTCTGAACGGGCCGTAGTATAAACTAGCAAATAGATAGATAGTAGATATTGAGAACCGACTAAATATTGCGGATGGCCGCCATGTTGAATTTTTATATACGTAGGTCTTAGACTTATGTGCTGTTACATGAACATTATTGTGTACGTGTAGCATTCGAACTTCAATCGCATGATTAGGACACAAGAGGTAAAAACGAGGTTTTAGAATTTCACACAGTTGCCATCCTGTGGTTATAGAAACAATTGAAAAAAATTAGATGCCAGTGGATTAACATTTGTATCAGGATTTGCTGTACCAAGTTTCACTGCACTCGGATGGTTACATTGCGAGAAACGACCATAAGAATATTTATACTTTGCGTCGCCGCCATATTGGATTTGTGATCACCAGGTTATTGAAAACTCCATACGTTTCGTTAATAACAACTGGCCTAGAATTAAGGGAGGCAGTTGAAATTCGTAATAACCCCAATAACTTTAACAGAGACATTGGATATCGACTAAGTGATACTTGGCTACCAGTTATTAAAGATCTGGGAAGATAGTTCCTCTCAGTTTCTCTATTTTTTCACCTATTTCAAATTGTAAGCCTCCGTGGCTTAGGCGGCAGCACGCCGGCCTCTCACCACTGGGTCCGTGGTTCAAATCCCGGTCACTCCATGTGAGATCTGTGCTGGACAAAACGGAGGCAGACAGGTTTTTCTCCGGGTACTCCGGTTTTCCCTGTCAAATTTCATTCCAGCAACACTCTCCACTATCATTTCATTTCATGTGTCATTCATTTAATCATTGCCCCGGAGGAGTGCGTCAGGCCTCGGCAGCCGGCACAGTTCATATCCTCGCCGCTAGATGGGGGCTTCATTCATTCCATTCCTGACCCGGTCGGAGACTGGAAGCAGGCTGTGGATTTTCATTTTCATTTCAAATTGTAAGGTTTCCTCTATGGCTACAGGGCCATGATTTGATCTCCTTTGTTCGTCACTGGAGGAGTTTGGTTAGTTGGTTCCTTAGTTTAGGGGCTGCGACAACGCGGTCATGTGGCCCCGTGTACTTTGGGTGTGTGTAGAATCTGTCTGATAACTGGTGTTAATTGTGATGACTGTATTAGTGTGTGTGTTATCTGTTTTTAGCCTACTTTCGATTTTTGCAAAAAATGAAAGTAGACTTATGAGATCAACACAGGGCCGAAAATAGTGTGTCTGACTGTGTGTGAGTCTGTGTGTGTGTGTGTGTGTGTGAGTGTGTGTACTCTGAATGTCTGCCCCCCCCCCCCCCCTATCAATTCGAACATGGTTCAACCGAATTGAACGAAATTTGGTACAGAGGTAGCACTGGCAAAGGACACCTGAGTGTCATGTTTTAAATTGCCGCCATCTTTACCAAACCCTAATGGCGGCCACTCAAATGGTCAAAACGTAATAATACATTACGGCCAAACTAATCATCGGAACTTTACCAAATTTCGTAACAACATACCTTCATATGGGGCGCGTTTTGTGCCCGAACCAGAAAGTCATCAACCGTACCTCTTCAGGATGGCGGCCTTGTGAATTATGCAAACTTTATAATCCATAACATGGGACCCACCAGTTCCGATTGTGGAACCAAGAATCGTTTTATCTGTTCTAAACGACGTGGCACGTTTGAAATTAAAGGTTTATATTGTAATATTATAGTCTAGAAGTGTCATTAAAAAGCTGAGTCGTCTCGGTTATTTGACAAGATGGCAGCTGATCTCTCGTTCTGACCTATATTTTACTGATTTCAGTATGTTGCATGCAATATAGCCTAGTGAGAATAATTATATGAACTTTATATGAAATGAACTCGGTTTGAAATATACTCCAGTGAAGAAATCGTTTAGTCCAAGTTATGATTTGCTGGAACATTGTATCTAAATTGGTTCCTAACGCTTAATCAGTGTGTGCACGATTGGCTGAGTGGTTAGGGCTTTCGTCTTTCATCAGGCTGGCCGTGGTTCAAATCCTGTCAGAGTTGAATTTTTTTGCTTGATTTTTTTATATTTATTGTTTCTTGAGTACTGAGACGTTATAAAATAAAGCATTATATGGCGCTTTTTGCATTGGAAAATATATATTTAATTAAAACAACATTCTCCTCCGGAGTGACATCTAATAGTAATTTGTATGAGCTAACCACAGCCTTCTAGATGCGAGCTGCGCTCTATACCGGCCAGTTAGTGAACCCATGCCTACAGTATAATTGAATAGTTTCTTATTTTTCCCAATAGAGCGCACACATCCCCAAGATTAGGCGCAATTATCACGGCCAACGAGAATGACTGGCCCTGGTGCGTTTTTGTGACGTCAGCAATGTAGTTCTGTTGCACCACTGCCTGTAGTCTACTCTATGTACAACCAGTAGACCATTAATCGTTGTAGTTGTTCACAAGATAATGCGTTTCAAGAGAATATACACAATACACATAACGAATGTTATATTTTCCTGGCGGCTGCTTGTTAATTATGTTGAATTACTTGTTCAGGAAGGTTAAGAAAAGTTATGAATGACGCCGGACAATATATGCATGTATAAGTCTTATAATTGAAAGATATACCGTACATAAATGTATCAAACGTTTTTGCAATTGAAATATATTCACGAACATAATATTGTATGATCTTCGTTTAACTGCCGGTGTGGTACCTAGTCATCTTGTCTACATCATTGATTTTTTTTATTTAGTCAATTTACCCTCTAGGTTGGTGGATCCCACTGACTCAGCGAGGGAACTCACCACTACCGCCTCTATGGGCAGTGTCCTGGAGCTTGGAACATCTGGTCGGGATGGATACAACTGGGGAGGTGTGATCAGCACTTCGCCCAGGCGGCCTCACCTGCAAAGCGAACAGGGGCCTCATGAGGGATGGGAACGGATGGAAGATTGGGATGGATAGGCTAGACAGAGGGAAGGAGGCGGCCGTGGCCTTACAGTAGGTACCATCCCGGCATTTGCCCGAAGACGAAGTGGGAAACCACGGAAAACCACTTCGAGGATGGCTGAGGTGGGAATCGAACCCCCTCTACTCATTTGGGCCACCCGAGGCTGAGCAGACCCCGTTCCAGTCCTCATACCACTTTTCAAATTTCGTGGCAGAGCCGGGAATCGAACCCAGGACCTCCGGGGCGACAGCTAACCATGCTGACCGCTACGCTACGGAGGCGACTCTACATCATTGAACCTGCATAAATGTTGGTATTCATTTATCACTTGTCATCATAGAAGGTATTGTTACAAGTCGTTAGTCGGTGGCGAGTGTATTCCGCAGATCTCTTCTATAAACGTATTAATTTATGTTCCGCCCCTTGAAACAATAATAAGTTAATGATATCAATACTGTGCTGCAAGATTCTTTGATCTAATTAAAACTCACACAGACTCTACAACTCAACTTACTGTAGCCTACTCGTTGCAGCTATTAACAGGCGCGGATTCAAGGGGGGGGGGGGGGGGGTCACGGGGGTCATGACCCCCCCCCCCCCCCCCAACGGAGACCAATTTTTTTTGCAAACTCAAAAAACGAAAACACAATTACCAGACAAATAAATCTTAACGAATTTTAACTGAAAAACTGTTTTATTTTATTTTATTCAATACTGAAATATCTTTATTCGAATTATTATGTTCTGTTACAACTGTACATATTTACAACTTCATAGGCCTACCTGTTATATAAAAACGATTAGTTATACAACAAAATCAACTCGTCTACTTTGTTTAGCAAACCTTGTGATTACCGAATCGAAGTTTATAGTGATGCCACGATGAATGTGCAGCAATGAACGGATAGGAATTTTGGGCTTTTTTCGCATCAAAAATTTTTGCCGACGTCCAAACTGCAAGCTTGGTTGGCAATTTGAGCTGTGACTTTCTCCCTTTGTCGGTACCAACTTGACTTGCTGAAACTGTAACTTACCTTGATACTTTTCTCGAAGCTCGATGTAAAAGTCGCAAAACACGCTGTTGCAATTTGTACGAATATTTTTGGTTCGCTAAACGCATCAAATTTCTATCCATGAAGCTTGCAAAAATATTGGTCTGGTTTTGTACGTTTGGTTATTTTGTGATTGCGTTTTTAGTGATACCATTTTTCTTAACAATTTCGATTCTCTGATCCCCCCCCAAAGCCAAACTCTAGATCGATTCTCTGATCCCCCCCCCTCCCTCCAAAACCAAGCTCTAGATCCGCGCCTGGCTATTAAAGACACAACGAACCCTTGAATCCTAGTTCGCGTGGACTTTTGTAACGAGTAACTTCAACAGGCGTAGTTTTCCAAACCTATACAGTATAATTTATCGTGTTTGAAAACATACGGACATCTAAACTGCGTCCATTTTATGAGGATTGATATAAAATATTGCATTTCTGCTGCTTATGAATTGCTCTCGACTTAAACGTACAAGCACCATCAAGCAGTACATAGACTACGTCACAGAAGGGTTTGGTTGACGCGCCATGGCCTGTCTTTCTCGTTACCCGTGCGCGATTACAAATTAGCTGTGTAATAGGTACCGGTATATTAAACATGTTTCTCTCAGTGATTCGTTTAGAGCAACGAAGTTTCAATTACTGTAAGTAGTCGGTGTTAATATACTGAATACCTACGTTGTTTGGAGTGTTTGCGGATGTAATTGCAAAATGCTGGGGTAAATTATAAACTATGGTTTGAACGCCACTCCTCAAATCCAGTGTGCCAATTTGCACTTCGAATTGGAAGAAATTAGGAAGTGATAAAGACAAATAATTATAACTATACCCATACATTTATGAGAAAGTAGGCTATATGTTCTTTCTTGAACATCTTGTTAGCCTATTTTCAATTTTGAAAAAATAGACTTATGAGATCACCTTTTGTCCGTGTGCGTGTGTGTGTGCGTATGTGTGTGTTTGTGTGTGTGTGTGTGTGTGTGTGAGGTGTGTGTGTGTCCCCCTAATAAATTCTAAACGGCTGGAGCGATTTCAATGAAACTCAGTAAGATCATAGCAACATTCTGGCCGACCTCGACCGTGCCCTCCAAATTTTATTATGTCTCACCAATCCAAGATGGCGGCTGTGCGAAATATTTGACCAGCATTCAGTATCTCCGAAACTATTACCGATATCACGCTGAAATTTTGTACGGTGATAAAGGAAACAGCTAGAAGTTCACATATGAGACTTTCAAAAACCTGGTAACTACAAAAGCAACATGGCGGCCACGCGAAGTTGAGACTTTTAAATAGACTTTTCTCGCGATTTAACCATCCGAACGTAATGACACATGGTACAGCAAATGTCTATACACATTGTAATAAACTGGGCACTAATTTAGTTCAATTGTTTACATAACCTCAAAATGGCGGCTGTGCGAAATATTTCAATGGCATTCAATATCTCCGAAACTATGATATCACCCTGAAATTTTGTACGGTGATAAAGGGGACTGCTACAAGTTTATCTATGTAATTTTCTAAAACCTGTAAAGTACAAATCGAACATGGTGGCCAAGCGAACTTGAAATACTTTAATAGACTTTTCTCGTGATTTAAGCGTCTGAACGCAGTGAAATGTGGTACGGTAAATGATTATTCATATTGTAATGCACTGGCATCTAATTTAGTTCAATTGTTTGCATAACCTCAATATGGCGGCTGTGCCAAATTTTAAAATAATTTTTTGTTTCTTGTGTCGTAATCATGCGATCGGAGTGAAAGTTTGAAAAATGAAGCTACGCAATAATTTTCCTTTAATGGTACATGACTCTATGGCCTATACATATAACAATCCAAAATGGAGAGCATCTGAAATATTTTGAAATATATCTACGAATCATTTACAGCAATGAAACTGAATTTTTTAATGTTCATAGAGGCTATGAACTTAAGTTCGCCTATATGACTTTCAGTCTTCTGGTGAGCACAAATCCAACATGGCGGCGATGGGAAGTTTAAAAATTTAAATGGACGTTTCTCGTGATTTTACCATCTGAGTTCTGTGAAACACTGAACATTAAATGCTTATACAAATGTTAATCCACTGGCATCTAATTTATTTCAATTGTTTTCATAACCACAAGATGGCAGCTGTGCGAAATTTTAAAATCTCTTTTTTACTTCTTGTGTCCTAATCACGCGATTGACGTCTGAATACCACACGTACACAATAATCTTCATGTAATAGTACATAAATAAAAATCCAACCTGGCGGCCATCAGAAATATTTAGAAGGTTCTCGATATCACAACAATCAAACAGAAATTTTGTACGTTGATAGAGGCAATTAACATGAGTAGGATATATGAAAATAGGCTGTATAGTTCTTCACGGAACTACTTGTTTTTAATTCAAGTAAGGACTGCAGACTTTTGAATTTTTCAAATAGTTCCTACTTTTGCTGCCAAACGCCACCGTCAACGACTAATAGTTCAGAACTTAGCTACCAGACGCCAACGCAGTCGGCTCTTGGCAACGAACGTAGGAACCTAAGAGCGTTGTTTACATTCTTAACCTATACAATTTAGCTTCACACAGGAGTAATTAGTGGAAGGTTCTTTAACATGCCATAAATCTATGACATGGGACCGCCGGCTTTACTTCCCCTCCGAAGGAAGGCATACTGAGGGATTTTTAGCGCTCTTAAAAAATCCGACGACTTCGGCCGGATTTGAACCCGCGATCTTGGGAGTTTCCATGTGTTTTTTCGCCGAGGCCTGTATGACGTTTGGTATTGGGGAACAAGTTAGATCTGAACCTTCCGATACGCATGTGCGTCCAGTTGCATTACGTCATCCCCCTGCCTGGATTCTTTGTCAACCAGTGAGCACATACTTCATCACGCGCTGGTTAGATGTTGCCAAGTAGTCATTATTCCCAACACCTTGGCACGGTACAGATGCTGTCAAGGCAAGCGAAGCACGACTGAGCAGCTCTGTTCTTTGACAAGCACGGCAACAAGCTTGCTGTCAGGAGTGTGTGAAGTGGGCGCGCCCTCAGTTCATTACCACCAATACCAATGCTATGTCACTGAGAATGCTCCTATTCGATACTTTAGGCTTGCATAATATAACCACGACGAGCAGCGAGCAGCCCCAAACAGTTGTTGCACCAAAGAGGGGAAATCGCATTTGCGTCTAGTGATCCCACTACTTCCCCTCCTAGACGAGACTCCGCCATGACAGGCCAGGTCTAACTTGCCACGCTATACCGTACAGATACACTTGCTTTTGTTTCTGTTTCCTTATATCCATCCATCCATCCCCCCCCCCCCCCGCCCTTTCTCATTATTTGGACATCCTCATTCTTCGAGGAGTCTCAATTCCCCGCCTCCCTTTTCCTTTACCTTTGGCCACATTGTTTTAATTCTATTGAAAATGTTTCCTCTCGAAACGCCTAGAATTTTATCATTTCAAATGATCTTGTCGACTTCATCGTTATGCTTTGGTCTACCGTTATGCGTTACGGTTACGGAGAGGAAATGTACTATGGTTGAGCGTATGACGTCATCACGTTGTTCAGTGCATATGCACCGAGTCTGAGTTTACTCCTGGGCTGTGGCGTTATGCGATATGGAGACGGAGAGCGCGTGACGTCATGCAGCAGAGTGCACCTCCGGCTCTCCGTTCCCCGCGCGGGAAGCCTAAGTTAATGGGTAATGGAGTCTGTTGAAAGAGCCCTCCTGAGCCTTTCTAACATGTGTAGCATTTGTAGCATGCGTCATTTGAAATGATATAAAGTCTAGTCTCTCAGACTGACTGTAACTTTTATATTTTATTTTCACACGGTAATATCCAAAAACATTAATAATTTTAAAAGAAAAAGTCTTGTAGTTATTTTATTTGAGGGTCTGCACTTAACGAACACTATCATAAAATACTGTATGTCATTTTACCGTTTCAAAAACCTCCATTTTAAGATTGATTCGTAGACTGTAAATGAGTAAACTATCGTACGTGCCGTATGCTCTTTATATCGTTGAAACAGGGGCGTATTCTTAGGGCAACCGGAGCTACCGGCGGTAGCCCAAGAAAATTACATTAAAAATAAATAACACTTTATTACAGGTTCAACAATGCATTCAAACAATCGTGACTTTCATGCACATTCTTCTTTATCGAAAGAAATAATGGTTAGTGGGTAGTCAACGCGGCAACGCAGTAGAAACCGACCGAGAAAGTGGCAGCCTTACGCCGCTCTCCCCATCTCTTCGCACCCACCCTTGTTCCGTGCTGGCCCATCGCTCATAGCGAGTGAGTTGCCGCTATGGCCAGCGGTTTCTTACCATACTGGACAGCGCCTAACAAGAATAAACACAGCTTGGAGCGGCGATGGTCTGAGTAACACCGGAGCGAAATAGGTACTAACATATTTATACCACGCAAAATAACATCAAACTACCAAATATTTAAATGATTGCATACACAACATCAAATAAAAATTATTCGCTTAACAACTTGAAACCACGCAAGAAACCGCCAATTTTTAACCCCGATTCAAGTTAAACCCCAGGCTAAGGAGCGCTTATTAGTCGCACCGCATATCTGGCCCACACGCCGCTGGCTCGCGCAGCCAGAGGCTAATTTAATTGAGTACCAGCGGTTTCTTTGAAGTTAAAAGCGTTTAATGGAACAAATAGCCTACAATAAATATACATTATCGCGCTCATATATGTGAATATGTTTTAGAAGTTGTAGTATTTTCGATGTGTGATTTATTTAAATGTGTGTATGCTGAAGAATCTTTATGTAGTGTTTTGTTTTAACTGTGCCAGTTGTGATTTTGTAAGACAATTATGGAACAAACACCTGCGGGGGCTTTAAATGCCAGTGACTGTATAATAGAGAGCTTGTTAGAAGTTCCTTTCAGCCGTCGTCCATACAGTGAGAAAGTTCATATTATACATATGACCTGAACTGCAATTGTGTGCCAATGTGCACACGTCATTTCACATCATCTACATGCTAGGTGGAATAGGTTATCTGGCAGTTCTAAACTGTCTAAATTGTATTGCTGGCCGTGTTTGTTATTTAGCAGTGAGAGGAAGGTTTTTTTTTTCGCACGGCAGTTCAAAAGCATCATTTGTATAATATTAAGCTTAGTGGTAGCCCAGATCTTCAGACCAGTATACGCCACTGCGTTGAAATAGAATACTTCCAGTTTGTCCGAATTTTAGATTAAACGAATGACCCACGGTTCATTCAAATTTGGATAATCGGGGTATGAGTGTACTCTACAGTATGTGATTGGTTGACTGCTGTGGGATGCTTCGTCCACATGTACGGTGCTGGAAGGGGGAGGGGGGAGTTAACTGTGACGTCAGTCAACTTTCAGGAACTGGCTGACGGCAGGTTTCCAAATTTTGCCCATACAGAGTATCTCTAATTTCCTATTGAAATTATGTGGATGATAATAAATTTCAATTTTGGTGTGGTACTTTAATATCCTAGACAGTATTTATTTATTTATTTAACCCTGATTTATGTAGTTATAATATTTATGTTATACGTAAATAATTATAAATAAATAAATACATTGTTTTTGGTATTGGCGTAGTTAGGGCTCTCTTACACCTAACCACGCAATATGGTACATTTGGAACAATATCATTAATGATGATTAATAAAGGGAAAATTAATCATGTTAATACTAAAATTAATGAAAAAGGCACATGAAGAAAAATAATACTAATATTAAAAATCATTGTATAATATCCGCTCCCCTCTTAAATTGGCATTTGAAATGGAAGTGGATATTTTTTATCCTGAGTGAGCAATATCAGAACAGGTACCATCATGGGTGGTTTGCGGACAACCTTGGAACAGCCGCAATTTTCATTCCGGACCTGGGAAAATATCCAGTGACGGATCAAGGTTCTAAAGACGGTTTCGTCTGGATTAAGATTGGCACGCTTACGTACATGAGGTGTTACTTCACTCCGAACGAGTCCATTGATGATTTCCAGAAAAAGTTGGATAGCCTTGAGGACACATTGCGTGGTATGGGAAATAACCGTATTTTAGCTGGTGATTTCAATGCCAAGACCTTGGAATGGGGTCAATTATTATTTGATACAGTTCCGAACAGGCCATGGATATTTTCGGATATTCCTGCATCGCATTGGCGTGGCTAATAGCCCGTTGTAATGAAGAGGATGACGTGCTCCACACATTCTTCGTGTGTGAACGTTGGTCAACACATAGAAGAGATCTACAAGTTTCTCTAGGGGTAATCACGCCGGACAACATCCTGCAGACGATGCTTTAAATGATCAAGCATGGAATCAGATAGCTATTTACATAGGTGTCCTGCTCCAGAAGAAGAGGGAACTGGATGCTTATGAGCGTCAGTGATAAACAGAATAAGGAAGGAGCAGCTTAAAAGGCTCACTAATTCGACATCGTTCTGAAGTAATTCGAGAGCGGTTCCAGGACGGACTGACAGGATGGAAAGGGTGTGGTTTTTTAGTGGGTAAGAATCCCACACACTTGAAGAGTGCGGACACTCTTGATAAAAGATTTTTCCGCTCCCCTCGTAAAATAATAATAATAATATCCTACCCTAGCGCAGTTATACGTCCTACTATCCATCACCATTCACACGAGTCAGTCAGCAGTATTCAACAAGTAATCTTAGCATGAGGTCTTAAATTTCTTTGTCTTAGAATTTCTGATATTGGCGGGAGTTGAATTTCAAAGTCGAGACTCAGCTACAGCAAAAGCACGTTTTTACATGGATGAGTGGTTAATGGGAATGATGAAAGAAGGGTATTTCTGTGTCTTCAAAACGGATAACGTGATCTCTCTTCCATGCGTGATCCGCAACGGCAGATGTATCTATCTGCTGGAGTCTGCACTGACTACAGTAGAGTATATCAATAACATAGACTCGGGGGAACGAAAGACAGACACAGACAGTGTAAGCAGGGTCGTATGTACAATTTTTTTTCGGGGAGGGGGCTGGTTATCCTGGAAAATTGTGAGTATTCTCAAGGGATTGTCACCATAAAATCCCCAGAACTATCAACCAATATCTTAGAGCATATAACATTGTGTAATTATTTTAGATAAGAGTTAATTGTAAAATTCTAAGTCTATATAGCCTACAATCAGTGACAATACAAAAAAGTTGTAAAATGCAACACAGCACAAACTAAAATTTTATAAAAAGATGGCATATTGGCTTTCACGGCCAGGAATGCTTCTAGGTTGGTGCCGTGTCTTGTGTGGGGCTTCGCCTAGGACACCAAGCTGGCTCATCGGCGGGCTCTTGGTGTCCCCGCCTGGACCCCCACTGGAGCAGCGAACTGCGAGCCACCTCCCTTTATATAAGGTGCAATTGCACCTCTTGACTGCGAGAACTAAAAGCTCAAGCAGCCTCAACCTCCCTATGAAGGCTTCCAAAAAGATGGTATATTGGCTTTCACGGCCAATGAAAAACTAAGCAGTGCTTCTAGGTTTGTGCCGTGTCTTGTGTGGGGTTTCGCGACACAAACCTAGAAGCATTGCTGAGTAAAATTTTATACTTAATGAATTTTCTATTATGGCCTATGGAGTATGAATGGAAAATATCTAAATATTCGTCAATTTATTAAGCAGAAAGGTAAACAGGTTTTTTTTTTTCTTCAAATTGATAATCTATTTCTCACAAGTACCGTACTGTGGAATTTCCAGTTTTGCCTCACAAGGCTGAGTGTACCCCGTACCAGCCCTCAGATCAGAATTAAAATTTCTTGGCAGTGCCGGGAATCGAATTCGAACCTCCGGGGTGTTCAACCAAAAATGCTAGCCACTATACCACGAGGTAGTCTAATTTCAATCTTAATATTGTTTATAACTTAGCCAATAAGTTAAGATTAGGGTACAACCAAATTTACAATTATGTTATGCTGAGGGTGGGGGGCTGGTGCCCCCTCAGCTCCCCCCCTCCCCCCTTATATACGCCCCTGAGTGTAAGTGAGTGTCACAGTCGCGTGGAGAGAAAGGGAGATGGATGGATACAATAATGTCAATGGGTGAGGAAGGCGGAATGAGAATTGAGGCAACTGGTTCTCTACTTTTCTGTCAGTCTTTTAAAGAAGAGCATATTCAACTTTTGTGCTCCGATGCACAGTGGGTCAAAATCGAAATCTAGGAGGACAAAATTATTGATTTTCATATTTAAAAAATCAAAATGTATTACTTCTACAGCATTCTTATATAATTTCCGCTCACTATTCTGGGATATAAACGCATCTTAGTGTAAATGTGTCACCACTGTTCGAGCAGTCTGAATTGGAGGGTGAATGTAAGTGGCTGTGGTTTGGTTGTCTTTGTGGTTAGAGTGATGCTTTAAGATGGAACATGCAGCTGAAGGTATGATCTTTGTAACGTGTTTCAGTTATTAATGGGCGTAATTGTTACGTAATTTTAGCTATATTTGCATTATATAATATTTAACTATTATTTTTAAAATGATATTTTCACTTACATTTTTAGTATGTCGCGTCACTCTGCGTCACTTTCTACTTAATGTTAAAATGTAGATAAAGTCTTTTAGTTTACGCCTGTTATATGATTTTTTGCATCTTTTTGCAACTTACTTAGTTATTTTACGGTTTAGAAGATGCCGCGCAACCAGTTCTCACACGTTTACAACTTTTTAAAGCACTGGGTTCGACGATTATGTCAAAAGTGGAACTTTGTGACTTTGTTAAAAGTAAATTAGGGCTAGAAAATTGTTCTGAAGAGATAACTGAATGCTCTATCCAACTCCTAGACATAGACAATTTCTTGCACGTGTCGACTTAGATTTAAAAAGGTCTTAAATGATGTTTATTATGAAGTAAACATATTATATACGTTGCTTTCACTCTAAATTCATGATTAAAACGTAAGAATAATTTTGTCCCCCTAGATTTCGATTTTTACCCACTGTGCGATGGGAGCATTTTTCCGCTGGTAAATAATGTAATGAATGAAGGTTGGGTATTATTATTATCATATGTCTTACCTGGAAGCAAGTCATTGTCTTCTTGACGTCAGAAGCTTGCAGCATCAAGAACTGTGCGATTCCTGCTTTTTGCATGTCGATAAAAGTCGAGTAGCCTTTAATGATGCCGACATCATCTTCTAGCATCATGATATCCCAGAAGAAGTAAGTCACCTTCATGAACATTGCTACATTCATCTTGGCAGGATCATCCGGGATAATAACACGCTGAAGAATCACTCGGCGTCCCTCGTCGTCTGCTCCAGGTAGTGGTAGGAAACCCCTGGAATTCAATCACTATTAGGCAGTGTTGGGGAAGGTAATTCTTACTTACCAAAATAATGACCAAGTTACCGTTATAGTTACCAAAATAATAACGAAGTAACCACTTCAGTTACCAAAATAATAGCGAAGTAACCACTTCAGTTACCAAAATAATAATGAAGTATCCACTTCAGTTACCAAAATAATAACAAAGTGTAACGATTCGATCCCATAGCTGTTAGATTTAAAGGGTTATTCATTTATTATCATATTTATTATTCTTATTAATTAGTACATCGATGAGATGATTTTTATATCAGATACGTGTAAGCGGTTTTTATTATTATAGTCCGAAAGATTTTTATTAATATTTACTAGTAAAGAGACGAAGGATTGTATGTCACATAAATTGCAACTTGGTGCAATAGTATAAACCCCAGAATGACGCAGTAGTTATTTCACCACGGCAGGCAGAGTCACTGTCATGGGATGCTAAGAAAACCCACAATGACTAAGAATCACGTGCGGACCATCGAGTTCCTTCTGAAAGGAATAAGACATTATATTTCACTCATGGTGCAACTAACACGCCATTTCTACTGAAGGTACGCTTCCTAAATATTGGAAGTTGTGGCGCAACTAGGTCGTCCCATGGTGAATGAACCAAGAAACCAGTGGAGAGGGAAGTTTCCGGATCACGTGACAAGGAAACATATAAGCCGGAACCCCCAACAGAGAGGGCATTCTTTCACCGACAGCTGCAATTAGAGACCGGTCATTAGTGGAAATGAAGGCATCTTAGGACTGAGCGGAGTTCTATCATAGCGTTCAACTATAATACAGATTCGACACTGAACGATGTACTGCCGATGTCTATATCAGCATATAGTGGATTATGTCCCAGCTCTACAGTCGTTCTACAGTTGGCAACGTACTTAAGAGCCGGTCGGAGTGGGAACGGCCGACCGCCAGCCCAGCACTTGTTGTAACATGGGTGAAAAGTTTGTGAAACGTTTTATAAAGAAACGGGACAAGGTAAAATTATTTTGTTCCTATAGCCCGCTGTAGTATTTTATACACTTTTCATCGGTACAAAAGCATATCGAACAGGAATACAAAGATAGTTATAAAAAGTGTAGTTAAAATCACAATTCTCCATATAAAATAGAGTTCTGAACGGCAATTTTCCAAACCTCTTCAATGCCTTCAGATGATGTTGAAAACAGAAACAAACTCCACTGCAAGACAGCTCATAGTTTTCTCTATTGTGCTACTGAATCATATTTTCAAATTAAGAACTCTGTATATGTTTAATCGTGATTTTAGAAAATGTCAGCATATTGAGTTGCTAATGCTAGCCGTGTCGAGGTGCTGGCAGTTCAGGCAGTTACCGTCAGATACCGCATCGTCGCAAAGTCATGTCCTTGAAACAGGGTGAAGTAAGACAGAGCCGGCTTCTGAGAGATGGTAATCTCATACCAGGAAGTGATGAAATCAGCTCATGTCCAGGTGCTGTCAGTCGCTTCATTACAATCAGTGCCGGATCCAGGCTTTGCGGTGCCCTGGGCGATATGATACGGTCGGGCCCTCAACAATAGAAAATATAAAAAATATCAAATCAAATGGAAAATAGTTTTGTAATAATAATAAAATAAAGAATAGTTACAATATTTTGAATACACTACGGTACATTCTTTTAATAATATGAAAGAAACCCTTAAGTCCCCTTGAAGAAGATTATGTAAACTATGAAATATTAAAATATTACTTTGCGACTCTTTTTCTCGGATGAAGTCTTCCATCATTTCACTGAAATCTATACTTGCTAAACGGTCACGGGAGGTCATAGCTGCACTGAAAAAAGAATATGAATTATAAATTAGTTTGAAAAGTATAATTAATTAATCAATTAGACTTAGACAACAGATGTTTGAGCAGACTCCCAAAGAGAGACAACCGGGAAAGAAGTGGAGGGAGGAGAGACAGAGGAAGCATAGTGTGTGTGTATGAGAGGTTTTTGGAAAAAAAAAAGAAGGACCAGAATTAAACATGAAAATTGATTGTGTTATAACGCTCTCCTTATGGGGAATTAACGAATAAATAAATAATTAATCAATTAAATTTAAAACAATCCATGACTCCCCCCCCCCCCGGACCGCGGGGCCCTGGGCGGTCGCCCTCCCCTAGATCCACCCCCGATTACAATCGTCTGCTTTCTAGATCATCATATTATGGTGTGTGGCCTACAGGTCTTTTGCAGTTCCAGTGTTTATTATGAGCTTTTTAGTTCTTTCTAACATGTCTGTAATATACAGTAGTATAGGCTACTTTCAAGATTATGCCATTGTTGTACTGTAAATAGAGTTGTTGTTGTTGTTGGAGGTGGTGATTCGGTTAGGAGCTTTGGGACATGGTGGTCATGTAGCCGCGTGCACTTGGGTGTGTGTATAATGTGTCTAATAACCTGTGTTATTGTGATGGTTGTATTAGGGTGTGTATTTGTATTAGGGACGGGTTTTGTATATGCGGCGGTCGTGGCCTTAAGTTAGATACCATCCCAGCATTTGCCTGAAGCATAAGTGAGGAAACAACTTCCAGGATGGCTGAAGTAACAATGTAACCCTTCTCTTCCCAGTTCTGCCTCACAAGCCTCAGTGTATCCCATTCCAGCCCTCAGCTCCTAAACCTGGACCTCTGCGTTGACAGCTAAGAAGACTAGCCACTACGCCACGAGGTGGATTGTAAATAAAATGTTGCTTTGTCAGTCTAAATATGATGTAGCGACTACTGGGCTTTTGAAGTTACAGTAATTATTATATGAGTAGCAAGCAATCACTAGTTAGTAACCATCACTAAAGTGGACCTGAATTTCATTAAATTAATTTGTTTATTTATTTATAATTATTTGTTTGTTTATTTATAGTTCTTCTAACAGGTTACAACCTAATTACGAGAAATAACAATATGAATTACACTTAATATTTTTCTTACACTAATATAAAATGATACTTATAATACGTATGACTAAATATTATTCTAGTAAGTATCGTACTTGAAATTATGTTTCAAGTCACTGATAAGGAGTGTATGATATTAAGTGATTTCTCTACAATACAAATGAACAAAAGGTGCTGTCTGATATATGGAAATGTGTGCATGTCTTTTTTCTTTTTTAGATATTGAATGTGTTCGATACAGGCGAATGTTTATATTACTCTGTATTGGTTCTTGGACAGTGGAATATTATACGTTTCGGTCTTATTGACCGCGAAGGAACATATAGTTCAAATTCAGATGACAAATAAGGTCTATCAAAGATGTTATCAAATTATTTAATGTAATAACCTGCCTACTTTTCTCTAAAGTCTTTAAAGAAAAAGTTCCATTAATAAATTATGCTTAGCATTTTTAAAGGAAATGTGTAGTTTATGTTATCGTCAATCTCGCGATCAATAGCCACGGAACCTCCTTTTTACGTGGAATCCGAACTACTGGACATGACGTTTCACTTCGAAAATCTCACATCATTGACCGGGAACCGAACCCGGTCCGCTGTGGTGAGAGGCCAACAGCTTGACCACACCACTGGGCCACCACATTCCCGCTTAGCATATTTAGGATATACATTTGTCCTTTTGTATTCCAAGAATATAGGGAATTTATTTTTTATCGATTCAACTCTATAGTTAGCATTCGCACATCTTGGGTTCCAAACTATTGAGCCAAATTCAAGTCAACTTCATACGAATGCATTATACTGTACAATCTTTAGCAATGTACAGGTTCCTAAAATAAAATGTGCATCTTCTTATAAATCCCAGCATTTTGAATATATCTCAAAAATTCGATCAATACGGTGAGAAAAGGATAACTTTTTTTTTCATAGTATAGCCTACCATAAACCTAGATGACTTGAGATGGGAACTACATAGGAAATGGTGGTGTTTTATATCAAAGTTTTCGTGTAAATGCAATCGGATGACACTTATAAATCGAAACAATTTGTTTTGTTCCAATTTATTGTTTCTTCATCTTTTGGAGCAGCATACAATCCCATAACGAATAAATGTATTTAAACGATTACACGACATTTGCAAATAATAATAATAATAATAATAATAATGATATATTGGCATCCCGGAGATGGTTAATTAAGATAAGATTACAGAGGCACAAGATTCGATCCCAGGGGAACACCAGAGGGTGAATGGAGCTTTTCTCTATGATACAAAGTGTTGCGTCTTTCATACTGTAAGTATGATCCGTAATAGGACATTTTCGTAAGTTGTAGGCTACGTCATGGTTAACTCTACCAATAATCTGTATATATTACATCGACTCGTTATCCTTTAATTTAAACCAGATGACTCCTGATTCGTGAAAATTGGTTATTGTTGATCATCGAGGGATGAATCCGTGTTATGAATCGTGAATAAAATGGCATGTATGCCTGAATAATACATTAGGCCTATGTGTTCATGAAGTGTTTGCTCGTAAAGTTAGTTTGGGGCAAACTTAGTAGCTACCGGTACTGTTCGGTAGTTAAGAATTAGTGAAATCTTACCCGACTTGTGAATATGACTGACTTTAGTAAGTTTCCATTTCTCTGGAAATATCAAAGACTTGATCGATAAATTAAATTTAATATCAAGAGGATAAGTTAAGCCTCCGTGGCTTAGGCGGCAGAACGCCGGCCTCTCACCGCTGGGTCCGTGGTTCAAATCCCGGTCACTCCATTTGAGATCTGTGCTAGACAGAACGGAGGCAGACAGGTTTTTCTCCGGGTACTCCGGTTTTCCCTGTCAAAATGTCATTCCAGCAACACTCTCCACTATCATTTCATTTCATCTGTCATTCATTTAATCATTGCCCCAGAGGAGTGCGTCAGGCCTCGGCAGCCGGCACAGTTCATATCCTCGCCGCTAGATTGGGGCTTCATTCATTCCATTCCTGACCCGGTCGGAGACTGGAAGCAGGCTGTGGATTTTCATTTTTCATAAAGAGGATAAGCTATTTTTTTCCCGGATCGTTTTTTAACAAATATGGAAGAATAACCCTCTTGTGTCCCATATATTCATCGTAAGTATCGGAGTGAGAATGTCACTACGGGTTACCTCATAATAATTAAGATGTCAATTTCGAGATGACTTTCTAGGTTATCATGCGTTAAAATGTCATAGTTGGATCCATTTTGGCAATATACTGATGAGTAAGGCTAGGATTTTAATGTAATATCTATCATCATCATAGCAAACACTCATATCGAGTAGATTGGCCTTTCAATCCGGAAGTCTCTCATTGGTGAGTTCGGAGGTGACTATACAGCCCAATGCGGGAGGCACACGATTTGCCGCAGTGATGACAGATGGTTCCACGTGGGGCATCTGCGTTCCTTCCATTTCTTCTATGTAATATTACATTAAAAAATTTGAAATGTGTAACATTGATTTAATTTTTATATAAATCATATACATTACACATGATATTGCTTGTAGATTCTTCATTTTATTCATTATATTTTTTGCAAAATAAAGGATGGTACACTAATTAATTAATTAATTAAGCATGTTCATATTATAGCAAATTTAAATAAATTCCATGATTATGTATGCGTACGGAAGAGTACCAAGGGAAAAGAAACTGACGATTCTGAAGTACAGTATTATGGTATCCAGGGAAGGCTGCTATAGGCAATCAAAAGTTCCGTATTTGTGTTTATAATGAAGCTGCGGTAAGAGTTGATGCTAGGATGAGTTTCTGGTCTAAGTTGTTACAGGAATAGGCTGAAATCTTTCACCACTACTACTGATTTTTTATATAGGCTATAATATTGTCTTTTGTAGCTTTTCAGTCGGTCAACACGACTGTGCCCAATGAATGGGCGGGGTACAAGATATAAATATGTAAATACACTCCTGGAAAAAGTTACATGTATTAGTTAATTATCACAATTGCCCCATATAATTGCACCATATTTGTTCATGAATAGTGATGTGATGATCGTGGGAAACGGATCTTAGTTTTCTTTCCCTTGAGCAACTGAATTTGTAGTTTCTGGACATTTTTTGGTTGTTGATGAGGAAAAGGCAATGCGAAAGGAAGAGCTGAAGCAACTCAGTCCTGATAATAATATGCTATAGCTTATCGTTGAAGTTAATCCTGTGTGATGAGAAATGTAATTTCAAAAAAGGTATTCTACATTTTTTTAAATATCGCCTTTGTTAAGAATAAAAGAAAAAATAACTTGTCATGGTTACTTACAAAAACACGTAAATATAATTCTAGGAAATAAACAGCAGTTTTTCAGCATACTACTAAGTTACAGGTATACTAGGAAGTAGGCTTCCTTACGTATCTTTTCCATGTTATCGTAAACACGATGAGTTATATTTTGAAATATTCAAACAGAAGTGTTGAAAATTTACTTTTCAACTCTTTTCAGGAATTAGTTTAGTCTGAAGGATTCTTTATCACAATTAAGGTTATTATGAAGATAAAACAAAAGTTCGGTGCTTTTCAGTCGGTCAACACGAATTTACCCAAAAGATTTGTAAATTTTTCAGGATTAGGGTATAATCCAACTCTTTTGGGTACATTCGTGTTGACCGACCGAAAAGCACCAAACTTTTGTTTACTAAGGGAACACTGAAAAATGGCTTCAAACCCCATAATGTCAGTATGAAGATGTTTATGAAAGTAAATGATTGAATATACACAATCTAATTGAGCATGAGCAACAACAACGACGGCGTGAAACCTTATTGTGTTTCGGTTTCGAACTTCGCAACATAGGCAGTTTTATGTAAGGAAGGTCTGTAAGGAAATGGTAGAGCTTGAAGAATAACATTTCATTTCTTTCTGCGTTATCACATTCTGCATAACATACTGTTTTAAAGACCATCTCGTGGTGTAGCGTTCTTGTGTGTGACCCCCGGATGCAAGGCCTTAGAGAGTGGTGATGGGCCCTGGGGCTGGAGAATCCTGCACTCCCTCACCTCTATTGCCAAATTATGTAATATTAATTTATAATCCTCCTAAATAAGCAGAAACTGATAGTAATTTTAGAAATAATAATAATAATAATAATAATAATAATAGTATTAATAGAAGCCGCCGGTGGTAGAGAGTTCAACATGTGCTCCTCCCCCCCCCCCCTCCCCCCCCCTCCCCCCCCCTCCCCCACATGCAAGATCCGGAAAATATTTTAATTATTAATATTAATAATAATAATAATAGTAATAAGACGGCTGAGGTGGGATTCAAACCCACGCTCTCTCGATACCAGCGTGGTACGAGGTAGTGCGTTAGTGTGTATATTTGGGATTCAGATGAGGATTGTGAAGGAGTCGGCTGCATTTGTCTGGAGTAGAAGTGATGATAATAATAATAATAATAAAAATAATAATAATAATAATAATAATAATAGAAATAATAATAATGTTATTGCTTTACGTCCCTTTAAACATCTGCGGCTTTAGGAGAGGCCGGGGTTTTGGAAGTTTGCCCCAAAGGGGATCTTTAACCTGCCAGTAAATTCACTGACACGGCTCCCTCGCATTTGTGCTGTGCCAGGATTCGATCCTGCAATCTTGGACACAGCAAGTAAGAACGTTACCCCTGAGCCACGCAGCCAGAGTAGAAGTGAGAAACCACGGAAAACCACTTCCAAGATGGCTGAGATGGGAATCGAAACCACATCTTTTCAGTTTTGCCTCACGGGGCATTCCAACCCTCAGACAAGAATGAATCGAATTTCTTGTCGGCGCCGGGAATCGAACCCGAACCTCTGGGGTGACAGCCAAGAATACTAGCCGCTACAACACGAGGAAGGCCAAGGATATTTCAGTCACTTGTGAATTCCGTAATCCGTAGTTTAACTATTAGCTTATCTATAGCAAAATATTTCGGCCATTCAATTGGAAGTAGCCTATACAGACTATCACTTCGAAATTTCTGGTCGCGATATTCTTGAAGCGCATTGCCACGAGATTGCATTCCCCAGTGTTTGGACTCCGGAGCAGTTAGAACTTTCTCGCACGCGCGACCTTGAATCACCCTCACCACAGTAGTAGTAGGTAATCTGTGCTCACAGTAGGGGGTAATCCGTGCTGATACCTATGTACGGGCCATGTAACTACTAGGGGACAGCGACTACAACGAAACTAGTGGCAACGTTTTGAAATGAAAGGTGAAATAGGAACTGACTCCGGCCGCCTCTTAATGAGGATATTTCATAGTAATTGAGATATCACATCATTTTTTAACATACGCGACGTAACATCTAGATCATCGGTCATTACTTAAATATGACGAATCTTCGACTGGGTGAGCAAACAATTAAATAAAACTATCGTCTCTATTATCATTTAACTTCATGACCATAACTTTTCTTCTAGTTAGCACATACTATAGGCAAATTCAACTACTCCTTATAAATAAATACTGAATGGTTAGTCAACTAAGTTACACTACGACCAGGGGTAAGTGGTCTCGAACTCTACTGCTGATAGCCGAGGATATATTTAATACATTTCGATTCTCTATCTTAAATAGGAATCTGGCGCTCAACAACACTTATTATATTACACTATCACAGGTAAGGTCACACCACAGTGTATTTATTATTATCATGTTTGTTTATTGAACCATTACAGTTGTCACCACATCGTAAGGCCCTTATTTAAAAATGTTACAAAAGTAACCACTTCAGTTACCAGAATAATAATGAAGTAACCACTTCAGTTACCAAAATAATAACGAAGTAACCACTTCAGTTACCAGAATAATAATGAAGTATCCACTTCAGTTACCAAAATAATAACAAAGTAACCACTTCAGTTACCAGAATAATAACGAAGTAACCACTTCAGTTACCAAAATAATAATGAAGAATCCACTTCAGTTACCAAAAGAATAATGAAATAACCGTTTCAGTTACCAAAAGAATAATGAAATAACCGTTTCAGTTACCTATTAAAAATGATAACGAAATTGAATTGTTTTTTGTTTGTTTTTGGTTTTGTGTTTGTTTTCTGTTTTTGCTTATGTGTTTGAATTTTGCTTTTTGCCTTCTGTTTTTGTTATGCGTTTTTGCTTTTTGCGCAGGCCAAAATAAGACACGTTTGCATGTCTTATCTCGATAGTAATTTTGTTACTTTTTATTTGCACATCTCAATGTGCGGTCTAACACTAACCACAAGTAAAGAAAAATGTTCTCAAATTATAAACGTACATAATCTAATCGCTTGTCAACAATCCGAATATTCAATTTTCTTTTTAAATATATTTTTATATATAATTACGTTTTCTTAAAATTATTTGGCTCTGGGTGGAATTGGTCCCCCTAATCACTCCCCGTAGTTATGCCACTGAATCGGAGCAGTAGGTTAAACCCATCTATATTCTATGACTCATTAAATTCCTGATACTTCTTATACCCTCGTACACTGAAGTCAAGAGATGTTCGAGTTACAGTAAGTGCTTGATCGACTGAAGATTTACAATAAGAAGAACATAAACTGTATTTTAAATAATTTCGATTTTCTGTATTTCAGATGTGAAAAGATATTGAGAGATCATCATCTTCTTCTTCTTCTTCTTCTTCTTCTTCTTCTTCTTCTTCTTCTTCTTCTTCTTCTTCTTAAAGTGCCATGTCCGGTGCCCCGAACTTTGGCGATCACCATGGCAAAAGCGTTTCTATTTTCCGCAAGTCGGAACAATTATTCTCCTGCAGATTGAATCCTTGACCACTCCTTGATGTTCTGAAGCCAAGAAATTTGTCTTCTGCCACGTCCTCGCCGGCCATCTATTTTGCCTTGCAATATTAGTTGAAGCAGCTGGTATTTTTGACTTCTAATATGACCTACATAGGCAGTCTTGTGACATTTAATTGTTGACAAAATTTGACGATCGCTGTTTGCTCTTCTGAGGACATCTTTGTTCATAACTTTATCGGTCCAGGGTATTTTTAGAATTCTTCAATGGATCCACATTTCGAATGCCTTCAAAGTCCAAGCCTCCATACCATTTAAGAGTGTCGACCAGACATTAAGTTGTAGCCATTCTTTGACGGAGCTTCAGATTTAAGATTTTAGGTACTTTTAAAATAAAATTTCCCACTAATAATTCTGATTGCCGGGAATTTTTTGGGCAAATATTCCCGATTGTGATGTTTCCGGGAATTTACCCATCACTAGTTACCGACAACTGATTGATCGAGGTCCGTGTGTTCCACGTTTATTAAAGTAACGTGCAGTCACTCACCCGGTGTCTAGAACTTCTTGCAACTCGGATTGCAAGGGATCTCTGTTGGCGAAGAAAGCAGGAATTGCTGTCCTCATGGTGTAGTACGAGTCTAACTTTTCCTTAGTGCGCTCCAGACTGTACTTACAGCCTCGGAGGAAGGCGATTAAGAACTGGTCATCTAAAAAGTAAAGACAATAACTCAGTCATATTCATTATGGTTTTTGAAACCATTTTTCAGTGTTGCCTTAGTAAACAAAAGTTTGATGCTTTTCAGACGGCAGAAACGAACACACTTTCATGGAGAGTTCACCCCTCTTCACTCTACAAGAAAACACACCCCGTCGGAAACAAGACACAGGCACAACATAACGATGTAAGGGATTAATAAGGGAAACATGTCATTGGATCGGGATGTACGATGTATCTTTTTCTTCAATAAAAGCTTGCCACGGTGGGTGAGTGGTTATAGTGTCGGACTACCAACCCAAAGATTGCAGGTTCGCCCCTGGCCATGGTAAGTGATTTTTGAAGGCGACAAAAATCACGATACTCATGTCATACGTTGTTGGCATGTTAATGAACCCATTTGAATTCAGCAGGCCGTGTTCAATGGCAAAATTAATCTCGGGATTTTCCGCCAACACATAGTTCCTCCATTCTCTACTTGAAAGCGCTGTAGTGTCAAGGAGTTTAGATAATTATCTAACCTCCTTGACTTTCATAGCGTTCAAAGGAACGACGAAATTCGACATGCAAGCTGCCCTCTGGGTGTCAATTAACAAAGCTTGCACCAGGCCATCGAGGCCATACGATATTATTATTATTCTTCAATAAACCTAGGCTGGTATTAACTGCAGTATTAAAAGTACCGGGACACTCTCATTAGTCCATTTGCGCTTAAAGAGGGCTTTTTAGCTTATGCGTGGAGAGTTTGAAACCAGGGCTTTAATAGTTGAAGATTATCCTCAATACAGTAACATACACCACATTAGAGAGACTAGACTTGGCAACTTATAGGTACATTTGTACGAGGAACACATAGCGCTAAGGAATGCGAGAGGGTAATAGAGATAAAGGACCAAGTTAACTGCGCTCAACAGGACCGCGCAAGACTCAACCAAATAAGTAGCCTGTACAATAAAATCTGCATTGACCATTTTTACAACAACCATATATTCACTCAAAACAAGCGAATTCCGGAGGTCAATCACCAATTCGAGTATCTCAACTAAACATCACACAGACTGTAACTAACCCATATTGACGAGTTGCATTATCTCAACTAATACTGCAACTAAATAAGTGTATGATTTGTAAATATTTTCAGAAATAGATTTTATAGCCTCAGTATAATGGATCTGATGATTTTTTAATATTTATTTTTAGCGTATGGTTTTTAGTTCTGGGAGTATCCGAGGACATGTTCGGCTCGCCAGAGTTAGTAGCTGCTCCTATGCGGACACCCATGGGGTGAGCTACAAGTGCCGTCGCGTGTGGACTGTTGTCTGGGGAGGAAAGTTTGAACGTAAGGACAAGGAATTGGAAGGTAGTGGCTGTGGCCTATAGTTAGGGACCAACCCCGGCATTTGCCTGGAAGGAAGATGGGAAACCACAGAAAACCATCTTCAAGGTGGCCGGCGGGGGGATTCGAACCTCCTCGCCTCCCGGATGTGAGTGACTGCCTGCAGCCAAGCCGTAACAACCACGGCTAACTCACGATCTGATGATGATCGCTTGACAATCGAAACTGGTCATCCAGGTGTATTTATTAATGTCATACATATATATTTTTCAAGATCAGGGAATAACCCATCTCATTTGGGTACAATCGTGTTGACCGACTGAAAAGCACCTCACTTTTGTTCAGTCAAATTCGTTAAGTATTTCTATCGAAACAAAGGTTATGCGGGAAAGCACATTCAGTTGGTGTTCATATTACGATTCACAGTTTGATTCTCGTTATATTTGTTTGCCGGAGGTAAAGGGCACTATGCCCATTTTATAAAAACTTGTTTAAAAATTTCAAAATACAGCATTGTAATTTCGAAGTCAATAATCCAAAGAATAAAACAGTCATGGGTTTCTTCAATAATATATATTAACAAGAACGAGCACCCTATGAAACATAAAAAGGAAACTTCAAATGCCTCTCCTGTAAAGTTTCAATTTTACCTCCGGCATATAAGGTTAATTGTGAGGATAAAACAAAATTAAAAAGAAATGCAGCAGCGAGAATCGAACCTGAGCTGGCAAGTTGCCAGACAGTGCGCTCGACCACAGTGCCACGCCACTAACTTCAAACTTACTGAAAACAAATCCCTCAAACTCTACTCGAAAATATTTAGAGAGTGTTTTACTTTTCCTGTGGCCCACTCTGGCGAGATAATTCTAGGAACTTGGCGTTCTTATAGCAATGTACAGATGATGTTACAGAGTCAGTATGCATAGATGAACATACACCACGTAACTAAGAGCTTGCGTTCTTATAGCAATGTATAGATGACGTTACAGAGTCAGTATACATAGATGAACAAAAAACACGTAACTAAGATCTTACGTTCTTATAGCAACGAATAGATGACGTTACATAGTTAGTATGCAAAGATGAAAAATCAACACGTAACTAAGAGCATGCGTCCTTTTAGATGACGTTACTGACCAAGTGTACATAGATGACGATCACTGGTTGCTATGACAATCCCAGATAGAACCCTGCCCACAAACACATCCGTGTAATTACACAGGATTTAAGAATCAATGCTACTGTATTAAAAGAAATATTGTACCTGTTCGCGCTGTGATATGCGGTTGTTTCTTGAGCCACTCCTTGATATGCTCCAAGTCCTTCTCTAAGCGGACGGGGTCCTCTCCCAGTTCCTTCTTGGCTGCTTCCTGCAGCTCAGGGGACAGCGGTCTGATGTTGGGCATCTGGGGACACAAAGCGTATTCAATAAGCAGAAGAACCAGGCAGTAGTCTTTAAATGAACTATGTGGAAAAGTGAAACATAAAGTCATCGTTTTGGATTAAGCCGTTTTTGTAATATCAAAGATAAATGAAACGTTTCTTTACAGCACAGGAAGGGGGCCAACATGTTGTTCTCGACATCAAATATGTTTATATGTACAGTATGTTATATACACTTATAGCGCCACATATTTCAACACGCTATGACAGCGATATCCATTCCTTGTCCTTGATTCGCGGTAGAGTCTAGTTAGTTTTTTATTATTATTATTGAGGTTTTAAGGGGCGGAACTACGAGGTCATCTGCCCCTATCGGTAGAGTCTACTACAGCCAATATATATTCTGACACGTAAACCACATAGTATTATCCCTCCCTATATTATTCTGCTAAGGTCCCATTCAAGCTTTGTATCGAAAATAAGAATCAATCTTCACATATGGGGTACCTACAGGTTCAGCATACCCCAATGCGTAAGCGAAACGCACTCACTTATTCTTTAAAAGCCTCACAATTAAATAAATACCTTAAAACATGTATATTTACAATGAAATAATGTCAGAATGCAACACGGTAACCATGGTAACAGAATCTCACAGGTCCATCTATTTCTGTAAGACGCAATGCAATTCCAATTATTATATTACTGTGAAAGTTTCCAGACGGTTATAAGATTATCACGGAACCGAATTAAGCTGTAACATTCATCAATACATACAGTATAATGCGCTTAAGGGAATCAAGGGGCACTCTAGAATTTTTTCACGCAATTTTCACGTGTGAGTGTGGTACGAAAGGTATTTTTCACTCGACTATAAAGGGTCTCCGAAAACCACATTTAAAGGCCCTTAAATTAACAGTGTCTGTGATATTCCCAGAAAACTAACTTCGCTCTGATATACCTATGAAGGAATGACAAACCCCTAACCACTGAACCAGTAGCTGAATTGATAAAGTCCGATTATTCATACCAAGGATAAATCAGTCATAGCATTCATGATTGAGATTTTGCTAAGTGTACTCTTTACAACTAGAATATTCGCGGGCGAAGCCGCGACGGGTAACGCTAGTTTATATTACTACAGTAAAACCTGCCTAAAGCGGAACGCAATCGTTCCGGATTTATTTTTCCGTTTTCGCAGGTTTCCGTTTTACAAAGGTTTGAGTTTTTAAGAGACAAAATGCACTACAGAAAAGTACTGTATTATCGCATAGGATTACTATGAAATAATTTGAGTTTTTCCCACTTTAAACAACACAATTCTTTAGCCTGACATTTGTTTTTCTCGAGTTCTTCGATAACTTTAATGTTCTCCTCCAGTGTAAGTGTCGTATGTTAAGAAGTCATTGTCACTTAATTACAGTACATAACTAATAGGATTTTTTATTATGGATACTCGAGTTTAGGCCTCAATTACAACCAAACCAACAGACCTATTGAAAAATGAGATAAACCAATATTTTCCTTGTTTAATTCTGCGTTAGACTATATAAGCCAATTATTTTCAAGTTTATTAATTATTTATTTATTTGTGGTTGTATGAAAAAATGTCCGTGTTTTTGACGTCTTTTCTAGGAACCGCTCACTTAAAACTGTATACATGGAAAACTACTTGGCTGAGGGTAATGAAATTTTTATGTGTGATAGGCACAAGTATTGGTAGTGCAAATCTCAAGTTTCATTTTTTTTTTGCAACTACCTGTTAAAAATTTCTTATACTTTTTCTGACGTAACGTTTTCTCAGCCCAGGATAAACGTACAGCAGGCAACTTGGTCTCATTTTGAAGCTCTCATTCGTGATTATCGGAAACTACGACCACTGTAAACGTACAGTGTGTTGAGGAATTTATGAAGAGTAATATTAATGGGAGGTTTTGTGCGTTCAGGCCCGTGCGAGTAAAAGCGAGCGGACTTGTGGTTTCCTTTCAACCTTTTATTTTCTTTCCTCGTACAAATTTAATTTTCCATCACCTTTTTCACATAAGGGCTTTAGACCTTCAATGGCAGGTTTAAAAGTGGTTTGTTTTCCTAATTTGGAAATGTCAGACTGCACAATTTTTACATGGGCTATCTGCATTATTTACATAATATCTTTACAATATGTAATTCAGTCAGTATTCTTCGTCTGAAGAATGGCTCTGTTCCGATTAATCAGAACTGCTGGCATTCATGTTAATTATGACCTGCTCGAAATGAGGGACATTTTCAGACAGGCCATCTATCTCCCAGTAGTGGTCTTCAATTGTTTTAGCTTGTTTAGTACATTGTTTCCAGAGTTCAGGAGCAACGGTAAGCAAGGCTTATCGGCATAAAACATTCATTGCTTCCATACTTCTACCATTTTGTAATATGTTAGCGCAAGTTCGCCCTCAGACAATGGTGGTCACTGAGGCATTTGGATGTCATGTGATGTGGCCTATAAGTAGTACACAGGAAGACTGAAAATAGCATGTGGACATAGCCAGGTGACTCGCATTCCATTACACAACTGCCCGGCAACGCTGCACTCGAATTCACCGGCTCGCTCGCTTTTACTCGCACGGACCGGAACGCGCAAAACCTAGCATTAATATTACTCTTCATAAATTCCTCAACACACTGTACGTTTACAGTGGTCGTAGTTTCCGATAATCACGAATGAGAGCTTCAAAATGAGACCAAGTTTCCTGCTGTACGTTTATCCTGGGCTGAGAAAACGTTACGTCAGAAAAAGTATAAGAATTTTTTAACGGGTAGTTCAAAAAAATTGAAACTTGAGATTTGCACTACCAATACTTGTGCCTATCACATATAAAAATTGCATTAACCTCAGCCAGGTAGTTTTCCATGTATATAGTTTTAAGTGAGCGGTTCCAAGAAAAGACGTCAAAAACACGGACAATTTTTTATACAACCACAAATAAATAAATAATTAATAAACTTGAAAATAATTGGCTTATATAGTCTAACGCAGAATTAAACAAGGAAAATATTGGTATAACTCGTTTTGCAATAGGTCTGTTGGTTTGGTTGTAATTAAGGCCTAAACTCGAGTATCCATAATAAAAAAAATCCGATAAATATGCAGTGCACAGTAAAAAGAACCCCTTTGAAGATTTCTCCAGTTCTCTGTTTTCTTCTGCTCCTACTTCTACTCTCATTTGCCAGAAGGAAACTGTGTGTATCACAAGAGGGTTGGAGGAAGTAATGGTACAGATGTTGTGAAATGTAGCAAACCTGCTGCGTCCCTGAGAAAAAGTTAGAATTAATGTTTCCTAGGACTTCGGTGCAAGTACAGTCGCACCCAAACTTTAGTACACAGCTTTCTATTATGGATAAGATAATCCGTCCTAGTCGGGTTATTTACGCCTACAGTTCCGGAATTTCTTTCCGTTTCCGCATTAGGCAGTTTTCCGGTTTAGAGTGTCATTTTACATAGGAAATACCTCCTTTCCGAATATTTCTTTCCGTTTGTCCAAGTTTCCGGTACATAAAGGGGCCGGTTTAAGCAGTTTTTACTTTAGTAGATAATGTATTTTTGGCCAAGGGACAGATGTAGGAATCCGTAACCAATGAACTGGCCTCTTTGTTGTGGAAGCTTGCAATAAAACGTGTTGTGTAATTCGTAATAATTTTCTTTTATAAAATATGCATTATGTGTATTTATAAGTTACGAGTGCCTCCACGTTGACAGCCAACACTTAACCTATGTACAACAGTGTTTGCAAGTACTAAAATTATTTTAAATATTGATGTAATTTAATTTATTTAAAGCACTAGGAAAATAATAATTCTCCACCCAATCTTATCATGTCGACCGCCTGAAAAGCTTCTAATAATAGAGTAGCTAGGCAACACTGAAACATAGCTTCTAATATTTCAATATATAAGTTGCGTTCAAAAAGTAACGAGCCGGAGGCTGGAATGCGCAAACCGGTGACGACACCGGCTAATCGTGGCGTGTGTAACGCGGTGTGTTTCCGAACAGAGCGTGGAAGGTCACAGCCCGTCGCTAGAGGGCACGCGTGCACGTCACGTGACGATACAAAGCGAGCAGCAGCATGCATCAATCGTCCAACGCTGCCTGTCACATTGTAAACAGTGACGTGGAGGCGTCAAACGAAGAGCAAAGAGGTGTTGTTCGGTTTCTGACGGCGGAAGGAGTAGGGGGAACGGACATTCATCGCCGAATGTCACAAGTGTACGGCGAACACTGCATGTCCCTTGCAAGGGTCAAGGCGTGGCACAAGCGCTTCAGGGAAGGACGGGTGTCGTTAGACGATGATGCCCGATCTGGTGCACCCCCTTGCATTACCGATGACAACGTCCAGCTGGTTGATGCACTCATTACCCAGGACCGCCAAGTGACAGTGAACGCCATAGCCGCCGTGGTTGCTCCACGACCTCATACGGCCAACACAGTCGCGGCACTCCTGCAGAAATTCAAATGGGTTCTCGGCCACTCTCCATACAGTCCAGACCTCTCTTCCTGTGATTACGCCATGTTTGGTCCCCTGAAAAGGGCTCTGTGGGACCAACGATTCACCTCGGACACCGACGTCCAGCTGTACGTGCGGAACTGGTTCACATCGCAGCCCAGGGAATTTTATGAGACAATCATTCACCGCCTCGTGTCACAGTGGGACAAGTGCCTCAACAGCCAGGGCCAATACTTCTAACATACAGGTAATTATGCCTCCGGCTCGTTACTTTTTGAACGCACCTTATAGTTTACTTGATTTGAACGGAATATGGAAAAACAGAATTAATTGGCGACGACTAAAAGATTTCCACAAAGATGGTCTGGGTTCGATTCCCGGCTCTGTCATCAATTTCAATCTAAGTAACTTATGAGGTTGGTCAACCTGTAGAGGACAGCTAGGAAAAGTGGTGAGTGGTGGGTTCATATCCTACTCTTGGCTATCGTTGAAGTGGTTTTGCGTGGTTTCCCAAAGTAAATTCAAATCCCTGCTGCCTTCTTCCAAACACACGCATTGGTACTGTCACTATAATAACGCACGTTATCAGATATATTTCAAAAACACATTAAAGTGCCAGGGCTGATGACCATGAGGTCGAAAGCTTTTTTTTTTTTCGCTATCATTTTACCCTCCAGGATCGGCTTTTCCCACGGACTAAGCGAGGGATCCCACCTCTACCGCCACTGAGGGCAGTGTCCTGGAGCTTGAGACTATGAGTCGGGGATACAACTGGGGTGTGTGACCAGCACTACGCCCAGGTGGCATCACCTGCCAAGCGAACGGGGGCCTGATGAAGGGATATGAAGGGTGTGAGGGTTTGGGTAAGGAAGTGGGAAGGAGGCTGCCGTGGCCTTTTGGTAGGTACCATCTCGGGATTTGCCCGAAGACAAGGATGGCTGAGGTGGGAATCGAACCCCCTCTACTCATTTGGTCCACGCGAGGCTGAGTAGACCTAGTTCCAGTCCTCGTACCACTTTTCAAATTTCGTGGTAGAGCCGGGAATCAAACCCAGGACCTCCGGGGCGGCAGCTAATCATGCTGACCGCTAAGCTACGGAGGCAATGAAACTACAATGAATCGATTGGGCCGGCCTTGTTTAAAGGTGATTCACCACTGTTCTTTCAAGTTTCTGCCCGTTTTATACATCCAGGATAATCCCCAACTTGCACAATCTTGAATTGTTAAAAATAACGGCGTTGTAGTTACAGTTACTTAATTTAATTAGTTAAGTCTTTATCCCCTCGTTACCGCAAAAATAACGGTTACTAGTAATCCTACATGGAAGTCTTCAAGAGGACTAATTTCAGATGGCTGTGAATTGAGTTATGTTGTTGATCTAAATTAACATTTCAGATGGCTCTGAAATTACTTGTGTCACTGATGTAATATAACAAAAGTTTAGAAGGCTGTGGAATGACTTTTGCTGCTGAATTAAAGTAATATTTCAGATGTTTCTGAAATTAGTTATGTCCTTGATGTAATATAATAAAAGTTTAGAGGGCTGACGAATAAGTTTTGTTGCTGAAGTAAATTGACATTTCAGAGGGCTCTGAAATTAGTGTTGTCACTGATGTAATATAACTAAAGTTTATAAGTCTGTGGAGTGGCTTTTGCTGCTGAATCAAAGTAATATTTCAGAGGGCTGTGAAATTAGTTTCGTCACGGATGTAATATAACAAAAGTTTAGGGGGCTGTGAATGGAGTTCTTGTGAATTTTGTTGCTAATCTAACGTTTCAGATGGCTCTGAAATTAATTAAGTACAAGATTTTTGGGCTTGTAGGCCGTGGTCCAGACAGGATATCTCCCGACGTTTCACCGGAAACTGCGTCCAGCATTATCAAGGGTTCCGCTCCTTTCCTTGGTCAGCAGCCCGAAAAATTTGTACTTAATTATGAACGCCGGCTGTGAAAGCCTAAGCTGCTCTGAAATTAGTTTTGTCACTGATGTAATATAACAAAAGTTTAGAAGGCGGTGGAATTACTTTTGCTGCTGAATTAAAGTAATATTTCAGAGGGCTGTGAAATTAGCTTTGTCACGGATGTAATATAACAAAAGTTTAGGGGGCTGTGAATGGAGTTCTTGTAAGTTTTGTTGCTAATCTAACATTTCAAATGGCTCTGAAATTAGTTTCGTCACTGATAATAAAAGTCTAGAGGGCTGTGGAATGAGTTATATAATTACTTACCTTTCAGAAGACCGTGGGACTGGTACAGATAAATAGTAATTCCAGGAGGCTTTGTATCGTACTATTTCATCTCGACTGTAGTGTAAAAGTTATCAAGCATTATCTTATCTCGGTTAAGCTCTTTATCGGAATAAACGTCTGATCGATAATACAGTACTTGATATCGGTAGCAGTGTGAACACTCAGGGCAATGAGTGACTTTAAAATGAAGTGCGTTTCAAAGCCTGCTCTTGGATGGTTAGAATTATAAGGTGCGTTCAAAAAGTAACGAGCCGGAGGCATAATTACAGAAACCAGTACATGTATGTTAGAAGTATTGGCCCTGGCTGTTGAGGCACTTGTCCCACTGTGACACGAGGCGGTGAATGGCTGTCTCATAAAATTCCCTGGGCTGCGATGTGAACCAGTTCCGCACATACAGCTGGACGTCGGCGTCCGAGGTGAATCGTTGGCCACGCTGAGCCCTTTTCAGGGGACCAAATATGGCGTAATCACAGGGAAAGAGGTCTGGACTGTATGGAGGGTGGCCGAGAATCTCCCATTTGAATTTCTGCAGGAGTGCCGCGACTGTGTTGGCCGTATGAGGTCGTGCATTGTCGTGGAGCAACCACGGCGGCTATGGCGTTCACTGTCAATCGGCGGTCCTGGGTAATGATTGCATCAACCAGCTGGACGTTGTCATTGGTAATGCAGAGGGGTGCCCCAGACCAGGCATCATCGGCTAACGATACCCATCCTTCCCTGAAGCGCTTGTGCCACGCCTTGACCCTTGCAAGGGGCATGCAGTGTTCGCCGTACACTTGTGACATTCGGCGATGAATGTTCGTTCCCCCTACTCCTTCCGCTGTCAGAAACCGAACAACACCTCTTTGCTCTTCGGTTGACGCCTTCATGTCACTGTTTGCAATGCGACTGGCAGCGTTGGACGATTGATGCATGCTGCTGCTCGCTTTGTATCGTCACGTGACGTGCACGCGTGCCCTCTAGCGACGGGTTGTAACCTTCCACGCTCTGGTCGGAACTACACCTCGTTACACACGCCACGATTAGCCGATGTCGTCACCGGTTTGCGCATTACAGCCTCCAGCTTGTTACTTTTTGAACGCACCTTATAATTATACTTGAATTTCGGGCTGTTACCCCGTGATGGACGAGCACACTGACAAACCCTAGTTTATTCCTTATTACCGGTATGATTATTATTATTATTATTATTATACAGGCCACGGTGGCCGAGAGTGCTAACGTGCTAGCTCGTGCATCATTGGCATCGGGAGAGCTTGGGTTCGAATTTCACCTCGGCCGTCCTGAAACAACCCCCCCCCCCCAGGGGCTCACATCTAGTGGGACGTGGGTTGGCGACCACAGGGTCCCAGCTGAGTCCGGCATTGCTTCCACTTACTTGTGCCGGGCTCCATTCCGTCTTCTTTCCTGTCGACCTCATTTGGTCAACTCTTGTTCTCTTCCGACCCCGACGGTATTAGGGTATCCGAAACTTAGGGAGTCTCTTCCTTTCCCGCCTTAATTGGCCCTTGTCTCATCTTTTCTGATACCCTCCTTCTGCGAGGGGTCAGCCTTCTTTTTTTTTCATGTTATCTCCTGCCTTCTGCTCAAGGCCCTCAAGGAGGCAGGGTGTATGTAGCCCCACCACTTCTGGTGCACCCTGGATATTGCTACACCCTCAGTGGCTCACGGCTGGTGTGAGTTCGGGTGTTGGCGACCCCGAGGGATTCCTGAGCTGGGTCCGGTTTCCCCATTTTGTCCCTTACCTGTGGGGGGGGGGGGCCTCTCCTCTTTCACTTTCCTATCTGCCTTTCGTGGCTCTCCTTCCCTCCAAGTCCCTCTATCCACATTCTTTGACGGTTGAGGGCATTTCCTTTCCTCCTGTCCTTCATTTACCTTATTCTCCTTTTGTTTTCCATTTTTTCTTCTAGTATATAAGTTAGGAGTTAGTTTTAGTTATAGTTCACATTTTCATTATCATTTTCACTATCACCCACACCATTAGGGGCCGATAACCTAGATGTTAGGTCCCTTAAAACAACAATTATCATCATTATCATCATCATCGTCCTGAAAATGGTTTACGTGGTTAACCGTTTTCGCCGGTATGCAAATACCGGGACGGTTCCTTTCAACAGCTCCATGGCCAACTTCCTTCCGAAATCCCTTCCCTGCCCCTTCCTTAGTTACACCCAAGTTAGCGGTCGGCCTGTCACCATCCCCAGTTGTATCTTCTGTCAAATTGTGTTCAGCTCCCTGACAATGTCCTTGCGACCGTAGAGGAATGATCCCTCTCAGCAGGGGCGGATCTAGGGGAGGGCGAAGAGGGCAACCGCCCAGGGCCCCGCGGTCCGGGGAGCCCCGCGTCATGGATTGCTTCAAATTTAATTGATTACTTATTTATTCGTTAATTCCCCATAAGGAGAGCGTTACAACACAATCAATTTTCATGTTTTATTCTGGCCCTTTCTTCTTTTTTCCCTAAAAACCTCTCATATATACACTATGCTTCCTCTTTCTCTCCTCCGTCCACTTCTTTCCCGGTTGTCTCTCTTTGGGAGTTTGCTCAAACATCTGTTGTCTAAGTCTAATTGATTAATTAATTATACTTTTCAAACTAATTTACAATTCATATTCTTTTTTCAGTGCAGCTATGACCTCCCGTGACCGTTTATCAAGTTTAGATTTCAGTGAAATGTTGGAAGACTTCAGGCGGGAAAAGAGACGCAAAGTAATATTTTAATATTTCACAGTTTACATAATCTTCTTCAAGGGGATTTAAAGATTTCTTTCATATTATTAAAAGAATGTACTGTAGTGTATTCAAAATATTGTAGCCATTATTTATTTTATTATTACCGATTACAAAACTATTTTCCATTTGATTTGATTTTTTTTTATATTTTCTATTGTTGTGGGCCTTATCATATCGCCCAACAAGGCCTGGATCCGCCACTGCCTCGCAGAGTCCGTGGATGAAGTCGAGCTGGGAGAATAAGCGATTTAAAACATACTAGCAGGTCCGTGCGAGAGTTAAGTTTGTCGCTTAACAGTCTTCTTTAGTGATGTACTAAGAAGTTGTCGCTACTGCTAAGTCAGTAGGTCTCGTGGTTCTTACTTCTGATGAGTAGTATCTGCTTTCTATGAATGAGAACTCGTTGGTTAGTTTGTAGAAGTATTTATTAATCTTTGACAATCCAATATATACAAGTTAACACCAGACAGTCAACCTGTTCGGTCGCTGCTGTAACTGGAAGAGTCAGTGTGCTCCTCAGCGCAGAGCTTTTATACAGTTCCTTCACAAGGGGGAGGACAATGTGCGTCATACAGAATATGGACTCACCCTTCACAAGGGGGAGGACAATGTGCGTCATACAGCATATGGACTCATGGTTCCGATAACAGGAATTCTATGAAGTGAACACTCATAAGCAGTGTGTCATTTCTTTGGTTCCGAGAATAAGAATTCTCTGAATTGAATACAAACGAACACTCATATGCAGTGTGTCATTTCCTTGGTTCCGAGAATAAGAATTCTCTGAATAGGGGCTTTTATACAAATCCTCCCTTCACAAGGGAGAGAGCCATGTGTGTCATACAGGATATTGATTCATGGTTCCGATAACAGGAATTCCATGAAGTGCACACTCATAGATAGTGGGGTGAACATATCGAGATATACAAAATGACAGATACACATCTGTAGTAATAATAATCATAAGTCTTAGTTTAGAATGGGGTCTGGAGTTCGACCCTAGACGGAATACATAACTCCTCCACCCTTTGTTGATCGTTATCGTCCTCGATAACATTTTTCTTAAATCTATCTTTAACAGATTTAATACATTGATTTATCCTTGTTCTATATATTAACAGGATAACATAGAAAATAAGTATTATAATACTTGTGTTCACAGACACAAAAGTCTTCATTTTAGTATTAAAGAGTATACATGCGTAATATTGAGTAATTTTTATACAAGGTGCGTTAGACCATCTTAAGGTAGGTCCTTGCAAGTAATATTTTTCCGGAGGATTAATATTAGATTATTGCTAGGAACAGGAGAAATTTTATACAATGTATAAGTTTTAGCATCAGTGATTGGCATATATAATATTACAACCATTTCTTCGTTCATCATGAGAACTTGCGTTTTTGACAGTTTAAGGTTCTCAAATTGATGATACTGGTCAGTATGAATTATAGTTTTTGTTGGGTAGATTACTTGTAAATGTTTTACAACATTTGTTAAATCCTTTTGGGAGAACATCTTGATATTTGTCATTTCCTTAAATGACAAGCTAATAGTATCTTGCATTACTTGTATGATTTTATCTAATTTGTTCGTACACAAGAGCACATATTGTTGATGTTCCAGAAGGTTAATCTTGAAGTCTTCTTCTTGTAAAATACCTTTAATTACCTTCATATTATAGTTTACATGGTTCATTTCATTATAGAACTTTTGAGCAATGTAGTTACTGAATGATACTAATTTATTAATATGTTTAATTTCTTTGGCGTTACTTTGTTTTAGTGCTTTTAATTGTTCCTGTAGATTGTCTAGATCATCTTGGTCTAGATTACCTGATATGAATTTAATTATACTACCAAAACCATTTATAAGACCTCTCTTACTTCTAGGTGTAGCAGGCAGCAACTTATTTAATTCCTTTTTTGTTTCTTTTATTGATTCTCTTAATTCTGATATTAGATAAGGAAAAGTATTATTGCTTCGTGATACGAGACTTGAGATAGTGTCTTGAATATTATTATAAGATACTTTTAAACTCGTTAAATTGAAATGAAACATGAACCGGTGATAATCGTTAATTATTAAGGCTGGTCCTAATGAGTCGGCATAGAATCCTTGTGTCTGGATGGGCTGTGTGATGATGGTGCCATATCCAGGGAGGAATCTAGAATAAGAAATTTTCTTTTTGGTTTAATGTCCCGAAAATTCCTTACATGAGTTTTACCGTTTCTCATTTTACAGTATACCCTGTTTTCTTCAATTTTGGTAATGATACCTTCGTTGTACAGGTTTTTTTATTTCTTGTTTCTGGTGAGGGGATCTAATACGTAGACAGTTTCATTAATTTGGTAATTATGATTGAAAGTGTCGGTGTTTGGTTTAGTATGACTCTCTTTTACAATTTTCAACTGATTTCCTTGTCTTTCAATGTATTCATTGATTTTGGGACAAGGCGAGAAGACGTGGTCTAAAGCTTTATAGTATGGCCCATATAGAACGTTGAAAGGAGGTTGTTTAGTAGTGGAATGGATTGAAGAATTGTAATTCGTGATTATGGTGGTCACGAGCTCTGAGAGCGGAGTGAACTTATCGTGATCTCTGGAGATACGAAGTTTCTCTAGAAGGGTCGAATTCAGTCTTTCTACTGGAGAATTAGATGAAGAATTCAAAGGGGGTAGTAGCGTGATATTCGATGTTCGTGGCTTTACAATATTCTTTTATGACATTGTTTTCGAACTCTCCTCCTTGGTCATGTGTGATTTTCCTTGGGAATCCATGGTGGGAAAAGTAAACTTGTAATTGGCTTAGTGTGGCCAGAGCTGTACCATTTGGTAAAATGTAGGCTTGTCCATACTTTGAGAAAATGTCAATTATAGTTAATATGCGACTTTGCTCGAAGTGAAACGTGTCGATGTGAATTTGAGAGAAAGGGTGATCGGTGGTGATGGGACCTTGGTTCGATACCTCGTTAGGGTGTCTCTCGTATTTGTTTCTTTGACAGAAGTTACATTGATTGATGATTGTCCTAATTTGTTCTCTTAAATGAGGCCAGTAGTATTTGGTCTTAAGATGTTCGTAAGTTTCTACTATACCATTGTGGTTTTCAGAATGATAGTGTGAAATCAGCTGTCTCTGAGTTTCGGGGCTTTCAATGTCTTCCAAGAATTTGGATGACCTGATAATGATTAGTTCAGAAGTAAATAGCTTCTGGCATGCCCTGATGAATGGGATCTCGAGAGTGATATCGTCAAAATAAGTAGCGTACTTGTTTGAAGTTACTATTATTTTGAGGAGGTGATTTGCTAAATCTTCCTGAAGATTCTTCTTTGTGACAATCATTATGTGTCTGGTACATTTTTTAAACAGGTTTTGTTTAAGTACCTTGGGATAATTACCATATTTTACAATAATCTGATTGCGGTTTTGGTTTAAGTTCCGTTCAGATATTTTCAATGTGAATATGGGGTCTGCTTGCTTTGAATGGACAGTTTCATTATCCATATCATTTTGGTAGGTGTCATCTCCGGGGATGGCAATGATTGAAGCTGCTTCATCAGCCATGTTAATCTCTACTCTAGAGAGTGCGTCTGCGACATAGTTAGTTTTGTCTTTGACGTAATCAGACTCTCCTGGTTTTGTGTGGGGATATTCTTGAATGTTACCGTATGTAATGGAATTTATTTCCATTGGCTCAACTAAAATTGGTTCCTTAAACTCGTGTTTTAGTTGTCTCTCATCTACATACTCTAGTGATTGCTGTATGGGACCTAAAGCTTCCTGTTCGATGTCTTCTGAAGGTTCTAAGTGAGCATTCAGATTACCTCTAATGGTTGAAACACCGGACATCGGCTGTGGAAATCTTTGCTGGTTAGTGGGTGTGAAACGTCGGCCAATATTATTGGGAGTTGGGTAAGGACGATTCATGGAGTTTGGTGGCTTGAAAGGCTGAGTGTTCGGAGCTTGAGCGTGTCCGAAAATTGGTTGTGGTTTATCTTTAAAGAAGGGTCTGTGGGTTTGATTTTGCATGAAAGGTTGGTTAAATGGGTTCCTTGGTGGAGCTGGGTTAAAATTCGAGAATGGATTGTGTGCTGAGTGGCCTAGTGGTCGAGTTGTTGGTGGAAACTTGCTAGGAGGTAGTTTTCCTCTTAGTTGGTCCATGTAATCTTCATGGGCGCGATCGTTATCATAAGACCTGCATAACCTGAGGCAATGATTCAGGTCTGTATTCTGTGCATATCTTAAGTATGAACGGTAGGGTTCCAAAACTCCTGCTTTAAACGTGTTTAGGCTTAACTCTTCAAGTTCTCTTAGTTTCAATTCCAAAATTTGGTTTTGGTAATTGAGTTTGCATAAGCTTTTGCATTGCAAAGTCAATCCTTCTAATTTATCATGGTAGTCATTGTATGATTCGTTTCTTTTCTGGTAGCAATTAGAGATCTCCTGGATGAGAAGTCTCTCGTCTTTGACGTTACCGTATTTTCTTATGAGTTTATCTTTAAATTTTTCATAAGTACTGTTGGCTTCTAAGTCAAGAATGCTACATGCTTCACCTTTTAGTTTTGACTTTATGACGTTAAATAGGGAGTCATTTATTAATACTGAGTTTGTAGCTGACGCTATTCTCTTATGAGTGTTTAGAAATGATTCTGTTCTTGCTAAGAAATAGTCAAGACTGCAAGAATTAGTGCCGTTAAATTCAGGCAAAAGCTGAATCTGAGCATATTCGAATTTTGAAAGTAACTCGGTTTCAGGCGTTTTGTTTGAATTTATAAAGACGGTTTTCAGAATTGTTTATAATAAATATTTAATTTGCTAGATTAAATTTTGTAACAGTGGTTACTTTTAAAAGTTAATTACTTACTTATAAGTGTTAATTATTAATCGAAATATATATGAAAGAGCCCCGGTTAGGTTTTCACAATAAAGTAAATAACTTATTATTATTATTAATCAAAATATATGTGAAAGAGCCCCGGTTAGGTTTTCACAATAAAAGAAATAACTTATTATTATTATTAATAATAAAAATATATGTGAAAGAGCCCCGGTTAGGATTTCACAATAAAGGAAATAACTTATTATTATTATTAATCAAAATATATGTGAAAGAGCCCCGGTTAGGTTTTCACAATGAAGGAAATAAGTTATTATTATTATTAATCTAAAATTAATGATATGTGGATATCTCGTTTAGATTCTCCACAATATGAACTAGTTAAATGATAAAATTAATTATATGTCTTCTGAAATGAGGATGATGATTGATGATGATAATAAATATTTAATTATTTTATTAATTCCTTTAATAGTGACAAGCGAAAGACCAGTATGGGCTGCACTAACTCACTTTTGTTAGGAAATTATATTACTTTATTATTAATTTTTGTTTTAATTGTTTAGTTACAATATTATTCAAAAGTAAATAAAGAGTGTAAGGTCTGCTAATTAGAGCCCACTAAATTATTTCCTCTTGAAAGTACAAATATTTATTATTATGTATTTATTATTTGTTTTAAGTTTATTAATTTTAATTCAAATCGAAATGACAAGGCAAACTCTACTAGTTAAAGTTAACCGTAATTTGTTTTCGTTTGAAAGGGAAAGAATGTATTATTTAGGTTTTATTATTATTATTGTTGCTCTCCCAATTTGTTACTTGAAATATTGAACCATGCTTTACTAATAATACTCTAGTTCACAAATAAGGTATTATTTGGAGTTTGACTTACAGACAAGAAAAGATGATCAGTGCTGGCTGCATCCTCTTGGAACTGCGGAGTCGGTTGGTTCTCTTGTGTCGTCGTGTGGTCGGAAAGCGCTTCTGGAGCGTTGTCGGCACGTACGGCGATGGCGGTCGGTTGTTGCGAAAGGCGTTTACTTGGAGCGTGGGCTTCTTGGAACGTTTGTCGGCGAACTTCCTTCCTTCCGTTAAGTTAGCAAAGTTGGTTGTGGACCAAAGGCGTCTCTTGGAGCGTTTGCTTCTTGGTACGTTGTCAGTTCCACTTCTAACTTGCTTCCTTCAAGCTGGCGAAGTCGTTTGTGGACGAAAGGCCTCCCTGAGGTTGTCAGTACCACTCCTGGCTTGCTGGCTGATTCATAGAAACGATGACTGCATCTAGTACTGAAGATAGGTACCTTGGTGTCGCTAGTATAGTGACGAAAGGCCTCCTTGTGAGGTTTGTCAGAACACTGTACTAACTTACTCGTAGATTATCTGGCAAGGATAATCGTTACCTATCCCGGACGGGCCCCCAGTTAAGTTTGTCGCTTAACAGTCTTATTTAGTGATGTACTAAGAAGTTGTCGCTACTGCTAAGTCAGTAGGTCTCGTGGTTCTTACTTCTGATGAGTAGTATCTGCTTTCTATGAATGAGAACTCGTTGGTTAGTTTGTAGAAGTATTTATTAATCTTTGACAATCCAATATATACAAGTTAACACCAGACAGTCAACCTGTTCGGTCGCTGCTGTAACTGGAAGAGTCAGTGTGCTCCTCAGCGCAGAGCTTTTATACAGTTCCTTCACAAGGGGGAGGACAATGTGCGTCATACAGAATATGGACTCACCCTTCACAAGGGGGAGGACAATGTGCGTCATACAGCATATGGACTCATGGTTCCGATAACAGGAATTCTATGAAGTGAACACTCATAAGCAGTGTGTCATTTCTTTGGTTCCGAGAATAAGAATTCTCTGAATTGAATACAAACGAACACTCATATGCAGTGTGTCATTTCCTTGGTTCCGAGAATAAGAATTCTCTGAATAGGGGCTTTTATACAAATCCTCCCTTCACAAGGGAGAGAGCCATGTGTGTCATACAGGATATTGATTCATGGTTCCGATAACAGGAATTCCATGAAGTGCACACTCATAGATAGTGGGGTGAACATATCGAGATATATAAAATGACAGATACACATCTGCAGTAATAATAATCATAAGTCTTAGTTTAGAATGGGGTCTGGAGTTCGACCCTAGACGGAATACATAACTCGAGAACTCTCGCATAATAGGTTGTGTGCGCCCCATGTGTACAGACTACCCGCCCAGCTCTATTGCTATGCGGGTAGGCCGCGACACAGTTCTGCCAGGGGCTATCGTCTTGTTTATTTGTTTAAAAGCACTTTATAAACAAATAAATATATTTACGTTGATTTTTCAAGAAATGCAAGGTTTTTCCTGTACTATTGAGACGATTTGAAAGATTTTGGTACAAACCACATCTTCTAACTCCCTCTGGTTTAGGATCTTGGGTTTTGTGAAACATGATGATGATGATGATGACTGTTGTTTGAAGGGGCCTTTCATTTAGGTTATCGGCCCCTAATGGTTTGGGTGATAGTGAAGATGAAAATGGAAGGTAAACTATAACTAAAACTAACTACTAACTTATGTACTAGAAGAAATGGAAAACAAAAGGAGAAAAAGGCAAATAAGGGACATGAGGAAAAGAAATGCCCTCAACCCTCGAGAATGCGGATTGAGGGACTTGGAACGAAGGAGAGCCACGAAAGGCAGATAGGATAGTGAAAGAGGAGAGGGTCCGCCCCAGAGGTAATGGATAAAAGGGGGAAAACCAGACCCAGCTCAGGAATCCCTTGGGGTCGCCAACTCCCGAACTCACCTGACGGTGTAGCAATATCCATGGTGCACCATGGTACACCCTGCCTCCTTGAGGGCCTTGATCAGAAGGCAGGAGATAACATGAAAAGAAAAAGAAGGCTGACCCCTCGCAGAAGGAGGGTATCAGAAAAGATGAGACAAGGGCCAATTAAGGCGGGAAAGGAAGAGACTCCCTAGGCTTCGGATACCCTAATACCGTCGGGGTCGGAAGAGAACAAGAGTTGACCAAGTGAGGTCGACGGGAAAGAAGACGGAGAGGAGCCCGGCACAAGTAAGTGAAAGCAATGTCAGACTCAGCTGGGGCCCCGTGGTCGTCAACCCACTAGATGTGAGCCCCTGGGGGATGTGAAAAATACACCTTAGCGTATTATGTAATAAGATGTTACTAGACTGCAGTAAAACCTGATTAAAGCGGAACGTTCCGGATGTATTTTTCCGTTTTCCCAGAATTACAGTATTATGCGACGGACTCTTTGGTCGGAGGGAATGTCGTGACTCTTCAAGGTCAAGTTGTAGCGTAAGTGGTGGGGGTTGTGAAGCAGGGAGCAGGGAGCCGGAAGGTTATAGCCGCTTCGAATGAACTACAGAGTATTTAGAGCCTTTTTCACCAACTCTTCACTAACGATTAGTTAGTTAATTCACATTTAACATAAATACGAGATTTAATGCGTGATTATCTTCGATGCATTTCACGAGGCCATTCGGGTTCACAATTACTTAAATAAGAGCCGTTTTCACCAACTCTTCACTAACGATTAGTTAGTTAATTCACATTTAACATAAATACGAGATTTAATGCGTGATTATCTTCGATGCATTTCACGAGGACATTCGGGTTCGCAATAACTTAAATTAAGATTTACGTCATGTCGCCTCCGTAGCGTAGTGGTCAGCATGGTTAGCTGCCACCCCGGAGGTCCTGGGTTCGATTCCCGGCTCTGCCACGAAATTTGAAAAGTGGTACGAGGACTGGAACGGGGTCTACTCAGCCTCGGGTGGCCCAAATGAGTAGAGGGGGTTCGATTCCCCCTCAGCCATCCTCGAAGTGGTTTTCCGTGGTTTCCCACTTCATCTTCGGGCAAATGCCGGGATGGTACCTTCTTCAAGGCCACGGCCGCCTCCTTCCCTCTTCCTTGCCTATCCATCCTAACCATCCCTTACCTTCCCTCATGAGGCCCCTGTTCGCTTTGCAGGTGAGGCCGCCTGGGCGAGGTGCCAATCCAACCTCACCAGTTGTATCCCTTCCGATTCGATGTTCCCAGCTCTAGGACACTGCCCGTAGAGGCGGTAGTGGTGAGTTCCCTCGCTGAGTCCGTGGGTTCCACCAACCTGGAGGGGGAAAAAAAAGGGCTCTCGCGCATGCGTAGACTCGGTTTCAGCTTGTAGAACATGGCGGACAGAATAAGAAGCGTCTAGCACTGATTGTCGTTTGCGAAGCTTCCTTGAGACTTTCTGGAACATAATTATAAAGGAAGAGAAATACAGAAGACCTTATTCGTGGTAAAAGCTTAGAATCATATGAAAAAAGTATTTAGGAGAACTGGCAGTTGTACGAATAGATACATACCTTATTAGGACGTATAACCCAGTTATCTTCGTAGCGTAAGCGGTAGAGGTGCAGACTCACAATTCATTATAGGCTACAACGCTGGAAGCAGTTCGGAACCCCAACCCGTTTTTTTTTTTTTAATTTCCGTATTCGTCTTGCTTGGTATTAAAACTTAGTATTGTGTGTGATCTTTTATAATTTCATTGTCATAAACATATTATATATTCATATGGATGAAAGTACGTGTGAAACTCGGAGACAAACCGCCATTGTGGAATGCGCAAGGCACAGTTCAACTGTTTCCCGCCACTTTAAAGATGCTTTAGGTCCGTTTTCACCAACTCTTTACTAATGCTTAGTTAGTTAATTTGTATTTAACTTAAATTTATTTTATTTAGTCAATTTACCCTCTAGGTTGGTGGATCCCACGGACTCAGCGAGGGAACTCACCACTACCGCCTCTATGGGCAGTGTCCTGGAGCTTGGAACATCTGGTCGGGATGGATACAAATGGGGAGGTGTGATCAGCACTTCGCCCAGGCGGCCTCACCTGCAAAGCGAACAGGGGCCTCATGAGGGATGAGAACGGATGGAAGATTGGGATGGATAGGCTAGGAAGAGGGAAGGAGGTGGCCGTGGCCTTACAGTAGGTACCCATCCCGGCATTTGCCCGAAGACGAAGTGGGAAACCACGGAAAACCACTTCGAGGATGGCTGAGGGGGAATCGAACCCCCTCTACTCATTTGGGCCACCCGAGGCTGAGTAGACCCCGTTCCAGTCCTCGTACCACTTTTCAAATTTCGTGGCAGAGCCGGGAATCGAACCCAGGACCACCAGGGCGGCAGCTAACCATGCTGACCGCTACGCTACGGAGGCGACTATTTAACTTAAATACGAGAGTTAATGCGTGATTATCTTTGATGCATTTTACGAGGACATTCGGGTTCGCAATTACTTAAATAAGATTTACGGCTCTCGCGCATGCATTGACTCGGTTTCATCTTGGAGAAACATGGCGGACAGAATTAGAAGCGTCTAACACTGATCGTTGTTTGCGATGCTTCCTTGAGACTTTCTGGACATAATTATAAAGGAAGGGAAATACAGAAGACCTTATTCGTGGCAAAAGCCTAATATGATATGAACAAAGTATTTAGGAGAACTGGCAGTTGTGTGAATAGATAGCATAATAGGACGCGCTCTCTCAGCTGTCTTCGTAGCGTAAGCGGTAGAGGTGCAGACACTCCATCTATTACGGAGCGCTGGAAGCATTTCGAATCCTCATTCGGATTTTTTTTAAATTTCCATATTCGTCTTTCTTAAAACGTAGTAATGTGTGTCATCTTTTATAATTTCATTGTTATAAACATATTTTATATTCATATGGATGAAAGTAGCCTACGTGTGAAACTCGGAAACAAACCGCCATTGTGGAATGCGCAAGGCACAGTTCAGCTGTTGCCCGCCACTTTAAAGATACTTTAGAGAGTTGAGTGGCCAGATTTGGCCATTTAACGTAATTCCTTGTTAGTGGTTAGTTAACGAGCGTTTCTGTTTGATAAAATGCTCGTGCGCCAGTTGAGCACTTCGGTTAAACCAAGAATTAGAACACTTGAAATGAAAATATAATTTTGAAACTTCGCAATTTTATAGAACTGGAATCTGCGGATATCCGTGAAATGTTTCACCATGCGGATGTAGTTTGCATGTCTGTGCGGATAGTGGATAAACTGAGGATAATGTTTGGAGTGAATTTGCGGATAGTTTTTAGAATAAAATCCGAACTTGTTGAACATCATTACTAGGCCCTCATGTTTGTGACAAATGTAAGATGTGTTGATTTAAGCTACTCTCATTCAAATTAGCTTATGCCATTAAGCATAATTAACGAAACCTGCGGTTGATAACAGGTTGCGTAAAACCTAACCCAACAGATAAGCTCTACTACCTGGCTGGAAGAGCACCACCTTGTGTACGCAAAGAGGTGGCTGCCAACAGGGAGAGGCTGAGAGTGGAAGAGAACAACGCCCACCCACTGAAGAGCTTCCTGAGGACATCTGAGATGCTTACCGTCTCACCGGAGAAGGCAAGGCTGGATATATGGAAGAAGTCGACCCCTCACCCCTGCGGTTGGATGCCAGTAGCTGAAGAACTACCACCCGGACACAATGAACGCTGGTTGGTGTGGAAATCCCTAAACAGGTTACGATCAGGAGTTGGAAGATCCCGTGACAATCTGAGGAGATGGGGCCTCAGTACATGTGACACGTCTTGCGAATGTGGACAAGAACAAACCACAAGACACATGCTTCATTGCCCTCTGTGCCCTTCATCTTGTGCAGAGGAAGATATAATGTTAGCCACTCCAAACGCCTTGGATGTTGCTCAGTATTTAGACGTGAGCACCATGCCGCTTGTATGCAATTCGCCAACGTCCATCGAAACTGGACTGTGCAGCAGAGGAGCTCAGTGCTGTTGACGGATGAATCCAGATTCTGTTTGAGGGCACCGGATGGGAGGGAGAGAGTATGTATAAGGCCCGGGGAACCTAATTCACCCTGTACCTTCTCTGCAAGGAACCGTTCAATGGAGGCTCTGTGATGGTCTGGGCCGGGATTACCACGGATACGCGAATGGAGCTTGTGTTCGTTGACAATGGGAGCCTGACAGCCCATCGGTACATCAAGGAGATTTTAGTACATCACGTCGTGTCTTTCTTCACCTGCCTTTGAGGAGAACTTTATCCCGAAGCATGACAACGCTCGCCCACACGTTGCCGTATGTGTACGTGAGTACCTGGATGAAGTCGTAATTGAGCACATGGTGTGGCCTGCTTGTAGTCCCGACCTAAACCCGTTAGAGCATGTCTGGAATATGATTGAGAGACGTGCTAGGAGTCGTTCTCCTGACTTCGAGGTTATCTCTTGGAAGAATGGGAGCTCATACCGCAAGGGATCATTCGAGATTGCATCCTAAGCATGCCTGATCGAATCACAGTTGCAACTGTGGCTAGAGGTGGTAATACCCGTTATTGAGCCAGTGGAAATGTTGTGCAAAAAAGTGGACAAACGGACTAAGTCGTAAAGTAATCATTCGTAATCATACAGTGTAACGGGTCGGAGGACAGTACGATGGATTCCAGGTTTCTACATTTCCAAATTTGTGTTTGTGCACTGTTGTGATTGTTATGATAAATAATTTGTATCAATTATTGACCTATTTAGGGTAATTAACTTATGATTCATTGCAACGTTGGTGTAATGTCATAATATTTGATTAATACAACATCGAGTTTTGTCTGAAATTCATAGTGTTTCGCTTTTTATGTCGGTGAGTGTATAATTAGACAGTTTTACCCTTTTATGTACCCGTATAGAAACTGTACATTTGTATGCTTCCGACACGAGAAATAAAATAAAATTAACATTCCGAACAGGAAAGGGTTGCAATTATGGCTGTATAACATTCATTTTAAACAGCACATGATATACAAAGCCTAAAGGAACGACTTTTTCCTCAAATATCTAAATATGTTGCTTTAGTAATTTCTGCTTTATCTCGTTAAAAATATTATTGCAATGCCAGTAGAATGGAAAAACAAACGTGCGAATGCGGAAAAAGTCGTGCGGATGCGGATAACAGTTGTGCGGATGCGATTAACAGTCGTGCGGATGCGGGGCGGATGCGGATAACGTTTTGTTTATCCGCGCAGAGCTCTAAAGATAACGAGCCCGCCTGAATAAACAAACTCGCTTGCGTCAATTTGTGCTGAGCGGGAGCATTACGCTAAGTGCGATAACTTATGAATGCTATCTGATACCGAGCTCTGGTTTGTTTTAAAAACTATGTCAAACATTGATGAACATTTCTTCTCGCTTAGTCACGGACGTAAAGTCAACAGCAAAAAAGTTTCTCGCTACCTAACTTTTCTCTGATACCATAATATAATTTTCAAGTAACGTTTAAGAAAAAAATAACTGTCTTAATATGAAACAAATTACCACCCTGAGAAATAGGATATCTTCTACCAACATCAGGCAATATAAAAATAAATTCTTAATCTGTTGTGATCATTAGTGGTGGCTCAGCGGTCTAGCTGTATGCCTCTCACCACGGCGGTCCGGGTTCGATTCCCGGTCAATGCATGTGAGAATTTCGAAGAGAAATGTCATGTCCTGTGGTTCGGATTCCACGTAAAAAGGAGGTCCCGTGGCTCATGATCTCGAGATTAACGGTCACGTTAAACTACAAGCTTCCTTTCCATTAGCTATGGCGCAATAAGTTTTATATGTGCATAAAAATAGATTCGTGCTAAAATATCGTAATTGTGATAATTGGGACATGTGTTCATTATTTATGGCTTTTAATTTTATATCCTCATAAAGAGCGGAAAATTCTCTATAAGACCACGTAAACATTATCTTAGATGTATCACTTTGCATTATTGGGAAATGGCAACATCGCCGGGGTAGAAGAGGACAAAGCTAATTGCAGGACATATGAGTGCGATTGAGAGGCAAATAGTACATTTAATCCCACACTGTCTTTTAAGGTAGAGACGCACTATAGACTGGAAGCTGAAAAACGAAACAGTCTCAAATGAAAATGTATGTACACTGCTCAACAAAAGTTTGGACTACCGTCATCAATTTATGCTACGGTACTACAGGTCTTATTTACGTCATTCATTATCCAGTCAGGACCCATATTCTCGACGGTGTGTACTACTGGTATGCTTTGCGTTCGTTCCTTAGTGATGATAACAGAACGCTGTCTCAGCGGCACACCGCGAGCAGTCCCTTATCACCAACAGCTATCAGTTTGTGTTCAGAACTGCAGTGACATGCCACGAGAATATAGGTTCTGACTGGATAATGTCCGTAAATGAGACGTCTATAGTGCATCTCTACCTTAAAAGACATTATGGAATGAAATGTAGTATTTGCCTCTCACTCGCACTCCTATGTCCTGCAATTAGTTTCGTCCTCTTCTACGCCGGCGATGTTGCCATTTCCATATAATTGAAAGTAAAAAATCTAAGAAAATCTTTGCGTGGTCTTATAGAGAATTTTCCGCTCTTTATGATGATGTAAAAACAAGAAGTTCCGTGACGAACTCAAGAGCCTACTTTTCTTAAAATTCAAGATTCATGCTAATGATTAATCTATATGGATCTATATAGAATAATGACGAATTAAGTTGGTAAAATTGAAATTTCTAATTAGTTCGAAATACTGTACACCTGTCATAATGTAGCCTAATAGAGAACTACAGTTGGCAACCCTGGTGACTGAATATATTCTTAGTTCTATCTCTTAAGGTAGAGAATACAAAATTTGGTTGAAGTCCAAAGGATAGCATGGACGTTACATTCAGTTAAACATTGGATCTAACAGTGCGTGTAAAATCATGTTGGCAACAATGACATACATTTATAGGTCAGAAATAATCTGAAATAATATGCTCTATTATTGTGTCAATTTTGAATGAAATCCATTGGTTAGTATAGAAGTTACATGCATTCTAAAATTGGACCTATCAGCAGGCTTAGAATAATGTTGGCAGCACTGGCGTAGGCCTATATTAGTTACTCCAAATTAATCTAGAATGCCAGGTACTATACGTGTGCAAAGTTTAGAGCTATTGGCTTGCATACTTTCTGATATATTGATATTAGGGTAACAAAAATAGAGACAGTATTTATTAACAGTTGGCAGCCCTGGTTACTCTTAAGAATTGACATAGTCATATATGTTATGGTACACATAGCACACACGAAATTTGGTTGAAATCCAAGTGATAGTATATAAGTTACATGTATTTAAAGTTGGACCTCTCAGCAGGCTTAGAATCATGTTGGTAGCACTGACGAATATAAGTTACTCCAAATTAATATAGAATGTCAGGTACTATACGTGTGCATAGTTTAAAGCTGTCGGCTTGCATACTTTCTGATATATGGGTATTTTGATAAAGAAATTGAGAGCATTTATTAACAGTTGGCAGCCCTGGTGGCTCTTAAGAATACGCTCAGTCATACCTGTTTATGTGCACATAGCACATACGAAATTAGGTTGAAATACAATTGATAGTGTAGAAGTTATATGCATTTAAACTTTGGACCTATCAGCAGGCTTACAATCATTTTGGCAACACTGCTATGTATGGCCTCCTGGAAATTAAACTGCAATATTATTATCTATACGTGTGCCAATTTTGAAATAGCTCCCATTCAAACCTTCCAAGATATCCGACATGGAGCTCAAATTTCAATTGCGATTTTTCAGCAGTTGGTAGCACTGATAACTTATAATTTTCAAATATGGCCGTGAGATAATCAGGTATAGATCTTTACTCCTACCAAATTATGTTTTGATTGCTGCAGCCGTTTAGGAGTTGATAGGGGGGGGGACACACATACAGCCAGACAGACAGAAGGACAGACAGACATACAGACAGACAGACAGAAGGACAGACAGACAGAAGGACAGACAGACACACATTTGCCCGATCTCATAAGTCTACTTTTTCCTCATTTTTGCAAAATGTAAAAAGTAGGCTAATAACAGCCATAAATAATTAACACATGGCCCAATTTTCACAATTACGATATTTTAGCGCGAATCTATATTTTTGCAGATATAAAACTTATCACGCCATAGATAATGAACTAATGATCACAACAGATAGAGAATTTATTTTTAGATTGCCTGATGTTGGTAGAAGATACCCTATTTCTCAGGGCAGTAATTATTTTCATAATAAGAAAGTTATGATTTTTTTCTTAAATGTTACTTGAAAAATCTGGGATGGTGTCACACAAAAGTTACGTAGCGAGAAACATTTTTGCTGTTGACTTGACTTTGGTGACTGAGCGAGAAGAAATGTTCAATAAAGTCTGAAATAGTTTTTAAAACAAACCAGAGCTCGTTATCAGATAGCATTCATAAGTTATAGCACTTTGCGTACTCCTCCTGCCCAGCGCAGCGCTGACGCACCATAAGTTATCACCCCGACTGCATTTGTAGGAGGGTAGGTGTTGGTGTGTAGTTAAACTGTGAAATGAAGTGGAGCTTGTGTTATTTATAAATTGTCCGCCTTTGAGTAGTGGCTAGCATTCTTGGCTGTTACTGTGCTGTCACCGTGGAGGCCCGGGTTTGATCCCGGCTCTGCCAATAAATTTAAATCTGGTCTGAGGGCTGGAACGGGGTGTACTCAACTTCATGAGACAAAACTGAGAAGAGGCGGATTCTATTCCTACCTCAGCTATCCTCGAAGTGGTTTCCGTAGTTTGCCTTTGTTCGTCCCGGAAATGAACAAGGGTTCGTTAATGGTGCAGAGTTAACGTTTCTGTGCCAAAAGAATACGGCAGACACCCACGACGAAATGACTGGTGAAGTGTATGAAAAGTGGTTCGCCGAGCAATTGTTGCCCAATGTTCCCGAAGGAGCTAACCTAGTAAGTAATAGACAATGTAGGCTATCACAGTAGATAAATATGTTCGCTGCTTGCCACCATACTACAGTGAACTTAATCCCATCGAAATGGTATGGGCGCAAGTAAAGAACTAGCATATATAAAATTGAACAACGTCTCATTCAAGAAACAAGAAATGAATAATTTAATTTCGGCTGCATACCACTACTTGACAACACAAAATTGGGTAAATTACGTGGACCACAATATATATTATTATTATTATTTAGTTATTATTATAATAATTATTATTATTAAATGTCATATTATAATATATTATAACCTATGAATTCGAGAAAATGTAATATTATAACATGTTATAATATTATCATATTCATGAATAATTGAAAATTATTAATTATTATAATGTGTGCATTAAAATCGCGCTCTGAATTTTGGTGTATCATATCTAAATATTGTACCGTCATTCGCTTCAAGGCATGAGGTACAGTTATATACAACAAACAAATATTTTGGAAATTTCCCGAGTTTTGCGGAAAAGCACGCCTGTATACGAGTTATGTTACATCATGTGCCCGGCCTTGCAGAACTTGGTATTTACTGCGTATTGTATTTTAAGATAGAGACGCTCTATAGTAGGGTAGCATACATTTTATGACGGTAGTCCAAACTTTTAGGGGCAGATGACCTCGTAGTTCCGTCCCTTAAAACCACAATAACTAACTAACTAGTCCAAACATTTGTATTATTATTATTATTATTATTATTATTATTATTATTATTGTCGCCTCCGTAGCGTAGCGGTCAGCATGTTTAGCTGCCGCCCCGGAGGTCCTGGGTTCGATTCCCGGCTCTGCCACGAAATTTGCAAAGTGGTATGAGGACTGGAACGGGGTCTACTCAGCCTCGGGTGTTCCAAATGAGTAGAGGGGATTCGATTCCCACCTCAGCCATCCTCGAAGTGGTTTTCCGTGGTTTCCCCACTTCGTCTTCGGGCAAATGCCGGGATGGTACCTTCTTCAAGGCCACGGCCGCCTCCTTCCCTCTTCCTTGCCTATCCATCCTGACCATCCATTACCTTCCCTCATGAGGCCCCTGTTCGCTTTGGAGGTGAGGCCACCTGGGCGAGGTGCCAATCACACCTCACCAGTTGTATCCACTCCGATTATATTCCCAGCTTTAGGACACTGCCCATAGAGGCGGTTGTGGTGAGTTCCCTCGCTGAGTCCGTGGGTTCCACCAACTAAGAGAAGAAGAAAAGAATTATTATTATTATTATTATTATTATTATTATTATTATTATTATCAGAGATTTAAGCCCACTAAGGAGCGCTTATGACAAGTGCTTCTGCGACGCTTCCTTTGTTTTCCAATATCTCCTCAGTCCAGCCAATAACTTGTCCTTCCTCTCCTGTGTGAGGGGTAGTCGGGTCTTAATCACTTTGGGTGGTGGGCAGTGCTGGATTACCCATTAGGCCCGACTAGGCCCAGGCCTAGGGCCCCCAAGAAATTTCTAATTTAGTTCAATTTTATTCCGAAGATTTAGAATTTTTTTAATCCAGAACTGAGACAGTTTCAGCATGATATTAAATTACGATGTCCTTTAAAAACTGAGTTCACTCATTCTGAACTTTACGAAATTCTTATTCGAGACAAGCTTCAGTCTGTTTTCCCGAACGTTGAAATTGCTTTTCGCATTTTCCTGACCCTCATGACAACGAATTGTTCTGCGGAGCGTTCGTTTTCAAAATTGAAACGGATCAAAAGTGCGCAAAGAAGTATCATGTCACAAGAACGATTAGACATGCTAAGTTTAATGTATATCGAGTCAGATGTTCTGCGGGAAATTGATTTTGATGTCATTGTAGAAGATTTCATTGACCGAAAAAACAGAAAAATAATTTTTTGATTACATTTTACAGAGGTAAAATATAGTATGATTTGTTAAATTGTTCATCAAATCATCTGAAATGTTTTCAAATAACGATGTTCGTTTCAATTGAAATGTATGTACTGTATATATGTAGGCCTATGTATGATTTAATAAAAAGTGTATTATTCATCTTGAGAAAAAGAACTCTTGTATATATATATAATTAAAAGTACAGGTGCTAAAAAATAAAAATTATTTGAAAAAATAAAGGGGCCCCAAAAATCTGAGGGACTTGGGCCTCATTTTACCTTAATCCGGCACTGGTCCAGGGGGTACCTAGAGTTAACACTATCACAAAATTTGGAACGGTCAAGAATATCACAGTCTGAAATGCCAGCGTTATTCAAGTCTTGTTTAACTTCATTAAGCCACAAGACGCCTGTCTTGTAGCCATTAATCAAGTTGAAGATCTTCATGGTGATTCTATCATTCCCCAACCGGAAGAGGTGCCCGTAGAATTTCAATCGCCTCCGTCCCATGGTAGTGGTGACTGGTTCTGACGGTATAGTTCAGTGTCTGCTTTAAGCCGATAAGAGCCATCTGGGAACAATCTTGGTCCATGAATTTTTCGAAGGATACGTATGTATATGAAATACAAAAACATCACCGTCGGACTCCTTGCGAGCCAAAGACACTGATGATAGCACTGGATCTTAAGATGTTCAGACTCACTGAAGATACATTTTGCAAAGAATGTTTTATCATTTCTAATGATCTTGTCGACTTCATCGTTATGCTTGAGTCAAAAGTTATGCCTTACGGAGACGGTGACGTCATGCAGCTGCGCGGGAAGCCTAAGTTAATGGGTAATGGACGGCGAGTGCGTGACGTCATGCAGCCACGCAGGAAGCCTAAGTTAATGGTTAATGGAGTCTGTTGAAAGAGTCCTGAGGCGTCGAGCGACCTGGGGCTTCGAGCGAAGCGAAAAGAATACAGGGTGACTCCTAAAGAGGTGTACAAGATGCCAGATAAGAATACATGGTGACTCCTAAAGAGCTATACAAGATGCCAGATAAGAATACCTGCCTCCTATAGAGGTGTGCAGGATGTCAGAGCAAAATACAGTACAAGATGCCAGATAAGAATACAGGTGAATCCTAAAGAGATATACAAGATGCCAGATAAGAATACAAGGTGACTCTTAAAGAGGTGTACAAGATGGCAGAGAAGAATACAGGGTGGTTCCTAAAGAGGTGCACAAGTTGTCAGACAAGAATACAGGGTGACTCCTAAAGAGGTGTACAAGATGTCACACAAGAATACAGGGTGACTTCTAAAGAGATATACAAGATGCCAGATAAGAATACAGGGTGCCTCCTAAAGAGATGCGCAGGATGTCAGAGCAAAATACAGGGTGACACTTAACGAGGTGTACAGTATGTTAGATTCAATTCAAATACAGGGTGACCCTTAAAGAGGTTTGCAAGATATCAGATTCAAATAATGGGTGACCCTTAAAAAGTTGTAAAAGATGTCAGACTCAAATACAGGGTGACCCTTAAAGAGGTGCCCGCGCGGGAAGCTAAGTTAATGGGTAATGGAGTCTGTTGAAAGAGTCCTGAGCCTTTCTAACATGTGTAGCATTTGTAGCATGCGTCATTTGAAATGAAATAACGTCTAGTCTTTCTGACTGACTGTAATTTTTTTTAGTGTTATGCTTTTCAACCACCTGTTTTCTTTGACATTTTTGATCTAAAGTGCTGGTCAAAACAATAAGGACACCACCCATAAATGAACGTTTGCCTCTTGTCCTTAATGTATTGGTAATGAGCAATTTTCTTAGTTATTAATAAAACCTACAGGAGAATGAGCAGGCCCTTAGGAAAAACACATGGATTTTGGTTGAAAAATACGAAAGTTACAGGCAATTTGTTTTTAAAGTATGGCACAAAAATTAACACTCGTATGCACGAAAACCCCCATCCGAAGAGAAAACGGGGGCACGTACACATTTGAAACTTGGCATATCAATAAACCTCATAAAGACCTATCAAACGTGTACTGCAAAAATATTGAGGAAAAATGTGAGGATGAGTGAGAGAGTGATATATTTCTTTGAAATTTTCAGGAAAAGCCCCAATTTTTTTTATGGTCTTTTTAAAATTTTATGTTTGGCACCAACGATCGAATGTTGTCACAGCCTACTTGATACACGTCTGTTTAGGCGGGGAATGATGTTTCGGAACAGCTGATTGCTTTGTTCTCTGAGCAGCTTGAGATATTTTTGAGGTTAAATCCGTACTTCGTCGAGTTCGAGAATTTATTGAAACAAAATAGGTCGTCGTAGTGTTCCAGGTGAAATAAAGTGGCAAATTGTAGGTATGCATAAGGGTGGCATGAACTATCGACAAATTGGGAATAATTTGGACGTTAGCAAACAATGTGTACAGTAGAGCAGACATTGAAGATTTTTTCAGAGCCTAGCAGCATCAAGAGTGAAACCCATGGTGGCCCAAGGAAAACATCTCCTAGACAGGAGAGAGAGCTAATTCATTTGTCTAAAGTAAATAGGAGGGCTAGTCAGGGTGATCATTAAACCGAGAATTCAATATCCTCGTCAGTAAGTCAACAGTTGGCCGACGGTTGCGTCAATCTCGATATGCTTTGCGAAAACCTCTGCTTACTGAACAGCGCCGATTCAAAAGACTACAGTGGTGTCGTGAGAAAAAAGGTTGGCTTGCAGAAGCTTGGACGCGTGTAGTTTTCTCGGATGAGAATCGATTTGAGTTATTCCCACGCAGAAAGGTTCGTGTCAGGCGCACGATAACAGAGAAACTCTTGCCTCAATGCCTGGTCCCGGCAGTTCAGCAGGGCGGTGATTCCGTTATGATCTGGGCATGCATCACCAGTGAGGGACCTGGGGAATGTTATGTGGCAGTTAATTCTAATACTTCAGAATGTTACTGCACAACCATGTTACCATCTGTCAAACAGCTGTTGGGAGAGAACTTCATCTTCCAGCAAGACAATGCACCATGCCATACATCCCGCGTCACGAAGGCCTGGATGGAGACCAATGACGTAGAACTGCTGCCATGGCCAGCTCGTAGCCCTGATCTCAATCCTATTGAGAACCTTTGGAACAAGATTGGGCTACAGCTGGACAAGAAGAAACCGACAAATAAGGAAGAGATGCGCCTCAATCTGTTCGAGCTCTGGAGGAATGTGACGAAGGAAGAGTGCCGCAGCCTTATTGACTCTATGGTGCAGCGTATTTCAGCATGCAAGAAAGCAAATGGTGGCTACATCATGTACTAACATTGTAATGCATGTGAATTGATCTCTTATTAATTTTGAAATGGAATAAATGACTTAAATAATTCAATTTTTTCAGTTTATGGGAAGTTTATGGGAAGTGTCCTTATTGTTTTGACCAGCACTGTATATCGGCTGATGAAGTGGCCAAAATAATTAGGCCTCGAAACATGTACCCAATGACCACAAAGTGATCATTTATTAAAATAAAAGGTACTAGCATTACCCGTCGCGGCTTTGCCCGCGAATATTCTAGTTGTAAAGAGTACACTTAGCAAAATCTCAATCATGAATGCTATGACTGATTTATCCTTGGTATGAATAATCAGACTATCAATTCAGGTACTGGTGCAGTGGTTAGGGGTTTGTCATTCCTTCATAGGTATATCAGAGCGAAGTTAGTTTTCTGGGAATATCACATACTCTGTAAATTTAAGGGCCAATAAATGTGGTTTTCGGAGACCCTTTAGAGTCGGGTCGAAAAGACCTTTCGTACCACACTCACATGTGAAAATTGCGTGAAAAAATTCTAGAGTACCCGTTGAAACCCTTAAGCGCATTATACTTTATGTATTGATGAATTTTACAGCATAATTTGGTTCAGTGATAAGCGTATAACCGTCTGGAAACTTTCACAGTAATGTAATAATTGGAATTGCATTGCGTCTTACAGAAATTGATGGACCTGTGAGATTCTGTTACCATGGTTACCGTGTTGCATTCTTTCATTATTTCACTGTAAATATACATGTTTTAAGGTATTTATTTAATTGTGAGGCATTTAAAGTGTAAGTGAGTGCGTTTCGCTCACGCATTGGGTTATGCTGAACCCGTAGGTACCCCATATGTGTAGGTTGGTGTTCATGGGACCTTATTTTCGGTACAAAACTGGAATGGGACCTTAGCAGAATAATATAGGGAGGGATTGATTAGGCGGAACTTTTGCCACAATTATTACTAATTAGTTCATCAATTCGGAACCGGCATGAACGTTTCAAATACTAAAATAGTTAAAATAATGCAACTAGTCAATATTTGCTAGTTATAGTCTATGTGATGTTTTGTTAAGATACTGGAAGTGGTGATTGACCTTAGTGTGAATATCTGATTGTTAAAACTCAGCAATTTTTCTAGGTTTATGCCGTGTCTTGTGTGGGGTTTCGCCTGGGAACACCAAGCTGGCTCATCAGCGGGCTCTTGGTGCTCCCCGCCCGGATCCCCACAGGAGTAGCACTGCCTCCCTTCTTATAAAGTGCACGTGCGCCTCGAACTGCGAGAGCTAAAACCTCAAGCAGCCTTTCTCCTCCCTATAAAGGAATAACATAGAGAAATTGCTGAGTTTTAATTCGCGGGGCGCGAAAACCAATATACAGTTAGATTCTTTTGCTGGAGCGGGACCGGTGGCCGACTGCCGGGCGGCATAATTTTTTTTTCAGCCCGAGCCTGGCCAACACCACCTATAAAAAAAGAGCATCCAGCGTTTAGAAAAGACTGTGGGTCTTATGGGCTTTTACTTTTAACGCAAATCCCCCCTACACTGGTTTTGTTGTCTCACCTTTTATCATGAAGGAACTCTGAACATATTTATTTTTCGTCATAATAGCTTCCTACAATTATCTGCCAATTGATTACCTTTGTTATTGCGTACAAGTATCGCTTATATTACGTCTTAGTAATTTAAAAATTTTCGAGGTTAGCACGCTGGAAAGAAGAGCCTCGTCCTGTGCTGCATGCTCGCCCGGAGTGGAGCACGTGTCCAGTTCCGCCGACAACATAAGTTCTGAAGCACTATCCGTCATTGGTGTTGCTGTTTGTGTGTGTCTGTTTTACTTTCTGTTCGATCGAATCAGGGTTGGCGACTGTTGGGTTCGAACCCACTATCTCCCGAATGCAAACTCACAGCTGCGTGCCCCTAACCGCATGGCTAACTCGCTACAATATTACAAATATTAATCTAAACAAAACAACAAGAATAAAATTGAAAGAAACTAAATTACAGCCTAACTAATAACTAAAGAGGTGATGATCAACAGTATTGCTGACATAAAAATTGCTAACATCGTCTGCATACATCCGAGAAGGAAGGAAGGGTTGTGCTCTCGACATCTGTCAATCAGTAATGCGTCATATCACAACGAAATGAATGTCGTTGTTGGTTCTCTTCGCATACAGTATCCTTAATACTGGTTCAATCCGTTAACACCTGCAAAACTGCTCCTTTCTGGGCGTGTTCTAGTTCAGGTAGCTGCTGGGGTTGTGGTTGTCTCGCTAACTTATGAAAGCGCAGTACTCGATGTGGGTGAACATAACGTATGACGTCAGCGCTACCTCTGCCTAGAGTTAGCAACACTGTCGCCATAAGGCTCCACAGTCTTTTCTAAACGCTGGATGCTCTATAGAGAGAAGGCCATGCAATAAGGTTTGAATATAAAAGTGACGTCACGGCCCAACGGTTGTGTGGCCATGGAGACACAGGGATAATATTCGTGTTTATGGTGTGGTTTCCGCGTTATGTGTTTAGTATTTACGGTCCCGGTACTTATTTTCTCGGAATTCCTATTCGCTTATACTTCATGGTTATCAGTGAGTGTTGTCATGCCTAATATGTGCAGTTTAAGGCAATTAAGCCAAGGGACCTTTTCCTAATTATGAAAGGAAGAATTTGAAATCGGTACCAGCTATTCACCGCAATATATTCCTACAAAACATTCCAAGGTATGTATAAACCGAGACTGATTGAAGATTAGTAAACAGATAGTCAGGATAGCCCCTCTGTTCGTGAAAATTCATTTAGATGTAAAATTCAGAATTTTCTAACCTAAATGATGTGCTACCGTACAGGTTATGTCGTTAGGCCGAAGCAGGTTCTGATTAATCCGTTTTTTATTCCACTAATCTCATTCATTACATTTATTATTGGGGCGGGGGAAGAGGGCTGTGTGAATCAGGTTTGAGATTGAATAAATTGAGAATACATAGAGTAACTAATGTACACTATTACAGTCATCACTAAGGCCCGGATAGTTATGTGTTTAAATATTTTTTATTTAATTAAAAATTTTCTATTTATTTACATATTTTTACAGTTTTTATAAATAAATACATAATTTGGCATGTTTATTCATAAGCACATATTTCCTATATTTGGTCGTATGTTGTACTTCTTGGATGACTGCTGCCCACATTTTCGACCCTTTGAAATTCCATTGAAATCCTATTTCGTTAGTGCTCCATTGTCTCCATACTGTAGTAGTATTTCAAGACAGGGATTTCCCGGTCATTAAGTACAGCAGGGGGGCTGGAGTTAACAGGCTCATTATGCCTCCACTAGTCCTTACCTAGACGGAAAATTTTAGTTGAAATCACTGTGGTCTGCAAAGCTTGGGAGTATACTGACAGTGGCGTACTCGTTTCAACGAATACGATGAGTCCCAAAAGTGCGAAATGTGTTACTTTGAATCGTTTAGTGCGAGTGTTCGGAGACGTTTTTAGAACTGATGGAACTGTTTTATTTTGCAACATTTGTGAGAAACCCATAGCGGCAGACATGCGTTCACAAGTTACGCAACATGTTACGATAGCGAAATACGTCAAATGTACATCTTTAAAGAAGTCGACACAACGTTTGCTTCCCGAAATGCAGGATGTGAGATCTGGTCCAGCAAACTGCCAGTTCTCACAAGACATTTGTCATGCATTTCTTGCGGCTGATATACCACTGAACAAACTGCAGATTCCAGTGCTGCGTGGCACGTTAGAAAAGTACGTCAAAATTCCTCTCCCTGATGAGTCAACACTGCGTAAGAACTAATTACCTAAACTTTACTCTGAGACAGTGCACAGAATTCGTAGTGAAATTGGCGACAAAGCTGTGTGGATTACAATGGACGAGACGACCGACGATACTGGCCGTTACGTAGCCAACATCATAGTTGGTGAAATATGTACAACTATTTTTAGAGTAACTGGGGGACATACATATGGTACAAATTTAAGAACATATTTTGGAAACTTAATCACATATTTTCCCACTTTTAAGCACATAAATAAATACATATTTCTGATATGTTAAGCACATAACTATCCGGGCCCTAGTCATCACAATTAACACCAGTTATCAGACAGATTCTACACACACACCCAAAGTACACGGGGCAAAATAACCGCGTTGTCGCAGCCCCTAAACTGAGAAACCAACCAACCAGTAACTAATGTAATACATGGTGATAAAATTATTGTATCGTCATGTTCGAATGAAATTCCTAGGAGCAGTCCCTTCTCGTTTCCACAACTGTCCAGAGTATGTAACTGGCACTGCAATATTGTCTGCCGAGAAGATCCAGATGATAGGAAGTGTAGGATTGAAAATGAAAGTTTATCATAGGCTCTTGCTGAATGTATGCAGACATTGGCGAAGAATATGGAAGCAGTTTTATTTAGCAACTTTCAGGAACTGAAGGTGAAGTTAAACAGTGCGCGTCTTCATCCTGAGGGGAATTACATTAAATAGGAATCGTGCAGCCTATATATTTTATTTTAATTGACACTTGAATGAACACTTGCGTTGCTGCATTAAGATAACAGAAGGTTTGAGTGCCGCCTTGTATGTATAAAACACAGAAGTGGAACGTTGTAATAACATATCTTTACCAAGACAGTTAGGTGCAATGCTAGAAATTAGGAATGCCCATTCAGTGCATGCACATGAGCATCAAAGTGTTGAGGATACTGTACCTGTCATACATGAATCAACAAGTTTGTTCTTTGGTAAGTGTTTTCATGTCTCTGCTGCTCTGTTCCATTTCAGTAGATAGCCTTTTCTGTGCCCAAGTTCGCGGGTTCAAACCCGGCCGAAGTCGTCGGATTTTTAAGAGCGTTAACAATCCCTCAGTATGCCTTCCTTTGGAGGGGAAGAAAAGCCGGCGAGCCCATGATATAGACTTATGGCATGCAAAAGAACCTTCCACTAACTACAATTGTGTGAAGCTGATTTTTTTTAGGTTAGATTTGATTATCGCTCTATTAAGTTCACCGCCAGAAGCCAGTTGCGGTGGCATATAGTAGCCAAGTTCGTAGCTAGGTGTCGTTGACGGTAGCATTTAGTAGCAAAAATAGGAACTACTTGAAATTGATCGTCGGCAGTCCTTACCTGAATTCCAGATAACACACACTAATACAACCATCACAATTAACACCGGTTAGCAGACAGATTCTACACACAACCAAGGTACACGGGACTACATGACTGCGTTGTCGCAGCCCCTAAACTGAGGAACCAATCAACCAACCTCTTCTGTCATAGGCATTATTATTATTACCAACCAGGTTTCTTATCAAGGAGGATAACTTTCTGTGTCTAATTGTTGTTGTTGTTTCGTGAGTGGGTTAAGACATCACTGTCATCAGCCATGAGTACTCGGATACGGGTAGAATTTATAAGTGTATTTATTGTCTGTGATAGTGTGATGCTAGAATTGGGAAGGAGGTGACCATGATCTTCTGTCAGGAACAATCCCAGCATTTACCTGGAGGAGAAAGGAGGTTCGAACCCTCTTCTTCTCAGTTCAGTGAGGCTGAGAGAATTTAGTTTCAAACCTCAAATCAGAATTCCCGGCAGAGGTGGGAATAAAATCTGGACCGTTGGGACAGACGATTGACTATTATAGATATCAATATCTGTTTTGACTGTTTCAGATCAATTTCTTATTTGTGTATGTGTCGTTTCTTGTAGTCGATATTTCACGTTAAAATGGGGTGAATATCGTTCAAGGTTTTTGATTGAATACTTCTATATATCGCATTTATTGCTGAGACAACAGTGTCTTCGGTCAAGTTCAAACTCGCAAGGTTCGGAATGCATACTTATCTAGTCTGATCGAAAACGTCGATTTAATTGTGTAATGTACCGATCGCATCAACTTCTGACCATGTTTCATTTATGGTTTCGTTATTTATTTATTCGCATCTGTAGAACGTAATTTTATAAGTAAACACTCAGTCTCGTTTCCTCACAGCTTGTTCATAGCTGGGTAACGCGCTCGCTGATGGCCGGAAGGCTATGACGTCATAAATCTTATTGCATGGCCTTCTCTCTCGGTGGCGTTGGCCTAGCCACAGTATGTAATTCCGAGCCTCTTATTGGCTGTTATGTCATGCCATTCTCCTGGTTCCGAATCGAGAGGGAAGATAGTAGCAGGGGTCACATCCGATCAAACGTGGAGGAAGGTTATCGAGTGAGATGTGGATAATATTCGATGTTGAATTGCATTATTTGCGTGAAACAGGCATGAAACTTGCTTTAGATCAAGTTTAAAACAACCCACGCAGCAAATGAATGCGTTCCAATCAACATTTAAGGTCTAAGTGAAATCATTCGTCATTTAACCACATGTTTACCACCTATGATAATATTCGTCATTTGTGAGCGCAGATGTGCACTCGATATACTGTGGCTAGGCTCGGGCTGAAAAAAAAATTATGCTGCCGGGCGCGCGCGCCTTCCGCCAGCCAACCGAGCTGGGGCCGCACAGTTGTGCGAGGCGGAGGCGAGATAACCAGGGTCATTAAAGTCATTATGGCACTAAACTTTCATCAACTAGGGTGTGTAGTGTCAGCGCACAGATAAGAAGGTAACATAAACAACAGCTGCAAGATTTAATTAAAGAAGCACAGATGTTTTATTTTTATTTTTTGGGAATCTGGATGACCTCAAGTCACCAGTATCTTCTCACAGAAGATACTAAAAATGTTCTCCTTCAGCTGACCGACAGTAAGTTTGGAAGTTACATCGTTACATTATGTAGCTACTCCTGTTCTCCCCTGCGTGTCTACTGTAATTAATCGAAGCACGGACCTAAGCCCGTTCGATGTTCAATTGTGGGTTAATTTAAAATACAGATCAATTACCCATACTCTAGTAGAGCTGGAGAACAATGTACGGCAGCAGATATCCTTCACAACAGAAGGGGATTGCAACGTGTAAACGCTAATTTATTTACACGGTACAACCCGCTTGTCTGTCAGCTAAAGGAGAACACTCTGAGCTTCTCCTGTGGATAGGTAAGTTCTTTAATCATGATGTGCTGGTGAATTTACCATTAATTCATGTACTTTGTTACAGTATCGATTGGCGCGCAATCCGCGGTGCGAGTTCGGTTGGCTGGCGGAAGGCGCGCGTACCCGGTAGCCGGTCGCCGGCCCCGCTCCAGCAAAATAATCTCCCTGAACCATGTGGTTGTTTTTAAATGGTCAATTCAGATTGTATTGTACAGGCTACGTGCCGCTGGTTGAGTCGTACGCGATCCGGTTGAGAGCAGTTCACTTCGTCACTGTCTGCTCTCTGGACAAGATTGTCCAGTATGCAGTAACATACATCATATTAGGTGACTAGACTTGGCAACATACAGTCACATTTGTTCGATGAACTATGCGAGAGGTGGAAAGCCCAGGATGATAAGATATCCTCACACACAGCAAACTGCTCTCAACCGGACCGCGTACGATTCAACCAGATAAGTTGTTGTATGAGTCTTCAGTCTTTTCCCTGGTTTGATGCTGCCCTCTATGCCTCCCTGTCCTGAGCTAATCGTTTCATCTCTACATGCATAGCTACCACACCCTACATCTGAGGCAATCTGTTTAACAGATTATAACCTTGGTCTACCCCTACAGTTCTTGTCCTCGACCCTCCCTTCCATAAATAATCTTGCCATTCTTGGGTGTCTTAGTATGTGTCCTACCAACCTATCTCTTCTCTTATCTTCTCTTCAATAGCAGTCACCAGAAACATCTTCCCTCTCCCACTCGTCTTAATACCTCTTCGATTGTAACCCTATCTACCCATCTGATCTTCATCATTCTCCTTTAACACCACATTTCAAACCCTTCAATTCTCCTCTTCTCTGCTGCACCTACAGTCCAAGTTTCACTTCCATAGAGCGCCACGCTCCAGGCAGAGGCTTTCAAAAATTACTTCCTAATACCTAAATCTATATTCGATGTCAACAGATTCCTTTTCTGTAGAAATGCTTTCCTTGCCTGAGCACACCTATTTTTATATCCTCTTTGCTTCGTCCATCACAGGTTATTCTGCCCATAGAGGTTACTAATTTATTTCGGCTGCATTTTGTTTTGCATTGAGGCTATTTATTTTCATCAAGAATTCTTTCCTCAAGACGGAGTCCATACCATTGAGAAACTCATTCAAATCCTCTGGCGTGTCGGCCAAGAGGTCGATGTCATCAGCAAATCTGAACTGACCATTTAACATATTCACACTATGAAAGCAAATTTGGAGGTCAATCACTACTTTAGTATCTTAACAGGGGATTCGGTGGCCTAGTTGGTAGCATGCCGAGCTTCTATGCCCAAGATCGCGGAGTCAAACCCGGTCGACGTCATCGGATTTTTAAGAGCGTTTAAAATCCCTCAATATGCCTTCCTTCCGGGGGAAGTAAAGCCAGCGGGCCCATGTCATAGATTTATGGCATGCAAAGGAACCTTCCACTAACTACACTTGTGTGAAGCTAAAATGTGTAGGTTAGATTTGATTAACGCTATATTAGTGCCAACGTTCATCACCAGGTGCTGGTGACGATGGCATCTAGCCAAGTTGGCAGCTAGGTGTCGTGGATGGTAGCGAAAGTAGGAACTACTTGAAAATTGATCGTCTGCAGTCCTTATTTGAATCACAGATAACACACACTAATACAGCCATCACAACTTACACGGGTCATCAGACAGATTCTACACACACCTAAAGTACATGGGGCTACATGACCGCGTTCTCGCAGCCCCTAAACTGAGGAACCAACAAACCAACCAAAATTGCTCTCTGTCTCAATTGTTTTTAGCCTACTTTCGATTTTTGCAAAAAATGAAAGTAGACTTACGAGATCAACACAGGGCGAAAAAAGTGTGTCTGTCTGTGTGAGTCTGTGTGTGTGGGTGTATGTGTGTGTGAGTCTGTGTGTGTGTGTGTGTGTGTCTGTGTGTGTGTGTGAGTGTGTGTACTCTGAATGTCTGTCCCCCCCTATCAATTCGAACACGGTGAATGCGAATTGAACGAAATTTGGTACAAAGGTAGCACTAGCAAAGGACACCTCAGTGTCATGTTTTATATCGCCGCCATCTTTACTAAAACTGAATGGCGGCCACTCAAACGTTCAAAACGTAAAATCAAATAACGACTAACCAAATCATCCGATCTCTACCAAATTTGGTAACAACATACCTTCGTATAGGATGCGTCTTGTGACCAAACTACAAGGTCGTCCGCCATACCATTTCAGGATGGCGGCCGTGCGAATTATGCAAACTTTATAATCCATATCATGGGACCCACCAGTTCCGATTATCGAGCCGAGAATCGTTTTAACTATTCTAAAGGAAAAGGCACGTTCGAAATTAAAAGTTTATTTTGTAATACTATAGTGCAGACGTGATTTTAAAAAGCTGAGCTGATTCAGTAATAAGACAAGATGGCAGCGGATATCTTGTGCCTGACTTATATTTCACTAATTTGAGTATTGCATGCAATATAGCGTACTGATACAAAATAAATAAACTTTGTATGAAATGCTTTATATATAAATAATATACTCCTGTGATGAAATCGTTTAGTATAAATCATTATTTGCTAACAAGTTCTATGTAAGTCATTTTATAAAGAACAATCTTCGTTGACACAATTAGCTCAGTGGTAGAGCGTTAGCCTATCGCTCAAAAGCCTATGGTTCAAACCCGATCAGAGCTAGGTTTTTTGCTTGAAATGTTATATGTTTATTGTTTTGTAATGACTCAGATGTTTTAAAATTAAGCGTTATATTGTGCATATTATGGTGTAAAATATATATTTAATTAAAACATAATTCGCCAGAAGATTTACTCGAGACATCTAGCTGCCAAAAAGGTAACTGCACGTCGACCTACTTATTAACTTCCAGATTTTATTGAAAAGTTTCTTCTTCTGGCCGCTAGAATGCACTCGCTCTGTTAGGATTATATTGTTCGATATTTCACCACTAGATGTCACGACTAGTCTACGTGGGGCTCCATTGATTACTATACCATTGGCATTCTATGCGCATCGAATTTGAAGAATGACAAGATGATACTACAATACATTTTTACTTTTTATTTTAAAGGATTTGTAACAGCCTATTTTGCGTTACTTGAAAATGTTATTTGAAGTAAAGAACAAAACGATTTCACATAGTAGTTTGTATACACATGTCTCTGTAGGGACATGGAAAGATTTGTTAATTCAATTAGGGTTTTCGATTCCCGGTCAATGCATGTGAGATTTTCGAAGTGAAATGCCATGTCCTGTGGTTCGGATTCCACGTAAAAAGGAGGTCCCGTGGCTCATAATCACAAGATTCACGGTCACGTAAAACTACAATCTTCCTTCCTATTTTTTCAATTAGGGTTGTGAAAGCCATGCACAACCAGACGTGTAAAGACATGCCTCAACTCAAAGTTGGATGTTGCCCACGGCAGGTCGTATATGTAATAATAATAATAATAATAATAATAATAATAATAATAATAATGTTATTGGTTTTACATCCCTTTTAACTACTGCTGGTTTTAGAGACACCGGGGTGCCGGAATTTTGGCCCGAAGGGGATCTTTAACGTGCCAGTAAATGTACTGACACGGCTCCCTCGCATTTGTGCACCCTCAAATGCCAGCTGACTGCGCCAGGATACGAACCTGCAACCTAGGGCCCAGCAAGCGAGAACGTTACCGCTGAGCCACGCAGCCAGTCCGGTCGATTATGTCTCCAGATCCATAACATTCTTGATATACTTCTTATCTATCTTTCTTTCTTTCTTTCTTTCTTTCTTTCTTTCTTTCTTCAATGATGGTAGTAGTTTTTATCTAGGTTGTGGCGTTTGGTAGAGATAAATCGTTTCTGAGGTCTTCAACAAAGAATAGTTCTATTATACTCTTTGATAATAACAACGAGTTATAACTATACTCATACATTTAGGAGAAAGTAGGCTATATGTTCTTTACTGAACATCTTGTTTTCTCTTGTATTGTTCCCGTCCAAATTTGTATGTTTTCTTGAATCTGAATTTGTTGTGAACTTCTTGTTCTAAAGATATTTGGACCACCTTGCAGTGTATCGGGAAGCATTATGGGCTGTCAACCCGGAGATCCGGGTTTGACTCCCGACACTCCAAAAAAAATAAACTCTGGTGTAATTTTAATTTATAATTCACAAGAACGAATGTACATACTTTAAACCTCCTATAATTTTATTTATACAAATATACAATATATAACAGTCCGTTTGTCTCCTCTAATCGAAGTTTAACTGTCTGAAGGAGCCCTCCAGACCAAACAGATCCTCTTGAGTCTTAGGTCTCCCAGGTCGCTTCTTCTCGTTGGAGCAGTACTTGGAGTCCTCAATGAGGTATTCTCTGTAGCTATTGACCTTCTCCTTCCACTGGGCTGTTGAAAAGAACAAGGGATTCATTAACTTCAGCATATTCAAAGTGCATTGAGAATAAGTGAAGTTTTTAGTTTTCTTGGAATTTTGACGATATATGATCAATAATGCTCATATTTTTTTATATATATCCGTAGCTTTTATTACCGTCGTTGACGAGTACATAGAGTAAAGAAAGGTAGTTATGTGATATTTATTTAGAGTATGACTTTACAGTGATACAATATATGCACAGATGGTAATTAGTTTAGGAAAGGAAGACAAACTATGTATTTATATCTACAGTAAATTGTTTATGTAGGTAATTGACTCTGGTGATCCATGAGCGAAATCAGTGACGTTGCCACTGTACTTTCCTTTAGGACACTTTTTGATAATATGCTGGATGGTCTGCTCAGGGGCACCACAATCACAGTTAGGTGAATGAATTATTTTCCATTTATAATGGAAGACAGAACTGTAGTTTATGGCAACGACTAGGCCGACTAGGTCATATCTCCGTCACTGAAATAAGGAGACAATAGTCCTACGACAGAGAAATGGAGGATAGACTTGACCACTGAATTGATAATAATGGAGTAAATTATATTAATTCAGTGTTACGTGAAGGGCTAAGTACTTACTAACATTGGAATCTATGGTACATCCTTTGACGAGAAAAGTTCAGTGGAATTAGGGCGAGAGCAATAAGCATCCTTACTTGTGGGCCCAGTTTCTTAAAGTTCGTACATTGATGTTGTTAGCAACACAATTATTAACAACGAGGTGAAATGAAGGAAGATCAGCAGAGGAAATGACGAGATGTAAGGTGTAATGGAGAAATTATAACACAAGTAGAAGCTTTTACATAGGCTATCTCAGAAGTAAGCTTACGACAATATTATTTAGCTTATGGCATGGTACATCTACATAATTACAGGCTAAAGAACACATTAAACGTATTATACATTAGCATTTAAAGGAACAATACATGTTAAAATCAATTTTGTTGAGGAGACACAACAGATAAAATGTTCAGATTTACAAGGTAATATTTAAATTTGAAATCCACAATCAAGAGCAGGCTGCGTTGCATCATGAAAGTCTTTCAGGTTCCCATTATAGGCTCGAAGGCTGCAGTCCTCTACAATATGTTGGATGGTCTGTCTTTCAAATCCACAGTCGCACTGAGGAGAGGAAGCTTGTCTGTGCAGACCCCATGTCCCGTTCGAATCCTGTTGAGTGATTTCAATGTGTGGCGTGGTAGTTCCATGCCAGCTGGTTTCTTACGAGAAAAGGAGACATATTCACTCACTCACGATCACTCAGAAGGCTTCTGTGGAACACGAAGATCCCGCGCTGATCACCCAAAATGCCTCCACTGAACTCTGTTTTGGGCGAGTTCTTGCCAGATGACCACATTCAGATGTCTACAATGTTTGGAGATTTAATTTTTCCATGAACTTCATGGTCTTCGTACTGGCCTTTTTCCTCTTGGTTCTTCTTTAAAGATTTGTAAGACCATCCTATCATCTCCCATCCTTAGTGAATGACCAGCCTTCTGGAGTTAATGATGTTGAGTATTGGTGCTTCCTGTGATAGTGAGTCTATGTCTTTATTTGATCTATTTTTCCAGCTTTGAGATGCGGGGTCAAAAAATGTTCCAAAAATTTTCCTATACACTTTATTTTCGAAAACCTGCAACTGGTATTGTTCCTGTTTTGTTAAACTCCATGATTCTGCACCATAAGCTAGATCTGGCCTAATGATGGTATTGTATAGGCCTATTTTCAATTTCTTATTTCTTGTCAAAAATGTGGATCCCAATAAAAACTGCAGAGTGTAGTAAACTTTTTAACATTTCCACTTCTCTATGATTCTGTTCATTAATCATTACTAGTAAGAATTTGAAATGTTCAACCCGCTCAAAACTATGCTTGCCAATAAAAAAGACACAAAAGAAGAAATTTCAGAAAGGATAAAACATTGCTCGGAAAGATTTCTTAGGCCCCTTAAAACAGTTATCATCATGACAATAGTATGCCTCTGTATAAGGGTGGTGGTGTTGGTGCAGAATACTGAGGTTATCAGCTGCAATAAGCGTTGGTGCTTTCCGATCCTTATCCTTGAGCGCTCCAGTTCTGTAGTAGTATTCATTATCATCCATACTACTGCTAGTTTTTGTATAAGATCTGTTGTTTTTTAATTTTAGTGTAGGCTGTGTGTTTTTTAAGCTTTTAGACGATTAATTTTTGAGAAATAGTTTTGAGAACAACCTTCTTTTAGGATAAAATGTTTCATGTACTGTAATTCTTGCTTTTCTATTCATATTATTATTTGCGCTGAGGAAGTCCACAATGTGGCTAAAACCAGTACAATAAAAAGAACAAATTAATATTGACTTAAGGTTTATAATATTTAGGACTTATTAACAGTAATTAGTTTAATTTTTATTTATTTATTTATTTATCTATGGTGTTTGAAGGCATTTTTCAGTTTTGCCTTCGTAAACGTAGTTTGATATTTTTTAGTCTGTTAACACCAAGGAGTAATAAGGAGACGCCCTGCCAGCGCTATAGTATGCGGAGAGTTGAAGCACTGACCACGCCCCCATACTTGCCCGGCTCGAGCGGAAAATGGAGCCTACGACCTTAGACTTATTTATTAGTGGGATTGAAGTATGATTAGCAGTAAAAGATTCGTGTGCAGGTATAGTACGAAGTTGTAAGGTAGGCCTATATGATGATGGAAATCAAGGAATATTTTGTTGATCTTTGCTGGCTAGCGTGAAGTGTACGGCAGTCACAATACTAAGCAAATAATTACCGAGATACCAGTAGGCCTGGCATTATATTCACGAATGTGTATTAAATAAATTTAAAATATTAAAGCATGTGAACTAATTGGGTGGTGGCGTTATTGTTTTTATTGCACGATGTTTTTAAAAAATAGGCCAGTTCACTTTCGGTAGCAAACTAAACAAGGTCTAGGCTGTGGTTTGAGATTAACACGGTAAAATATGCAAATAATGGCATATCAATCTTCTAACACCCACGAGCAATAAATCGAGAGCTCAAGCCTGGTTAAAAATAGATTGGGGGTAATTAGATTACAGTAATACCGTTCATTAATTGACAAGCAGAAACTATTTCCCATAAGAAACTAAGGAAAATATCTGTAATTAATTCCTAGCAATCAAAATACTTATATTGGTGGACACACATGCCAATATTTGAACATTTAACGAATGATACTAGAACAGTGACGTAAGGTGGCTACTCTAAGGATGAAAACTTTACACAATAAATGGCAAATAAAGTGCATTTACTTGTGAAATGACATTTACTTTGGCAGGTGGGAGTTCTGTTTGTGCAAACATATGCCCCACACGTCGACAATTCGCCCCACACGCGAAATATCACCACTTTTAAGTACGTACGTCACACCATTACATGCTTTTCCTATGGGACTTCCGCAATGTTTTGAGCATATGTGAAGGAGTAACTTCTGGCTTCACTTCCTTGCCGTTAGGGCCTCTCCTTATTACTCCTTGGTTAACACGATTGTACCCAATTATGGGTTATTCCCTAATCCCTAATCCCGAAAATAACAAAAGGCAGAGCACTTGACATAAAGGAAGCAATCGAGATACACTTAACTACAATAAACAACCCCAATAATTTTAAAGAACACACCTTCATGGAGAGTTCATCCCCTCTTCACTCTACTAGAAACCACCCCCCGTCAGAAACAAGACACAACACAACGTAGTAGCCAAGCTATATAAGGGATTATTAAGGGAAACATGTTATTGTATCAGGATGTATCTTTTTCTTGAATAAACCGAGTCCGACATTAATGGCAGTATTAACGATTCCGGGACATTCTCACTTGACCGTTTGAATTTGGCTCTTTAGCTTATTTGTGGCGAGGATGAAAACTGGGCTTTAATAGTTGAATGTTGGTTGGTCGGTTCTTAAGTTTAGGGGCTGCGACAACGCGGTCATGTAGCCCCGTGCACTTTGGGTGTGTGTAGAATCTGTCTGATAACCGGTGTTAATTGTGATGGCTGTATTAGTGTGTGTATCTGTTTTTAAATTTAAGTGCAGACTGCAACTTAGAATTTTTCAAATAGTTCCTACTTTTGCCGCCAAACGCCACCAGTAAGATACTTGAGCCAAATAAGGCCCATCTGTGATTTTATTATCATAATATTAGAAATTATACAAGATTCTTAATGTTCCTGATAGCTACTAGCCTCTAACGGCTAGACTAGAAACTACAACTGTTGATGCAAACGATCCCGCGATGTTTGCTTCAGTCGAGTAGTAAAGGCTGGTTCACAATTGGCCCGGGAACGTTAACTTGTACATGCGCGCGCAATCAGCTATAGCGTAGTAATATTAAGACAATCAGCAAGCGCCCACTAATAAACACCAATTACACAACTGAATTGCTTCAGAGGGTTATAATAACTTTATTAAACACAAATTGTGTGCTTTAGAGAGCGCATTCACAGGTTATGTTTACATCGCTGGCTACTGCTTCCGTACTACGCATGTGCAGATACAACATTTCTGATTGGCTCCGGGAAGCTCCGAGAACGTCAAACATGAAACTTGTCCATGATTCCCGTTGGCCTTCCCGGGCTACTTTTAGCTTCTCGTTCCCGGAGATTAATTGTGAACCGACCCATAAGGTAAGGTGCATTTCAACTTCCTTCTCGTTCCCGTTCACTTTCTGGTTCTCGTTCCCGGGCTCTTGTGAACCGGGCTTAAACGACGTCCGAAGCTCTCTTTGTTACTATTTCTAGGTATTTTAATAAACCTTCTTCGTGTTTTTGAAATGTATCATACAAAAACCTGGTGTATATTATTTCAAAGAATGTAGATTAATATGCTGTATTGATATTTTCCGCCTTATTTGTATTTCTTTAGGGTATTTCTTTATCTCATTTGATTTACATATGGGCCTCCGTGGCTTAAGCGGCAGCACGCCGGCCTCTCACCGCTGGATCCGTGGTTCAAATCCCGGTCACTCCATGTGCTGGACAAAGCGGAGGCAGACAGGTTTTTCTCCGGGTACTCCGGTTTTCCCTATCGCAATTTCATTCCAGCATCACTCTCCACTATCATTTCATTTCATCTGTCATTCATTTAATCATTTTCCCAGGGGAGTGGGACAGGCCTCGGCAGCCGGCACAGTTCATATCCTCACCGCTAAATGGGGGCTTCATTCATTCCATTCCCTGACCCGGTCGGTCGACTGGAAGCAGGCAGTGGATTTTCATTTTCATGGACCTTATTTGGAACGGGTGTTCGTAGGAAGGCCCGTTACTCAGATTTTAAAATATTGTATTATTACTGAAATATTTTCCAGTGATTCTAATTATCAACCCATGTTTTCATTACTGCTTGCCATCAAGTTAAATCCAGGACAAGGTTCAGACTCCCCCCCCCTAGTAGTAAAAATACAAAAAAATCTTTAAACGTTAAGTGGGCCTTATTTGGAACATTTACCTTATTCAATAACATACACCACATTAGGGAGACTAGACGTGGCACAATACAGTCACATTTGTAGGATGAATACACACAGGAATGCGAGAGGGGGAAAAGCCCAGAGAGATAAGGGGCCCTCATATACAGGAAACTCTCCTCACTTGGAAGCAGATAGTGACGAAGTTAACTACTCTCCCCAGAACCACACAATACCCGTCCAGATAAGTAGCCTGTACAATAAAATCTGAACTGACTATTTATCAACAATCACATAGTCACTCTAAACAAGCAAATTTTGGAAGTCAACCACCAATATTCCAGTATCTCAACAAAACATCATATAGACTCTGGCTAGTTGCATTATCTTAATTAATGCTGCAAATAAATAAGTGTGCATATTGTAAACATTTTCACCCATACTTCCAGACATATATGTTATAGCCTAAGTGTAATGGATCTGATGATGATCGCTTGACGATCGAAACTGGTCATCCAAGTGTATTTATTAATCTCATATATTTTTAGCCTATTTTCAATTTTGAAAAAAAAAATAGGCTTATGAGACACTTTTTGTCCGTGTGTGTGTGTGTGTGTGTGTGTGTGTGTGTGTGTGTGTGTGTGTCTCCTAATAGCTTCTAAACGGCTGGAGCGATTTCAATGAAACTCGGTAAGTTCATAGCACTATTCCTGATGACCCCGACCGTGCCCTTCAAATTTTGTTACGTCTCACCAATCAAACATGGCGGCTGTGCGAAATATTTCACCAGCATTCAATATCTCCGAAACTATTCCCGATATAAGCCTGGAATTTTTTACGGTGATAAAAGGAACTACTAGAAGTTCACCTATGTGACTTTTGAAAAACTGGTAACTACAAAACCAACATGGCGGCCACGCGAATTTGCGACTTTTAAATAGACGTTTCTCGCGATTTAACCAACCAAATGCAATAAAACTTGGTACAGTATATTTTTATACACATTGTAATGCACCGACATCTAACTTCGTTCAATTGTTTACATAACCACAAGATGGCGGATGTGTGAATTATTTCACCGGCATTCTATATCTCTGAAACTATTAGCAGTATCACCCTGAAATTTTGTACGGAGATAAAAGGCACTATTGGAAATTCATCTATAAGACTTTCAAAAACCGGTTAACTTCAAAACGAACATGGCAGCCAAGTGAATTTGAAAATTTTAAATAGACCTTTCTCGCGATTTAATGTTCCAAACGCATTGAAATCTGGTACAGAAAATGCTAATACACATTGTAATGCACTGGTATTTAATTTAGTTCAATTGCTTACATAAAATCAAGATGGCGGCTGTGCGAATTTTTAAATTAAGTTTGTATTTCTTGTGTCGCAATCATGCGATCGAAGTGAAAGTTTGAATAATGAACCTACGCAATAATTTTCCTTTAATGGTACATGACTCTATGGCCTATACATTTAACAATCAAACATGGCGACCATCCGATATATTTAGACGGCCCTGAATATCTACGAATCTATAATAGCAATCACACAGATTTTTTTATGTTCAAAGAGGCTATGAACTTAAGTTCACCTATAGGACTTTAAATAACCTGGTGATCACAAATCCAACATGGCGGCGACGCGAATTATAAATATTCACATGGACGTTTCTCGCAATTTAACCATCCGAGTGCTGTGAAACTTGGTACAGTAAATCCCTATACGAATGTTAATCCACTCGCATCTACTTTATTTCAATTGTTTCCATAACCACAAGATGGCAGCTGTGCAAAATTTTAAAATCTCCTTGTTACTTCTTGTGTCCTAATCATGCGATTGAAGTTTAACAGTACATAACTCGAGGACCTATATATATAAAAATCCAACATGGCGACCATCTGAAATATTTAGTCGGTTCTCAATATTTACGAATCTATTACAGCAATCAAACTGAAATTTTGTATGTTGATAGTGGCAATTAACATGAGTAGGTTATATGAAAATAGGCTGTATAGTTCTTCACGGAACTACTTGTTTTTTTAGTTTTTTGTAAGGATTAAGGAATAACCACCAATCGTTTTGATGACTGAAAAACATCTAACTACGTTTATTTATTTCTTTGTTTATGTATACGCAATAGCATTTTGTGGCGTTTCACTTTGACTAAGATTTCCTTTTATAAATGTCTGTAATAGGTAGAAGCTGGAGCCAGCCCGGAAGGCGGTGCGCAGAACACACCGCTACCATTATGTCATGCCTCACTTCCATCCCACCAATCACAGTCAGTCTGTCTTGAGAATCTGAGCTAGTGTGTTGTCAGGAAAGCCATGTGTAAACCAGCGTGAAAGAGTCAGGCTGGATGAGCTATGTGACGGTGTTGCCATACTGCAGGAAATCATGGCAGCAGCCTGCGGTGCGGGGCTCGGCATGGTGAACCTGTTGCAACAGTGGACATGTATCTCTTTCTCTCTCTGCGCAAATCCCAGAGAGCCGGCCGCCTTCCGAGCTGACGCGAACTAGCCTACTACAGGGTCATTATCTATGTGTGCCCCGGTAATCACGGCAAGCTAAGCCGGCTGTGACTGGCGTACATGGTTCAGTCGGTGGTGGTGCGCACTTTTACACTTTTATCAAACACGTTCAATAATGTGTAGGCTACTTACAGTGCTCGTAGGCGATGCTGAAAATGTTCTCCCTCTCTTGTAACACACACGTGATATCTTCTGATGAAAGAATCGACAACAATCTCATCTAACTTTTGTTCTGAAAGAACAAAACATTGCCAGTTAACTTTTCTTTATTATTTACGAAGCCTGTTTTCTTGAATCGTTTAGCAAGCCTCCTAATTGTACTGGCATTAGGCACAGGTCTTCCTGGCTCAGGCGCGGATCTAGAGCTTGGTTTTGGTGGGGGGTCAGAGAATCGATCTAGAGTTTGGCTTTGGGGGGGGGGGGGGGTCAGAGAATCGAAATTGTTAAGAAAAATGGTATCACTAAAAACGCAATCACAAAATAACCAAACGTACAAAACCAGACCAATTTTTTTGCAAGCTTCATGGATAGAATTTGATGCGTTTAGCGAACCAAAAATATTCGTACAAATTGCAACAGCGTGTTTTGCGACTTTTACATCGAGCTTCGAGAAAAGTATCAAGGTAAGTTACAGTTTCGGCAAGTCAAGTTGGTACCGACAAAGGGAGAAAGTCACAGCTTAAATTGCCAACCAAGCTTGCAGTTTGGACGTCGGCAAAAATTTTTGATGCGAAAAAAGACCTAAATTCCTATCCGTTCATTGCTGCACATTCATCGTGACGTCACTATAAACTTCGATTCGGTAATCACAAGGTCTGCTAAACAAAGTAGACGAGTTGATTTTGTTATATAAATAATCGTTTATTATATAAGAGGTTTGAAGTTGTAAATATGTACAGTTGTAACAGAACATAATAATTCGAATAAAGATATTTCAGTATTGAATAAAATGAAAAAAAAAACAGTTTTTCAGTTAAAATTCGTTAAGATTTATTTGTCTGGTAATTGTGTTTTCGTTTTTTGAGTTTGCAAAAAAATTTGGTCTCCGTTTGGGGGGGGGGGGGGGGTCATGACCCCCGTGACCCCCCCCCCCCCCCCTTGAATCCGCGCCTGTCCTGGCTACTCCACAAAATCGCTGACCGGTTCAATATACACGGCAATCTCAAGGCGGCTTCAGTGGCGTAGTTGGTAGCAAGCTGAGCTTCTATGCCCAAGATCGCGGGTTCAAACCCGACCGAAGCCGTCGGATTTTTTAAGAGCGTTAAAAATCCCTCAGTATGCCTTCCTTCGGAGGGGAAGTAAAGCCGGCGGTCCCATGTCATAGATTTATGGCATGTTAAAGAACCTTCAACTAATTACACCTGTCTGAAGCTAAATTGTATAGGTTAGGAATTGAAACAACGCTCTTAGGTTTCTACGTTCGTTGCCAAGAGACGACTGCGGTGGCGTCTAGTAGCTAAGTTCTGAACTAGGCCTAGTAGTCGTTGACGGTGGCGTTTGGTGGCAAAAGTAAGAACTATTTGAAAAATTCAAAGTTGCAGTCCTTACTTGAATTAAAAAACAGATACACACACTAATACAGCCATCACAATTAACACCGATTATCAGACAGATTCTACACACACCCAAAGTTCACGGGGCTACATGACCGCGTTGTCGCAGCCCCTAAACTGAGGAACCAACCACGGCAATCTCCGAACACTCCTTGCTGGATTTCTACAGAACCGACTACAGAGAGTCGTAATATCAGGCACTTCATCCCCTTGGCTACCTGTGCTCTCCGGCGTCCCAGAAGGCAGTGCCCTTGTGCCACTTTTATTTTCATTATTTATAGACGACCTACCATCCAACCTCTCTGACACAGCCGATACCTTTCTCTTCGCAGATGGCTGCAAGATTTCCAAGGAAATTAAGACGCCAGCCGACGCCGCACTTCTTCAGTCCTCAACTTAACCGTATATACGACTGGTGCCGCACATGGAAGTTGAAACCAAACCCAGATAAATGAAGCTTTTTAACAATTCCCCTACGCAATTCGCCAGTACCTACAACATATTCCTTACTTGGCAGGCCCATTGCGCATCAGGGAGATCTTGGGGTCATATTCGACAAACAGCTAAGATTTAAAGAACACATACATCATTCTTTATCCAAAGCTATGAAATTCCTTGGCATACTCTACCGCTTCTCAGAAATATCAAATCCCACAGCTCTTCGCCTCTATTACCTCTCGATAATCCAGCCCATTACAAACTACTGTTCTCCCATTTGGAAAACTTCTTGCCCGTCAAACATAGCTAAATTAAACAGAATTCAATCCTTCTTTGCTGCCATTGTAAGGAACAGAATGCCAAGGTTTAGACACATCACCACTCAGCAAGTACTTTCGGCCATCAACATCCCTCCCCTCAACAAGACACGCCAGGTAACTGACCCGTCCTTCCTACTTTCTATTTTAAATGGCCAAAACCGTTCGGACCACCTGCTGTCACTTTTCAAACTAAGAGCTCCTTCCCGTTCTTTCAGGCTCAAAGATATTCTGCACATTCCACACAGAAAACATTCCATAATCCAAAGATCCTTCCAAAACCCAGGCTGTGTCCCAATACTCAAGTTGTCTGCTATTGACTAGCTGCTAGCTACTATGTGCTATGTGCTATGCACTACGGAGGTTTGGGACATGTCTGCTTGATCACAGCCTCCTTCATAGACTTGTGTTCTGAAACGCACTGGACTTACATGCTGGTGCCAACCAAACCAACACTCAAGATGGCGGTGATCTGCTACTCCTTGTAAGCTCTTGGCGCTTTCATCAGCTGTTTTAAATATACAATACCTGAACGATACGTTCATGGATGCGCCAAGAAAATAACTTTTTAGCCGAGCCCTAATTATGGCTGATTAAGAGAATACAGTTCAGGAGGAAGAGAAGAGGGGCAATCATGATAATAAGGCAGCGGCAAATTGACAATTTGAGACGAGGCCCTTATTGTGCGCTGGAGACCATGAACCGAGTTGTCGTTGCAATTCTCAGTCGTGATTACCACAGAACCAAACAACATATTCGCGTGAAAATAATTATCACAACAGAACAAGATATTATGCTTCCCTCGTGGGTTGTGGTTTGAAGCGTTGAATTTGGCAAAGAATATAGGCCAAGCATAAACTGGATTAAAGTCAAAGACAACCTACAATTTACATAACCTACAATTCCGATAAGCTACAATTTCTATAACTTCCTTGTACAAGTCGACAAGTTGGCCAATCTAGCAAGCACTTTCGTTCACTAGCTGCTACAGACTTTATTGCTATGTGCTAAGCAGTATTGGATCACGACTTCTGACGTCACATCCGGCAAAGTAGTCGACTATCTAGTTCACTATGGCTGAAATTGTACTATTGGGACACAGCCCGAATATCATCCCTGTACAATAGCATTGCAAGTAAACGAGAGTTGGACATATCCACAAACAACAGGACCCAGTGTTGCCAATTTGGTGTTTTTAGCACCAGATCTGGTGTTTCTGAAGTTCGTCTGGTGCCAGAAATGTTTTAAGAGCGCCATAGCAAAATACTGGTGTTATTTCAAGAAAACCAGTGCCAAATCTGGTGCTTAACTTAACGGATTTTTCCATGAAATTGTCTCCTATGACAAATAAGTAAATCCTGGAAGCCATGTAATAGTTTTAATACAGTTAATCAATTAAGATAGGTAATGTTCAGCCTTACACGTGTCAAGATCAACACTCCAACAGGGGAAGTCCCTGAAATTCTCATTCGCGTGCATAAGTGCTAAGCGCAACATGCAGGGCTCAGTGCAAGTGCACTTGTAAAAAGAATCCACCTATCATCTATTTTATTCCCAGCTCCCAGGAGATTTCCCAGTTTCATGCGAAGGCAGTTTATGTACTTTCGCTCCCTCACTCTAATACAGATGTAGGGAGAGTGTTTAGCCAAGTTTAATTGGTGAAAACAAAGCAAAGAAATCTAATGAAAGTTCAAAAATTGCATTCGATTCTGTGTGTGCGATTTGGACTAAAAACAGAGGGAAAATGCTATCACGACTACGAACTTCCGAAGGATATAATAGTGGATAAAATTGGAAGTATGCAGAGCTACAGCAGTACTAGACCTTCCTGCTCTAAAGATGTAATAGTGGTAGCAGGCTCCGCAAGTGAAGAAGACGATTTTTAATGAAAGAAATGTAAGTAAAAAGCCGTTTATATATTTATAATTTTTGGTGTTTTTCTAGTGTTTTGTATCATAGATTCCAGCTGGTGCTTTTGTGGTGTTTTAAAGCGTAGGGTTTAGTTTTTTCCCATTTCAAGATTTGGCAACACTGACAGGACGTTCCTGAAGCAGACGCAGGAGAAGTTAAACTGTCATCTTGGCCATTGACGACACGGCTACGAGCAAGGACATTCTACCGGCTCTTGATCTGGACTTGTTTTGTTTGGTGATTTGTTAAAATTTATTTTATAATTTACTTTAAATTGTTATTTGGTTGTTATTAGTACAAGCGTGAAGGGCTAGCATAGCTGTAGTTTGTGCTTTGATTAATAAATAAATAAATAAATAAATAAATAAATAAATAAATAAATAAATAAATAAATAATTTCCATACGAGTGCCTTAATTACCATCATAGGCGAGTTGCATACGACTGTTTATGTTCGACGATAATTATAACTTTATTATATGTTTTAACATAAATATTCATAAATATCTGTTGAGATTCAGTCACTAGAATGTTGTGATCGGAGTAAGAGCGCTGGGTAGGATATCTCTGTTTTCCAAGCTCTCTGACCGACCGACGCATGCGCTCTGTGTGCTAGGCAGTTTATTTACGCAAACATATGGACGGTGCACTTTCGGTAATTTATATAGACATGTTGGATTTTGAGCGCATGCGCGATGGTATCCTTACCTAATTGGTCACACAACTGTTTCTTGAGCTCTGATTGGTGGGAGAAACTGTTTCATAATAATAATAATATCGAATGGCCTCGGTTGCCGGGTGCAGGCTTTGTTATTTGACACCCAGAGTGTAGCTTGCATGTCCAATTTTCTTGTTCCTTGAAGCACTATGAAAGTCAAGGAGGTTAGATATCTGAGCTCCTTGACTTTATAGGGCTTTCTGGTAGAGAAATGAGGAACTTTGTGTAGGCGGAAATTCCCGAGATTAATTTTGTCATTATGAACACGGCCTACTGAATACAAATGGGTTCTTTAATATGCCAACATCGTATGGCATGCGTGTCGTCATTTTTGCCAACTTTCAAAAATCACTCACCGCGTCCTGGAGCGAACCTGCAAGCTTGGGGTTAGTAATCCGACACGATAACCACTCACCCACCGTGGCAAGCTGTTTCATAATGAAAATAGTGTTATAATGAGCCTCATTATGATACAGTTTTCTGACATATAATGTTTACATTTCGACATCGTCGAACGTAAATAAATAAATAAATAAATAAATAAATAAATAAATAAATAAATAAAAACTTTGTTCGAAATTTTCGTCTTGTTTCATAACAAGGCTTTTTTGCTTTTCATATACGAATTATGGATATACACACGTTCGCGCAATGTGAATTGGTGTCTAGGCATGACCAACAATCACAGTAATCACAATACTCACTAAACGTGCAACACTGACGTCTAAGCTTTGCAGATACACGTCCATATGAATGACAAAACACGTGTGAACTAACGATTTGTGTCAGCGGAGCGCGCCAACTTCCGGCTGAACCGTGGCGAGAGGGGATCGTGATACCAATTCCTAAGGCTGGAAAGGATCCCAAGTTTGTAAGCAGCTATAGGCCCATTTGTTTGACAAATGGCCTATGTAAGCTGCTCGAAAAGATGGTGAACCGTCGACTGGTGTGGTTCTTGGAGGATAAGGGTCTCCTGTCTGAGTACCAATGTGGATTTCGCTCTCATAGGTCCACCACTGACAATCTGGTGCGATTTGAGAGCGCCATACTGTGCCCGTTTAGACCGGAGTCCGCACGACCACATATGCATTTTACCAATAATCAGTCAGCACGAGAGTCAAAATATCCCGGAGCGCCAGATGGGTTAAAGCAAATCGCAAAAACGACATCAAATTAAAAAAATGCTTTACTGATTTTTGGCTCAATGCAACAATAAGGATAGAAGGAGATTTAATTGGGAGAAACACATCTGGTAAAATTATCTCAGTTTATTTTAAAGTTAACATCTGACTGCAAGGATGCTCAAAGTAGCATCATCCACGTGTGGCGATCCACACACTTATTTACACACAATATACAGAAATTTTCCAAACACATTTGACAATCTTTTTGGAAACACAAGTCCGATTAATAGTCCTGTGGACTGTGTTCCAAAATTATTAATATTTAATTCCAGTTCAAAATTAATTGTCCATACTGGAAATAACGTAGATCACTGTTTGACTATTTACATGATATTAACACTCGTAGAATAAATGTTCATAGAATTCTTAAACTTTCACTTGTTTTCCAGTTTTCAAAAATATATCGTCGAAAATATTATCATCATTTAAGCAACATACATTATTTATACATATTAATAACATCTGAAAAGTATTTGACCATTGAGCATAGCATCGAAGAACTGTGCGAAGCACAACAACAATTAATCGTTCTTCTGACATTAAACATTCGAGAAGTGACTCGATTATGAACTTCATGTTCCAAACAAAATATATGATTTCTGAATCATCAACTTGATCAATAAATGGTTGAACCATTCAACTATTCAATTTTCCACTTGGAATCATTATGAAAAAAATATTTATATTTATGGCCATTTTTAGCAACTTTCACAACTTGCAATTCTTCGACAGAATGCGGAAATTAGAATTGTAGTTTTATAATGAATTCATTTAGTTCATGGCACTAGGACTGAAAATATCCTTCAAATTATTCGTGGTTAAAGAATTATTTTTAATTGGCAGTGGCCCATTCTATAATTTGTGTAAGAACACAATATTACAACAACAACAACGGCAAAGGTCTTCCTCTGAAGAAGAATAAACTACTATCATGACAAATCCGGGTTCTAGCAAAATCAAAGTCTAAATGGAATTCGTAAACAAGGCTGAAATAAGAACTGATGGTTTTAAAGAAATAACCTTCGGGTTATTCATACGACGAAATGTGTGGCTCCAATACTCCTACTATAAACCTGAGCCATCGAACCTGCTATTTGATTGATGCTCGAAAAAAACTTCATTCCTGCGACTTAACATGCGCACCTGGGAATGGCATTTCAACTACTCCACACACATAAATTATCTTCCCAAAATTTATACAATAAATCAAGCCTCTGCTTGTTATCAACACTGGAAGACTAATAAACTTACAAGTTTATTTCATTTTACCATTCAGTTCAACCCGTGAATTTACCATACTTATGAAAAGCTTTATTTCACTTTCGAGTGTATTTACGTCATGATTTTATATAAATACAAAAATATCCTATTTGATACAAATATCATTTGCTTCCCGTTTCATGCCTTTCCGTGTTATCTGAAACATATACTTTGCTCAATGCAAATATCAACTGTTCAACCAGGACTGAAATGTTGGTTGAATGCGGGCTTGCGCTAACCACTCTCCTTCGGAAAATCTCCTGTTCCAGACTAGAAATGATTAAACTACTTCATAGGCTCTTTCTCAATACATATGATTATTAGAAAATATAATATCCAAGAATTATTTAGAAAAATTATGAAAATTATTATTATTATTATTAGTGGATTATTATTATTATTATTATTTATATCATTTCAAATATGTTTAATTATCATCTCATTATGTGAGAATCCACATGTTCGAACCTTCGAATATGGAAAAAATATCCATTCCTCAACAAAATAAATTTAACTTTTACAGTTACATCGGGGGTTTTCCGTGGTTTCCTTAAAATATGAAAAATTCAAATAAATGCTCGAAATGCTCGGTCATCGATCCTAAACTGTTCTGAGTGCTGAAAATGCTCAGAATAACTCTAACAAGTCTTGCGTAAATCATTGCAAGCTTTAAATACGACGAAAAAATGTGTTGGTCATCTGCAGAAAAATAGTTTGTTCCAATTAGCTAGGCATAATATAATTCAAATGTGGCTTACATTTCTTGATGGTCTTGAAGCGTAGTAAACCTGGTCTGTACCAGATTTATCCATGGACATGCCCTATCGGAGAAGCACGTATAATCCTTGTATCGGCCGCCATTGTAGACCCACAAATCGTCTAGTCAGACATAGTGGTAGTATCTTTCGACGTTTGAATAAACTGTGGTTCCATTTTAATATGAGCTTCTATCAAAGCCATAACAGTTTGTTTAAATAGGGTTAGATCTAAGTGATCTCTTCTTAGATATGTCAGTTATAACATAACTCACTGTAATCTTATCAGTACAAGAAAAACATTGACAGTCTAAGCAATTAACGGCTGTTCTGAAGATCGTTCCCTGGGCATGGTTTATTAATATCACCATCTGCCATGCGCTAAGCAACCTGCAGTTTCCCTTGCGTAGACTAATGAACGCCACCGTTATAGACTAGTCTTCAGTGTACTGACAGATCGAAGTGGTTAACTAGTTACAAAAATGAAAACTGACTTGAAATGGATTTAAACATCCAAGTATTAAGTTACTACTGGACTGTGACAAAATACTATTTTCTAGACAAAGTCTAGCATATGTCCTTGCAGAAATATAAATATTTCCACCAATGTCTGTAGAAATCAATCACCTCAGTGATTCTCCTCACCAGAAACTTACTAAGTTTCAACTCGAAGCGCAGCACTTCTCGTGACTATCACGATTTGAAAAGAACTTCTGCGTAGATACGGCAACCATGTGCCTTGGCTCAGCGTAGACGCAACTTGCTTGCCAAGTGCTTGTGTTAGAATGAGCTAACCATGCCTGCTCCAGCTGGCTTTTATTCAAAACGGTCAGGGTCACGCGTCATCGCCTGATATCTGGAAATCCTCATATATCTTGAATCCCTGGTCCGATTTACTTGATACTAATTGCGTTCTCTTTTATTTGGCCGTGCCAGTAATCTGATCCCAGTCTCAAGTCTCTACTCCATAGTTAACTATTTAATCAATAAATAGCCTCAACCTCTGCTATTACTCGCTACGTCACTTGCCATCCAACTATCGGTAAAATTCTTCTAAATGCTTCTCGAAGCAATGTAGCGCGATATTCAAATATCTGAACTTTCAAAAGCGGCTACAGCCTTTCCCTTGATATCTAGGTGTCTGAAACTTGGAATACCCATTCCTAGAGTTGGGCACATCCACCCCACACCTAGCAAAAAATAAAAATTGAAAAATTTTTATTTTTCCTATCTACACATTAAATCATCTGGTTCTTGAATAATAGATCTTCAGATTCGATGCATTATAAGTTCCCACGATGTTACCAGTTCGTGTATTGGCTACTTCATAGCTTCCATTATTGTTTACTTCCACAATATTCAAAATCTTCAATTTCACCAGGTTTAATATCAAAAATATCGTGATACTCTTCCAAAATCTTCCCTAGCTCTGGGGACTCCTTCTCAGTGTAGACTTCTCTTCCTTCAGCTTCATGAAAAATCAGAGACCATTGAGCATCTCCCTCGATGTCTTCCTCTTCTTTTCCTTCGAAGTTAATCTCTTCGGTATTCTTGAATCTGATCGTCTCTGTCTTCATATCTATCACTGCTTGATATTTCTGAATGAAATCTGCTCCCAATATCATGTCAAAAGCCATGTCCTTCATTACAACAAATACATGTCGGAAATCATGTCCTCCAATCGTAATACATAAGTATAATTGTGTTTTACACAGAGATATTTTATTTGGTATTTTTCCTTGGATCTTAATTCCTGATACTGGAATTTCTTCTAAATTCTCTTTGAGCTTCCACAGAATATAAAGCTTCTCACTCACCAGACAAAGCATAGCCCCAGTATCGATCAAAGTATCGACAGGCATACCGAATACTTCGCATGATATGATTGACATTCTAATTCTGGTACCCATTTCTTTTCGTTCGTCATTCTGTTGAATTAAATCATCATCCTCTGCTTGCCATTTAATAATTCTGGAAGTGAAAGTATTCAAAATTCTATCTTCTACTGTGAATTCGAAGTTGTTTTTTTTTCATTACCATTCCCCCGGGATTGTTGTGTTCCCGATGGACCTGGTTCATTGGGCCTCTGCTCCACAAATTGCAAGTTATCTTGGTGTCTTGCTTCCAAATTTTTCCTCGTCTCCTTGTTAAACTCTTCATTGGACTGACGAGTATCTACATTCCCTCTGTTATTGTAGTTGTTTCTACCATAATATCTTCTTTCCTGGTACCTTCCTTGACTATCTCGTGGTCTTCTCCATCGAGTATTGTATTGATTATCACCATCCGGTCTCGCATATGGCTTGTAACTGTATCTGTTACTGTATTGGTTCCATCCTCTCTTATTGGAATCTTCCCTCGGCGTTTTCTCTTCTCGCCCTTCTCGAATCTCTCGAGGTGTCTGAGAATAACTATCAGCCATAACAGCATACACAGCGTTATTACTCTTTCCTCCCTTCTGATGGAAGAATTGAGCGTTTGTATGATCCAGCTTCTGTAATACTTCATCAAACTGTTCCATATTATAGATATCAGCAGCGATCAAAGGCCTCTGGACGTCTGCTGGAAATTGACGTATCAATGCAGTAATCAACTCGTTATCTGGCATCGGCGGATCTAAATGTTGGAGTTTAGACAGCTGTCCAGAAAAGTACGTAGAGTATCGAGTAGGTTGTGACGTCGAGAATCTCTTCGAATATAACTCTGCTCTGACTTGCTGTTGGGTTTCCGGGGACCAAAACTTCTTCAATAGCCCACGAGAAAACTCCTCAAAAGTGGTTAGAGTGGATCTAAATGCTCTAAACCACAGAAGTGCAGGACCTTCCAAGAACTTCCCTATCACTCGGATCTGTCTTTCTTTAGGGATCTTAGAATCTTTCAGGTAATCACCTGCTTCTCTCAAAAATTCCACGGGTGTCACAGAATCTCGCCCTGAAAATTTAGAAGGCTTATCCTCTATATTCTTAAATACAGTTATGGGGTTGGATTGAAATACTGTCCTGACCTCATCCTGTCTTTGACTATCCGTGTCTCTAGCTCCTCCTAGATTTATCTGTATCTGTTCCTTTCCCCTTACATTTGGCATTTTTAACAGATGATCAGACTGTTTCTCATCCTTTATTTGAGTTTTCATAGCCTCAAGTTCCTTCTGGTTTTCTTCTGCCATCTTCTTAATTGCTTCAGTTTCTTTACAATTGTCTTTAACATCAATGGATATCTGGTTCATAACAGCCTCATGACTTTTCAATGACCCTGTCATATCTGATATGTCCTTCTGAGTTGCTTGGATATCTTTGGCAATTACTTCAATATGGGATGACAAAGATTCCCTAATCTCCTTGATTCCCTCTTGATTCTCCAGCTTGAGTGTGTCTTTAATTTCATTGACAACTGTGGTCTTGATTTCAGTTTGCAACTCATTAATCACACCTTCTCTTATTTCTCCCATGACAAGTTCCTTGAATTGTTCCGTTAAACGTTGAACAACTAGAATTCCCATCTCGTTACTCTCCTTCTTCACTCGGACTTCTAGGTTGACCATGTCTTCACCAACTTTCCTAAGACCATGTTCTATCCTATCAGCTAAGCTTTGAGATCGAAGATCGGCATCGCGAAATTTATCGTCCATTAAACTTGCGTTAGTAGCTAATGAAGTTTCGAGCTCATGTGTTTTATCGCATAATTTATTCATTTTACTCTCAAGTGTCATTTTCAAAATTTCACAATTCTCTTTAAATTTACTTTCCATTGAATTAAATTTACTGTTTAAATTTTCTTTCAAGTTCCCTTTTAACCTGCTTTCTAAAGAATCAAAATTTTCTTTAAGTTTATTTTCCAAAGAATCAGAATTTTCTTTAAGTTTACTTTCCAAAGAATCAGAATTTTCTTTAAGTTTATCCTCCAAACTTTCTTTAAGTTTATTTTCTAAAGACTCAGAATTTTCTTTAAGTTTATTTTCTAAAGAATCAGAATTTTCTTTAAGTTTATCATTCAAATTTTCTTTAAGTTTATTCTCTAAAGAATCAGAATTTTCTTTAAGTTTCTTTTCTAAAGCCTCAGTATTTTCTTTCATAATGGCTGCTACACGCAGTCCAGCTTCTTTTGAACTCTCCTCCAAACTCCTCATCATCCTCATCATTTCTTCCATAATTTCAATTATTATTCAAAACTTAGGGGTATACAACAGTGGCAAACACAAGCTTATAACTTGAACAAGAAATATGAATAGCTAATTGGAACACTATAATAAAATGAGATTTTGTCCTAATGTCGACGTGATGGAAAAACAAAAGTCTCTACTTTTACGAATTACATTTACCATAATATCACAAGAAAAATATTCAAGTTCTCAAATATCCTCCACCTGGATTCTAATAATGTGTATATCCAGTCATCGAACGTTTACTACTGAATTTACTTGACGCCCTAATGGTTAAGCCATTATCAAAAATAATCAAACCCATTCTAATTATTAACCAAGTTAAATTTTTAATTTTCCCCACTAATTGGGTTTCCTACTAATTTATTCATCCAAACCAGACATCTCTCAACTCCCAAAATATTTCTATAAAAATTATCACAATTTCAAATCGGCATGCGATTGACCATGTCTAAATCGGGACCCACGTTCGAAGCCATTTCTCTCTCTATCTTATTTTATGTGCCCGTTTAGACCGGAGTCCGCACGACCACATATGCATTTTACCAATAATCAGTCAGCACGAGAGTCAAAATATCCCGGAGCGCCAGATGTGTTAAAGCAAATCGCAAAAACGACATCAAATTAAAAAAATGCTTTACTGATTTTTGGCTCAATGCAACAATAAGGATAGAAGGAGATTTAATTGGGAGAAACACATCTGGTAAAATTATCTCAGTTTATTTTAAAGTTAACATCTGACTGCAAGGATGCTCAAAGTAGCATCATCCACGTGTGGCGATCCACACACTTATTTACACACAATATACAGAAATTTTCCAAACACATTTGACAATCTTTTTGGAAACACAAGTCCGATTAATAGTCCTGTGGACTGTGTTCCAAAATTATTAATATTTAATTCCAGTTCAAAATTAATTGTCCATACTGGAAATAACGTAGATCACTGTTTGACTATTTACATGATATTAACACTCGTAGAATAAATGTTCATAGAATTCTTAAACTTTCACTTGTTTTCCAGTTTTCAAAAATATATCGTCGAAAATATTATCATCATTTAAGCAACACACATTATTTAAACTTTCACTTGTTTTCCAGTTTTCAAAAATATATCGTCGAAAATATTATCATCATTTAAGCAACACACATTATTTATACATATTAATAACATCTGAAAAGTATTTGACCATTGAGCATAGCATCGAAGAACTGTGCGAAGCACAACAACAATTAATCTTTCTTCTGACATTAAACATTCGAGAAGTGACTCGATTATGAACTTCATGTTCCAAACAAAATATATGATTTCTGAATCATCAACTTGATCAATAAATGGTTGACCATTCAACTATTCAATTTTCCGCTTGGAATCATTATGAAAAAAATATTTATATTTATGGCCATTTTTAGCAACTTTCACAACTTGCAATTCTTCGACAGAATGCGGAAATTAGAATTGTAGTTTTATAATGAATTCATTTAGTTCATGGCACTAGGACTGAAAATATCCTTCAAATTATTCGTGGTTAAAGAATTATTTTTAATTGGCAGTGGCCCATTCTATAATTTGTGTAAGAACACAATATTACAACAACAACAACGGCAAAGGTCTTCCTCTGAAGAAGAATAAACTACTATCATGACAAATCCGGGTTCTAGCAAAATCAAAGTCTAAATGGAATTCGTAAACAAGGCTGAAATAAGAACTGATGGTTTTAAAGAAATAACCTTCGGGTTATTCATACGACGAAATGTGTGGCTCCAATACTCCTACTATAAACCTGAGCCATCGAACCTGCTATTTGATTGATGCTCGAAAAAAACTTCATTCCTGCGACTTAACATGCGCACCTGGGAATGGCATTTCAACTACTCCACACACATAAATTATCTTCCCAAAATTTATACAATAAATCAAGCCTCTGCTTGTTATCAACACTGGAAGACTAATAAACTTACAAGTTTATTTCATTTTACCATTCAGTTCAACCCGTGAATTTACCATACTTATGAAAAGCTTTATTTCACTTTCGAGTGTATTTACGTCATGATTTTATATAAATACAAAAATATCCTATTTGATACAAATATCATTTGCTTCCCGTTTCATGCCTTTCCGTGTTATCTGAAACATATACTTTGCTCAATGCAAATATCAACTGTTCAACCAGGACTGAAATGTTGGTTGAATGCGGGCTTGCGCTAACCACTCTCCTTCGGAAAATCTCCTGTTCCAGACTAGAAATGATTAAACTACTTCATAGGCTCTTTCTCAATACATATGATTATTAGAAAATATAATATCCAAGAATTATTTAGAAAAATTATGAAAATTATTATTATTATTATTAGTGGATTATTATTATTATTATTTATATCATTTCAAATATGTTTAATTATCATCTCATTATGTGAGAATCCACATGTTCGAACCTTCGAATATGGAAAAAATATCCATTCCTCAACAAAATAAATTTAACTTTTACAGTTACATCGGGGGTTTTCCGTGGTTTCCTTAAAATATGAAAAATTCAAATAAATGCTCGAAATGCTCGGTCATCGATCCTAAACTGTTCTGAGTGCTGAAAATGCTCAGAATAACTCTAACAAGTCTTGCGTAAATCATTGCAAGCTTTAAATACGACGAAAAAATGTGTTGGTCATCTGCAGAAAAATAGTTTGTTCCAATTAGCTAGGCATAATATAATTCAAATGTGGCTTACATTTCTTGATGGTCTTGAAGCGTAGTAAACCTGGTCTGTACCAGATTTATCCATGGACATGCCCTATCGGAGAAGCACGTATAATCCTTGTATCGGCCGCCATTGTAGACCCACAAATCGTCTAGTCAGACATAGTGGTAGTATCTTTCGACGTTTGAATAAACTGTGGTTCCATTTTAATATGAGCTTCTATCAAAGCCATAACAGTTTGTTTAAATAGGGTTAGATCTAAGTGATCTCTTCTTAGATATGTCAGTTATAACATAACTCACTGTAATCTTATCAGTACAAGAAAAACATTGACAGTCTAAGCAATTAACGGCTGTTCTGAAGATCGTTCCCTGGGCATGGTTTATTAATATCACCATCTGCCATGCGCTAAGCAACCTGCAGTTTCCCTTGCGTAGACTAATGAACGCCACCGTTATAGACTAGTCTTCAGTGTACTGACAGATCGAAGTGGTTAACTAGTTACAAAAATGAAAACTGACTTGAAATGGATTTAAACATCCAAGTATTAAGTTACTACTGGACTGTGACAAAATACTATTTTCTAGACAAAGTCTAGCATATGTCCTTGCAGAAATATAAATATTTCCACCAATGTCTGTAGAAATCAATCACCTCAGTGATTCTCCTCACCAGAAACTTACTAAGTTTCAACTCGAAGCGCAGCACTTCTCGTGACTATCACGATTTGAAAAGAACTTCTGCGTAGATACGGCAACCATGTGCCTTGGCTCAGCGTAGACGCAACTTGCTTGCCAAGTGCTTGTGTTAGAATGAGCTAACCATGCCTGCTCCAGCTGGCTTTTATTCAAAACGGTCAGGGTCACGCGTCATCGCCTGATATCTGGAAATCCTCATATATCTTGAATCCCTGGTCCGATTTACTTGATACTAATTGCGTTCTCTTTTATTTGGCCGTGCCAGTAATCTGATCCCAGTCTCAAGTCTCTACTCCATAGTTAACTATTTAATCAATAAATAGCCTCAACCTCTGCTATTACTCGCTACGTCACTTGCCATCCAACTATCGGTAAAATTCTTCTAAATGCTTCTCGAAGCAATGTAGCGCGATATTCAAATATCTGAACTTTCAAAAGCGGCTACAGCCTTTCCCTTGATATCTAGGTGTCTGAAACTTGGAATACCCATTCCTAGAGTTGGGCACATCCACCCCACACCTAGCAAAAAATAAAAATTGAAAAATTTTTATTTTTCCTATCTACACATTAAATCATCTGGTTCTTGAATAATAGATCTTCAGATTCGATGCATTATAAGTTCCCACGATGTTACCAGTTCGTGTATTGGCTACTTCATAGCTTCCATTATTGTTTACTTCCACAATATTCAAAATCTTCAATTTCACCAGGTTTAATATCAAAAATATCGTGATACTCTTCCAAAATCTTCCCTAGCTCTGGGGACTCCTTCTCAGTGTAGACTTCTCTTCCTTCAGCTTCATGAAAAATCAGAGACCATTGAGCATCTCCCTCGATGTCTTCCTCTTCTTTTCCTTCGAAGTTAATCTCTTCGGTATTCTTGAATCTGATCGTCTCTGTCTTCATATCTATCACTGCTTGATATTTCTGAATGAAATCTGCTCCCAATATCATGTCAAAAGCCATGTCCTTCATTACAACAAATACATGTCGGAAATCATGTCCTCCAATCGTAATACATAAGTATAATTGTGTTTTACACAGAGATATTTTATTTGGTATTTTTCCTTGGATCTTAATTCCTGATACTGGAATTTCTTCTAAATTCTCTTTGAGCTTCCACAGAATATAAAGCTTCTCACTCACCAGACAAAGCATAGCCCCAGTATCGATCAAAGTATCGACAGGCATACCGAATACTTCGCATGATATGATTGACATTCTAATTCTGGTACCCATTTCTTTTCGTTCGTCATTCTGTTGAATTAAATCATCATCCTCTGCTTGCCATTTAATAATTCTGGAAGTGAAAGTATTCAAAATTCTATCTTCTACTGTGAATTCGAAGTTGTTTTTTTTTCATTACCATTCCCCCGGGATTGTTGTGTTCCCGATGGACCTGGTTCATTGGGCCTCTGCTCCACAAATTGCAAGTTATCTTGGTGTCTTGCTTCCAAATTTTTCCTCGTCTCCTTGTTAAACTCTTCATTGGACTGACGAGTATCTACATTCCCTCTGTTATTGTAGTTGTTTCTACCATAATATCTTCTTTCCTGGTACCTTCCTTGACTATCTCGTGGTCTTCTCCATCGAGTATTGTATTGATTATCACCATCCGGTCTCGCATATGGCTTGTAACTGTATCTGTTACTGTATTGGTTCCATCCTCTCTTATTGGAATCTTCCCTCGGCGTTTTCTCTTCTCGCCCTTCTCGAATCTCTCGAGGTGTCTGAGAATAACTATCAGCCATAACAGCATACACAGCGTTATTACTCTTTCCTCCCTTCTGATGGAAGAATTGAGCGTTTGTATGATCCAGCTTCTGTAATACTTCATCAAATTGTTCCATATTATAGATATCAGCAGCGATCAAAGGCCTCTGGACGTCTGCTGGAAATTGACGTATCAATGCAGTAATCAACTCGTTATCTGGCATCGGCGGATCTAAATGTTGGAGTTTAGACAGCTGTCCAGAAAAGTACGTAGAGTATCGAGTAGGTTGTGACGTCGAGAATCTCTTCGAATATAACTCTGCTCTGACTTGCTGTTGGGTTTCCGGGGACCAAAACTTCTTCAATAGCCCACGAGAAAACTCCTCAAAAGTGGTTAGAGTGGATCTAAATGCTCTAAACCACAGAAGTGCAGGACCTTCCAAGAACTTCCCTATCACTCGGATCTGTCTTTCTTTAGGGATCTTAGAATCTTTCAGGTAATCACCTGCTTCTCTCAAAAATTCCACGGGTGTCACAGAATCTCGCCCTGAAAATTTAGAAGGCTTATCCTCTATATTCTTAAATACAGTTATGGGGTTGGATTGAAATACTGTCCTGACCTCATCCTGTCTTTGACTATCCGTGTCTCTAGCTCCTCCTAGATTTATCTGTATCTGTTCCTTTCCCCTTACATTTGGCATTTTTAACAGATGATCAGACTGTTTCTCATCCTTTATTTGAGTTTTCATAGCCTCAAGTTCCTTCTGGTTTTCTTCTGCCATCTTCTTAATTGCTTCAGTTTCTTTACAATTGTCTTTAACATCAATGGATATCTGGTTCATAACAGCCTCATGACTTTTCAATGACCCTGTCATATCTGATATGTCCTTCTGAGTTGCTTGGATATCTTTGGCAATTACTTCAATATGGGATGACAAAGATTCCCTAATCTCCTTGATTCCCTCTTGATTCTCCAGCTTGAGTGTGTCTTTAATTTCATTGACAACTGTGGTCTTGATTTCAGTTTGCAACTCATTAATCACACCTTCTCTTATTTCTCCCATGACAAGTTCCTTGAATTGTTCCGTTAAACGTTGAACAACTAGAATTCCCATCTCGTTACTCTCCTTCTTCACTCGGACTTCTAGGTTGACCATGTCTTCACCAACTTTCCTAAGACCATGTTCTATCCTATCAGCTAAGCTTTGAGATCGAAGATCGGCATCGCGAAATTTATCGTCCATTAAACTTGCGTTAGTAGCTAATGAAGTTTCGAGCTCATGTGTTTTATCGCATAATTTATTCATTTTACTCTCAAGTGTCATTTTCAAAATTTCACAATTCTCTTTAAATTTACTTTCCATTGAATTAAATTTACTGTTTAAATTTTCTTTCAAGTTCCCTTTTAACCTGCTTTCTAAAGAATCAAAATTTTCTTTAAGTTTATTTTCCAAAGAATCAGAATTTTCTTTAAGTTTACTTTCCAAAGAATCAGAATTTTCTTTAAGTTTATCCTCCAAACTTTCTTTAAGTTTATTTTCTAAAGACTCAGAATTTTCTTTAAGTTTATTTTCTAAAGAATCAGAATTTTCTTTAAGTTTATCATTCAAATTTTCTTTAAGTTTATTCTCTAAAGAATCAGAATTTTCTTTAAGTTTCTTTTCTAAAGCCTCAGTATTTTCTTTCATAATGGCTGCTACACGCAGTCCAGCTTCTTTTGAACTCTCCTCCAAACTCCTCATCATCCTCATCATTTCTTCCATAATTTCAATTATTATTCAAAACTTAGGGGTATACAACAGTGGCAAACACAAGCTTATAACTTGAACAAGAAATATGAATAGCTAATTGGAACACTATAATAAAATGAGATTTTGTCCTAATGTCGACGTGATGGAAAAACAAAAGTCTCTACTTTTACGAATTACATTTACCATAATATCACAAGAAAAATATTCAAGTTCTCAAATATCCTCCACCTGGATTCTAATAATGTGTATATCCAGTCATCGAACGTTTACTACTGAATTTACTTGACGCCCTAATGGTTAAGCCATTATCAAAAATAATCAAACCCATTCTAATTATTAACCAAGTTAAATTTTTAATTTTCCCCACTAATTGGGTTTCCTACTAATTTATTCATCCAAACCAGACATCTCTCAACTCCCAAAATATTTCTATAAAAATTATCACAATTTCAAATCGGCATGCGATTGACCATGTCTAAATCGGGACCCACGTTCGAAGCCATTTCTCTCTCTATCTTATTTTATGTGCCCGTTTAGACCGGAGTCCGCACGACCACATATGCATTTTACCAATAATCAGTCAGCACGAGAGTCAAAATATCCCGGAGCGCCAGATGTGTTAAAGCAAATCGCAAAAACGACATCAAATTAAAAAAATGCTTTACTGATTTTTGGCTCAATGCAACAATAAGGATAGAAGGAGATTTAATTGGGAGAAACACATCTGGTAAAATTATCTCAGTTTATTTTAAAGTTAACATCTGACTGCAAGGATGCTCAAAGTAGCATCATCCACGTGTGGCGATCCACACACTTATTTACACACAATATACAGAAATTTTCCAAACACATTTGACAATCTTTTTGGAAACACAAGTCCGATTAATAGTCCTGTGGACTGTGTTCCAAAATTATTAATATTTAATTCCAGTTCAAAATTAATTGTCCATACTGGAAATAACGTAGATCACTGTTTGACTATTTACATGATATTAACACTCGTAGAATAAATGTTCATAGAATTCTTAAACTTTCACTTGTTTTCCAGTTTTCAAAAATATATCGTCGAAAATATTATCATCATTTAAGCAACACACATTATTTAAACTTTCACTTGTTTTCCAGTTTTCAAAAATATATCGTCGAAAATATTATCATCATTTAAGCAACACACATTATTTATACATATTAATAACATCTGAAAAGTATTTGACCATTGAGCATAGCATCGAAGAACTGTGCGAAGCACAACAACAATTAATCTTTCTTCTGACATTAAACATTCGAGAAGTGACTCGATTATGAACTTCATGTTCCAAACAAAATATATGATTTCTGAATCATCAACTTGATCAATAAATGGTTGACCATTCAACTATTCAATTTTCCGCTTGGAATCATTATGAAAAAAATATTTATATTTATGGCCATTTTTAGCAACTTTCACAACTTGCAATTCTTCGACAGAATGCGGAAATTAGAATTGTAGTTTTATAATGAATTCATTTAGTTCATGGCACTAGGACTGAAAATATCCTTCAAATTATTCGTGGTTAAAGAATTATTTTTAATTGGCAGTGGCCCATTCTATAATTTGTGTAAGAACACAATATTACAACAACAACAACGGCAAAGGTCTTCCTCTGAAGAAGAATAAACTACTATCATGACAAATCCGGGTTCTAGCAAAATCAAAGTCTAAATGGAATTCGTAAACAAGGCTGAAATAAGAACTGATGGTTTTAAAGAAATAACCTTCGGGTTATTCATACGACGAAATGTGTGGCTCCAATACTCCTACTATAAACCTGAGCCATCGAACCTGCTATTTGATTGATGCTCGAAAAAAACTTCATTCCTGCGACTTAACATGCGCACCTGGGAATGGCATTTCAACTACTCCACACACATAAATTATCTTCCCAAAATTTATACAATAAATCAAGCCTCTGCTTGTTATCAACACTGGAAGACTAATAAACTTACAAGTTTATTTCATTTTACCATTCAGTTCAACCCGTGAATTTACCATACTTATGAAAAGCTTTATTTCACTTTCGAGTGTATTTACGTCATGATTTTATATAAATACAAAAATATCCTATTTGATACAAATATCATTTGCTTCCCGTTTCATGCCTTTCCGTGTTATCTGAAACATATACTTTGCTCAATGCAAATATCAACTGTTCAACCAGGACTGAAATGTTGGTTGAATGCGGGCTTGCGCTAACCACTCTCCTTCGGAAAATCTCCTGTTCCAGACTAGAAATGATTAAACTACTTCATAGGCTCTTTCTCAATACATATGATTATTAGAAAATATAATATCCAAGAATTATTTAGAAAAATTATGAAAATTATTATTATTATTATTAGTGGATTATTATTATTATTATTTATATCATTTCAAATATGTTTAATTATCATCTCATTATGTGAGAATCCACATGTTCGAACCTTCGAATATGGAAAAAATATCCATTCCTCAACAAAATAAATTTAACTTTTACAGTTACATCGGGGGTTTTCCGTGGTTTCCTTAAAATATGAAAAATTCAAATAAATGCTCGAAATGCTCGGTCATCGATCCTAAACTGTTCTGAGTGCTGAAAATGCTCAGAATAACTCTAACAAGTCTTGCGTAAATCATTGCAAGCTTTAAATACGACGAAAAAATGTGTTGGTCATCTGCAGAAAAATAGTTTGTTCCAATTAGCTAGGCATAATATAATTCAAATGTGGCTTACATTTCTTGATGGTCTTGAAGCGTAGTAAACCTGGTCTGTACCAGATTTATCCATGGACATGCCCTATCGGAGAAGCACGTATAATCCTTGTATCGGCCGCCATTGTAGACCCACAAATCGTCTAGTCAGACATAGTGGTAGTATCTTTCGACGTTTGAATAAACTGTGGTTCCATTTTAATATGAGCTTCTATCAAAGCCATAACAGTTTGTTTAAATAGGGTTAGATCTAAGTGATCTCTTCTTAGATATGTCAGTTATAACATAACTCACTGTAATCTTATCAGTACAAGAAAAACATTGACAGTCTAAGCAATTAACGGCTGTTCTGAAGATCGTTCCCTGGGCATGGTTTATTAATATCACCATCTGCCATGCGCTAAGCAACCTGCAGTTTCCCTTGCGTAGACTAATGAACGCCACCGTTATAGACTAGTCTTCAGTGTACTGACAGATCGAAGTGGTTAACTAGTTACAAAAATGAAAACTGACTTGAAATGGATTTAAACATCCAAGTATTAAGTTACTACTGGACTGTGACAAAATACTATTTTCTAGACAAAGTCTAGCATATGTCCTTGCAGAAATATAAATATTTCCACCAATGTCTGTAGAAATCAATCACCTCAGTGATTCTCCTCACCAGAAACTTACTAAGTTTCAACTCGAAGCGCAGCACTTCTCGTGACTATCACGATTTGAAAAGAACTTCTGCGTAGATACGGCAACCATGTGCCTTGGCTCAGCGTAGACGCAACTTGCTTGCCAAGTGCTTGTGTTAGAATGAGCTAACCATGCCTGCTCCAGCTGGCTTTTATTCAAAACGGTCAGGGTCACGCGTCATCGCCTGATATCTGGAAATCCTCATATATCTTGAATCCCTGGTCCGATTTACTTGATACTAATTGCGTTCTCTTTTATTTGGCCGTGCCAGTAATCTGATCCCAGTCTCAAGTCTCTACTCCATAGTTAACTATTTAATCAATAAATAGCCTCAACCTCTGCTATTACTCGCTACGTCACTTGCCATCCAACTATCGGTAAAATTCTTCTAAATGCTTCTCGAAGCAATGTAGCGCGATATTCAAATATCTGAACTTTCAAAAGCGGCTACAGCCTTTCCCTTGATATCTAGGTGTCTGAAACTTGGAATACCCATTCCTAGAGTTGGGCACATCCACCCCACACCTAGCAAAAAATAAAAATTGAAAAATTTTTATTTTTCCTATCTACACATTAAATCATCTGGTTCTTGAATAATAGATCTTCAGATTCGATGCATTATAAGTTCCCACGATGTTACCAGTTCGTGTATTGGCTACTTCATAGCTTCCATTATTGTTTACTTCCACAATATTCAAAATCTTCAATTTCACCAGGTTTAATATCAAAAATATCGTGATACTCTTCCAAAATCTTCCCTAGCTCTGGGGACTCCTTCTCAGTGTAGACTTCTCTTCCTTCAGCTTCATGAAAAATCAGAGACCATTGAGCATCTCCCTCGATGTCTTCCTCTTCTTTTCCTTCGAAGTTAATCTCTTCGGTATTCTTGAATCTGATCGTCTCTGTCTTCATATCTATCACTGCTTGATATTTCTGAATGAAATCTGCTCCCAATATCATGTCAAAAGCCATGTCCTTCATTACAACAAATACATGTCGGAAATCATGTCCTCCAATCGTAATACATAAGTATAATTGTGTTTTACACAGAGATATTTTATTTGGTATTTTTCCTTGGATCTTAATTCCTGATACTGGAATTTCTTCTAAATTCTCTTTGAGCTTCCACAGAATATAAAGCTTCTCACTCACCAGACAAAGCATAGCCCCAGTATCGATCAAAGTATCGACAGGCATACCGAATACTTCGCATGATATGATTGACATTCTAATTCTGGTACCCATTTCTTTTCGTTCGTCATTCTGTTGAATTAAATCATCATCCTCTGCTTGCCATTTAATAATTCTGGAAGTGAAAGTATTCAAAATTCTATCTTCTACTGTGAATTCGAAGTTGTTTTTTTTTCATTACCATTCCCCCGGGATTGTTGTGTTCCCGATGGACCTGGTTCATTGGGCCTCTGCTCCACAAATTGCAAGTTATCTTGGTGTCTTGCTTCCAAATTTTTCCTCGTCTCCTTGTTAAACTCTTCATTGGACTGACGAGTATCTACATTCCCTCTGTTATTGTAGTTGTTTCTACCATAATATCTTCTTTCCTGGTACCTTCCTTGACTATCTCGTGGTCTTCTCCATCGAGTATTGTATTGATTATCACCATCCGGTCTCGCATATGGCTTGTAACTGTATCTGTTACTGTATTGGTTCCATCCTCTCTTATTGGAATCTTCCCTCGGCGTTTTCTCTTCTCGCCCTTCTCGAATCTCTCGAGGTGTCTGAGAATAACTATCAGCCATAACAGCATACACAGCGTTATTACTCTTTCCTCCCTTCTGATGGAAGAATTGAGCGTTTGTATGATCCAGCTTCTGTAATACTTCATCAAATTGTTCCATATTATAGATATCAGCAGCGATCAAAGGCCTCTGGACGTCTGCTGGAAATTGACGTATCAATGCAGTAATCAACTCGTTATCTGGCATCGGCGGATCTAAATGTTGGAGTTTAGACAGCTGTCCAGAAAAGTACGTAGAGTATCGAGTAGGTTGTGACGTCGAGAATCTCTTCGAATATAACTCTGCTCTGACTTGCTGTTGGGTTTCCGGGGACCAAAACTTCTTCAATAGCCCACGAGAAAACTCCTCAAAAGTGGTTAGAGTGGATCTAAATGCTCTAAACCACAGAAGTGCAGGACCTTCCAAGAACTTCCCTATCACTCGGATCTGTCTTTCTTTAGGGATCTTAGAATCTTTCAGGTAATCACCTGCTTCTCTCAAAAATTCCACGGGTGTCACAGAATCTCGCCCTGAAAATTTAGAAGGCTTATCCTCTATATTCTTAAATACAGTTATGGGGTTGGATTGAAATACTGTCCTGACCTCATCCTGTCTTTGACTATCCGTGTCTCTAGCTCCTCCTAGATTTATCTGTATCTGTTCCTTTCCCCTTACATTTGGCATTTTTAACAGATGATCAGACTGTTTCTCATCCTTTATTTGAGTTTTCATAGCCTCAAGTTCCTTCTGGTTTTCTTCTGCCATCTTCTTAATTGCTTCAGTTTCTTTACAATTGTCTTTAACATCAATGGATATCTGGTTCATAACAGCCTCATGACTTTTCAATGACCCTGTCATATCTGATATGTCCTTCTGAGTTGCTTGGATATCTTTGGCAATTACTTCAATATGGGATGACAAAGATTCCCTAATCTCCTTGATTCCCTCTTGATTCTCCAGCTTGAGTGTGTCTTTAATTTCATTGACAACTGTGGTCTTGATTTCAGTTTGCAACTCATTAATCACACCTTCTCTTATTTCTCCCATGACAAGTTCCTTGAATTGTTCCGTTAAACGTTGAACAACTAGAATTCCCATCTCGTTACTCTCCTTCTTCACTCGGACTTCTAGGTTGACCATGTCTTCACCAACTTTCCTAAGACCATGTTCTATCCTATCAGCTAAGCTTTGAGATCGAAGATCGGCATCGCGAAATTTATCGTCCATTAAACTTGCGTTAGTAGCTAATGAAGTTTCGAGCTCATGTGTTTTATCGCATAATTTATTCATTTTACTCTCAAGTGTCATTTTCAAAATTTCACAATTCTCTTTAAATTTACTTTCCATTGAATTAAATTTACTGTTTAAATTTTCTTTCAAGTTCCCTTTTAACCTGCTTTCTAAAGAATCAAAATTTTCTTTAAGTTTATTTTCCAAAGAATCAGAATTTTCTTTAAGTTTACTTTCCAAAGAATCAGAATTTTCTTTAAGTTTATCCTCCAAACTTTCTTTAAGTTTATTTTCTAAAGACTCAGAATTTTCTTTAAGTTTATTTTCTAAAGAATCAGAATTTTCTTTAAGTTTATCATTCAAATTTTCTTTAAGTTTATTCTCTAAAGAATCAGAATTTTCTTTAAGTTTCTTTTCTAAAGCCTCAGTATTTTCTTTCATAATGGCTGCTACACGCAGTCCAGCTTCTTTTGAACTCTCCTCCAAACTCCTCATCATCCTCATCATTTCTTCCATAATTTCAATTATTATTCAAAACTTAGGGGTATACAACAGTGGCAAACACAAGCTTATAACTTGAACAAGAAATATGAATAGCTAATTGGAACACTATAATAAAATGAGATTTTGTCCTAATGTCGACGTGATGGAAAAACAAAAGTCTCTACTTTTACGAATTACATTTACCATAATATCACAAGAAAAATATTCAAGTTCTCAAATATCCTCCACCTGGATTCTAATAATGTGTATATCCAGTCATCGAACGTTTACTACTGAATTTACTTGACGCCCTAATGGTTAAGCCATTATCAAAAATAATCAAACCCATTCTAATTATTAACCAAGTTAAATTTTTAATTTTCCCCACTAATTGGGTTTCCTACTAATTTATTCATCCAAACCAGACATCTCTCAACTCCCAAAATATTTCTATAAAAATTATCACAATTTCAAATCGGCATGCGATTGACCATGTCTAAATCGGGACCCACGTTCGAAGCCATTTCTCTCTCTATCTTATTTTATGTGCCCGTTTAGACCGGAGTCCGCACGACCACATATGCATTTTACCAATAATCAGTCAGCACGAGAGTCAAAATATCCCGGAGCGCCAGATGTGTTAAAGCAAATCGCAAAAACGACATCAAATTAAAAAAATGCTTTACTGATTTTTGGCTCAATGCAACAATAAGGATAGAAGGAGATTTAATTGGGAGAAACACATCTGGTAAAATTATCTCAGTTTATTTTAAAGTTAACATCTGACTGCAAGGATGCTCAAAGTAGCATCATCCACGTGTGGCGATCCACACACTTATTTACACACAATATACAGAAATTTTCCAAACACATTTGACAATCTTTTTGGAAACACAAGTCCGATTAATAGTCCTGTGGACTGTGTTCCAAAATTATTAATATTTAATTCCAGTTCAAAATTAATTGTCCATACTGGAAATAACGTAGATCACTGTTTGACTATTTACATGATATTAACACTCGTAGAATAAATGTTCATAGAATTCTTAAACTTTCACTTGTTTTCCAGTTTTCAAAAATATATCGTCGAAAATATTATCATCATTTAAGCAACACACATTATTTAAACTTTCACTTGTTTTCCAGTTTTCAAAAATATATCGTCGAAAATATTATCATCATTTAAGCAACACACATTATTTATACATATTAATAACATCTGAAAAGTATTTGACCATTGAGCATAGCATCGAAGAACTGTGCGAAGCACAACAACAATTAATCTTTCTTCTGACATTAAACATTCGAGAAGTGACTCGATTATGAACTTCATGTTCCAAACAAAATATATGATTTCTGAATCATCAACTTGATCAATAAATGGTTGACCATTCAACTATTCAATTTTCCGCTTGGAATCATTATGAAAAAAATATTTATATTTATGGCCATTTTTAGCAACTTTCACAACTTGCAATTCTTCGACAGAATGCGGAAATTAGAATTGTAGTTTTATAATGAATTCATTTAGTTCATGGCACTAGGACTGAAAATATCCTTCAAATTATTCGTGGTTAAAGAATTATTTTTAATTGGCAGTGGCCCATTCTATAATTTGTGTAAGAACACAATATTACAACAACAACAACGGCAAAGGTCTTCCTCTGAAGAAGAATAAACTACTATCATGACAAATCCGGGTTCTAGCAAAATCAAAGTCTAAATGGAATTCGTAAACAAGGCTGAAATAAGAACTGATGGTTTTAAAGAAATAACCTTCGGGTTATTCATACGACGAAATGTGTGGCTCCAATACTCCTACTATAAACCTGAGCCATCGAACCTGCTATTTGATTGATGCTCGAAAAAAACTTCATTCCTGCGACTTAACATGCGCACCTGGGAATGGCATTTCAACTACTCCACACACATAAATTATCTTCCCAAAATTTATACAATAAATCAAGCCTCTGCTTGTTATCAACACTGGAAGACTAATAAACTTACAAGTTTATTTCATTTTACCATTCAGTTCAACCCGTGAATTTACCATACTTATGAAAAGCTTTATTTCACTTTCGAGTGTATTTACGTCATGATTTTATATAAATACAAAAATATCCTATTTGATACAAATATCATTTGCTTCCCGTTTCATGCCTTTCCGTGTTATCTGAAACATATACTTTGCTCAATGCAAATATCAACTGTTCAACCAGGACTGAAATGTTGGTTGAATGCGGGCTTGCGCTAACCACTCTCCTTCGGAAAATCTCCTGTTCCAGACTAGAAATGATTAAACTACTTCATAGGCTCTTTCTCAATACATATGATTATTAGAAAATATAATATCCAAGAATTATTTAGAAAAATTATGAAAATTATTATTATTATTATTATTATTAGTGGATTATTATTATTATTATTATTTATATCATTTCAAATATGTTTAATTATCATCTCATTATGTGAGAATCCACATGTTCGAACCTTCGAATATGGAAAAAATATCCATTCCTCAACAAAATAAATTTAACTTTTACAGTTACATCGGGGGTTTTCCGTGGTTTCCTTAAAATATGAAAAATTCAAATAAATGCTCGAAATGCTCGGTCATCGATCCTAAACTGTTCTGAGTGCTGAAAATGCTCAGAATAACTCTAACAAGTCTTGCGTAAATCATTGCAAGCTTTAAATACGACGAAAAAAGTGTTGGTCATCTGCAGAAAAATAGTTTGTTCCAATTAGCTAGGCATAATATAATTCAAATGTGGCTTACATTTCTTGATGGTCTTGAAGCGTAGTAAACCTGGTCTGTACCAGATTTATCCATGGACATGCCCTATCGGAGAAGCACGTATAATCCTTGTATCGGCCGCCATTGTAGACCCACAAATCGTCTAGTCAGACATAGTGGTAGTATCTTTCGACGTTTGAATAAACTGTGGTTCCATTTTAATATGAGCTTCTATCAAAGCCATAACAGTTTGTTTAAATAGGGTTAGATCTAAGTGATCTCTTCTTAGATATGTCAGTTATAACATAACTCACTGTAATCTTATCAGTACAAGAAAAACATTGACAGTCTAAGCAATTAACGGCAGTTCTGAAGATCGTTCCCTGGGCATGGTTTATTAATATCACCATCTGCCATGCGCTAAGCAACCTGCAGTTTCCCTTGCGTAGACTAATGAACGCCACCGTTATAGACTAGTCTTCAGTGTACTGACAGATCGAAGTGGTTAACTAGTTACAAAAATGAAAACTGACTTGAAATGGATTTAAACATCCAAGTATTAAGTTACTACTGGACTGTGACAAAATACTATTTTCTAGACAAAGTCTAGCATATGTCCTTGCAGAAATATAAATATTTCCACCAATGTCTGTAGAAATCAATCACCTCAGTGATTCTCCTCACCAGAAACTTACTAAGTTTCAACTCGAAGCGCAGCACTTCTCGTGACTATCACGATTTGAAAAGAACTTCTGCGTAGATACGGCAACCATGTGCCTTGGCTCAGCGTAGACGCAACTTGCTTGCCAAGTGCTTGTGTTAGAATGAGCTAACCATGCCTGCTCCAGCTGGCTTTTATTCAAAACGGTCAGGGTCACGCGTCATCGCCTGATATCTGGAAATCCTCATATCTCTTGAATCCCTGGTACGATTTACTTGATACTAATTGCGTTCTCTTTTATTTGGCCGTGCCAGTAATCTGATCCCAGTCTCAAGTCTCTACTCCATAGTTAACTATTTAATCAATAAATAGCCTCAACCTCTGCTATTACTCGCTACGTCACTTGCCATCCAACTATCGGTAAAATTCTTCTAAATGCTTCTCGAATATCTGAACTTTCAAAAGCGGCTACAGCCTTTCCCTTGATATCTAGGTGTCTGAAACTTGGAATACCCATTCCTAGAGTTGGGCACAATACAGGAGGCTTTTTTCCGAAAGCAGCACCTAGTCACGGTTTTCTTTGACCTCGAGAAAGCCTACGACACCACATGGCGCTACGGGATCCTTTCCACCCTTCACAAGTGGGGACTCCGTGGTAACTTACCGACTTTCATTGCGAATTTCATGTCCATCCGACTCTTCCGTGTAAGGGTCGGTAGGACATTATCGCAATACTATACCCAAGAAAATGGAGTTCCTCAGGGTTCAGTGCTGAGTGTCACCTTGTTCGCGATTGCCATTAATGGCATTGTTGCCGCCGCCGGGTCCGCGGTAGTTCCATCGCTGTATGTAGACGATTTAGCTCTGCATTACAGCTCTGGAAGTATGGCAGTCGTGGAACGGCAATTGCAGCTAGCTATCAACCGGGTCGACAGGTGGGCTCACGACCGGGGTTTTCGTTTTTCAGCAGCGAAAACCTCCGTCGTCCATTTTTGTCGGCTCCGGAGGCTACATTTACACCCTGAACTACATCTCAGGGATGCTGCGTTGCCGTTGGTTGACACTTATCGCTTCCTGGGGCTCCATTTTGACAGCAAGTTAACGTGGCAGCACCATATACGGCAATTGAAAATGACATGTCTCAGGAAACTGAACATGCTCAGGTTTCTTAGTGGCACTACTTGGGGGGCTGACCGTGCGGTGCTGCTACGGTTCTACCAAGCCCTCGTCCTGTCCCGGCTAGACTATGGTTCTGCGGCATAAGGTTCAGCAAGGCCGGCAACCTTGAAAATGCTGGACAGTATCCACCATAGTGGCGTTAGGCTGGCTACCGGTGCCTTCCGGACCAGCCCGATACCCAGCCTACTCGCCGAATCGGGTGTTCCACCTTTAAATTATAGACGCCAACATATGCTTTTAGCATATGCTGCCAATGTGCGTCAAATGCCGCAACACCCGACCTATCAAGCTCTCTTCGGTACCCAAAACCACCAGGGTTACGCCAACCGGCCTCGTGCCACTCGGCCGGTTGGTATTAGACTTGATAGCTCGTGTACTGAAATAGGAGTGGCTGTAGGTCCCTGTATGATCCGGACACCTAGCGAGGTGCCTCCGTGGCAAGTCCCGCGTCCGGAAATTCGGTTAGATCTGCACCGAGGTCCTAAGGTGAACACGGATGCCTCCGTTTACCGGAGGCAGTTCCACAGCATAGTTCACCAATTTCCGGACGCTGGCATTCTATACACGGATGGTTCGAAGGTGGACGAGAAAGTGGGTTGTGCTTACGTTATTGATGGTGCAAATACCAAGATCTCTTTGCCTGAGGCCTGTAGTGTGTTTACGGCGGAGCTCGTTGCCATCTATGAAGCTCTGCAGTTTGCACTGCAGGATGCTCGAATCCACTTTCTCGTGTGTACCGACTCTTTGAGTTCGTTGCAGTCAATTGCTACATGTTTCCCGCAACACCCCCTAGTGCAGCGAATCCACGACCTACTAGCCGGGCTGTGCCACGCTGACACTCGAATCACCTTTCTGTGGCTTCCAAGCCACATGGGAATTGTGGGAAATGAGTTAGCAGATCAAGCTGCAAAAGAGGCGGTATCACTACCACCTCGACCAATGGAGGTACCCGCTAGAGATATTCGCTCTCAGTTACGCCTACAAGTTCTGGCTTTTTGGGAGAGTCAGTGGCTAGCTGACCCACTGCCCAGTAAACTGAGATCGATCAAGGGAACAACTCGCGTGTGGCGGAGCTCCTTCCGGGCCCGGAGAGAGTCCGTCATTTTGTGTAGGCTAAGGATAGGTCATACAAGATCCACCCACTCGTGCCTAATGAGAAGGGAAGACCCCCCACTTTGTACCTGTGGAGCCGTATTCACTGTGGCCCACATTTTCACCCAGTGTGTGGATCTTGCTGACTTACGAAGAAACCTTGGTTTGCAGACGACACTCAAACTTATATTAGCCGATGACGCAGTGGCTGCTGATCGCGTTATCCGCTTTATAAGTGAGAGTGGGTTAGGGCCAGCAATCTAAATTTTCCAGTGAACATTGACTCAACGACTTGTTCGTTTTTGAATGATAATGTTTTGTTTTTTCCGTAATTTTTGTTTATTTTTATAATTTTTATTTTTTATTTAATTGTTTGTTTTTGTTTTATTAATTTTTGGTCGTTTTAAATTTAGATGTCCACCTCAAAATTTTAAATTCAATTCAAAATTTGTATTCTTTAATCTGTGTTAAGAGGGGCAGATGACCTCGTAGTTCCGCCCCTTAAAACAACAATAACTATAACTAACGTGTACGCGCACCCGCGATCTGCGCTAGTCACAGCCGGCTTAGCTTGCCGTGTTTATCGGGGCGCACATAGATAATGACCTTATACAATGGTACATATTAATAAAGGCTTACTGACCAACCAGATATTTCATAATCTCAGCATTCAAGTGATAAACATATTCTTATTTACATGTTAAAATAAGCCTCCGTGGCTTAGGCGGCAGCACGCCGGCCTCTCACCGCTGGGTCCGTGGTTCAAATCCCGGTCACTCCATGTTAGATCTGTGCTGGACAAAACGGAGGCAGACAGGTTTTTATCCGGGTACTCCGGTTTTCCCTGTCACAATTTCATTCCAGCAACACTCTCCACTATCATTTCATTTCATCTGTCATTCATTTAATCATTGCCCCAGAGGAGTGCGTCAGGCCTCAGCAGCCGGCACAGTTCATATCCTCGCCGCTAGATGGGGGCTTCATTGATTCCATTCCTGACCCGGTCGGAGACTGGAAGCGGGCTGTGGATTTTCATTTCACAAAATGCAATAGTAGTTAATGAGAACTTGTATAAACAAAAGTTTGGTGTTGACCGACTGAAAAACACCAAACTTTTGTTTATTAAGGCAACACTGAAAAATGGCTTCAAACCTCACAAAGAACTTGTATACACTAGCGCCGCACCGTGGATCCCGCTTGAAATGGAACTCCAAATATAAAAGAGAGAGAAAATAAACCATGGAGTGAAACTCACCTGTGAGTTCAGCCATCGTAGGACCCTCACCGCCATAATCCTTGGGTAGAATTCTCTTGGGAATATGCTCGTATATTGCTTCCATACCGTTCGAGTATGCAAAGAGCTGAAACACAAGAATACAGACTCTTGAATATACCGTAGGCTACACACACACACTCACACACACACACACACACACACACACACACACACACACACACACCTGCGGTTGTTTAGGTGATATCAAACACTGATGGAGTGGGATTGAAGAACGGTTGGTTGGTTCCTCAGTTTAGGGGCTGCGACAACGCGATCATGTAGCCCCGTGTACTTTGGGTGTGTGTATAATCTGTCTGATAACCGGTGCTAATTGTGATGGCTGTATTACAGTAGTGTGTGTTATCTGTTTTTAATTCAAGTTATTTTATTTATCGTATGGCTTTTAGTGCCGGGAGTGTCCGAGGACATGTTCGGCTCGCCAGAGGCTGTAGCTGCTTCAAGTGGACACCACTAGGGTGAGCTACAAGTTCCGTTCAATTTCAAGTAGTTCCAACTTTCGCTACCAGATATCAATGATACCTAGTGGTGAACGTTGGAACTTTGATAGAGCGTTACAACGAAATCTAACCTAGAAGTAAGGACTGCAGACATTCGAGTTTCAAGTATATCCAACTTTTTACTACCAACTCATTTGAATTCAGTAGGCCGTGTTCATAATGTCAAAATTAAACTGGGGATTTTCCGATAACATTAAGTTTCCCCCTTTCTCTACTAGAAAGCGCTATAGTGTCAAGGAGCTTAGATATCTAACCTCCTTGACTTTCATAGCGCTTCAAGGAACGACAAAATTCGACATGCAAGCTGCCCTCTGGACGTCAAATAACAAAGCTTGCACCCGGCATCCGAGGCCATACAATATTATTATTATATTATCTGGCGGGAGTTTCAAACACGGGATTTGCAAAATGGTGTGGTAGATGTATTTTTCTCTGCATTCCCGGAACAGGCAGATTGCAGGTTTAGAAGACCTGATTCCGAGAAAAAGCTTCTGTTTTGGTGTCTCATCGTGTAAGATGCCACCCCAGGAGACAAATCTAGCTCAGAGCAATTAGTTAACAAGGACACTCTAGTTATCTTACGCCTAGTTCGGCCTTGTAGAGTCCGATAGCTATATTATAAGTTGCGTTCAAAATGTAACGAGCCGGAGGCTAGAATGCGCAAACCGATGACTACATCGACTAATCGTGGCGTGTGTAACGAGGTGTGGTTCCGACCAGAGCTTGGAAGGTCACAGCCTGTCGCTAGAGGGCACGCGTGCACGTCACGTGACGATACAAAGCGAGCAGCAGCATGCATCAATCGTCCAACGCTGCCAGTCGCATTGAAAACAGTGACATGGAGGCATCAACCGAAGAGCAAAGAGGTGTTGTTCGGTTTCTGACAGCTAAAGGAGTAGGGGGAACGGACATTCATCGCCGAATGTCACAAGTGTACGGCGAACACTGAATGTCCCTTGCAAGGGTCAAGGCGTGGCACAAGCGCTTCAGGGAAGGACGGGTGTCGTTAGCCGATGATGCCCGGTCTGGGACACCCCCCTGCATTACCGATGACAACGTCCAGCTGGTTGATGCATGCATTACCCAGGACCGCCGAGTGACAGTGAACGCCATAGCCGCCGTGGTCGCTCCACAACAATGCACGACCTCATACGGCCAACACAGTCACGGCACTCCTGGAGAAATTCAAATGGGAGGTTCTCGGCCACCTTCATACAGTCCAGACCTCTCTCCCTGTGATTACGCCACGTTTGGTCCCCTGAAAAGGGCTCTTCGGGGCCAACGATTCACCTCGGACACCGACGTCCAGCTGTATGTGCGGAACTGGTTCACATCGCAGCCCAGGGAATTTTATGAGACAACCATTCACCGCTTCGTGTCACAGTGGGACAAGTGCCTCAACAGCCAGGGCCAATGCTTCTAACATACAGGTACTGGTTTCTGTAATTATGCCTCCAGCTCGTTACTTTATGAACGCACCTTATAGTTTGCGTGATTAAATGTGTGTGCTGTATTTTCGCGTTAGTACTACTCCAATATTTGCTTCATATCTCTAGGTCATTTTCCCGTTTTCAGGCCATATTCAGTTAGTTTTTAGGGCATATTTGCATGCATATTTCGCACTTCTTTAGATCTTAAACATCCGAACCCTACACATAACTAACTTCTCAGGACGCATTATCCGTGTTATACATGTTTACGTCCATAGCACCATTGGGTGTCGATACGCTCACAAGAGAAGTAGGCTATCAGATAAGACAGGTCGAAACCTATCTTGAAACTTTGTGGACGTAATCGTTGTACTATAAGAGGACAATGTGCGGAAAATCAGCTGCCAGATTGAACTGCAAGGCTCCGAAATCGTACCTGACATCCTGGTACGCAGGCATGACGGCTGGAGGAGCTGGACATCCCTGTGGCAATCGGAGTAGTAGCGAGGCGGGGCGTTTAATAAGCTGACCTGGAGCGTGCAGCTGCTTTGGTTGGTTGGTTCCTCAGTTTAGGGGCTGTGACAACGCGGTCATGTAGCCCCGTGTACTTTGGGTGTGTGTAGAATCTGTCTGATAACCGGTGTTAATTGTGATGGCTGTATTAGTGTGTGTTATCTGTTTTTCCAGACTGGAAAAGCAGCGGGATTTGATGGTGTGTATCCGGAGTTTCTCAAGAAATGTGGTCCAGCTACCAAACGATGGCTTGCAAACTTTTTCAGTTCCATTCTACAATCAGGACGTCTTCCACCGTCTTTCAAGAAGACCAAAATAATTGCAGTACTGAAGCCATGAATAGATCCAAAGCTACCCCAAAGTTACAGGCCAATTGCCTTGCTCAGTGTCACCTACAAATTACTTGAAGGACTGTTACTGAATAGAATTGCTCCTGCAATTGAGCAAGATTTTCCTGTTGAACAAGCTGGATTCCGCCCAAAACGAGACTGCTCTGATCAAGTCCTTGCCTTAACTACATATCTAGAAATTGGCTTTGAGAAGAAACTTAAAAGTGTTTCTGCCTTTCTGGACCTCTCAGCGGCGTACGATACTGTCTGGAGAAAAGGACTTCTCCTCAAACTCATAGTCAGTCCCTTGTCATAAAACAATGACTCGCATCAGCAACATGTTAAGTAATAGACTATTCCAAGTTCACAATGAAAGTGCCAGAAGCAGGTTCCATACACTCAATAATGGTCTACCTCAGGGTTCAGTTTTATCCCCTATGCTATTTAACTTATACATTCATGATCTGCCAGAAACGGTATCCCGTAAATTCATCTATGCGGACGATATAAATCTTACAGTCCAGTGCACCACTTTTGATGAAGCAGAGGATTTACTGAGTGAAGACCTTAAGAAGATGAATGTTTATTTCAAAAAGTGGCGGCTTCAACCAAGTCCTTCTAAATCTGAGGGAACCACATTTCACCTTAACAACCTACAGGCAAACTACCAACCTAGAGTGAAGTTCGGGAACCAATATCTGAAGTACAACAGCTCCCCTAAGTATTTAGGAGTGATATTGGACTGGGCATTAACTTTCAGACAGCATATTGCAAAAACAGCAGCAAAATTAAAAAGCCGTAATAACTTACTAAGTAGGTTAGCTGGAACATCATGGGGCGCTGATGCCAACACACTCAGGACTACTGCTTTGGCTGTCGTTTACTCTCCAGATGAATACTGGGCAGGTGGTTGAACAGCTCCCATTGCCAACTGGTTGATATTCAACTCCGGCTGACAATGCGGATTACCTCTGGCACTCTACATTGCACTCCCTCACAGTGGCTACCTGTACTGTGTACTATTGTTCCTCCTCACATCAGGAGACAGCAAGTTCTTTCCCGCCTGTGGCGCAGAATTATGAATAATGACGTTCTCCCAATCCACCAAGACGTCAATCAACCATCCACATCCAGGTTGAAATCACGGAAACCAGCCTACAAGACGGCTATGGGACTTACTTCAGCTCCATTCAACCCCCCAAAATTCATGGAAAGTTGAATGGTCTACCTCTCCATCTCGTGGCCTAATTGAAGTACTTGATCCTACCATCAAACTACCTGGATTCCATCTCCCTCGAGCTCTCTGGTCCCGTCTGAACAGAATTCGATGTGGCACTGCTCGAACTAGAGCAGCCTTACATCAGTGGGGTTGGATAGACTCGCCTCTTTGTGATTGTGGATATGAAGTGCAAACCATCAAGCATGTCGTGCAGGAATGCCCTCTATATATGTACTCTGGGACCTTAGAAGAGCTCCATGCTGCCACTCCACCAGCTCTTGAATGGATTCAAGACCTGGCAGCCCATATATGAAGGGTCCTAATGCTGTAAATTGATTATTTGAAAATTTATATGTATTGTTACGTGCCACCCCTAGTGGCACTTTTGTTAACTGGATTACGGTGGGTAGGAAGCACTACACCAATTACTGCTTTAAGAAATAATTAACTTTATTGTGGCCAGAAATATACACTACTCAACAGCAAATAGCAATTATTTGCTTACTCCAGTTTCCTCAAGCCGAGAATACTTCCCCTTTCACTTGTCACAGACCACAGAAGTTAATCCGTCCTAATGAGTCCGGTGGCCTTGGCAGAAGCTACCTGCCCCTCTTCCTCAGGTAAAACAAATACAGTTACTTACGAGCACTTGAAGTACGCTGTTCACAAGCTGGGAGAAACAATGTCACAGGATTTCGACACCACAATATCTGACACTCAGTGAAAGCACACTTACTCAGAACACGGCAGTCCCCTGTATGTTCCTCACTTCGCCGCTACACTAGGGGTTTCGCAAGTCACCACACTTCTGTCGCTCACGATAATCGCTCACACTAGCTCGTAAAAACACAACAACAACTGCTTCACGGGTCACTCTTATATAGCAGGCCGGTGACTCAATAAATGGTTCTAGATCCATCCAGAGTCCACGGCTTCTCGAGGTTTCCACCGCTGGTCCAGTCACGAATCTTCTGGACTATCCCTTTGTCTGTAGTAGCCCTGTTGCATAAGGCGCGCGCAATACAGGAGGCAAGCCGCAGCCCAGCCCCTGGGGCAGTTGTGACTCAAGCGGCGAGCGATGACACAAACTCACAGCCGTAACACCACCCCCTTCCTAAAAAGGCTGATCGTCCCGATCAATCATTGGTCCGTCTGTGTCCCTCCGTAGGCTGCCAGGCGATCTCGATGCACGATCTTCATCTTCGCCCTCGGGCTCCGCTGGATCCTGTAGACGACATCGTTGATCCGTTTCACGACTCGGTACGGGCCCTCCCAGGACTTCTGCAGTTTGGGTGACAGGCCTTTCTTCCGTAATGGGTTGAAGAGCCAGACCAGGTCGTCCTCGTGGAATCCGCCGGCATCCGTCTGCTGGTCGTATCGGGTCTTCATTCTGTCGGTCTCGATCCGCAGTTTCCTCCTCGCGAACGCGTGCACGTCCTCCAGTTGGTCGACCAGTTCTTGACAATACTGGCTTACCGGGATCGGATCATTCCCAGGTCGGCCAAAGGCAAGATCGACAGGTAGACGGAGCTCCCTCCCAAACATGGCCCGGGCTGGTGTGCACCCGGTGGCTTCATGCACGGCGGCGCGGTAGGCCAGGAGAAATAGTGGAAGATGTTTGTCCCAATCCCTCTGGTGCTCGCTGACGACTATTCGAAGATGGTTCTCGATGGTGCGATTGAATCGCTCTACCATCCCGTCGGACTGAGGGTGTAGCGGCGTCGTCCTTGTCTTCCGGATTCCCAGCAGCTGGCATAGGTTCTGGAACACCTGCGACTCGAAGTTCCTCCCTTGGTCGGAGTGCAGCTCCAGGGGTACTCCGTACCGGCTGACGAATTCTTTCACCAGGGTCTCTGCAATCGTCGCGGCTTCTTGGTTAGGGAGCGCATACGCCTCCGGCCATTTGGTAAAGTAGTCGCTGACGACTAATATGTAGCGGTTCCCTGCCTCGCTTAACGGGAATGGCCCAGCAACATCGATGGCCACTCTCTCCATGGGGCCGCCCACGTTGTAGGTCTTCAGTGGACCCCGTCGTCTTCGTCCTGGGCCCTTGCTGGCTGCGCAATCGTGGCACCTCGCACAGTGGTTCTCCACGTCTGTTCGGCATCCGATCCAGTAGAACCGCTCTCTCAGCTTTTCCAGGGTCTTCTTTATCCCTAGGTGTCCACCAGATGATCCTCCATGAACTTCCTTCAGGACTTCCTCCGTCATAGCCTTTGGAACGACGACTTGTTCCCGAGATGTCTTCCCGTCGGTGCTCTCCCAGGTACGGCAGATGAGGCCATCCCTTACAATCAGCGAGTCCCACTGTGCCCAGTAGGACTTAAACTTTGGGCTGCAGTCACTCACAATGTTCCACCCGGGTCTGGGGACACAGGCCCTCTTCCATTCGGCTATCAGTCCCAGGTCATCATCTTCTGCTTGTGCCCGCGTGAAAGATTCGCGGCTCCAGCTCCCTTGAAGTTCCACGGTAGTCCTTCGGCACTGTATCCCGGTGTTCTCCTCCCTCCTAGTACAGAAGGTGCAGTCTTCGGGGCACGGTCTTCGTGACAGGGCGTCGGCGTTAGAATGCATTTGGCCTTTCCTGTGCTGAATCTCAAAGTTGTACTGTTGAAGCCTCTCTAACCACCGCGCGAGTTGACCCTCGGGCTGCTTGAAGTTCAGGAGCCACCGCAGGGATGCATGGTCGGTCCTGATGAGAAATTCTTGCCCGTACAGGTACTTGTGGAAGTGTTCAATGGTCTTCACGATGGCGAGCAGCTCCTTCCTGGTGACGCAGTAGTTCCTTTCTGGCTTTGACACGGCCTTGCTGAAGTAGGCCACTACTCTTTCCTCGCCGTCCACTACTTGCGACAGGATCCCCCCTATGCCAAAGTCGCTGGCATCGGTATCGACGATGAACCTTGTTCCAGGTCTGGGGTAGGCCAGAATAGGCGCGGTGCACAGAGCCTGCTTGAGTTGTTCGAAGGCACTGTGGCATTCTGCTGTCCACGCGAAGAGTTGGTCCTTCTCAGTCAGTCGATGTAAAGGTTTGGCGATGTCGGCGAATCCTCTCACGAAGCGGCGATAATAAGTGCAGAGTCCCAGGAAGCTTCGTAGTTGGGACTTGTCCTTCGGAACTGGCCACTCCCTCACAGCTGCGGTCTTCTCTGGGTCGGTGCGCACCCCTTCCTCGGAGACGATATGCCCAAGGTACTGGACCCGCTTCTGGAAGAGCTGACACTTCTTGGGGCTCAACTTCAGCTGGGCAGCCCGTAGCTTCAACAAGATCTCCTTCAGGTTGCTGTAGTGCTCCTCGAAGCTCCTCCCCAGAACGATGACGTCGTCTAGGTATACCAGGCAGGTCTTCCAGTGTAGTCCCCTCAGAATGGACTCCATTAGCCTTTCGAAGGTTGCAGGGGCGTTGCACAGACCGAATGGCATGACGGTGAACTGCCAGAGCCCGCTGCCCACAGAGAACGCCGTTTTCTCGCGGTCCTTAGGGTGGACCTCCACCTGCCAGTAGCCACTCTTCAAATCCAAGGTGGAGAACCATCTTGACCCTGATATGGTGTCCAGCGTGTCGTCGATCCGGGGTAGAGGGTAGCTGTCCTTCTTCGTGACGTCGTTCACCCGCCTGTAGTCCACGCAGAACCTGGTGGAACCGTCCTTCTTCTTCACAAGCACGACCGGAGAACTCCAAGGACTATGTGATGGCTCGATCACCCCTTGCTCCTTCATCTCTTCTACCATCCGGTCGACTTCGGCTTGCTTGGCGAGCGGGACACGTCGGAATGGGGCCCTAATCGGTGCGCTGTCCCCAACGTCGATTCTGTGCTGGACCAAGCTTGTCCTGCCGAAGTCTTTGCTCCCCACGGAGAAGACATCCTGGAATCCGCGTAGCAGGTCCTGAAGTTGGCGTGATTGTTCCTCGTCTAAATGGTCCTGGGATCCTTGGTACAGCTTCTGTAGTTCTTCTGGCAGTGTGCGTCTTCTTCGGTTGTCCGTCTGCAGGTGTCCGTCCGTCGTGTCGGTGATGCGGGCAATCCAGGTAACGGGCTCGCAGACTCCTAGGTTGGTGTCCCGGTGAACCGTAATGTCGTAGTCGTTCAGGTTGGACAGGCGGACGTACGGCCGAGACGTCGTGTTGATGAGAGTCTTGGCAACTAGCAATCCTTTTGTCTGGATGTCCTCATATTTTGGCTCGATGACAGCCGCCACTCCCTCAGCAGTTCCGTCGACAATTACGGCAGCGCTGACCTCCGTCCTGGCAGGAACGATGACGTCTTCTCTCAGCCTTACTCGCCGTGCGGTGATGGACTCGTGCGCAGGTTGCAAAGCAAGTTCCTCACGTCCGAAGTGCAGAGTGTTGGTACTCAGGTCCAAGATGATGTTGTTCTGGTCCAGGAAGTCCAGTCCGATGATCACTTCGTTTGATACGTCAGCCACAAGCACTGGATGCTTTATCACCCGTCGACCAATGACGAACTCCAGTGATGCTTCGCCATGTACCGGTGCGGTCTCTCCGGTCGCGGTTATTAGCTGGAGGTTCCTTTGTGTGGGTTGCACTCTCCACTTCGGGATCACAGTGGGATTGACGATGGTCCTCGATGCTCCCGTGTCGATCAGCATGGGCCAGCTCACTCCGTTGATGACTCCATCGACCATCAGACTGCTATTGTCCCTCCGTAACTTCGTCACACGCACTTGGACTGCCGGGGCTTGACGACTGTCACAAGCCAACCTTCGCCCCTCATGGCTGGCTGATACTTGTTTTCCTGGGCCGCGCGGTTTCCCTACGACTGACTGTCCCGACGGAAACTCTTGGCGGCGGCGATCACCGCAGTCCTTGCTCAGGTGGCCTCTCTTACGGCAGGTCCAGCAGGTCGGTAGTCCTCTTCCGGGCCGCCTCTCCGTATGTCCTTCGGCTAAGTTTTTGTTGGTGGTACTGCGACTCTTGAAGAACCGGCCTAGCGCCTCCATCAGTTCATCGGCCAGGGGCTTGGTCTTGTTGGCTTTGGCTGGTTCGTCGACGTCCACCTGACGCACCCGCGCGCACATTCTAGATACCTGTTTTGCCGTCTCGAATTCAAGTGCGTGGCTCAGCGCATCTGCCAGGGTCTTATTGCGCGCGAGTCGCAGCGCCTGTTGAGTGTCCGAGTCCCGTAGCCCGTCGGTGAAAGTCTGCGTCGCTATCTGCTCCAGAAAGTCGGCCGGCGCTGTTGGGTAGGCAAGCCTTACGAGGCGTGCGATGTCCATCTCGAACTCCTGCAGGGTTTCCGCGTTCTTCTGCACCCGGGTCCGGAGCTGCATCTGGTAGGCCTGCTGAAGATGGCTATCTCCATATCGGGACTCCATATGGGCGATCAGTGAAGCGTAGTCCTGGGATCCAGTCGGGATGGCCTGAAGGACGTTAAGGGCGTCACCTCTCAGCGCTACAATGAGAGCTGTAGCCTTTTCTGTGTTGTTCCAGTTATTTATGGAACAGGCTGCCTCGAACTGACGTAAGTAGGTGCTCCACGGGACCTTTCCGTCGAAGGTTGGGGGCGTCACTCTGCTATGTCCCGTTCCTGATATTCCCGGTGTAACGGTGGGCGGGCGTTGGCGCAGCTCGGCAACTTCCTCTCGTAGAGCGTTGAATTCCTCTTTCACCCCCGTCAGTGGGCGTTGGCGCAGCTCGGCAACTTCCTTTTGTAAGGCGTTGAATTTCTCCTCCACCCCCATCAGCGGACGTTGGCACAGCTCGACAACTTCCACTTGTAAGGCGTTGAATTTCTCCTCCACCCCCATCAGCGGGCGTTGGCGCAGCTCGGCGACTTCCACTTGTAAGGCGTCGAACTTCTTTTCCACTGCTGCGACTTCCTCACGTAGGCCCTGTTCTAATTTCCTTTGGCTCTCCTCTAATTTCGTCAGCAGACACTCTTCCAGATTTTTCTGGCCATCCAGAAATTTGGCGGTTAGGTCCTCTGCTAACTTATTTTGGCTGTCCTTCAGGTCCTCTGCTAACTTCTTCTGGCCATCCTCCATCTTCTTCTGGCCATCCTCCATCTTCTTCTGGCCATCCTCTATCTTCTTCTGGCCGTCTTCCATCTTGGTTTCCATGCCATTTAACTTTTCTAGCAGTGCTGCCAATTTCTCCTCCATTTTAGTTGTTTGTCTTGTAAAGGGCATGCACTCACAGGAAAATTAGAGAAAATGACTTGCTCGGGTTTTGAAACCAGGACCGTCAGGTGTTGTGCTTGAGTTCGTAATCCGGCTTCTGACACCAGTTGTTACGTGCCACCCCTAGTGGCACTTTTGTTAACTGGATTACGGTGGGTAGGAAGCACTACACCAATTACTGCTTTAAGAAATAATTAACTTTATTGTGGCCAGAAATATACACTACTCAACAGCAAATAGCAATTATTTGCTTACTCCAGTTTCCTCAAGCCGAGAATACTTCCCCTTTCACTTGTCACAGACCACAGAAGTTAATCCGTCCTAATGAGTCCGGTGGCCTTGGCAGAAGCTACCTGCCCCTCTTCCTCAGGTAAAACAAATACAGTTACTTACGAGCACTTGAAGTACGCTGTTCACAAGCTGGGAGAAACAATGTCACAGGATTTCGACACCACAATATCTGACACTCAGTGAAAGCACACTTACTCAGAACACGGCAGTCCCCTGTATGTTCCTCACTTCGCCGCTACACTAGGGGTTTCGCAAGTCACCACACTTCTGTCGCTCACGATAATCGCTCACACTAGCTCGTAAAAACACAACAACAACTGCTTCACGGGTCACTCTTATATAGCAGGCCGGTGACTCAATAAATGGTTCTAGATCCATCCAGAGTCCACGGCTTCTCGAGGTTTCCACCGCTGGTCCAGTCACGAATCTTCTGGACTATCCCTTTGTCTGTAGTAGCCCTGTTGCATAAGGCGCGCGCAATACAGGAGGCAAGCCGCAGCCCAGCCCCTGGGGCAGTTGTGACTCAAGCGGCGAGCGATGACACAAACTCACAGCCGTAACAGTATTAATTACAGTACTATCTTGTAAGCTTCATTCGCTAAATAAATAAATAAATAAAAATAATTCAAGTAAGGATTGCAGACATTCGATTTTCAAGTAGTTCCAACTTTTGCTACCAAACGACACCGTCAGCGACCAACTAGTTCTGAACTTTGTTATTAGATACCACCGCAGTCGGCTCCTGGCGATGAACGTTGGAACCTAAGAGCGTTAGTCAAATATAACCTATAATTTAGCTTCACACAAGTGTAATTAGAGGTTCTTTTACATGCCATAAATCTATGACATGGGACCGCCAGCTTTACTTCCCCCTCCGAAGGAAGGCATACTGAGGGATTTTTAACGTTCAAGCTAGGTTTCGACCTGTCTTACCTGATACTCCCCTTGTCAGAGTGGCGGCTCGGATTGCTGGTATCCGTTGTGCACGCTCTTACTGAAACACCCTGTTTAATAATGAGATGGCCATTTGGCTGCAATAAATATATTATAATCTATACCGGTATCTATACTAACATATAAAAAATGGTCTGTGTCTGTGTGTCTGTGTATTACTCAATCACGCAAGAACCACTGGTCCGATTTACTTAAAATTTTACATGGATGTAAGTACCTCAATTACCTGGTTAACATATAGACTACTTAAGATTTCGATACTTTGCACTATTTAAAGATCGCGACCATTTTAGTGACGTCACTACACCCTTTGGCTTCAAAATTTCATATTTCCATCTGAAATAAAAAGAGAACGCTAAGAAATAGAAAACTTTTGATGGCATATGCGAGGTTTAAAATGTAATCTTCTATCCGAAAGGTCCTTAAAGCCAGAGGCGTAGGGCTATAATACGCCGATACGCCGGGCGTTCCCTGATTTAATAGTACATTATGCAACGAGCCTATAATGGCTATAATTAAGACACGAGTATTTTTTATAAAACGAGCGTATGCGAGTTTTATAATTTCCATACGAGTGTCTTAATTACCATTATAGGCGAGTTGCATACGACTGTTTATGTTCGACGATAATTATAACTTTATTATATGTTTTAACATAAATATTCATAAATATCTGTTGAGAGTCAGCCACTTGAATTTTGTGATTGGAGAGCGAGCGCTAAGTATGATATATCTGTCTTTCAAGATCTCTGAACGACCGACGCATGCGCTCTGTGTGCTTGCAATGCCATATGCAGGCCATATGTTTGCATCTGCTGCCCCTCAGTAATATTGTCACCGGAGTCGTTTCAAGACAATGCACTGTGTAGAAATTAGGGTTGGTGATATTAAGGTACAGTGCTATTTCCTGTCTCATATTCGCCAGTTTATTTACGCGAACATATGGACGGTGCGTATTACATGTCGGTAATTTATTATAGTTCGATGTTGTGTTTATGTCCGACATGTTGGATTGTGAGCGCATGCGCGAAGGTATCGTTACCTAAATGGTCAATGAACGAGCTCTGATTGGCTGGAGAAACTGTATCATAATGAAAAACAGTGTTATAATGATCATCATTATGATACAGTTTTCTGACACATAGACTAATAGTGAGTGTCGAACATAAAAATTATAATGTGTATTCATCAAAGAGTATAATGTAGACTGGCATTGTTTTTATTTTATATAAATGCGGTGTTAGCATATTACACGGCGCTTAGTTATTTTATTTTCGCACCCACCATATAACTACTAGACTTGCCCGGACGCGGTCTACTGCTGAAGGATGGGCTTTGCTTTTCTTGTATGTACGCCAGAGCTTCTTGGCGTCAAGAGCTATGTACCACCCTGGCCAGGCCACGTTGCAGCGCATGCGCCAGTTCATACTTGTTTCTCGGAAGGGAAGTGCTTCCGTACGCTGGCGTTTGCTGGCGTTTGCTTTGTATGATCACTGTTCTATTCATTTATCAATTAAAGAAGTCGGTAAAAATCGCACACGGAGTTTTCAACTTTCTTGGTATGACAGGTTTTCCTGGCTAACTAGGTGTGTTGAAAAAAAAACAAAATGTTTTGTTACGTTTGCCTTATGTTTGAAGCAAAAGATACTGAATGGTGTACGGAAGGAATTTCGGACCTGAGTAATTTAATTAAAAAGGTTGTAAACACCAGTCTTCAAAACACCACTTGTCATATTGTGAAGCATTTCATCTGCTAGGTAAAACTCGCATTGAGCATGCATTATCTGAAGCTGCTTGACTACAAGCAGCAAAACATTATGAGATCGTGTCTTCAAACTGGCAGTACGGTGTTTGCGACGACTCATTCAATCTGTAGTATTTCTCAGTACACAAGAACTAGCCATCCGTGTGCATAGAGAAGATGAAAGTTCTATTAACAAGGGGAATTATTTGCAATTGTTGAATCAGCTCGCTCAAAATGAATCGATAGTTAGAGACCATTTACAGTCATCATCATTATTAAAGGAACATCTCCAGACATTCAGAATGTCTTGATAGAAATTACAACAATTGCATTAAATGAAAAAAATCAAATCAGAAATAAATGAAGCCCCCTTTTTCTCCATACAAGCGTATGAGCCATTTGACAAGTCGTGTCAGAGCCAGATGAGCATAATATTTAGATATTGTGTGGATGATAGAATAGAGGAGAGATTCGTCGGCTTTTATGACGTTTCCAAGAATAAAACAGTCGCGGGATTGTCAGAAGTCGTGCACAAACTTTTACTTGACTGGGAAGTAAATGGAGAAAAAGTCGTAAGCCAGACATACGATGGCGCAGCTGTAATGGCAGGCAGACAAGGGGGAGTTCAAAAGCTAGTGAAACAGTTTTGCCCATATGCTCTTTTCATCCATTGTTACGCCCACCAATTAAATTTGGTACTTCTGTATGGCTCAAAAACAATAAAACAGGTTCGTTTGTTTGTCTGTGCCTTGACTCCTTTTCATAGTTTTTTCAGCAAGTCTTCTAAAAGGATGGTTTTGTTGACCGAAAGAGGATTTAAGCTTCCACAAGCTAGCAATATGAGATGGAATTTTCATTCGAGGGCATTTTTCACCATTATGAAACATTTCCAAGGATTGTATAGTACTTTTAATGAAATTATTAATTATGAAAATAGTGAATGGGACGACGACTCTGTGAACTGTGCCATTGGTCTCAAAAGACATATGGATGACCCAACCTTTGTATACCCATATTTGCTATGTGTAATCGAAGCTTGTTTCATTTACACTGATCATCTTTTCAAATTGTTACAATCATCGACAGTGAGTATTGTAACTTGTCATAATGAGATAGAGGCTGTCGTCAAAAGCATAGAAAACTTAAGAAATGAAGATTTCACTGACAGATGCGTTCAAAAAAGCATCCAGTTGAATGAAAACGTAATGTATGATGGCAATAAAAAGAACACTTTGAGAGTGCTGACTTTTGAAATAGTAGATTCACTAACAGCTCAAATGAAAAGTAGATTTGAAGATCTTACTCATCTAAATTTCATTGAGTTAGTACAAGAAAAGAAGTTTAAAGAATACACCGAAACATTCCCCCAGAGCAAATTAGATATTTTGGTAAAACAATAACCTTTCTTTAATGCTAGCCAATTACTAAATGAACTTCACATTGTTTATGGAGATCAAACAAAGCATTTAGCTCCAAAAGAGCTTTTAAAATATTTTGTTGCCAACGGTCATGACTCCATCTATCAGGAAGTAACTAAACTACTACGCTTAGTACTGACTATTCCAACTACTACAGCTAGTAGTGAACGCAGAATTAAAACCTACCTTAGAAATTTTTTGAGCAATAGTCGCTTGTCGTGTTTAAATTCACTGGCTAATGAAAAACAGTTATTAGATGAGCTTTCATCAGACACCGCATTTCTTGAACACATCATTGACATTTTCGCAGAAAAGAAGAAAAGACGAATGGAGCTGATGTACAAGACTGTGTGAGGTATGTGACAGTATCTTTCATATTAGGTTTTTGATTTGTTCCTTAGTTTGTCGTTATAAACTTTGGCGTCCCCAGCTCAAACGTTCACGCTACGCCACTGCTTAAAGCCTCCGTGGCTTAGGCGGCAGCACGACGCCCTCTCACCGCTGGGTCCGTGGTTCAAATCCCGGTCACTCCATGTGAGATCTGTGATGGACAACACGGAGGCAGACAGGTTTTTCTCCGGGTACTCCGGTTTTTCCTGTCAAAATTTCATTCCAGCAACACTCTCCACTATCATTTCATTTCATCTGTCATTCATTTAATCATTGCCCCAGAGGATTGCGTCAGGCCTCGGCAGCCGGCACAGTTCATATCCTCGCCGCTAGATGGGGGCTTCATTCATTCCATTCCTGACCCGGTCGGAGACTGGAAGCAGGCTGTGGATTTTCATTTCAAAAGGTCCTTATCACTTTTCGTGTATCTCCAACGGTTAACGACTGAAACCTAAATTTGTCAACGCCGAGCAGTGTAGTTGGCTAAAATGTTCCATCCTTACTCACCCTCCGCGCAGCACCTCGCCTATCCCCTCTTTTAACTGTCACCTTCACATTTTAATTTATTTATGACCCGTAGCGAAGCACGAGCTCTTCAGCTAGTATATACAGTAATACGCTAAGGTGTGTGTTTCACAAAACTCAAGCTCCTAAACCAGAGAGAGTTAGAAAGTGTGGTTTGTACCAAAATCTAACAAATCGTTTCAATAGTACACGAAAAATCTTGTATTTCTTGAAAAGTCAACGGAAATATATTTATTTGTTTATAAAGTGCTTTTAAACAAATAAACAAGACGATAGCCCCTGACAGAACTGTGTCACGTACAGTCGCATGGCACTAGAGCCGGGCGGGTAGTCTGTACATATGGGGCGCACACAGCCATGGCCGGCTCTACGGAAGGCCGCGGCGAGCGAAAATTGGCAACCTCGCTGTGAATGGCCAGTCTGCTCTGCCTAGCTCACTGAGTTACATGGAAAATGTGTCACGCGCTCGTGTTTTCTTCAAAATATTCTATGTAAATGAAATTATACCATTGATTATTACTGTATAGTGGCTAGCTACAATGCCAAAGTCTTGTGTTGTGCCGAATTGTAAGTCTAATTATCGTTCATCGATAAAAACTGAAGGATTTGTGACAGTGTTTGGGTTTCCTAAAAATCCACAATTGAAAGCCATATGGGAACGTGCTATTCCTCGAGCCAATTGGGTACCTACGAAATATTCCTTCGTATGTATTAAGCACTTTCTTCCTGAAGACGTAAGTTATGTTGAAAAATACAAGGATGGTGATGGGAATAATAAGGAATTCACACGGAAGAAGCCTGTATTGTTACCTCGTGCGGTTCCAAAGGTATTCCCAAACTTACCATCGTATTTGAGTAAGTGCTCCTCCAAGATAAGGAAATCTCCAGAAGAAAGAAGAGAAGAAGAAAAAGAACGGAAAAAGTCTGCAGAGGAATGTGAGAAGACCCTTGCTGAGGAAGTCAACAAAATTACGACTTTCGAGTCCTTTGTTTGTGATATACAAAATAAATTGGTGCAGCATAAAACAGACTGGTCTGTAAGTACTAGTGAAAACTATTGTATTTTGTATAAATTAGATGTGTCAAGCTTACCTAAAATAAGGTCAAGTATAAGGGTAAACAATGATTTTACGGTCGAAACTCATATCAATGGAGGCGTAATTCCTAACGCTGCTGTTCTTCATTCTGGCTCTGTAATATTTCGAAATTCATTATTAAGTAAGTGGAGTCAGTTGTTCCAAGCAATAGAATTTTGACACGACTTTTTCTTACCTGGAAGTTCTGTAAGTTCACTAGTCGTCCAGATCAATAGTTTAATAGATAACCTAAAAACTGACCTTGAATACCAGGGATACGAAACTTCAGAGATTCTGTTAAAAAAGTTAATGTTTCTGCTAGATCAGTTTACACTTACTTTTTTAAAGAAACCTAGATATAACGTCACTACAACTCGAAATGCATTCCTCATTTATCTGCAGTCTACAAAGTGTTATAACGCAATTAGATTTAACCATATTTTATTCCTACCTCATCCCCAAGTTTTACAAAAATTAACAACTTCCTTCGCCATATCCCTGAAAGCTGATGAAGAGAACAGTAACTTTTAAGTCACATTGTGAAAGATTTATCAAATTTAGAAAGGGTTGTAAATTTACAGATTGATGAAATACGTGTCAAACAAACTTTAGATTTAAAAAATGGGCAATTATTTTGTGTTGCTACAAATGAATCTGTCGATTTAGCTAGTTCTGCTTTTGGAAATTTGAAAGAGGTTGTTAAATTAGTTCCAGTGAAACAATTAACGGGTTTGCAACTAGCTGATATTGCAAAAGGTGTTATCAGGCAAATACAGGATTGTGGCCTAAATATTCTGTCTATCATAGCTGATAATAATGGTGTGAATCGTGCTATGTTCAAAGAACTAACCAAACATTCTGATAGTAATTACTGGTTCCATATTGATGGAAACCCCCTAAAAACCTTTGTTTAATATGACAGTGTCCATGTATTAAAATATACGAAATAATTGGCTGAATTTAAGTGGCATTGATAAGTCATTTATTATTCCTGTATGGCAAGATTTAGACTCAGTTTCAAATGTTTTAAGTTCAGATGACTGTAACACTGATTTTAAAGAGGTAACTCATGCATCATTTAGTGACATAAGAGCGATCTACAAAAAGGAATCCGATTTACTGATTAAGTCTGCACCAAAGTTAACATTTAAAAGTGTTTATCCAAATTCACTTGAACGCCAAAGGGTTTCTTTGGTTACAAACGTGTTTCACGAATCTACAGTTTCTGCTCTAAACAAGTATTGTTATAAAGGTACTGCTTTTTTTTGTCAGAGTAATCCTAATGTGGTGGTCCATTGTTAATATTAAGCGGCCTCTCACCCATGTTGTTAAACGTAATAGTCTTCAAATGCCTTTCAAAAATCCCGATGACAAAAGGTTGGCTTTCCTAAAGGCATTCCTCCAATGGTTGTCCACGTGGAAAAAGAACGATGAAAATGATTCCTCAAAAAAGAGTTGTTTAACCAATGAAACTTACAACGCTTTGTATGTAACAACCTATGCATTACGTGAGATTATTATTTATGATCTACAGAATGTGAACCCCTCTTATGTGTTAACTGGCAAATTTCAGAGTGACCAATTAGAATCCAGGTTTGGGCAGTACCGCCAACTAATAGGCGGCAACTGTAATATATCAGTTACTCAGGTAATGGAGGCCGAATTGAAAATAAGGTTGAAAAGCGTACTTGGCCTTCATTCAGCCAGGTATGGAGCAGTTACTTTTTCGAAAGAAATGATAATGTCCTCTTCCGATACAAATTCAGGAGAAAGTACAACAAGCAGCCTTTCGTCAGCTACTGTTGACAATACCTTTTACAGTATTTTAGAAGACAAGTACACTGAAAACATACAATTCGATGAGTCGGGTTTTATATATGCCTGTGGTTACATATCGTTCAAGCAATGTTCAAGAATAAAATGTGAAGAATGTTTGGCTTTGCTTAGAAATAAAGAAAAGATAAATGACAGCTACTTCAATCAAATAAATAGGGGCGGACTTTCAGTTCCTGCAGATTTTATTTTATCAGTGTGTAAACATGTTGTTGGAAGTACGCAGGCACTAATTTCTGATAAGTTTGAGGAATAATTTTTAAAATGTAAATGTAACAATCAACGCCAAGTAATTCAGAATCTTAGTCTACTCGGTATTTTAACAGATATTGAATTGTCAGAAACTGCCGAGAAAACTTGAACCTGTGGATGTAATGTTATGACAATAGTCGCAAGTATTGTCTTAACAATGAGTAACATTTTGTTAAATAATTACAGGAAGTTGAGGAATGAACGGGTAACTTGCCATTGTAATCACAGAAAACTTGCTATTATTTGTTAGAGGCCAACCTGTTGTATACTGTATTTTGTAAATGTCAAATAAATATTGAACGCAAATTGGTTTTGTTACTCCAAGTAAGCCCTACTCACTCTTGACAATCCTTTTACTTTAATGTTGAAAAGAACAAATATTATTTCGTTATTTCAATTTGTTTTCGTGGCGAAGCACACGCATCAACAGCTGGCCGGCTGCTATGGCCATCCCAGTTCAGAGAAGTGCAGCGTTGCAAGGTCGAACGCCGCGGCCTTCCATAGAGCCGGCCATGACACAGCCCATTGTGCAACCAGCAGCAGTGATGGACAGCTCTCTGATTTTATAAATATTGACAATTTGTTTAAAAAGTGCGTTTAAACAAATAAACTTATTTATAGATCAGTTTATACACAAAGCCCGCATAACAGTAAAGCCAGGTGGGTGATATATACACATGCGAGAGTTCTCGCACAGGCCTGCTAGTTATCTCCATTACTTTTCAAGATATTAGGGTTTGTTTTATTGTGCATCCAAGTCGTACACCCTGCATACCGAACACGCGCAGGCCAATCATTTTGTTGAGAAAATTGTAAATGTTAAGGTTGGTAACGTTTCGTTCCTATGTACAAAACTCTTTGGTTTTTACTATTCTGTGAATTGGTGTTAACATATTTGTTTGTGAATAAAAGTTGGTTATGAAAATGTTAGAATCTCAATAAAGTGTTCCAGATAATGTGTAGTTACAACTAAAACAACATATGGCGACCGTGACACGACTTAAACAAGCGTGTATAAACTTTGTTGAATTACAATTTGATAGTAGCGAGTATAACTGTGCCTGTATAATCCAGTATACCGTATCCTGTTGTTTACATCCGTAGTCCGTAATTATGGCGGGTACACAAATAACTAAGAGGAGAGCGGTTATCCGCACATTGTTCACGAAAGCTTGCAGTGCTTTAGACGAACTACTGACGCAGAGAGATGCAGATTTACAATTAATAAGTGCGCGTTTATTAGTGCTCGAAGAAAGAAGACACGAGTTATCGGAGCTGGACAGTCAGATTTGTGAAAACATCTGTGCTGAAACAAAGGAAGAGGAGATCGAAGAAGTACTGATGGCGGAAATGGAGAAAGCAGAGGAGTATACCTTACGTTACCACAGCATTAAAGGTAAGGCCTCTGATCTGATAACAAGGAATAGCGCTGCTCATACTTCATCTAGTTGTGTTGGCGATCGTTCGGGAAACGAAATATCTCTTCGCCTACCGAAATTAGAATTGAATAAGTATGACGGGGAAATAGCCGGTTGGATATCATTCTGGTCACAGTTCTCACAAATTGACGAGTGTCAGTCGTTAAGTAAGGAGGAAAAATTTCAGTACTTGATTCAAGCCACGAAAGAGAACTCTCGAGCACGCGCGGTTGTTGTGAGTTTCCCTCCCTCAGGCGAAAATTACGGAAAGGCCATTCAAACACTTAAGGACAGATTTGGACGTAATGATCTCCTTATCGAGTATTATGTACGGGAACTACTGAGTTTAGTTATGGAAAGGAAGACGGTCAAGATCAGTATTTTGTATGACAAACTAGAAACTCAATTACGGGCACTAGAGTCATTAAATGTGTTCTCGAATAATTATGCCGCATTATTGTTTCCGCTAATAGAATCGTGTCTGCCCGCAGACATACTGAAGGTGTGGCAACGTTCCAATGAACCCAATGGGACACTGAAGGAACAGATGGATAATTTAATGTTGTTTTTGAAGAGAGAAGTAGAAGGGGAGGAGAGAGTTGCAATGGCAAATAATCAGTCCCTTTCCTACAACCAGGCTAAGAGTCCAGGAAAATCGCATGATATGGACAAAGTTAATTTTGCTTCTGCGATCGATCTTGCCAGTCTGAGCATTGAATCTGACACTCAGAAGTGTGTATTTTGTAAAGGGGTGAATCATTGTTCCACAGAATGTCTCCATGCACAAAAAATGTCCCTTGAAAACCGAAAGGATGTTCTGTATAAAGATAAGCGCTGTTTTTCTTGTACCAAAGCAGGTCATTCTGCACAGCAGTGTCGAGCACGATGTGTTATTTGTCGTGGACGACATGTACCATTATTATGTCCAGCTGTTCAGAAGTATCAAGCAGAAGAGAAAGGTTGTGTTGAGGGGAAGAATTCTGAGATCAAAAGAGAAGAGGTTTCCTTGTTTAATACTTCATCTATTGACAGCAATTTGTCAGTTAGCTCGCAAACGGAGGTCTATCTCCAGACTCTGTTAGTTTACGTTAAGAATGGTGACAAAATCAGGAAGGCCAGGTTACTGATAGACAGTGGATCCCAACGTTCGTATATTTCTAGTAGTTTGGCTGAAGAAATGAACTACTCTCCGATTGGGGAAGAGAGCATTATCCACTCTCTTTTTGGTGGTAAGCCAACAGGGGTAGTTAAGCACCGATGTTACAAGGTGCACTTACTCAGCTTAAATAACGACTTTGCATGCAATTTCGTAGCGTTAGACCAAAGGACAATTACAGCTACGATTCCATCAGTAGAAGTCAGGAAAGAAGTGAGGGAAGAATTACTAAGAGAACACATTCCGATGTGCAGAGATTCTGTAGCTCCTATTGACATCTTGATAGGTTCTGACATTGCGGGAAAGTTGTGGACAGGTAAAATTAAGACTCTACCTTCTGGACTGGTAGCCATTGAAACCTGTTTAGGATGGACGGTAACGGGGAAGAAGAAGGTAGTAGACACCGTGGGAAAAAAGGAGCTAGCGAAGCATGCAAGCATTGCGAATGCAGTCACTGCACTCAGTATTACTCAGCTACCCGTATCTGATCTGTGGAAAATGGAGACCATTGGGATAACCGATCCTGTAGAGAACACCACAAAGGAGGAGAAGAGGATGTCAGCACTGAGGTATTTCAAAAATACGGTTGCTTTTGTAGATGGCAGATACGAGGTACGTCTTCCATGGGGGAGAGATGCTCCAGACCTTCCAACCAATCGAGGGATTGCAGAAGGCAGATTGATTCGAATGACCCGAAAATTAAAGGCAAAGCCTGGTCTCTATGAAGAATATGACACTATTTTACGAGATTGGGTGAAAGAAGGCATTGTGGAAATGGCGAGGGATCTATCTACTGGACACTATCTTCCTCACCGTCCAGTGCTGAAGGAAAATAGTACAACTACGAAAGTGCGTCCCGTGTTCGACGCATCGGCGAAGGAGAGAGGTTTGCCATCACTGAACGACTGCCTTGAAGAAGGACCTAACCTTATTGAAATCATACCCGAACTACTCTTGAGGTTTCGGCAACGAAAGATAGGCATCACAGCTGATATCAAGAAGGCATTTTTACAGATAAGTGTACACCCAGAGGAGAGAGACTACCTGAAGTTCCTGTGGTATGGTAATAATAGTGAGAAAGACCTACAAGTCCTTCGTCATGCCAGAGTGGTGTTCGGTGTTACCAGTAGCCCGTTTCTTCTTGGAGCAGTAATTGGCTACCACCTGGAAAAATATATGGAATCAACTGATCCAAAGGAGGCTAAAATTGCATCATCATTGAAGAACAATTTTTATGTTGACAATCTGGTGACAAGCCTCGATCGAGCAGAAGAAGTTGAGGAATTCGTTTACCTTTCAAGGACTATCATGGCGAGGGCCGGGTTCGACCTTCGGGGATGGGAGTCAACCGGAGACGGATCTTCTCAGGAGTCTTCACTGCTTGGCATTAGGTGGAATCGCCAAGACGATACTCTGAAGATCAATATGGATTGGTGGGAGAGATCGTGTGAAATAGGAGATTTGACGAAGAGGACTATTCTTTCAATAATCCACCGCATTTTCGATCCGATTGGACTAACCATTCCAGTAACAATTAGGCTGAAACTGTTAATTCAGGAGTTATGGACCAGAAAGTTGGGATGGGACGAGCCTATCGACAAAGATACTCGACGGCGGTTGGAGAAGTGGCTAAAGGACTTGCCTCACTTAAGAGAAATTGAGGCGATACGTCACCTTGGCAATGAGGAGGACATCTCACTACACGTATTTTGTGATGGAAGTCAAAACGCATATGCAGCTGTTGTCTTTATCAGGAGTAGTTATCAGGGAGAGGCACATCTTCGGTTAGCAGTAGCTAAAGCAAGAGTAACACCGCTTAAGCCCCTGACCATCCCTCAAGTGGAATTATTAGGAACTCTTATTGGAGCGCGTCTGCTGAAATCAGTTCAAGAAAGTCTAGGTTGGAAAGAAGTAGCTGTTTATTGTTGGACCGACTCAAGTACTGTACTAGCCTGGATTCTTGGCAACGGAGACAAGACAGTATTTGTTAGGAACCGAGTGAAGGAGATAAGGGAGCTCACTGATGCACGAAGCTGGAGACACATACCAGGGGATTTGAACCCCGCAGACCTACCCTCAAGAGGATGTACTGTCGCACAACTAATCGAATCCAAATGGTGGGAAGGGCCTAAGTGGCTTGTTGAAGGAGAAGAAAACTGGCCTGAATCTTCTATACGCTATGAAGTAGTAAACGAACATAACCTTATTGCCATCACTCATAATACGACATGGCTGTATCACCGGTTCAGTAAATATGAACAAATTGTGCGGATGGTGGGATGGATCTACAGATTTCTCAACAACTGTCGACGCAATGAAGTTAAAAGAAGTGGTCCGTTATCGACAAATGAGGTGGCTACAGCCGAAGACAAAATTGTTTTGTTCATTCAAGAAGAGTCCTTCGAATTCCCAGACGATCAGAGACTTAAGAGCTTTGAAGTATTCCAAGATCAAAAGGGCATAATTAGACTCAAGACACGGATAGTCGAACGTGTGGATAAGGGTCCGTTCAAACTACCAGCCGTGCTACCTTCCGAACATCCGTTGGTCAAGAGGTATGCAGAAGAAGTGCATTGTAAAAACAATCACCCCGGTCCAGCAACTCTCCTAGGTTTGTTACGCGAGAGATTCTGGATCCTTAAAGGACGCCAGTTGGCGAAGGGAACAGTCAAGAGATGTGTTGTTTGCCGACGTTTTCAAGCAAAAAACTTAGACACTCAGTCTCCTCCTTTGCCAGATCTTCGAGTTAACGATGTGGCCATATTCGAAGTCATTGGAATAGATTTTGCAGGACCCTTGTATATTCGTGATTCATCGAAGACATGGGTTGCTCTATTCACTTGTGCTTGCTACCGAGCTGTACATCTGGAACTAGTTCCGTCTCTGTCAACTGAAGCATTCATAAGAGCACTGAGGCGTTTTATCGCACGGCGTGGTCGACCTAAAGTGATCATCTGTGATAATGGAACAAATTTTCGAGGAACGTGTAATGCTCTTGAAAGGTTAGACTGGGAGAAAATCGTTACCTACAGCACTGGAGAACGCATAATTTGGAGGTTCAATCCGCCTACGGCGTCGTGGTGGGGAGGCTTCTGGGAACGATTGGTAAGCCTGGTGAAGCAAATTTTACGGAAGACATTGGGGAAGGCTTCATTGTCTTGGGATGAGCTTCAGACCATACTTATTGACTGTGAAGCAGTGATTAATGCAAGACCATTGACTTATACGGCAGAAGATAATAGAGATCCTATTCCATTGACCCCATCCATGCTACTGCAAGAAGTACGAGAGACAGGAGTTCCTGACCTGGACTGCATTGAGTCAGCAAGCATCACTCGGAAAATTCGGTATCTGCAAAGACTGAGAGAAGAGCTAAGAAGACGCTTCCGATCAGAATATCTGGGGCAGTTAACCTGGACCAAGCGGCGCGAAACTAGAAAGCCTATAATTGGAGAGGTGGTTATAATAGGATCGGACAATCGGAAGAGAATAGATTGGCCTTTGGCAAGAATTGAGCAGCTCATTCCAGGGCGAGATGGAAGAGTCCGGGTGGTTCAACTAAAGACTAGCAGTGGTACTGTTGTACGTCCTATACAGAGAGTCTACCCCTTGGAGGTCCAGTCCTGCACCGAGAGTTACCAAGAAAAAACCCACTTCATGGACGATGATGACAAGGATGTGTCCAAATCCCCTGAAGAATTGAGGACAAGAGCAGGAAGAAAAGTGGCCCCTCCTAAAAGACTAGATCTTTGATTTCATGTTACAGAGGAGAAGGAATTCAGTTGACATACATTGTACACCTGTTTGACACTTTGATAATTTCCAATTTTGAGAAAATTGTAAATTAGGTGGGAGTATGTTGAGAAAATTGTAAATGTTAAGGTTGGTAACGTTTCGTTCCTATGTACAAAACTCTTTGGTTTTTACTATTCTGTGAATTGGTGTTAACATATTTGTTTGTGAATAAAAGTTGGTTATGAAAATGTTAGAATCTCAATAAAGTGTTCCAGATAATGTGTAGTTACAACTAAAATAACACATTTATTGCTGGGCGATATTTTGATACAGGTCGCTGCACATAATACGTCATGATGTAGCCTACAGTACAATCTGCTGGAGGGTTTTGTTTCTAACTGTGCTGTATTATAGATCTGCCAGTTGAGTGTGCTTTTCTATTTTTAAAGATAACCATGTCATGTCAGTTTGAGAGTTGTAGAGGAATGTTGGAAGAAGTTTTCTACCTGCTTACCCAGAGTGTAGGTTTAATTGTTTACACAGGCCGGGCTGTTCATTGACCGCGGATTATATGAATGAAGTTTCGAAGGACAGCGGGGTGCAGCTTGCTACTCACAGCTTTATTACTGTGCTTGTATTTCAGTGGTTCAGCAGTCTCTATCTTGAGTGTGTGTGCAGCAGTTATGTTAGATTTAACGTGTTGTATTTTACGTATTTCACGTACAACAATGGATAGTTTTGTGAAAAGAAAGCGTGGTCAAGTGCTCAGAAGGAGGGATAAACAGGTCGTAATTAATGTGTTCAGTTATTTTAAGAATCTTAAACCTAACGAAAGTATAAATAATTTAGTCAATGAAACTGCTCTGGCCACAGGAATATCAAAGACTACCGTTTTTAAAATACGTAGTGAGAGTGGACAGGGTCCAGTACTGTCCCCACGCAAAAAGAGGCTAAGTAATACACTTCGCAAGAATAGCAGGAATGTTAAATATAATGACTTTATAATGACGTTATAGTTAATTTAATTTAATTTCGTTGTATGTGTTATGTTAGCCTACTATTAGTATTATTATACAGTACTTAATTCAAGTCTTCGTCACTGCACAATCGCTGAATGTGCGGAAAGTGTACGCGAAGCGCTTTGTACTGCCTCCTCTCATGGAGTGGCAACCCTGTCGTAACGCGCCATAAGAACAATGCTTCATTCCAAACGTTAAATGTCTTATTGGCAACTCCAGCTATCTGATATGACATCTAACGGTAAAAATGAGAAACTTACCAAGTAGGGTACATTTGTCACGTGGTGACTGTATATGGTTTCTTGTATTGGTAAGCAGATCGTGGTAAATTCTTCGTGTTTATACATAAGTTATAAGTTTTACTCGTTGATAAGAGTGCAACATGAGTAAAAGCAAAGTATATTGCTCAGTTTACGGCTGTAAGTCGATGTATAAGAGGGCTGCGGATATACGTTTTCATCATTTTCCAAAAGATGCAAATAGCAATAGCCGAAAGGTGACGATACCAAATAAATACGGGCAACAAGAGCGGATTGGACCACTCGCCCACGGTCGACTCTAGAAAGGTCGGAAGGCTGAGACTTGGCAACATGTTCATCAGTCATACCCTTGTCAGGCGGGAACACGGGGAACGTTCAGTCTGGCAGGTGTTCTTGTTTATCTCATAGGGATATTTCCTTCTATATTTTGTTTCTTACGCTTTGTACGTTTATATGCTTTATAGTAGCGTTAAACTACCCTTCCAGATGTTTCTTTTTACTGTAATCCCTAATCGAGAACACACTGACGAGTGTGCTATGTATCTGGCAAATATGGTATTTTAAATGCCTACGGTACATGGAATTATCACATAACGTACTTCATGTTTTAAACTTTGATTTTCCTGGAATGTTTCGGCACCGTAACAATGCTAGATACATGTTGTATCCCCAACTGTAATGCAAATTAACCAAGTAAGGTTCCCAAGTGACGAAAATCTGCGCCAGGCCTGGATTAGGGAACCTTCGAAATGGTTCGTAGATTGCATAAATTAGTCAATTAAGTGAAAAAATACTTTCAGTTATTGCCACTGTATTGCTAAACAGTTATTCACAGGCAAGGATGATGCTGTTGATGTCAGTAAACTTGGTTATGGGAAGAGAAAGTTGCAGCACTTTGGGAAGGAAACAGAAATAATCTGATACAGTTATGGAATACCAGCAGCAACAGACTATTTCTATAATGGTAGTAAATTATCTACATACATGTGCGGCGGAATCGAGGGTTTATAGGCCTACAGTGTGAAGATGTTATGGGAGATAGCCTACATTTTTGCATCACATAACCCTCAATTGCATCTACTTACTCCATATTATTATTATTATAACACCGCCAATTGTTTTATTACCATACTTCAGAGTAGTAAAATACAAAAAGAAACCAAAATAATTTTCTTTATTTTGCTAAACACTGTTATGTTTGTAAATTATTTCCGTGTCACTCATGCCTAAAATCAGCTGCTCGGCCCTTATAACAATTTTCACGATCATATGCACGTTATTCATTTATTTCCGATTGTAGCACAGGCCATGTTTAAATAAAAACCAACAGATGTTTTCCTAAACATGTACATTATGTTTGTCCATATTTATTCCGTAGTTTTTGTCGGCTCCCTTGCTAGCAAACAGCTGTTTCAGTTCAGGCGCTCGTGACGAAGTATGACTGACAATAGCCGTAGCTACAGTGTTGTCAGGTTGAACCTTCCGACCTTTCTAGAGTCGACCGTGACTCGCCACTACACTCACTGACGACAGGACGGGTTGTTCACTTACGCCGAGCCAAGCCGCACCTAGACAGCCAAGCACAGTCTCGCCGAGCCAAGCCTACACCAGCTGAGGACATACTTCGCAGGGTACATACCAACCGGTACCATCCAAATCAAGCAATTCCTGTCTTCCCCGAGTTTTAATACAAATTAAACTCATCCCTTCGTCCTACCAAGCAGCAAATAATTTCTAGAGTCTATGGTACAGTGAGCAAACTCAAATATAGCTTTTAAACGTAACAGCGCCATGACTCGAACTGCACAAAAACAAATACCAGCAGACAACCGATGCTTGATAATATGCAATTGACACGTAAAATCCAGTGGAACACACAAATTAGATCACGTGTATCGCACATTTATACATATATACAATTGAAAATAACACTGTCATTATTTTAGGGACCACATTTACTGATTATAACCGAAAAATAAAAAGTTTTCCATATAAAACGCGTGTTATTGAGTATGTTTACCCTACTTATCCAGACCGACCGCAGCGCCCCAAGTGTTAGTTTGAGCTGCCAATAGAGCTCGCTATCATTACGTCATGCCTCACTTCCATCCCACCAATCACATTCAGTCTGTCTACAGAATCTGAGCTGGTGTGTTGTCAGGAAAGCCAAGTGATTATATCGTGGAAGATCCAGTGAAAGCGATTGTGTACATTGTGAGTCCTATGGAAGCAGAGGGAAGTAAACGACAGGTAGTGCATAGGCAAGCCCGAGAAATAGTTTACAAAGTGCACCAATACTTTAAATGTGTAAAGCAGCGTGAAAGAGACAGGCTCGATGAGCTAAGCGACGGTGTTGCCACACCGCAAGAACTCACGACAGCAGCTTGCGGTGTGGGGACTCGGACCTGGTGGACCTGTTGCAACAGTGGATATGTATCTCTGTCTCTCTATGCGCAGTTCCCAAAGAGCCGGCCACCTTCCCGGCTGACCCGAGCTCTAGTAACAGATCTTCGGAAAAAAGTGAATGTCAGTCTGAAAGACTAGACTTTGTGTCATTTTAAATGCTACAAATGCTGAAAAATGCTAGAAAGGCTGGAGGCTTCTCGCTTCGCTCGAAGCCAAAGACTCTTGACATGTTAGAAAATTATCTGCACAATACTTATCTTGCTTATCTTGTTTCAAATTACTCATGAAGGGCAAGGGCAAAGCAAGGTTAAGCGCGCGGGGACGTGCCCCTTCCATTCAGTCCAAAAACACTTATAGTGGGCGATGTATTGAAGATAGAGATATTATGCTCTCGCGGACTTTTTTGTAGAACATTTCATGCTGACCAATTCTTACGCTCATAGTATATTGATATTTTTAACGGTTTGCCCAGCGTAAGCTTAAGAAGCGCACGGACGCCAAGTTTGTTTTCGACTTTTTCGCTGAAATCGTTACTGCATGGCTTCCTTTGATCATACATAAATTATTTTCTACAGAATTTTTCCTCGAGATATCCTTTACAGAATGGTGAAAACCGCATCAAAATCCATCCAGTGGTTCTCGAGATTACCCGTGACATCCAAGAATCGGGGATTTTTGTCTTATACTAACGAAGTAGAGATTGTCGGGGAACACATGCACCAAGCGGTACTATGACGTCACACACCTCAGTGCATCTGGGTACATTTCGTCCCGTCACCGTAACGTAACGCCAGACCCCAGCGTAACGACGAAGTCGACAAGATCACTTAAAGTGATAAAAAGGTTACGCCCTTATTCCACCCGGTCTCTCGATTACAGTTACACTTTCTGCTTGCACAGGTTATCAGATAAATTCCATTCACACAAGCGTATGGGGATGATGATCACTATGTCCCAAGTTCATGAATAAAACAACAGCAGCAACGTTTCGAAGTATTCACATCTCACTTACCCGTTTCTTTAGCTTCTCCTTCATGAAAGACGCGAAGAAGTTGTAGATTTTCTCGAGAGCAGAAGGCATGTTGATATGATGCATTGCTTTTATTCGGATGGGATATGCTTCCTTAAATCAGAAAAATAACAAGTATTAGAAGTAAATAAAATATTCTTATTCGTATTAACAACGTGGTCATGTAGCCCCGTATACTTTGGGTGTGTGTGTAGAATCTGTCTGGTAACCGGTGTTAATTGTGATGGCTGTATTAGTGTGTGTTATCTGTGATTCAGGTAGGGACTGCAGACGATCAATTTCAACTAGTTCCTAGTTTCATTTTCTAAATGTAACATTGTCCTAACCTCATACACCATATGATTTGAACTAACCTCTCTTTACCAAGAGATCACTTTCCATCACGTCGTGCTACTTGAAGCCGCTCTGATTTGAAAAGGCTTAAAAATGGATCTTTAAGCATACAGGCTCTTCATTAATAATAATATGTATTGGTATTCCAAATCTACCATTTCAAGCTTCAATACAGAACTACTATTTGTCATAAGCACCTGCAAGCTGATCACCGTCACAATCTATTTCATTTCATTTTATTCTGATCTTATAACCTAAATTATATGGTGCACCATATTAGGTTTAATATCGTATCTTATTACTGTGCTACGTTTTATTTTGTTCTTTCAATATGTTTTTTAGCTGATGAAGGGGATAAAATTTAATTAATCCTCGAAACATGTACTAAAACAAGTTAAATAATTAATTTTCTTTATAGTATTGATTCAGGCAGGTGTACAATTCTTATTAAGAACTATTACAGAGGAAAATATACAATATCGACTCCAGTTCATAAGGTTAATCAACAACCATCATTTCCCTGAGAGAATGCCTACCAGGACCAAGAAACCATGGACTGAAGAGCGGAGGAAGATATTCATTGCCCAGATGAAGAGATTTTGAGAGAAGAAGAAATTCATTTTCCTTGTTAACTGGTACTTTCAACATTCCCTAGCGAAGGATACCAGGAATAATAATAAAAATTACGAGCCTTACAGTAGTCGCATATGATGTGTAACATCTGACATGTTATCCTACCTTGACGTTGTTACCGTTTTTATTATCCTTGACATTCATCAACACACAAGAAATCTTTTTATTTTTTACACTCTCATAATACATAATAATTCCAAGACTCTCTTTTTTTTCTTCACTGCCTACTTCACATTTCTTCTCTCACACTGCCTTCTTGATACTCTGCTGTTACATCACTCTCCTGCCAGCAACTAGTTAAGTTAACAGAGAGTGACTTTTTTTTCTTCTCTGCCTACTTGATATTTCTACTCTAGCACTGACTTATTGACACTCTGCTGTTACAAAATAATCCGTATGTGATAAACATTCCACATGATACCACTGCCAGCTGGATCACATCCCTTCTGGCTGCTAAGCAGGGATGCAATCCAACTGGCAGTGCATCTTTCACACTTCCGTCGAATCCACTTCCGTCCCATTTTTCAAAATCACTCCCACAAAAATATCCAGCAACCGAGTGGAAAGATGTTACACATCAATAATTATCTATGGCCTTCGAAATGTACAGTATGAGTACTTAATCAAAGATGAAATGAAAATCCACAGCCTGCTTCCAGTCTCCGACCGGGTCATGAATGGAATGAATGAAGCCCCCATCTAGCGGCGAGGATATGAACTGTGCCGGCTGCCGAGGCCTGACGCACTCCTCAGGGGCAATGATTAAATGAATGACAGATGAAATGAAATGATAGTGGAGAGTGTTGCTTGAATGAAATTTTGACAGGGAAAACCGGAGTACCCGGAGAAAAACCTGTCTGCCTCCGTTTTGTCCAGCACAGATCTCACATGGAGTGACCGGGATTTGAACCACGGACCCAGCGGTGAGAGGCCGGCGTGCTGCCGCCTAAGCCACGGAGGCTCTACTTAATCAAAGATATTTTGTATAATTAGATCACAAAAGTGGTAGTACACACATCAAAAAAAGTTTTGCATCACCTCGGTTCCAAGAGTTCCGGAACCGTTAAATACAAAGGGAATAGAGATCAACACAAACAACATTTCAGCTCGTTTTATTGCTCATGAGACCCACACATTGCATGTTGTACCATCATACAGCTAGACTTTCAGCATTTGTGGTCCAGATTGCAGTACACACCACTACCTCTAATACCCAGTAGCACGTCCTCTTGCATTGATGCATGCCTGTATTCGCCGTGGCATACTATCCACAAGTTCATCAAGACACTGTTGGTCCAAATTGTCCCACTCCTCAACGACAATTCGGCGTAAATCTCTCAGAGTGGTTGGTGGGTCAAGACGTCCATAAACAGCCCTTTTCAACATATCCCAGGCATGTTCGATAGGGTTCATGTCTGGCGAACATGCTGGCCACTGTAGTCGAGCGATGTCGTTATCTTGAAGGAACGCATTCACAAGATGTGCACGATGAGGTCGAGAATTGTCGTCCATGAAGACAAATGCCTCTCCAATATTCTGCCGATATGGTTGCACTATGGGTCGGAGGATGTCATTCAGGTATCGTAAAGCCGTTTCGGAGCCTTCCATGACCACCAGTGGCGTACGTCGGCCCCACATAATGCCACCCCAAAACATCAGGGAACCACCACCTTGCTGCACTCGCTGGACAGTGTGTCTAAGACGTTCAGCCTGCCCAGGGTGCCTCCAAACACGTCTCCGACGATTGTCTGGTTGAAGGCATATGCGACACTCATCGGTGAAGAGAACGTGATGCCAATTCCGTGGGGTCCATTCAGCATGTTGTTGGGCCCATCTGTACCGCGCTGCATGGTGTCGGGGTTGCAAAGCTGGACCTCGCCATGGACGTCGGGAGTGAAGTTGCGCATCATGCAGCCTATTGCGCACAGTTTGAGTTGAAACACGACGTCCTGTGGCTGAACGAAACGCATTATTCAACATGGTGGCATTGCTGTCAGGGTTCCTCCGAGCGGCAATCCGTAAGTAGCGGTCATCCACTACAGTAGTAGCCCTTGGGCGGCCTGAGCGAGGCCTGTCATCGACAGTTCCTGTATCTCTGTACCTCCTCCATGTCCGAACAACATCGCTTTGGTTCACTCTGAGACGCCTGGAAACTTCCCTTGTTGAGAGCCCTTCTTGACACAAAGTAACAATGCGGACGCGATCGAACTGCGGTATTGACCTTCTAGGCATGGTAGAACTACAGACAACATGAGCAGCGTACCTTCGTCCTGGTGGAATGACTGGAACTGATCGGCTGTCGTACCCCCTCCGTCTAATAGGCCCTGCTCATGCATGGTTGTTTACATCTTTGAGCAGTTTTAGTGACATCTATGAACAGTCAAAGGGACTGTATCTTGGATACAATATACACAGTCAACGTCTATATGCCGGAGATCTGGGAACCGAGGTGATGCAAAACTTTTTTTGATGTGTGTATATTGACTTTCACGGCCAGTGAATTAGAACTCAGCAATGTTTTAGGTTTGTGCCGAGTCTTGTGTGGGGTTTCGCCTAGGACACCAAGCTGGCTCATCAGTGGGCTCTTGGTGTCCCCAGACAAGACACGGCACAAACCTATAACAATTGCTGTGTTTTAATTCACTGGCCGTGAAAGCCAATATACCATCTTTTTGAAAGCCTTCATAGGGAGGTTATGGCTGCTTGAGCTTTTAGTTCTCGCAAAAAGAGGCGCAGGTACGCTTCAAAAAACAAAACAAAAAAGGGAGGTAGCGCGCAGTTCGCTACTCCTGTGAGGGTCAGGGCGGGGACGCCAGCTTGGTGTCCTAGGCGATACCCCACACAAGACTCGGCACAAAACTAGAAAAATTGCAGAGTTTTAAAAGTGGTGGTGTTCTAGTGTTAAAGAAGTCTCTATCTCACCTGGAAGCAGGTCATAGTCTTCTTAATGTCAGAAGCCTGGAACTGCAAGAACATGGAGATTCCTGCTCCTTTCATATCGCTAAGATTCACGAAACCTTTCACCATGCCGGCATCATCTTCATTCATCATGATGTCCCACAATATGTATGATACCTTCATCATTAGAGCAATGTCGAACTTGTTGGGATCAGGCATATCCATTCGCTGGAAGATCACTCTGCGTCCCTGATCGTCTGTACCGGGGAGTGGTACACAACAACTGAAATTTAATCAACATCAATTATGGTTAGAATTTGGGATTTCTAGTGTACCCAACTAATTTGTCCAGAATTCATCACGTAATACAGTGTTTCCTAAAGCTTTATTATTATTATTATTATTATTATTATTATTATTATAATTATTATTATTATTATTATTATTTTAGCGTATGGCGTTTAGTGCCGGGAGTGTCCGAGGACATGTTCGGCTCGCCAGTTTTGTAGCTGCTGAGCTACAAGTAGACGGGAGGGAAGTTGGAATGTAAAGAGGAGGGTTGTATGGAACTGCGCCCAATCTTCACTAATGATCCTGGTCATTAGCATCAGCCTTCAAAAATTGGCTGTGGAACTGCGCCCATTGAGAGCGGTCAGGTAGCTTCCCTCCCTCCACCCCTCTACCGAATTATGTTGTGTCGAGTGGTGTGAATTTGAAGTGACTCATTTCAAATTGGTTGTGTCTTAATTGCGAACAAGTCAAAAACCGTCCAGATTGCGAACGACTAAATATACCCTGTCCAGATTGCGGACAAGAGATTAGTGTTGGCCTGGGATACATAAAACAGGTACAGTTTTCAAAACACACTAATATTTAATTTTTGTTCTAGCAATATTATCATTAACTGGTACATTGGGATGTTTTCGACAACCTAACCAGATTTTAAAAATAGTTTTGTTATTGCAAATGTTTAATAATCTAGTTTGAGGTAATCTTACCATTTAGAAGATAATTATATTTTTTTATTGTATAACAAAACTAGAGGGGTAGTTATTTATGGTGGATTAGAGAGAGTTGTATTATTATTATTATTATTATTATTATTATTATTAGTATTAGTGTAGCCTCCATGGCTTAGGCACCAGCCTCTCACCGCTGGGTTCCGTGCTTCAAATCCTGTCTCTCCATGTGAGATTTGTGTTGGGCAAAGCGGAGGCGGGACAGGTTTTTCTCCGGGTACTCCGGTTTTCCCTGTCATCTTTCATTCCAGCAACACTCTCCATTATCATTTCATTTCATCTGTCATTCATTAATCATTGTCCCATTGGAGTGCGACAGGCTTCGGAAGCCGGCACAATGCCTATCCTCGCCGCTAGATGGGGGCTTCATTCATTCCAACCCTGACCCGGGCCAATGACTGGAAAAAGGCTGTGGATTTTCATTATTATTATTATTATTCGCCTCTGTTGTGTAGTGGTTAGTGTGATTAGCTGCCATCCCTGGAGGCCCGTAGTACAGCTGCTTATCGGGACGGAGGACTACCTCTTATTCTCAGCAGTGCAGAAGCTAGTGGTGGGAGACAGTCCGTCACTTCCCCTTAAACCCACCTTGGGATAACAGCCGACTTGACTATGGGCGCAGTTCAATCGGCCTAATTAAAAGGATCTGGAAATACCACTGATTATGGGCGCAGTTCCATATCTCCCAAGGAGGAGGAGTTGGAAGGTAGCGGCTGTGGCCTATAGTTAGGGACCAACCCCGACATTTGCCTGGAAGGAAGATGGGAAACCACAGAAGACCATCTTCAAGGTTGCCGGCGGGGGGATTCGAACCTCCTCGCCTCCCGGATGTGAGTGACTGCCAGCAGTCATGCCGTAACGACCACGGCTAACTCACCCGGTTTTTTAAAGCTATCTATAGGCTATAGGTTAAGTTAGAAACGAACACGTTAAATGAAGCTGTTCCTATTAGACGCCACGTGTGTAACAATATTGATTGGGCAATACAATTGAGGTGATGGGTGCAATAACCAGTTACCTGTAAGTCGCTTTTCCGGCGAATCAAAATCACATGTAGATAAAACGTAGTTCTTCGTTCAGTCCTATAATGTGCGTTCAAAAAGTAACGAGCCGGAGGCTGGAATGCGCCAACCGGTGACGACAACGGCTAATCGTGGCGTGTGTAACGAGGTGTGGTTCCGACCAGGGCGTGGAAGGTCACAGCCCAACGCAAGAGGGCACGCGTGCACGTCACGTGATGACACAAAGCGATCAGCAGCATGCATCAATCGCCCCACGCAGCCAGTCGCATTGCAAACAGTAACATGGAGGCGTCAAACGGAGAGCAAAGAGGTGTTGTTTGGTTTCTGACAGCGGAAGGAGTAGGGGGAACGGACATTCATCGCCAAATATCACAAGTGTACGGCGAACACTGCATGCCCCTTGCAAGGGTCAAGGCGTGGCACAAGCGCTTGAGGGAAGGACGGGTGTCGTTAGCCGATGATGCCCGGTCTGGGGCACCCCCGTGCATTATCGATGACAACGTCCAGCTGGTTGATGCACTCATTACCCAGGACCGCCGAGTGTCAGTGAACGCCATAGCCGCCGTGGTTGAGCGTCGGAAGTGTGCACACTACCATGAAGGAACGACTGCTCTTGCGCAAAGTGTGATCCCAATGGGTGCCCCACAGCTTTCAACCACACCAGGAAGCATGTCGAATGGCCCACTGTCTTGGTCATCTGCAGCGCTATGCGAGGGAAGGGAAAGGGTTTCTGGCACGAGTGGTGGCTGGAGGTGTGTCATGGTGTCATCACTTCGAACCAGAATCCAAACGACAAAGCCTCCAGTGGAAGCATCCAGGGTCACCACCACCCAAAAAAGGCAAGGCCATCCACACGAGTGCAGGAAAGGTATCCTCCGGCTCGTTACTTTTTGAACGCACCTTATACATAGCTATAAGGCCCGAGAAAAAAGTTGGTTTATAAAATTAGCAACAACTATTTTCAGAACCGTCAGATCACATTGAAACGGATACACGTTAACAATAAGTTCCTTCAAGACGAATTAAAGTTTCATTACGATCTGATTACATGTAGGCCTAATTCTTTTACTGATCTTTCAAAGTGGGCGCTCCGTTAGACTTGGTATAAGAACCGGCACTTTGTTCGTTCAAACAGCTACCAGGGCAGATCAAAAAATAAGTTGCACTTCCCAGTTATGGCCATTTATTATGCCACCCATACAACAGCAACACGCCTATAACGACATACAATATAACGTCACTTTTCCACATAGTTTCCAAGAGGCTCCAAACATTTCTGCGAACGCACAACCCACTTGTCGATGCCGGATGCATAGAAAGTTCCTCCAGCGTTCTGCAACCCCACGGAGACAGCGGCCTCCACCTCCTCATCGGTCTGGGAATGTCGACCACCGTTCTGTCTAATGATCGCATTCACACTGTTGACATTTGCACGGGTCCTGGACGTTGCGGGCCTGCCCTCGTGATATCCGTGTGTCCGCCTTCGAATTGCTGACACCACTTTACGATCCCTTGCCGGGAAATGGCCCGCTCCCCATACACAGCACTAATTTCACGATGAATGGCCGTGCAATTCTTCCTTTTGGCCCATAGGAATCGGATTGTCGCATGCACCTCATATTTGGAGTGAACGTCCAGTCGACGCGCCATTGCTTTTGGCCGCTATTCACACCATACAAGACGAGACACCACAGCGACCTGCCTAACAGATGTGTGGGCAGTGTCTGTCCCTTTCTCCGCTGTGCCCATGTTTGCGACACACCGCGCGCTGCTGCAGCGCGTTAGTGCAACTAACTTTTTGATCCACCTTCGTATAAAACTTTAACGGGTTTCAATACAAATGTTTACTCTAAATACATAAACGCAGTATAAACTAAGGAAAAGTTTGGCGTAGCTTGTTTTTATGTAAGATTATGAGTAACGTTCTTATTGACGTCTAAACTTGAGTATCTATACTTTTTCCCCGATAGTAGACGATGATGATGATGATAATTGTTTTCTTTGAAGTTAACACTGATGTTCTTTCTTTACTAACGTTTTTGAAACCGGGGAATGCAGATTCACTTAAGCATGTACTAGAGAAATAAACTGTTGTGGAGGTAAATGAACTGCAAAGTGAAATCAGTGAGACTGAGGAAATCATTGCTAAGAATGAACGTCCATAAACACCTGTTCTATTATTATTATTATTATTATTATTATTATTATTATTATTATTATATGAATACAGTTTTTCGTAACTTAGTCTACCTTAACAATTATTCTAAGACTTATCTGCATATCGTTCTTCATTTAAATCTACTAATTACAAAGGATTATAAAAAATGGCTCTGTTTGTACACACTTGTCAAGGTTAAAATTTTAATGAAACTTTCAAAAGTGAATTATTAAAAATGTTTAAAAATTCTGTTTTTCTTTTGTAAATTTTGCATTTACTGTCAATATGTCATAATGTTATTATAAATGTATACTTTTTCAGTACAGGGTTGCTATTTTTCCATATTTTGAACAATTTAAGGTGCCGATTGCCAATCTATGCAATAACAATTTAAGTAAACTCCGCATTTAGATCTAAATATTTAAGAACTGGTGAAATTCAAATTCACAGTGAAATGGAAATATTGTTAATGACTGACTTTAAATTACATGTATAAATTAAGATAGCCATAAATGAAAAACTCAGACATTTAGAGCGTTTCAAATCTTTTGAAGTGATTTTCTCAAAACTGTGATTTCAGGCTTAAGTTGTTATTGCACCCATCGCCTCAATTAGTTCATCATCGTAAAAGCTAGTGAAATATTCTGGCGACGCTATTGTCGATAGACTATCGTTTGAATGTTCCACTCACCCCAAGTCTAGAATCTCTTGTATTCCAGGTTGCAAGGGATCTCGGTTACAGAAGAACTCTGGGAGCGCTGTCCTCATGGTGTAGTACGAGTCTATCTTCTCCTTGGTGCGCTCCAAACTGTACTTGCAGCCGCGGAGGAAGGCCATTAGGAACTGGTCATCTGAAAAGTAAACACGTAAATAAATGAATGAATGAATAAAAGAATAAATGAATGAATAAGAGAACCAATAAATTAATAAAAGAATAAATAGAATAAGAGAATAAATAAAAGATTAAATAAATGAATAAGTGAATAAATGAAATAATAAGAAAATAAATAAATGAATAAAGGAATAAATAAATGAATAAGAGAATAAATAAATGAATACATGAATGAATAAAAGAATTTGATTTATTTGATTTATTTTCACTGCTACACTTAGAGCTTAAGAGCTCCTTTACAGTAGCGCCCTACATAAAATAAGGTTAGGGCTTATAAAAATAAAACATTTCACCTACATTCACAATATAAATAATCATAGTCTAACAATTATAGTAACAAAAATATAGTAACAATACAATAATAATAATATTACTAATGATAATGGAAAAATTATATACAAAAGAGTGAGAGTGCATACAGACTATCAGCCAGAAAAACAAACACCATATACTGTACAAGAAGAGCTATTGAAGTAGACAGGTTGTCAGCTATTGTCCTTGTGTTATAATTGAACTTTAAAAAAGTATTTTAACATAATACAGTAATCAAATGTGAGAGGTATACTGCTCCAAGAAGCGGGATGAAAGATGTCTTTTAAAAGCTGCAGTGCTTGCAATGTTGACGAACTTATATAAATCGAAGGTGTTGAAGAGGCGTGAGGCGGTGCAAACAAAAGAATGAATGAATAAAAGGAAAAAATGAATAAGAGAATAAATAAATCAATAAGAGAATAAATAAATAAATGATTAAATAAATGAATAAATGAATTAAATAAATGAATAAATAAATAAATGAATAAGAGAATAAATACATGAACAAATCAATAAATGAATGAATAAAAGAATAAATAAATGAATAAAAGAATTAATAAGAAAATAAATGAATCAGAGAATAAATGAATGAATAAAGGAAAAAATAAATGAATAAGAGAACCAATAAATTAACAAAATAATAAATAAAAGAATAAATGCATGAACAAATGAATAAATAAATAAATGAATAAATCTAAGAATAAATAAATGAATAAATGAATGAATAGAAGAATAAATAAATGAATGAATAAATGAATAAATGAATTAAGTAAATGAATAAATAAATGAATAAAAGAATAAATAAATGAATAAGAGAATAAATGAATTAATAAGAAAATAAATAAATGAATAAGAGAATAAATGAATGAATAAAGGAATAAATAAATGAATAAGAGAATAAATAAATGAATACATGACTGAATAAAAGAATAAATTAATGAATAAGAGAACCAATAAATTAATAAAAGACTAAATAAAAGAATAAATGAATACATGAATAAATAAATGAATAAATGAAAGAACAAATAAATGAATAAATGAATGAATAAATGAATGAAGGAATGAATGAATGAATAAAAGGAAAAATTGAATAAGAGAATAAATAAATGAATAAATGAATAAATAAATGAATAAATAAATTAATAAATGAATTAAAAAATGAATAAATAAATAAATGAATAAGAGAATAAATACATGAACAAATCAATAAATGAATGAATAAAAGAATAAATAAATGAATAAAAGAATTAGTAAGAAAATAAATGAATCAGAGAATAAATGAATGAATAAAGGAATAAATAAATGAATAAGAGAATAAATAAATGAATAAGACAACCAATAAATTAACAAAAGAATAAATGAATGAACAAATGAATAAATAAATGAATAAATGAATGAATAGAAGAATAAATAAATGAATAAATAACTAAATAAATGAATTAAGTAAATGAATAAATAAGTGAATAAAAGAATAAATAAATGAATAAGAGAATAAATGAATAAATAAATACATAAACGAATAAAAAAGAAAGAAAGGGCCACCTCGTGGTGTAGCAGCTAGCATGGTTGGCTGTCACCGAGGAGGCCCGGGTTCGATTCCCAGCTCCCTGCTAAGAAATTTAATTCTTGTCTGAGGGAAGGAACAAGATACACTCAGCCTCGTGAGGCAAAACTGAGAAGAGGTGGGTTCGATTCCTACCCCAGCCATCCTGGAAGTGGTTTTCCATGGTTTCCCCAGTTCTACTACAGGCAAATGCCAGGATGGTACTGCCCCCGTAAATTGAATTATATTGAGACCACGATGGCTGTATTGGCAAATATGAATAAAGTTATGGCTGTCATAGTTGTGACGTGGTAAATCATGACGTAGGCACGGATGACGCAGACTTTATGCAAGTAGGCTGGTTGAGCTGAGATTCTTGGTGACGTCATGATTTTGTTCGAGAAAGATCTGAGATTTACGACGCAGTCGCAGGGAAACGAGGAATTATGCTGAGGAAGAAGTTACGCTATTGGAGGAAAGGCTCGAACCAATGAATGATAGTTTGGAAGGGGACGGAGATTACTGAAACTACTATATTTAATTACTTTTGGAATGCAGAATTGTGGAAATCTATTTTCAGTTATGGCATTGATATGGAATTTTGAAGAAATTAATTTTGAGTTTTTGAAATTTGAAAATCCGTCAAGTATAGCCAAAGTTAGAACTTCTAGTAATGACGGAGGAACAAGTCATGGAAGGGATGGATACGCCCCTTATGAAGTTGATAAAAGGTCTTGCACAGCAGAGAGGAGCTCTCATATCGCATATATATTTCTCTTGTCTCATAGTCGTTTTCGAGTGATTCAGTGAAGTCGTTATTAGCGCGTGGTAAAGCCCACCGCATCGAACGAGCACGGAGCGTGCAGCAGTTCCATTTTACGGTGATTGAAACTAGGCGAAGTTGAAACGCACACATAAACGAGTCTACAAGATTATCTATCAAGAGTTAGCGACTGCATTTATGCTAATTCAATTGTGCATTACAATATTGAGGCGTGTAAGAAAGTTGAACATTTTCACTATTATACTTTGGAAGATATTCGCATTTTAAGACTGCAGACAAAAGTGATTTTCTCGACACCTGAGAAGCACTTTTATAATACCACATTCTACGCTACGGCTGACACATGTATTGCAACCGTGATACTGAAGATTACATTTGGTGATATAACGCTACATTCTACAATGGAACAATATAATCTGGCAGTACTTTCGACTATTATTATAACGAAAGTGGAGATGGAAGACTAAAACTTTATGCAATTGGGACATATATCAATGGAGTGAAATAGCAGCATGGAACTTCGCTAATCGTCTTTCTACAAAAGCGAGCATATAGTGAACATCCAACTACACTCATGCATCGTAGTCCAACGCTGAATTATATCAAATGGCAGTGGAAATATTTTCATACTCTACAATTATGAACATTTCTGCGGAAATAAATGCAATAAACTTCATGGCGAATTTCTACCAGAACTTCAGGGAACTATCAAGAGAGGCCAGGGTAGACCCGGCTCACAAAGAAGAGTTTTGCCAGAAGGATGTCTATCGTATACACGGAGCAGTGCAATTTCCGGAGGAGGAAGCAGTTCTATTCTCCGAGGGCGCTGGTTCCAGGTTCGAGGTCGGAGTACATCTTTACGTTGGTGAAATGGAACCATCAGCAGTCTTCTTTGGAAGATTTTCCTCTAGAACTTCAATCAACAGATAAGGTAGTCGTGAACGTTTCTTGTTTTATTTGAGTCATTTAGCGATATCTGAGCAACCATTTTTCCCATATTTTCTGTCCCACATATATTTTGCCCCATATTCTTGCTTGATATTTCTGTACTCAGTACACTTTGAAGAGTTATGCCTTTTTCTACGATTTATTAAGACATTGTTATGTCATTGGCATATTTAAATAATTTTGGATCAGTTGAGACTGATATTATATATTCTTTCAGTAATTTGCATATTTTTGTAGTCACGATTTGACTGTAAAGTTAACGATTTTCTATGGCAAATTTGAATTCAGACAGCGTGTCATTTTATTAAAGTAATTCTATTCAGTAAATTACTTTGACCAATTTTCTGTCATCCTCAAGAAAGAAGAATAATTAAAAGATTTTAGAGCGTTAAAATCTATTACTGTATCGACGATCTTGGAAATACTAGTCGTTTTATGAACATGATTGCAACATAGACATTTATCGTCAATTTTGAAATACCATTGCATTATAGACAATTTTATGAAATATGAACTTTGATTACGATTTATTGAATACACTATAGTAATGAACATTTGATAGGAATTTTTCTCAATTCTAGATTGGAACAATAATGTTTGCATTCCACAGTCTAATTGTATTCTATTCGATTATTTGTGCAGTTTAGATGAACTTTGATTGAAGATAGTATTTTTATACTGCGTTACTTTGAAGATATTAATCTCAATTTTGATAGACCAGAGAGGCGTGTATAATCGTATTGGCTATTAAATTTATTTGTGATTGGCAAATTTTTACTTCATATCGATTCATGAATGAAACCCACGAAGGTTAATTATAATAACAGTTTTGATACAATTAATGAATATAAGAATTTTTAAAGAGGAACAATGGATGTATAATCGTTAGTTCAGTGGACGTGTAAAAGTCGCTGATGAATAATGCCCTTGAATAAGTGAAGGATGTTCCCACAGTAATATTAATGAGGTTAATGAATTTATAAGTGGAGGTTTTTTGTATGTATTGTGGAAGTTTTTGATGCCATATATATTGAGATATGTGATGAATTCTGGGCCTATTTTGTGCATTTTTGTGCGTTTGAGCGAGGTATTTTTCCGCTGAGTGTATTGTCCAGGTCCTTTGAAAATTAATCATGTGAAGTTACTGTTAAAATTAACAAGAGTGTTTAAATAATTTGAGATAACGATTTTGAATGGAGGTTACCGTCACAAATAATAATAATTATTAAAACTTATTAAACCTGAATCTAACATTTAAATATAACTAACCTTCATTGGTCGATTATATTACCACGATTTAAGTAATTATCAACCGGATAGACGTGTGGTTTAATGTATTTCTAAAATTAATAATATAAATATTGTAAATAAATATGTAAATATCTTTAATAATAATTGGAAATGAAAGGGATTAATAGAGGCGTGTATAAATTTTTCAATTGTCATTTGACAATATTATAAACAATTAATAATGTTATAAATAATTAAGGAGTATTTGTTATAAACATTAATTATTTTGTTATTATTCTCTAAACAACGCTAATTAAACAATTGGATTATACCATTAAACAAGTTTTGGGATTATTAGAGTAATCCATTGATATTTGAATGGAGCATTTAAAAGATTTGCGTGATAATATTTGAGTTGAGTTGAGGACATTTAAAGTGTTTTGAAAAGGAGCTAGGCTCTGATGTAACTAGCATATGCTAACGCTGGCTGGACAGGTGGGTCCACTTGACGATGCAAGCATGCGACATGGTGCAGGTGGCCTGACAACTGTATGATAGAGGCCAAGGTCGTCTACATAGCAGGCTTGCAGTTATAAATAAAATGTGATGTTTATGAAAAAGGAAAACAATTGCTATATGTCTCGTCCCAACTCCCTTATCCATTCCAAGTGTATTATTATTATTACGTTCTTTTGAGCTAGAAAGCTGAAATTTTGTATGCAAAGTCTACAAGTCCTACAGGAGGACATGATTACATTGACAATGGCTTCTGATTGCCACGTTTATTTTGTTGTTCAATTTTTGTTATATTATTCCTTTTTGTGAAATAAATTATTGTACAGTTTAAAGTTTCTTGTTTCCGTTTTGGTTCATTTTGAATATCATGGTGGAGGTTATTGTGAGGGCATACTTTTAAGTGATCCAGTTGGCAACCCATACCCGAGATTAATTTGAATAGGTAAGTAAAGGTAAGTATGAACCCCCGTATATTTTAGTGTGTTCCACAATAATTTCTTGTTAACTGCTGTGCTCTAATCTCGGTAGTATCTGTCAGTGCCATTTTCATTGATGTAGCTGTGCCGGTGCGATTGATTATTGGCAATCCGATTGAGGGGGCGGATATCTGACAGCCTACTATCCGGATTATCGGGGACAGTACCTAACTTAAGGCCACGGCCACCTCCTTCCCAATCCTTATCTGAATTTCAAATTCACACACTAATAAAGCCATCACAATAACAGAGGTTATCAGCCAAATTATACACACACACACACACAAGCACACGGGGCTACATGACCACGATGACGCAAAGCCCCTAAATCAATCAACAACAGCAACAAAGAAGGAAAGTAAGAGAGAGTGAAAGAAAGAAAGATAGAAAGAAAGAAAGAAAGTTGGTTGGTTGGTTGGTTCCTTAGTTTAGGGGCTGGACAAGGCGGTCATTTAGCCCAGTGTACTTTGGGTGTGTGTAGAATCTGTCTGATAACTGGTGAAAATGATTACTGTCGACCAAAGTATTATGTGCACTCGAGTTTGAAGGTTGTTTGTGAAGTAACCAATAGACCTACTTAAAATCTAATAACAACATCATTTTTGTCGTTCTATTTCACGTTAGTTCATGTAGGTTTGGTTTTTTTTTTTTTATCGCAGTTGGAACACAAAAAGTGCCCGTTTTTAAGCGTATTTCAACCATGTGTCACATTCATTAATTATTATCTCTCACCCGCCATCAGATCGAATCCAAATTTTAATACAATAAACATTGGAATGTTTTTTAACTGGTTTATTAATTTCAAAATTGTGTGTGTCCAAGAAACAAAGTTGTTATCATTTTTGTAAGGTAACTTTTTCTCTGCTCGGGGTGGTTGGAAAATGTAGTTCTTGGTTGCGTTGTAATCCTTATATATCAAAAAGTATGCTGTATGATTGTGAAATACGTAAATTAATTCACTTATTTTATATCAGTTTGTATTTGTACGGGGAATTAAGACATGGTTCACCAGTTAGCCGCTCCGGTGAAAGCTGTACAACGTTGCCAAGATGGGCTCCATCACGCGTCATGGCGCACCTCGCTCGGAGCGATGGGCTCCATATCAGCAACGCTGTACAGCATTTCCCGGAGCGGCTAGCTGGTGAACCATGCCCTAATTTCCCGTACAAATACAAACCGATATAAAATAAGTGAATTAATTTACGTATTTCACAATCATACAGCATAAACTTTTGATGTATAAGGATTACAACGCAACCAAGAACTACATTTTCCAACGACCCCGAGCCAAGAAAAAGTTACCATACAAAAATGATAACAACTTTCGTTCTTGAACACACAAAATTTTGAAATTAATAAACCAGATATACAACGTTCCAATGTATATTGTGTTAAAATTTGGATTCGATCTGATGACGGGTTTGTGAGATAATAATTCTTAAATGTGACGCATGGTTGAAACAAGCTTAAAAATTGGCACTTTTTTGTGATTCAACTGTGACAAAAAAATATTAAAATATAAATTAAAAATTCCAAACCTACATGAACTAACGTAAAATAGAACGATGAAAATGATGATGTTATTGGATTTTATGTAGGTCTATTGGTTACTTCACAAACAACCTTCAAACTCGAGTGCACATAATATTTCGGTCGACAGGGTAGTCTGCTTTTTCTGCAGTTGAGAGCTGTTTTGTATATTTTCTTCAATTTTGGGTGGAGTAATTTCAGCTTATCCTGGTTGCTTCGTGATCACACACGACTTCAATTACTTCGACGAAGTCCACTATGTCCACATTATCTGTGAGCACTAGGTCTAGGGTGGTTCTGCTATGGTCCGTGATTCGAGTGGGCTGCTTTACCAGCTGCTGAAGAAATAGGTCGTAAAAGCATGTCAGGGATTTTTCAGGTAGGAGAATTAAGAACAGGCGCGGATCTAGAGGTTGGCTTTGGGGGGGGGGGTCACAGAATCGAAATTGTTAAGAAAAATGGTATCACTAACAACGCAATCACAAAATAACCAAACGTACAAAACCAGACCACTTTTTTTGCAAGCTACATGGATAGAAATTTGATGCGTTTAGCGCACCAAAAATATTCGTACAAATTGCAACGGCGTGTTTTGCGACTTTTACATCGAGCTTCGAGAAAAGTATCAAGGTACGTTACAGTTTCGGCAAGTCGAGTTGGTACCGACAAAGGGAGAAAGTCACAGCTTAAATTGCCAACCAAGCTTGCAGTTTGGACGTCGGCAAAATGTTTTGTTGCGAAAAAAAAGCCCCAAATTCCTAACCGTGCATTGCTGCACATTCATCGTGACATCACTATAGACATCGATTCGGTAATCACAAGGTTTGCTAAACAAAATAGACGAGTTGATTTTGTTATATAAATAATCGTTTTTATATAACAGGTATGAAATTATAAATATGTACAGTTGTAACAGAACATAATAATTGCAATAAAGATATTTTCAGTATTGAATAAAATGAAAAAAAAAACTGTTTTTAAGTTAAAATTCATTAAGTTTTATTTGTATGGTTATTGTGTTTTCGTTTTTTTTTTGAGTTTGCAAAAAGAAATTAGTCTCCGTTTGGGGGGGGGGGTCATGACCCCCGTGACCCCCCCCCCCCCCCCTTGAATCCGCGCCTGATTAAGAACTTTCGGAGTTTCGTTCGAGAGCCAGTCAATTTGAAGGTTGCTAGCAGGAGAATAGCGTTGAATTTTTTCTGTAGCGCCTGGGCTCTTGAGACGGAGCGAAGAAGGGCTTCGTTGTGGAGGTCATTAGAACCCAAGGATCGGTATGCAGAGCCAACCAGAATGGAGCCCTGCTTGGTTGTAATCTGTATCCAATTACTTACGCCTCTACTTCGAGTTCGGGTACGCTTCTGGGTTGTAGCTCTGGGAGACAAGCTATGAGAACTCCAACGCCTGTAGAGGGCCTGTCATTTCTAAATATTAGATCTTCTTAAGTATTCAATCCATGGATTGGTCTGCGGCAGTTCTCCAGTCGGCTCTATTTATAGCTTTCCACTTCATCTCTTCATAGTTTCTGCATCCTACATCAGACATGATTTGCAGTACATATTGTAGGCGTGGTCTTCCTCGACATCTTTTGACTTCAACCATTCCCTCCCATACCGTTTTCAGTAGGCTATCGTGTCTCAAAATATGTCCTATCAGTCTAGTCCTCCTCCTCTTTATGCTTTTCCATAAGGTATAATTTTCCTCCACCTTTTTAAATACTTCAGCATTCGTTATTTTTTCTGTCTAGCTAATTTTTAGCATTCTTCTATAACACCATTGTTCAAAAGAATTTATCCTCCTTTTTTCTTCTTTTCCAAACATACGCTTTTAATAATCGTTTTCTGGTTTTCAGATTAATGGAATTTGTAGTGAATAAACGTTTCTTTTTGTGAAATGCTAATTTGGCTTGTAAAATTCTACATTTGATATCTTTCTTGCTTCTTCCATCTTTGGTAATATTAGATAACTGTCCGAAATTACCTCATTGTTGTACATTAGCCTCACTTTCCTCGTTAACGACCGGCTCGTCTTTGAAACCTAGCTGAACGGATATGTTTACATTCCATAACTGCGGGGTGCCGAGGCATTCACGGCTTAAGGCCGGTGAGCAGATACTAGACTGGCGTCGACTCTTCTAAATGGTAAGATTACCTCAAACTAGATTATTATACATTTGCAAAAAACAAAACTATTTTTAAAATATGGTTAGGTTGTCGAAAACATCACAATGTACCAGTTAATGCTAATATTGCTAGAACAAAAATTAAATATTAAGTTAGTCTGTTTTGAAAACTGTACCTGTTTTATGTACCCCAGGCCAACACTAATCTCTTGTCCGCAATCTGGACAGGGTATATTTAGTTGTTCGCAATCTGAACGGTTTTTTACTTGTTCGCAATCAAGACAACGGATTTGAAATGAGTCACTTCAAATTCACACCACTCGACACAACATAATTCGTTAGAGGGGTGGAGGGAGGGAAGCTACCTGACCGCTCCCTATGGGCGCAGTTCCACTGCCACTTTTTCGAAGGCTGATGCTAATGACTAGGGTCATTAGTGAAGATTGGGCGCAGTTCCATACAACCCACAGTCACACTTCACGGGTGATACCGAGCTCCGCTAATGAGTTCTCTCCACAGGGATCAATTAGGAAAATCCTAACAGGGGAAGTTGCCTGAGGCGTGTTTCACTGCTCCCACTCCAAACTGGACGTGAAGGTAAATATATTTTGTAATGTGTCAACTTGCGCTGATCCTCACTGTGGTCGCCACTATCTACTCTTGTTACCTCAAAGACTTATTCGATACTAATCATTAGCAACGTTTGGTATTATTCCAGATTCCTGGTTTTCTTTAGCCTTGCACTTGTTAAAGATACGTTTCGGTTATTTTCTTTGTGTTTCACAGTTAGTCTACTATTCAGATCTGCACATTTACATTTTTGTGTCGTGGCTTCGCAAACATGCAAGTTATAGCCTGCACTAGGCGTATAAGATTTAAAACGATATATTGTGAACCAAAATGCTTATAATTATGTTACGTGCCACCCCCTAGTGGCACTTCCGTTAACTGGATTACGGTGGGTAGAAAGCACAACACAAATTGATCCTTTAAAGAAACGTATTAGCTTTATTGCGGGCTAGAAAGATACACCACACAAATAGCAAATACAAGCAATTAGTATCTCACTCTAGTTTCCTCTTGTAGGGAACACTTGCCTTTCACTTGTCAATAAGCCACAGAAGTTAATCCCTCCTAATGGGACCGGTTGCCTCGATAGAACTACCTGCAACACTTCCTAGAATGCGCAAGCTACAGTTATTTACGATAGCCGGTCACTCACCACTACACTCTGCTTCGCTGTCCATAGGCTAAGGACACAGCCCCCGGTGTTTTCGCAATTCACCACACTAACCTCTGTTGCACTGGAAAACACACTCGCTCAAGACACAGTTTCTCCGTAGGCTTCACACTACTTCACTGTCAAGAGAATCAGCTTCACTAGGGTTTCGCAAGTCACTTCACCAACAACTGTCGCTCAGGTAAAAGCTCGCAGTAGCTCGAAAAACACTGTCCACCTCGCGGGCCAGGTCACTCTTATATAGCAGGCTGGTGACTCAATGAATAGTTCTAAAGCCCGTCAAGGAATCACGGCTTCTCGAGATTTCCATCACTGGCTGGGTCACGAATATTCTGGACCATCCCTTTGCCGCGCAGCCCGTTGCGTAAGGCGCACGTAATACACTGAGGCAGAGCACAGCCCGAGGCAGCTGTGACTCATGCGGCGAGGCGACGAAACAAACTCACAGCCGTAACAATTATCTATTCTGCTACAAAATAAGGTGCATGTAAATTAAATCCTTGTTGAAACACATCCAATTTTGGCCCCGTTGTGACAACTCAAACTTACAACATTTATAGTTTTCTATAACTCGCAATCCTTCTACTTCAATGACTGTACATGGATAACATATTAGCTGCACTGATTATATCTACGGTAACTCCAGGGGGTCCAGGTGTATATAGCCGTCAGTCAACTTAGGTGAGGTTGCCTACCCCCACTCGCTTCCCAAACCCATTAGCGTGAGCTGACAGGAATGTATGGGTTGAACGTAATTAGCGGAGTTCGACCATCCCGCACTTCACACACTTTACAGTTATAGGGTTAGGGTTAACTTGCACGTCACCAGCCAAGGCCAAGATATTGCTCGGGTCTAACCTCCGTGAACCTGACAGGAATGTGGAGCGTTGACGTTTATGATGATAGATGAGGCGGCTTCCCAGTCCGGTCCTTGCGTAGTAAGAGAACCAAATACTGCTCGGTTCCAAGCTCTGTGAACTTGCGGGATGAAGGACAGAGGCAGAGTAGGAGCAGGCGATAATTGAGAAGCCTGTCGACAGCCCGCCGTGTTACCTGACATTCTCGTTTATTCCAATACTGCTAACATGGGTCTATTCTGAAACCAGTGTGGCGCTGCGAATGAGTGACTGAGTCACCGACTAATGTATTTGCTTCTGTTACTACGCAAGGACCGAGAAACTGCATCACTCGTCACCTCCACTACTTATAGTCTGCGATGCACATTCCTCTCAGGTCCACTCAGGTTAGACTTGAGCAGTACTCACTCACTCGTTCGCAACACCACAGTGGTTTGAACAAAGATCCTATGTTAGCAGTAAGGTTCGGATGTCAAGGAATAGTCTTTTTTTCCTGAGCTCATTTTACCCGAAATCTGAAATATAAGTTTGAATAACGGGTCCCTGACCAGGTTTAAAGCAATTTGATGTTGCCTATAAATGCATATTTCGGCCATTTTTATTGTTTTGGTCATATTTTGTCATATTTTAGTGATATAAAGTCATATTTGGTTATAATTTCAGCATTTTTGTTTAAATTGTGGCGTCGTTAACAAGGTACATGTTATCTGCGTCCAGTTTCTAACACAGGATTTCCGAATAGTATAGTATATATAGTTTTCTTTCTTTTCCCGGAAGAGGCAGATAGCAGGTTTAGATGATCTGATTCCAAGAAGGCGTCTTTAGCGCATCCTTCTGGACAAGTTGGATTGCGACACTTTGCGCATGACGTCACGGAACATGACGATAGTGTGCTTCCGCCTTTCAACAGGATGTCACTCCAGTAGATATATTTAGCTCAGAAGCAATTAGCAAACAAGGAAATTGTTTTTATCCATAATGGTCCGTATTGAATTTAAATTCCACTAAATAACTTACTCTTATTTCCTCCTTTTCAATACATTGCAATATTATTAGCACTGTTCTGTACTGGTACTGTGCGAGTCCAAGCTCTATGAACTTGCGGGGTGAGGAGAAAGAGCAGAGAAGGGTCAGGCGAGAAGAGAAGGGCCTGTCGACAGCCCGTAGTGTTACTTGACATGCTCCTCTATTCCTTACTGCTAACATACGGTCTTCTCTGAAACCAGTGTGGTGATACGAATGAGTCAGTGAGTCACCGACCAATGTATTTGGTTCTGTACCATGCACGGACCGAGAAACCTCATCACTCGTCAACACCGTTTCTCCTAGTCCGCGATGCACATTCCTCTCAGGTTCATGGAGCTTAGACTCGAGCAGTATATAATGTTGTTCTTCATCAGACACTTATGGGCATACAATACATTGCAAATACATATAGTTCATTAAAATAGTCACTTGTAAAATCAAAATATCACATGCCCAATACACTGGACAATTGTTTTGGCACTTAAGACGTTTACTGTATGTTAGTGAAACTCTACCTATCCCAAAAATTCATCTCATATTTCATATTTTTTTAGGTCATATTTTATAGTTTTTAGGTCATATTTAGCTAGTTTTTAGGGCATATTTGCTTGCATATTTTGTACATCATTAGGTCTTCAACTTCCGAACCCTAGTTAGCAGTATTGGAATAGACGGGAATACCAGGTAAAGCGGCGGGATGTTGACAAGCTTCTCACTTCTCGCCTGCTCCTTCTCTTCTCTGCCCTTCACCCCGCAAGTTCATAGAACTTAGACCTGAGCAGTAATGAGTCCCCAACCACAGCTGGGAATAGTAAGAGGGAGCGGTGCGACCTTGAGCCAGGCAGGGTGGCGAGGCAAGCGACCAGGCGCCGGCCGAGATGAACACAATAGCAACGAACTACTATCAGATTCTTGATTATGGATACTCGAGTTAAGGCATTAATTACAAGCAAACCAACAGACCTATTGAAAAACGAGTTGTACCAATATTTTCTTTTTTTAATTCTGCGTTAGACTATATAAGCCAATTATTTTCAAGTTTATTAATTATTTATTTATTTGTTGTTGTATGAAAAATTGTCCGTGTTTTTGACGTCTTTTCTAGGAACCGCTCACTTAAAACTATATACATGGAAAACTACTTGGCTGAGGGTAATGACATTTTTATATGTGATAGGCACAAGTATTGGTAGTGCATATCTCAAGTTTCAATTTTTTTCAACTACCCAATAAAAAGTTCTTATACATTTTCTGACGTAACGTTTTCTCAGCTCAGGATAAACGTTCAGCAGGAAACTTGGTCTCATTTTGAAGCTCTCATTCGTGATTATCGGAAACTATGACCATTGTAAACGTACAGTGTGATGACGAATATATGAAGAGTAATATTAATGGGAGGTTTTGTGCGTTCTGGCCTTTGCGATTCACATTTCCTACTTATGAGAATGTCTGCCCAGCACTTGGCGTTCGCGATCGAGTTTCTACACACTCACTCAGGTCGGTCCCGTGGTGTTGGGGTAGCATGCCTGCCTCTCAACTGGAAGCCCCGGTTTCGATTCCCGGTTCCGTCAGGGATTTTAAAAAAGGACGTGAGGGCTGGAACGGTGTGCACTCAGCCTCGTGAGGACAATTGAGTGGCTTTCTGGCAGTGAGGCAGCGCCTCGGTCACGAAAACCAAGATTAACGGTCGAGGGCATCTGACGCATTCACCACGCGTCACCCCAATATCTGCAGGCCAAATGACTGGGCAGCGGTCGCTTGGTAGGCCTAGGCCCTTCATGGGCTGTAGTGCCTCCCACTTACTGTCAGAGAAACTTAAGAACTCGCTATCACTCTATTTCTAAACAGACAATTAAATATGTACGGAGCCAACACACTGCCAACCAGGGCCGTATTTCTAAATAGGCTAAGTAGGCTGCAGCCTAGAGCGGCAAATTTTCAGGGGCAGCAGTGTGGCAATTCGTTCAAAGGCTAAAATGAAGTATTTCAGACGTTAATGATATTTTCCGTAAGAATTTAAGAATATAATATGTTACTTAAAACTATGTTTTAGTCCTTCTACAGTTTTTATTGCCTTAGAAGAGTTAAGGCAAATGGAACAAAAACACTTTCATATGAGGACATTATTAACGAGTTTGGCATTAAGAAATCTCGCAAAAAAAGCTACGGTATGTAAAGTTGAACATCAAGATTACGTGGGGTGAGTTGTTTTAGAGAAGTTTGTATATTTTCAACAAATAAACCAGTAATTAACTACATTTTGTGTAATTTCATTTCACCATGTTGGACACCTTAATTCAAATTGAACACAGTTCTTCAATTACGCAAAAGATAGTCATTAGCTTTAAAATATAAAAATATGTGTAAAATAGCAATCACTGATCTCCAAGAACAAATTAATTAATTAATTAAGTTTGAAAGCCATTTCATATTTGATCGAATCTTAAAAGAAGTAAGTAAAAAAAAGCAAGTAGATAACTAATTTCAGTATAACCTTTATTATTTAAGCCATTAAAATTGTAGTTTTATCTAAACTAAATGAACGGTAGGTTTAAAAAAGATGAAAACGCCAATGAAATCTATCCTTTTGTTGTATAAAACAAATGTATTAAGCAAATATGAACTATAGAGTCCAACCCCTCGTCCACGTCGTGGGAGACGGGCAACGGCACAAAGTAGGGGATCGCCTGTAGGGGCGAAGTACAGTGGGGACTTCGTGTGCCCCGGGACCGTTACGGTAGCTGTGAAGGTCCTACAGGAAACCTGAAAAGTGACGGCTAACGGGGCTCTGGTGAAGCTACGATAGGCCCAGCAAGCCAGTAGAGGATGAAACCAAATGCTTTCAAAAATGGAACGAGCCTCGGACATGATGGATTCAAT